>CM064893.1:199269-799269 GCA_030347415.2 Decapterus maruadsi | reverse complement strand
GGGATGCTGAAAAGCCCTAATTTATGATTTGGGATTCCAAGATTGAATGTAATCCCTTTTATGTCTGGGGATTAGAACAGCAAATGGCTGAAAAGTTACTCTTTAATATACTCCTTTATCTGACCTTTAGAAATGTTAGCATGAACGCCTGCTCAGCCTCTTGTCCTGTTGCTTTCACAGATAAGAAAGTGTGTAACACCTGCTTTAAACTGCATATCCTCAATTACTGTTACTGTAATCCTGGTGAACACTCAGTTCCAGGTGTTCAAACACAGTCATTTAACCCCTGGTGGAAAACCACAAGTGGCACCAGCTCCACCACTTGAACTTGTATTTAATCAGGTGCCGAGCTTCCTTTGTGGTGGCAAGCTGATTAGATTTGGAGATTGAGAGCCATTACAGGAGGCTGCAGTTGGATGATGACTTAAGTGCTGTCTCACTTTCCTTTCTCTTCAGGAAGTGATTTATCTGGATGGGCCAAGCCTTAACTGACTGAGAGGTGCCCAACGATGAGTAGTAGCATTCATACATCATATCACTCTGCTCTGACCTTATCAACACCCTCTGTCCTCCCAAAGCTGATTCATGGGCTCTGTACAAGGAAAAGTCTGGTTACATCCACAGCTTATTAGATGGTATCTCACTGTCACGTCTTGTCCTCCACTTTGTGTGTCTGTTAGCTAGTTGTCTTGTGTATATTACATGTTGAGGGAGGAGTTTTCACCACGGCTGGTGGTGATTGTTATTTGTCAAGAACCTCAGTCAAGAAGTTATAAACCCTCTGAGCAGTGCTGCATCATCTGAGCAACTTGGGGGCTGCACACATAGATATACAGTGTACACAAAGTGTATGTATGTGGGTGTGTGCCTGAGTATGTAAGTGTGCTAAAAAAGATAAAATAAAATAATAATTTTTGTTGTTGTTGTTGTATCATAAATATATGTCTGACATTTATAATAAACCAAACAGCTTGAAAATTGGTTGAATATTCAGTGAGGTATGGCGATTTAATGGTTGATAGACCTCTGCCTTTAAGTAGACATGGCTTCCCACGGCCCAAGATGGCGGCCACGTTGACGTATCATTCCAATGGACAGCCATGTCAGATCATCTATAGCTGAAGCAGAAGCAGGAAGTAACGGCGCCATTGGTCCTTAATTCGAAAAAAGTCTCAATACAAATGAATGGGAGTCCAAGTTTTATTTCGTGATCCGTTTGAATTGTGCCATTAGAAAAAAATATGTCCTCCACCTGTTTAAAACATCACGTTCCATGCCAAGTAATCAGCAGTTGTTGTAAACCTATTGTAAATTAAAATTCAGAAGAATCCGTAACCAGAAAGACTACATGTAGGTGGCGTAGGTGACGTCACACACCACATGCCGCCCTTTCCCGTGTCAGTTGGTGAGGTATTTCTTGTGGGACACAGATCTGTAGTCCGTAGAGCGTCGTCACACAAAATACATTCTTCTGTTGTTGTTTTACGACAAACTGATTTCTCTTAAAGCAGATATCAGTGGAATGTTTTTGTTAATATAAGTCCTAAATAGTCCTATTTTCCGTCAGCAATCACTTACATGGAGTGTTTCAGCCGTAACACGAGTCTCTCCGTCACTCTGCTCTGCTGTAAACCAGGAGAAAACTTTCCTTGTGGGATACAAGTGTTATCCAATGAGGAGAGAGAACGGCATGAAGGGCTGTGTGTGCAGCCAAGGGGTGCGCGTGAATGTGGTGACGTAGCACGAGGACCAATAGATGCCTGACGAGGGCGGGGGCTGCTAACTCATGGTGCGTTCAAGGAAACTCGTACTTTGTGTTTTTCCTTCCTGTGAAGTCATACCAGTTCGATCTGGTACGAGTTCACGGGTCGGAAGTTACGAGAGGCCGTTATAGTGACTTTCACAGACAACAGGACGGTAAAAACACAAGCTACGGGTTACCTGGAACGTTACAAAGTTGTAGTTGTGACTTGAAGCTGTAACTTACGGTTTCAAAAGCCTGCCTTGAACGCAGCATTCGCCGAAACGGCCGTACCGCTGATATCTGCTTTAATGAAACGTGATGTTTTAAACAGGTAGAGGACATATTTTTTTCTAATGACACAATTCAAACGGACCACGAAATAAAACTTGGACTCCCGTTCATTTGTATGGAGACTTTTTCCGAATTGAGGACCCATGGCGCCGTTACTTCCTGCTTCCGCTTTGGCACTCTATATATGTCTACACAGGCATGAACAGGGCTAGCAGGTTGGCATGATACTTACTGGAAAAGATATTGTATTAAGAAAGAGTTAATTGTTGGTGTTGTTTTCCCGTGGTGGAAACAGCTGATGGTGAGTAAAAGAAGCTCACCTAGCTACTGGACTCTATGTAGGCTACAGGTCAACACAAACAGCTGGCAGTGCTAACGTTGGCTGTCTAAAAAATGGAAAACGTATTGCTCCTTCAAACTGATGTGGCAAGGTGAAGAGGGCCCAGGCGGGCTTCGAACCCTAGACTCCCGGGTCGGAGTCATGCATGCTAACCAGTCAGCCAAAGGAACATCCCCTTGGCTAAGTAGCCAGGGCACATGATCAACTGGAGGCATAGTGACAGGACCACCACTGTCACACTGAGAGTATCTTACAGTAGCTGAATGAGTTTAGGACTCGACCTGGGACTCCTGGACATTGTGATGTGCATTCTGACATTTTATTAAAAAACGCAACAAAATGCATTTGTGGTGAACATATGAACAGCGGTCATGCGCAGAAGAAAACCCTAACCCTAAAATAGTAAAATAATATATATCTGTGTTTTTCTAAAACATTATGAAACAAATAATAAAACAGATAGCCTCATGCCTAATCAATGTTTAATATTTAAAGGGATAGTTCACCCAAAATTCAAATTTTACTCATTACCTACTTACCCTCATGTCGACTAAGAGCTGTGAGAACTGCTCATCTGTAATGTCCCTCTTGTATTGAAGCCCTGACATGAGAAATTGTTCCGAAAAAAAAAAAAGTCCATATTTTAAGCTTGTTTGTAGCGGAAGCTCCCAGTGTCTCACTGCTCTTCCTGTGTCAGTGCAATTCTCACGTGATTTGTACTGACCAGCGGAACAATTTCTCATGTCGGGGCTTTAACACAAGAGGGACATTACAGACGAGCAGTATGGAGGGATTTGGATGTTTTTTGGTGTGTCTTTTTGGATGAAGAAACCTGGTGTCCATTGACAACCATTATATGGACAAATACTGCTGCGTGGACCCCCCGTAACTCAGAGAAGGAACAGAGGACTCTGAAAATTCTCACAGCTCTTATAGTCGACATGAGGGTGAGTAGATGAGTGAAATTTGAATTTTGGGTGAACTATCCCTTTAAGATTAGATAAAGGCAGCTTTTAGTCTTATTTTGCAGCCATTTACAGGTCAGATCGTCATTGGGATCTGCTTACAGTAAGGCCACCTTTCTTCTAACTGATCAGCTACTGCACATCTTAGAGATCTGTTGCACTGATCGTTTTTGAAATAGGCTATATTTAAGGCCCAAACACTATAGTGACCTACTGACAACAAGTGCAAAGACTTGATTCTCACTTTTATTATAGCGGTAGCATTTTGAATAAGCTGTAGCTGTTTGATTTTCTTACAGCAATAACTGTTGTAATGTTTTTGTAAATAACCAGTGAGGAGAACATCGCTAATTCCTTCACGTCAAAAAAATGAAAAGACATCAGGAACACTGACCTTGATAAAATGCACAAACCTTGGATTACCTCTAACATCAAAGAGCCTCTTCAGAGAATCTTCACCTTACGCTCAGAGACAGAGGATCCATTAGGAAACCATATCTTGATCAGGTACCTCGAGTGGCCAGCTGAGATAAATACTCACATCACACATGAACAAGATAAAGACAACAATAAAAGAAACACATCTATATCAAAAATAAACTATATTGGGACACATGCAACAGTAGCTTAGAAATATTTTTAAGGAAAATAAATAAATGATACCGTTTCAGTGTGTGCGTCAATATACTGTGGTATACATTTCAGACCGTCCTGCTGCCCCAGCAGCAACACTACACTGGCCACCAATGACTGATCAGTTATGAGCAGCATTGTACTGCAAAGAACCTGAGCCTCCTGAGGAAAATCAACTGCTCTGCTGCCACTACACTACATGGTATCTGTGTTCAGGGACTAGTCCAATTTACTGACCAGGTGTACAACATGCTATTTATGAGAGAGTGAAGGATGGAGAGGTAACTATAACCTGGCTAAATGAGAGTATCCTTAGACTAGAGTTATTTGCAACTCTAAAATAAAATCAGTTACAAGGTATTTGTATAGCCCATTTTTACAGTTTGTCTCAAAGGGCTTTAGATGGCGTCATAACATCCTCCGTCCTTAGACCCTCACATCCACTGAGGAGAAACTCCAGGAAAGGCTCAGACTTTAAAGCAGATATCAGTGGAATGTTTTTGTTAATATAAGTCCTAAATAGTCCTATTTTCCGTCAGCAATCACTTACATGGAGTGTTTCAGCCGTAACACGAGTCTCTCCGTCACTCTGCTCTGCTGTAAACCAGGAGAAAACTTTCCTTGTGGGATACAAGTGTTATCCAATGAGGAGAGAGAACGGCATGAAGGGCTGTGTGTGCAGCCAAGGGATGCACGTGAATGTGGTGACAGAGCACGAGGACCAATAGATGCCTGACGAGGGCGGGCGCTGCTAACTCATGGTGCGTTCAAGAAAACTCGTACTTTCTGTTTTTCCTTCCTGTGAAGTCATACCGCCCGGGTCGGAAGTTACAAGTGGCCATTATAGTGAACTTTCACAGACAACAGGACGGTAAAAACACAAGTTACGGGTTGCCTGGAACGCTACAAAGTCGTAGTTGTGACTTGAAGCTGTAACTTACGGTTTCAAAAGCCTGCCTTGAACGCAGCATTAGCCGAAACGGCCGTGCCGCTGATATCTGCTTTAAAAGGGGAAAAAATGGAGAAACCTCAGGGTGAGCAACAGAGGAGGGATCCCTCAGACGTCCAATAGAAGTTGTGAAAATGCAGAGTCAAGAAAACAGAATATGGGAAACACAGAAATGTTAACAAGAGCAGATGAAGGCGGGGGGGAGGAGAGGAGAGAGAGACCTCTCAGATTGCAGATATTTTACTACACAATGTGAAAACAACACTGGTTGTAGAACACTGTTCACAAAGCAAAGTTTCTCCGTAGCTTAAGATCCAGATGTCCAAAGACTAAAGAGTAAAACAATAAAAGTTACAGCAGTAAAGTGATTGGGAATCAATATAGTAATGTGCTCATTTCTTTCCCTTCCTGCTGTAAAGAGGTTGTCTCCATGCCATGTCTTGCTGATGCAGCTTTATATATTGGGTAAAAACTGGCAAGGCGTCTGATCATTGTTTATTATTTATTATTAGCTATTTAAACCATGTTTGTCCCATTGAGATCCAAGATCTCTTTTGCAAGACAGAGATGGCAGCACATAGTCACGTTAAAACTAAAAGTGCTGTCCAGTCCCTTGTCATGTCCTTTCCATCTACACCAACCTCTGCCTGACACAATCAGTCTTTATACTCAAAATATTTTTTTTCAAAATGTGCCAAAATGTAAGCTGCTGTTGTTTGTCAAGATGCAGTTACTATGCGCTTCAAATGTGTGTGTATTTCTTTATACGAAGAAGTAGCCTAGATGAATCTTAAAGGGATAGTTCACCCCAGAATGATATTTAACTCATTATCTACTCACCCTCATGTGGACTAAGGGCTGGGAGAATTTTCAGAGTCCTCCGTGGCTTCTCTGAGTTACAGGGGGTCTAATGACAGTGCATGTCCACAAAAGGGTTAACCAAACCGCGGTCTTGTCACAAAAAGACACACTAAAAACATCCAAATACCTCCATGCTGCTTGTATATAATGTCCCTCTTGAATTGAAGCCCTGAAGTGCGTTTTTGTTTGAAAAAAATTAAATAAGTCCATTTTCAAGCTTGTTTGCAGCGGTAGCTCGTCTTCCTGGTCCGCCCAAGTCTCGCATACACTGATTTGAAGCGTCAGTTAATCGCAATGGCGTCGACGCAAATCTCGCGAGACTTGTGCGGACAAGGAAGACGAGCTACCGCTGCAAACAAGCTTGAAAAATGGACTTATTTAATTTTTTTCGGGACAATTCCACATCTCCGGGCTTCAGTACAAGACAGACATTTTATACAAACCGCATGGAGGTATTTGGATGTTTTTTGGTGTGTGTTTTTTTTTTACGAAGACCTCTGGTGTCCCTTTGCAACCATTACATTGAAATGCACTGCTACGCCGAGACCCCCTGTAAGTCAGAGAAGGGACGGAGGACTCTGAAACTTCTTCCAGCCCTTAGTCCACATGAGGGTGAGTAGATAATGAGTGAAATATCATTCTAGGGTGAACTATCACTTTAAACAGAGCGTGTGTGTATGAGAACAACATAAAGACGACATAGTAACAAGCAGTAGGTGGCATGCTGACAGCTCAACAGTATTTCTGTCAGTCATGTTCATTGGGTACTTAATGATTTTTCTGTTTCCCAGAGACAAACTTCATTGAGACAAACTAATGTGAACTGTTTCCATTGATCTGTATGCAGCATTGAAAGCAGTGGTTATAAATTGCCATTTGTTTTCTAAGAACAAACACACAAAACTAGTCTGGTTTGAATCATTTATTTTACAAGTTATTGAAAAAGAAACAACAAACACTGACACACACTGACCATAAAGCCAACGTCACACAGAACAATGAGAACAGCTGTCAGCACAGGAAGTCATGCGGCCCCTTGAACAAACACAACAGGCTTTGTAGCCTCAGTTTTTAAAGGAGTAGCGAGGTTGCTTTGACCTTCTGTGGTCACTTATTGTTTGGCTGGCCATTTTGAAGTGACATCATGTCTTTGTGGTTACCAGTCGGCTACACAGTGCAGCCAGTGGTTCTCAGCCTGGGTTCCCCCAAGGATCAGAAGGTACATCTGAGAGCCACGAGGAGGTAAACAGGATAAAAAAGCATAATTCTATTTTAAAATACATGTTTATTTCACTTTGAATTACATTATTATCTCAATACAACAATGTGGGTGGAGTTTCCTTATCAAGTTCACATTTAACGCACACTAAGGTAGAGGTAATGACATTGTTCAATGCCAGGTAGGAGCTATAACCAAATGTGTTGCATGGAAAAGTTACAGATTAATTTAATCATCAACCAGTCAACTGTTTTCACCTCTGGTAACAAATGCATTTCACCTGCTAACAGAGCTTTCTGGTCCTGTTTTTATTTGAAACATCAATCAATATTAATTGAATGTAAAAAAAAAAAAAAACGCTTCAGAAAATCATTGTTTTCCCTTTTAATTATTTTGTATAAAGATATAAAATTTTGTAAAGTATTTTTGCAAGTTGGACATCTCAGCATCAAAGGACTGATTCACTTCTGGAGGCAGTTTTTAATGGTCATTTGAGAAAATGTTTCTTTTCTTTTCCTTTTTCTTTTTTTTTGCACTTCTGTGTCAACTTTTCCACTCTGGGGGGCGGTGCTTAGTATATAAAAGGTTAAAGGATAACTTTCGTTTTTTACAACCTGGACCTTATCTCTAGCATCAAATACGATCATTTACTCACCCTGACAAGTTTGGTGTCATTTGGAGTCGTTTTGATCCACAAATTAGCTTTCCCATTGTTTACATGGGCGGCGCGTATATCCGTATAATGTGAGAACACGGGGCACCCAATGCAGCCTCTAAACAACACATTATCCGCCGCAAAACTCGTTCATTTCGCCAATATTTTGTGATGATACACTAGTGTTATTCCCCTCCGAGCCCGTGGTGGCATGTTATCAACATCCTGCTCCTCTAGGTTGACCTACTAACCTCTGATCTGGATGATGTCATCTCCGAGCCCTTATCTGCGCAGACCCAGTTAACTTGCTATCGCTAATGCTATGGTCCGTTTCTGCGTGTTTCTGACTTGTCAGAACAAAATGAGCAGCTGGATGAAGTTCAGCTTCCACAGGCTTCCTCTCCTCAGCCTGGATCCTCACTACAGCTCTGGTTAGTTGAGATAAAAAGGACCCAAATGCCGAAGCGGAATGATTATTATCAGAACGAGCCGGGCACCGGTCGGAGATGACATCATCCAGATCAGAGGTTAGTAGGTCAGCCTAGAGGAGCAGGATGTTGATAACATGCCACCACGGGCTCGGAGGGGAATAACACTAGTGTATCATCACAAAATATTGGCGAAATGAACAAATTTTGGTTGCAGGATAATGTGTTATTTAGAGACTGCATTGGGTGCCCCGTGTTCTCACATTAATTGGATATAAAAAACGCTTCGAAAATCATTGTTTTCCCTTTTAATTATTTTGTATAAAGATATAAAAAACGTATTTTTCCAAATGACACATCAAACTGATTGTCTGGAGGCAGTTTTTAATGGTCATGAGTAAATGTTTCTTTTCGTATTTGATGCTAGAAATAAGGTCCAGGTTGTAAAAAACGAAAGTTATCCTTTAAGTGCGTACAGGCAATGAATTAAATTCTAAACAGTCCAAGTACTGATATACTGGCATCACGTCTGCAAGCTGTGATACCATCATATGCATGACTAATGTATGTGCATGACTTGAAACATCCCTCTACATCACCTCTTTAATGAGCTCAGCCATTATGGTGACATACAGCACACTAGGGCATCAATAACACAACTCGTGTGTGGGCATCAATTCTGCAGGTATGCACTTTTGTACCTTTACACAGAAGATACTTCACTGATCCAATAGAACTTATTAAGATGACATATAGCAAACATTTGTTCACATCCAGTAATATCATAGCAACGGTAGCAGAAAGAGACATAATGGTCAACAACTTACTCTATGGTGGGTGTGTTGTTTCCAGCTGGGGGGAGGGCTTCAAAGGTTACTGTATTGACTCAGCGCTCGAAAGTTCTTCAGGAAGTGAAGGAAAAACTTTCAAAGGGTCAGAATGGTCTCTGCATCTCCCTGGGGTGGAGTGTGACGCAGATGACCTGATGGAAAAATGAAATCCCATATACGTGAGCATTCGCGTATAGAGACACTAGACACTTACCCACACACAGGGCTATAATATGTTAAAGAGATATTTCAACATTTTGGCAAATTTGCCTGTTGCCATAATCCCTATAGTTTTAGGAGTAGGGTCATCATTTTTATTGTTTGTGCAAGCTGCTTTTAGATCTGCAGGGCAGAGACGTGAGCTCTGCACGGCACACGGTATTTCCGGGTTTCCTCATCAAATACACAATCCAACAAGTCCAAACCACTCTGGTGGACAAGTTGTGACCTGCACATTCACCACGCTATGAGATAATAATGTAACATAGGAGACAGAGTTGTTTTTGAGGTAAATGTGCAGCCGGATCTACATCTCAACACGGCTGCTGGGCGGAGTGATTCAGAAGCAAAAGTCGTTCAGAGTATTTGCTTCATATGTCATAATGTGTCGTTACATAATCATACATTATTATGTCATAGCGTGGTGAATGTACAGGTCACAACTTGTCCACAAGGGCGGTTTAAAGTTGTTGGATTGTGTATTCAATGCCTGTAGAACACTCAACCTTTTATATACTGAGCCCCGACCCCCCCAGAGTATTTGTCCATGAGAGTGTTTTGGAGTTGTTGGATTGTGTATTTAGTTTGATGATGGAAATGTAGAAATGCCACGAGCCTCCGCAGCGTCAGCTGAGCAGCTTCTCAAAATCTCAAAACAGCTTGCACCGACAATTAAAGGTAATGAACCTACTCCTAAAACTGTAGGATTATGGCTTATATTTTGTTTTCTCTCACATACTCACATACATAGCATTTTGGTTCCCACAAAGCTGTTAGACCCACAAGTAGTGAGTTCCTCGTGGCAATGACACAATATCTCTATAACTCTTAATAAATCCAAAACTTCTGTATTTTGAAATTTGTGTCACCCACTAGTTTCTGAAGCTCGGAGTTGCTACACTTATTTGAACTTAAACTCATACACATGTTAAAAAAACAACAACTTTAATTTGTACATAATGTCACCCCCAAACAATGTAGCAGATCTTTCTAAACGATAGGTGACATCTGTGTAGGGAATACATGAAATCATCTACTTTGCCTTATTACTTATAGCCTTCCTTGAATGTTCTTGCTGAAGTGGAAGAAAATCCCTATGTTGCAAGTCCGAGTAGAGTCTCAAGTCTTTGCTCTCAAGTCCCAAGTCAAGTCCAAGTCCTAAGATTTTTGTTTTGAGTCCCAAACAAATCCATTATAATTAACGATACGTAAAGATTGGGACCACGCCTCAATTGTTAAAGGTGTACACAAATGGCCATTTGTTCCGTTTGTCACGCCGAGTTGTCAGGAGCTGCAACACGACTTTACCCGAGTAAGTTTAACGGATTTGATTGGTCGATCGAGCAGGCGGGATATTCAAAGCTTGGGGCGAGTCAGAGCTCCGTGTGTGTTTCAGACGTTTGAATGACGGATGACAGATCCAATATCAGTGGCTTTTGAATCGTGTGCAGGCTGACGTATAATCCGTGCACCTGCATTGTCCAATGCGGAAAAACAAAACAAAACACACTTTCATCCCGTATTTACTCAAAAATAGAATTGTGCACAAAGTTTGGCCTACATCGTCTGTTAGATGAGTTTTTACACTAATTTTATGACCCAGAGTGGCTCAAATTCAGTTTTCTTTTCTGTACACCTTTAAGTTGTTTATATTTTATTGTCAATGTTCTGCCACTTATTCATCTAAGAGCTGTGAGAATTTTCAGAGTCCTCCATGCCTTCTGGCGTCTGTAACCCCCGACATGAGAAATTGTTCCGCCAGTCAGAGCAAATCACGCGAGATTTGCACTGACACAGGAAGAGCAGTGAACTGAGACACTGGGAGCTTCCGCTACAAACAAGCTTATTTCATTTTTTTCGGAACAGTTTCTCATGTTGGGACTTCAATACAAGAGGGACATTACAGACGAGCAGTATGGAGGTATTTGGATGTTTTTTGGTGTGTCTTTTTGGACCAAGAAAAGTGGTATCCATTCACAACCATTATATGGACATATACTGCTGCGTGGAGTGGACCCCCCCGTAACTCAGAGAAGGAACGGAGGACTCTGAAAATTCTCACAGCTCTTAGTCGACATGAGGGTGAGTAGATAATGGGTGAAATTTGAATTTTGGGTGAACTATCCCTTTAAGTCATCAAAATCAGGAAGTCTTAAGTCTTGAGTCCAAATCCCCGCCTCTGGTGCTCAGAGTTTTGGATGGAAGGTCAGGAAAATGAAGCTGATTAGGGAACTTAAGAGAAAGTTATGTTTCTGATAGCAAGTCATTGGTCACTTGATATGTCTTCATGTTTCCAGAACAAGTCGGGGCAGGACGGCGGATGTGCAGGTAGAAAAGTGGTGTAGGAACATGGATGTGGCTTGAGGCCCAGCAGCTGTCTATTCAGCAGTGATTTAGCGTCTGACATAGGTGAGCCTTGTGCCTCAATAGCACTAAAAGGCTCATCCTATCTAATGGGGTTCCTCTATGACGCAGATCAGGAGAGGCAAGCCCTCCCCTTCTTTTACTCTGACATATAATCCCACACACACACACACACACACACACATCTACTGGACATCCATTCAAATGCATGCACACAGACACAGATACAGTACATTTGCGTGCACTCTGGCCCGTGCACACACACATGTTGTCTGGTGCACTAATGAAAAGGAAGGGAATCGAGACGATATAGTGCACGACAAACAGTTGTGCAATTGCTTTTGAGAAACGGCTCTTGTCAGAGGCGGTCATTGATTGATCTCTCTGAAGAGAGCTCGTTTACTCAGTGTGTGGGAGGAGGCCCAGGCAGCACTGATCATTACTGGACGGACTGTGGTATCACTTTATTAACTTAATATGGTTTGATGATTCACTGCCGAGGGGAGGGGGCCTCTCACGCCCAGCTCAGGTTTTTATTGCAAAGTACAATAAACTAAATATAATTTAACTTGGAGAGACAAAAGATTTTACTGTGCTTTTTACTTTTACATTAATTAGATTAATACTATGACTAGCCTCACATGGACGGCTGCAAGTTTATCACTTGTGGTTAAACACATAGTTTTGACCCAAATCAATTATCTTATTGGGAGTTACATAAAGTGAGTGTGGCTGGTCTATACTGAGCTCTAGTGCAGTGGGTGTCGTGCTGCTTGGTGCTGTCCAAACAGTGTTATGAATAAAGAGCCCAGGAGTGCGTCACTGTGTAGTATACATCCCTCCCCAGCAGATGGCCCCGCCTGCAAGTGCTTAGCTGGGAGGGTGGTGGTGGTGTCAGTTGGGGGGGCCCGTATCGATTTGGCATTTGAGATATAGCATGCAATGTAACATTTTTGGAAGGTTCTTAAATCATTTATTGCTGGTGAAGCTTCTCCACAGCCACAAGTTTGCTTTTCCTCCTATTTAATTAATGACATCAATGCAAATTGGGGTTAGCAAATGGTCAAAATGACTGGTGGTTTTTGTGAATGGAGCACTTAGTGACTAAGGAATGACGTCAGCGCAGAGCCATATCCCTTATTAGCGAGCCAGGACTTAGGGTAGGCATCCCATTGGCTCGCCGTAGCATCAGAGCGACGCGATTGGCTGCCAGGAGATAATTAAACACCTACACAGTCAATGCACAAATCCAAGTGGTGGGATATATAGGCTGGTGCGTTGGCGCTGCATGCAACAGAGTCAAGAGTTGTTCTGCAAGTTGAGAGAAAGTCAACTTATTGTGTTTTTGCAGAGCGGTGCATAGAGATTTATATTTATTTATTTATTTATTTATTTTGCGGGGTGATTATCACAGAAAGGTAAGTGTTGACTTTTGATGCTGTGTTGAGTTTGAGTTGTAACGGCAGCTTGACTCTAAATGTACCTGATGGTGCTGTTTGCATGTGTGTGTGTGTGTGTGGGTCACTGCTGTACTCTGTGGTGACAGGATTGTGTTGGTAATGGGGCTGGTGTGTGGCCACCGGGGTCACCAGAACCTCCAGCAGCGTTAGTGAGGGAACCGGTCTGGTGCTGTGGTCCACTACACAGACTGGGGCAGAGGAGAACAAGGAGACTCAACCATGAGAAGAAGCTTAAGGGGAACGAAAGAGAAAGAGGAGATGGACAGAAGGAAACATTTCTGAGTGTGTGTGTGTGTGTGTGTGTGAGAGAGAGAGAGAGAGAGAGAGAGAGCTGGCAGCTCATTACACTAATGCACTGGTCCCGTAGGGAGTTGGCAAGCTTGGAGCCCCTCACCCCTCCTCTTCCAGCACCAGCAAGTACTACATGCATCACATAGTCTAGGTCCCCCACCTACCCTCACACACAGGCAAACACACACACATCCTCTCAGACGCACACACATGCCACATTCTGAGACCTGAGGCGTGTGACATGAGAGAACTACCTGTCCTGTGCTCTGGGCTGGATGTGTTGGAGGAACAGTGCGTTTTGCAGAAGAAGGGTAGGGGGTGTTGATGTGAAGGACTGCTGTGTGGAGGGAAGAGCTGAGGATGTTCAGCAGGAGCCCAGCGCTAAAGAGTAGCACGCTGGGATGTAGTGGAGCTGAAGTCACTCCTCGGGGAAATGACACAAAGCTTTTTCTTCCCTGCAGCACAAGAAGCTCAGACACCTGAAAGTACGTTCTTCTCCACATGTTGATGAGTTTGTACCAACTAGAGAACTTGTGTTAGTGCTGTGCGAGTGTGAACGGTAGCAGTCTTGTGCACAAGCAGCTGACTGGGATGTCTCTCTCGCTACGTAGGGGACCATGGTTATGTTGAAGATCTCTGCTTTCCTCGTTGCCTACGCCCTGGTCATTTGCCAGATGTACTGCTCACAAGCCGCCCCCGCCAGGTGAGATGCTCCACATTTGCACTTTTCATTCATTCATTGTTTCATCTACTTGTAATACAGTCGAATTAGATGAGACCAGTGGGACAGAGAGCAGAGGCAAAAAGAAACTCAGACCTGAGAAAATCTGTTAGGCTATCAAGAACTGTTTTTTTTTTTGAAGAATTAGTCAAATATTTTCAGGACATCCTGGAGAATTATAAAGATGTGTGTGCGTGTGTGTTAGGGAGTGCTGGGAAGAGGTGTAAATATACAGGACTACATGTAAAGCAGCAGGTTGTTCAGTGTGTAACAATGTGAATCCATACAAATTCCAAATATATTTGTTATTGTTAATCTTAGTTCATTTTTATTTCATCTTATAACCTTACATAAAAAGTACATATTATTATTGCTGTGATAAACATCCATATTTAACATTTAACTGTCCTGTTTGAACTGTAATCCATTACTCTCACAGCAAATGTCAACAAAAAAGAACTAAAAACATAAATAAGCTAGAAAATGGGGGAGATACTTAAGATCTATATATTTATATGAAACCTCATTCAAGCCCCTCCCCTCACTGTTCCCATGGAGCTATCGATTTAGTCATAAATCTACAGGCGGCTGCATATCAGCCCCTTTCTCTCAGATGGGGCACTTTCTGCAGATTGTTTCCCCGCATTGGCCGGGGGCCCTCCACTCAGACGTCATCCCTCTTAGAGTCGGTGACGTCTCAGCTACCCTCCCCAGCCCCCTCCCACCCCACCTCCCGACCCGTCCTACCCATCCAGCCAGTCCAGCGACAACCTACCCCGCCCTAACCCCCCCCACCCGCCCACCCACCCCTCCTTTTAACTGCAGGTGATAATTCCATAGCGGAGGATTTAATGCTTACCTCATTGCCCCGACCCTCCTGACCCCTAAAAACCTCCCTGTTTGTACTCCCTGCTTCACCACAGACCGGGTCTAGAGTCCATGTCAGACCGAGTCACCCTCACGGACTACGAGGCGCGAAGGTTACTCAATGCCATTGTGAAGGAGTTTGTGCAGATGACAGCGGAGGAGCTGGAGCAGCAGGCGACTGAAGGAAACAGGTACAGACCACTTCTTCTCATTTTGAAGCGTGCTCTCACATTTTCTCCCCGTGCACAGAGAGGGAAGACTGACTAATGGCAGGAGACAAGGTGACTGGTTACATGAAATGTCTTTGGCTAGAATGAAAAGGTAGGCCGTGCAGGACTTGCAGGAAGCGTATCATTTGACTTTGACACCACTGAGGATGTGTCTTTTTAGTGCACTCACTCAGGTGAATAGGTATGTACTCCTCAGTGAACGAAGGGAGAGAAAAAAACGGATTATTCCAAGTAAAAGATGCTACTGCACACATAAACAACCCTATTTTCTGTCTTGACCCTGCCCCTGCATGGATTAGTTTGATTTTGACTTTGTTTGAAGGGACTATTTCCAGCCTGCCTGCCGGGCATGTGAGCAGCGTGTGCCTAACTGAATGAATAAGTGTGCATGATGTCAATTAAGTGGAGTAGCATGACAGTGGGTGCGACTGGTTTCCGTTTGTTCTGTGGGTGTAAAAGATGTGGATTGACTGGGGGTGGGGGATGGAGGTTCTGGCGCATGAGGGGATGGATGACAAGTTCTTTGAATGATGGGAAGGGAGGAAAAGCATGGAATGTGACGGCATGAGGAAGAAACGCATGTGAGAGAGCTGATGGGTGAATGGAATACAAAAGAAGAGAGACATGAAGAAAGTGTTACCTGCATGTTCTCTCATTTCGATGAGCCTGTTCTATGCATGTGTTCTGTGTGTCCCCTTCCCCCGACAGCATGGACAGGCTCCTAACCAAGCGCTGCTCCAACCTCAGCACCTGTGTGTTGGGCAAACTGTCTCAGGAGCTGCACAAGTTGCAGACGTTCCCTCGCACGAACGTGGGAGCAGGAACGCCCGGCAAGAAGCGCAGTGCGCCTGAGAGTGACAGCTATGCAAGCTACGCCGAGACATTTGACAGCATCTAACCCCTCCTCATCCTCACCCCCCCCTCAGCCCCCCCCTCTTCTACCTTTACAGCATCTCCTCCCTCTCTAGTCCCTCCTTTCCTTTCCTTTTCTTTTCCCAGTTTCCTCTTCATCATGTTGGGACTGGCAAGTGCATGTTGATTTTACCTGCTTGATTGGAATGAGAATAATATGGTGCAACCAATTTTTCAGTTCTTTCCTCCTACCCTCCTATATAGAGATTTTTTTAAATTTTTTTTTTGGCAGAGATGATTTTTCCCACTCATTTCAGACAATCAGACTTAGTTTTCATAAATGTAATTCAGGAGCTAGTTCAGACATCCATCTCTGTGTACTGTATGTGGACGCAATTCAAAACCCCGAAACTTAAGAGTTGAAAGAGATCACTTAATGGAACCATTAATAAATGATCCACTCATGCGACACCCACGTTTGTTGTTCAATAAACATATTTTTCTACCAGGAAGCCTTAGCTCATTTTCATTCTTAGTGATGCTTTAAAACAGTCCTGGATCTATTCGCATCAATGACTTTGAAAAGGACATTAAGTAGGCTTTTATAGAATCTGAAATAATCTCTGAAGCTCTCATCATGTCAAAAGGTAAGAATGACAAACTACAGAAAAATACCATTAAACTTTACATTCTTGATTTATTCTTAACTTCTATGTCTTAGTCTCATGTCTCTTACTGATGAGTGTCACAGCTGATGTTGGCATTAATCCCTGGGTTGCTCTCCTGAAGCAGCGTTACAGCACAGAAGCGAGCCTGCAACACGGCCACCTGCGTGACTCACCGCCTGGCCGACTTCCTCAGCAGGTCAGGTGGAATGGGCAACAGCAACTTCGTCCCCACCAACGTCGGCGCCAAGGCCTTCGGCAGGCGAAGGAGAAGCATCCAGATGTGAGCGTCGTCAGGGAAATGGTAAAGATCTGCTTTCTTTCTCCCCGTGACTGTATTCCACCTGCTAAGTGACAACAAATTGAAACGCAAGGATCCGGACAGTCAGACGTTTAAAATCTTTGACTTTCAGAACTGAATACATTTTATAATAAGATTGTTTAATAAGAATTTTGGGCTCATCTTGTATTGACTAAATTTCCCTCTTTCTGCTTTTGTTTTTTTTTTCCCCCCAGGAGTTGAAAAAAGAAAACATCAGAAAAAAAACTGAGAGCAAAAACCAACAAAAACAAAACTGAAGCGGAAAATAATCACTGAACTGGCCCTTTACCCACTGTCTCACCTTCTTATGGAAAAAAGACACCACAGGACTCCTTGTCCCCATTTCCATCCTGTTAGTGAAACCGTTTGCTTTTTGGCAAATAAAAGAAAAAGAAAAAAAAAACACTTTAGTTTATGTACATGAACAAATGAACTCCTGAAGAAAAAAAAAACATTGTTCTGGTTCCTCTTTTTTATACATGACTATCATTTGAAAAATAAAATGAACGCAGCTGGTTATCACCTTATGTTCTCTGTCCTTTCACCCCGTTAGAGCACATTTCTTCCATGTAATGCTTCTCATTTGAGACTCATACTCCCACATCCTCCAACCCCCCCCCCCCTCGACCACCACCACCTCTTCCCTCCCGAAGGTACCCCGTTTTTCTGTGTGCCAGAGGGACGCCATTAAAGATCAGCCTACCCAAGGCCCCCCCACAACGGCTGTTGTCTTGTGCCTTGATGTAGAACAATTTACATGAACATGATTGTACAGTTCTGTTTCGAGACAATAATGGAGACCCAAGCGAGGATGAAGAGAACGAAGACGTTAATATTGTAAACAATATTGTGAAAAATTTCAGCAAGATTAAAATGTATTTTAGATACACTCGGGTTTGGGGTACTTGTGTTGTTCTTCAAAGGTTTTTAAGCATTTAGGTTTAGAAAGAGACTGAATGACTGAGAGGTTGAAGAGCTTATATTTGTACATCAACTGTTGGAATATAAATAAACATTGCCCAGAAAATATAACTGATACATCTCAAGTAGAACCTAGAGTGATTTGTAATTCATTCTTAATGAATTTGACAATATTTCACACTGACAGAGACACACAAATTTACTGAGAATCTGTTGCACACAACTCTGATTTGGGGGGGGGGGGGGACCCACAATCACACAATCTCCTGTTGTGCAGCGCTGGTTGCTTTGTGTGCAGATAAATACGCACCACAGATATGAAATGCATCATAATATGACTAAATAGCTGCATGGGTAATTGCTTAATAAAAAGCTGTCAAATCTGCACTCAGGCCAGTTCCTCCTTTGCTCCATGTAGATGAATGCACACGCAGTTCAGCTGGAATTATTATATTTCACTTGACATGTCATTGACTTCCCTCGCACATGTGCAAGATTCCTTCCATTCTTGTCTATTTAGCCAACAACAGAACACAAAATGCCTCTTCAGACACACACACACGCACACACACACACACACACACACACACAACATTTGTTCATACTGCACTTGCACTTAAGTCAATTGACAGGCTCACTTTTAATCATCAAATGTGCAGGATCAGGGATGTGAACTTTTTGGGGTTGTGCTGCTCTTGCAGCAGCGCTCCAATAGGTGGCAATGCAATTATCTTCTTTACAAATGTTTGAGTGAAGTGCACTGCTGAAGAGCCTCTCATGTCCGTCTCAGTGCAACTAAAGCATGAAAATGTCTCCACTGGTAATGAACACAAACCACCTCAGCAGGTGCTCGGAGGCTTCTGTACTTTTTTTTTTAGTTTGCATTAACATATAATTGATCTCAGTCTCGGAAAGCGTGAGTGGGAAATGTAGTTGCATAAGGTTTCTAAGCTGCAATGAGGTGTGAATGGTGACTCGTTGAACACTCCTGTAGGCATAGCATGATGGCAAATGACCTGCCAATACCACCAATGAGATTGCTATTTTGATTGGTTCCAATTGAGAATAAAGTATGCTGAATGGTCCTTTAAAGGAGGATATATTATTGAGTGCAGACAGTAGCTGTGTAACGGTAAACTCCTACGAGTCAGTGACTCACGCTGATGGACTTCCTGCTGCTGCTTACACACATGATGCGTCATGTGATCAAAGTTCTCTCCAAAGAAAAAAAAGCAAAAGGCAGTGGTCAGAAGCGCGCCAGCATTTTCGGCCACGCTGTGTCTCTTCGTGCCAATATTTTATTTCCAGCTGCCCCGACCCCGGCTTTTTCCCCCCATTTCACCCTCTGCTCTGCACCTGTAGCTGCTCTTCTTCTCCAGATTTCTGCTTTTCTTCCAGTTGCTGCTATGGGCAGCACTTGACTGTGCTGCAATGGATTATGGTTCCCAAAAGCACAAGTTTATCTTATGAATCCACACTTTAAATAAGAGACAGGAAAAGTGTGTTAAACCCGAAACACTCACTGGCTCCAACTACTGTAGTCTCCAGTAGAAGAATTCCTTAATGTTGGAGAAAAGGTGAACATCATTAGAGAAACATGAATGTTGATGTACTTTAAAATGCCGTAACAGGAAATAAAACACTAATTTCACATAAATCATATACAATTGCCAAAATTAGTGCAGATAACTCTTGTGCAAATATGCTATTACACATTTTCATGTTGTAATTCCCAACAATAACACACCCTGAATGCACTGCCAGTGGTTTCAAGTGGTTTCAGGTGCAGTGTTTCCAGAAAGATCTCTGAGTAAATAAAATTAGAAGGTGCTTAAGGGAGGACAAATAAAGGCCTTTTACTATTTAGAAGAAAAATACGGGATGTAGGTTTGGAAAATTGAGGAGATAATGAGCCCAATCAATGAGGGTGAAAGTAAAAAGCAGGATACATTTGATCCTGTTTGGTTGCACGCATGGATGACGAGTGTGCACCAGAGCAAATACAGGATATTTGTCACCGTGTGCATGGCACCCAAGCACACGGGAACTGTGAGTACGGAGAGAGAAAATGTGTTTTTGTTCAAAATTTCTTTTAGATGGATCCTCACAAAAAACAGGCAGAAATAAATACCAACCCGCGATGTGCCGTGTCCACATTATAGACACTAAAAGAATGAAATGATTGGTGATGATGCCACTGTTCAACTGGATGACTTATTCACTCTCAGATGAAGGGATATGTGTGACTAATAAGTGAACTTATGCTGTGTGAGTATAAACAGAGAAGGGGATTTGTGCTCTATTCCCCCTCAAGCCTTAAAACCCTCATCTGTCAGTTGTTTTTACAGCCTTTCCACTCATGCTCTCTCTGCCTCACTGTCTGTCTGCGTGTCTGCCGGTCCTTCTGCCTGGAGACAATCCGCAGTGAAGTCAGAGCCATGCTGGAATCCACATGGAAACTTTTCGTGCATAACTGTGGAGGAAAAAAAAAACATCCCCCTCCCCCTTCCCCCCTCCCTCCCTCCCTCCCCTCACTCTCCATATTCTGATAATTGAGGGGGACGGGAGGTTGAGAGCTGATTCGTGGGTCGGTTTGGTTTTAGACTTCTTTCTCGGCAGTAATCTAACAATCCCACCATGCCAATGAGAAAAGCAGTTCTAATGACACACAGCTGCAGTGAATGGGGCCCTTCCAGTTGAAAATTAGATGGTTCGTATAAGAGAAACCAAGAAGCAAGCCCCTATCTCCAGAGAGAAGACATGCCACTAGTCCAGTTCTCTGAAAAATGTACCGCAAATGCATTGCAAGACCTGAGGCTTTGGAGGATACTTGTGTTTTTAATGTTTTAACTGAATAGTTTTGGGAAACAGAGAGCTGAAATCACAACGTCACGTCCAGGCTAAGTCTGCTTGTCCAGCTTCTGTGACTGAACTTAGTCTCTCATTCAACTTCTCTTTCATCACCTCTCTGGAAAAATGGATCATGTTCCCCCAGACAAAAGTTCTCATTTTCTGTGAGAAACCGACCTCCACTTAATCTGAAACCTTAGTGATACTGTACGTCGTCTCTGCTGAACCCGACAGCAGCAGCTCATCCTTCGCTTTCTGTGCTGGTGCTCCTGATTGTTAATCGAGACTGATCTGAACCTACTGTCACACAACCCTGCGTCAAATAATCCAAATTACAACTTTAACAAAAACACAGGAGAGACTATGAGTCGGTGGAGGTGCTACTGTTAGCCCTATACTGATGTACGTGGTGGACAACAACTAACTAAAAAGCTGAATAAACACATTTTATGGACATGATGAAAACCTGGTACAACGATGAAATTCAGGTTTATTTCTTAAAGGTGTACAGAAGTGGCCGTTTGTTCCGTTTGACGCGCTGAGTTGTGCCGAGCAGCAACACGACTTTGCCTGAGTAAATTTAATGGATTTGATTGGTCGTTATCGAGCGGGCGGGATATTCAAAGCTTGGCGTGAGTCCGAACTCCGTGTGTGTGTGTGTGTGTTTAGACGTGTGAATGACGGATGACAGATCCAATATCAGTGGCTTTTGAATCGTGAGCAGGCTGACGTAGAATCCGTGCGCCTGCATTGTCCAATGCGAAAAAAAAATACAACAAAATACACAATTTCATCCCAGATTTACTCAGAAATAGAATTTTGCACAAAGTTTGTCCTACATCGTCTGATAGATGAGTTTTTACACTGATTGTGGCTCAAATTCAGTTTTCTTTTCTGTACAGCTTTAAAGGGATAGTTCAACATTTTGACAAATTGGCTCATTGCAATAATCCCTATAGTCATAGCAGTAGGTTCGTTACCTTTAATTGTCGGTGGAAGCTATTTTTAGTACGGCTCAGGGTTATGCTTTTGAGGCTAAGGGAATTTCTTGGTTTCCCTCATCAAACTCAAAAACGCTGTCATGGACACGTTGTGAGCTGCACAACCACCACGCTATGAGATAATAACAGAACGTTATGAGACGGAGCTGTTTTAGAGGTAAATTCATGCAAAACCGCTGATGTGCGTTGTGTTCAGGGACAGTTTTTCAGCAAACAATCTCCGCATTTATCCTGTATTTGGCTCCGTTTCGTAACGTTCCGTTATCACAGTATCTCATAGCGTGGTGGTTGTGCAGGTCACAACTTGTCCACAAAAGCGTTTTGGAGTTTTGGGATTTTGTATTTGATGAGTTTGATGAGGGAAACCAAGAAATTCCTTTAGCCTCCACAATGTAGCTCTGAGCAGCCTGCTGCTCCGCCGTACTAAAAATAGCTTACACCGACAATTAAAGGTAATGAACCTACTGCTATGACTATAGCGATTATGGCAATGGGCCAATCTGCCAAAATGTTGAACTATCCCTTTAAAATGCTAAACTATTCTGCTAAATCCTGCACCTATAGGATTACCTTTACACATGATTACCTTTACGCAATGTTTCTCAGTATGTCCATGACCACTCTCTTGATGCCTTCACCAGGAAATGAGGTAAGATTTGTGAGGAAATTAGTTGTTTATGTACAGATTTAGGCTAAAGTGAATATTTATTTACTCTATACAGTGAAACAGGCTCTTATGTGCACATAGGAGTGAGCATGAAGACTCCCCCTTCACTAATCACATGGTAATTCTTCACTCAAGAATACGTTGTCATATTAGCTGCAGCAACCCAGACCAGCTGAGTCTCACTCATAATGGGAAACAGCCAACTGCCGTTTATATTTTCATTTTCCTTCCTCATTTTTAAAGCTCCCAATTTTTCCATAAGGTAGTCATTTCCAAGGCTGACGTGAAACCAGACACCCAGGAGAGGAGAGCTCATGGTGAAGGGCCAGAAACAACATACAGCCAGGCAGCCCGACATCCTCTCACCTTCCCCAATCCCCCTCTCCTTCTAGCGCGAGTATTCCTGGGAAGGTAAACACCCTTTCACTGTGTCAGAAATGGGATTTCATTCTGCTGCCATGGCAGTTTCTTCATCTGGCCTTCTTTGCTGTCCCTCCCTCTCTTTCTTCTCCTCCCCTTTCTCCTCTTGCTGCCACATCTGGAACCCAGCCCCTCATTTATTTATGTGGTCTGTGTTGTTTTTTTCCTTTCTTATTTTTTTTCAACTCTTATTTAAAAGTCCTTTACCTTGTCCTGCTGGCAGTTTCTCTTCATCTGTTGAGGTCTGCAATTGCCTCTCGACATAACTGGTCAATCTGCAATTACATGCCCCTGCACAGACCCCTCTGAACAGCACCACTGCTCCAACGGCAGACCGAAATAGAATAGTTTCATGTCTGTTTGGATGGCGGCCCAGCTGAAACTATGCTCCTCCGCTTGACTGACAGTGGGATGTGGGCTTTTTCTCCCCAAGAAAAACCTTAAGGCTGGTCACATTTAGACTCTGAGCAGTCATACTCCAGCAGGCTCCAGTGGTGGTTGGCCCAGCTGAGCTCCAGGAGGGAGAACAGGGCAAGACAAAGTTAAAGTGAGTGAAAGAGAGAACAGAGACAAACAGTCTGCAGAGAAGAGGACGAGAACCACGGACTGAAACTATGAACCCTCCAGGGAACACTTCATCTTCTAGTCGCTGACCAAGAGAATGGGTAAGTTTGGCAACCGGTTCAGTCTTACGTCAACTTCTGGAAAAAGGTTCAATTAAGTTTTTCAAATAACTTGAACACAGCTCAGCGGTGCAGCATGCAACACCTGATTGAAATATTCTGACACTTGATCCCTGTCATATCCTCCAAACATCTTCAACGGCAGTGGAGTTGTCCACTTGTTCAGGGGCAGACAGACATTACAGCAGAGTATTTTCCATTTGGCTTTGGAGTTGTTATATTTTGCTAAGTGCTTGATGCACTTTCACAGACTAAACTGATGTCATAGCCCATTCTCTCATGGAAGTGCTTTTGACCAGTGTCCAACTCAGCTTTTTTTCAAACCCCCTTAAAACCCTAAAAAAAATTGTCAGTATTGTAATGTAAAAGTTTGGGATTTTAAAGAGCAGCAGTAGCCTACTCATCATCTGAACACTCTGTTATCTTTAATTAATGAAATTTTTTATCTTTTATGGAATTAAGGACAGACAAACTCCAACCAACAGATTTCAAAAACTAGACCAATGAGAAATAGATTATATTCACTAAACTTGTGTAATCATGAAATGAAAAGGCAGTCAAGTTATAGAAAAATATATCAGGATAAATTTACATCAGGGAAAATATAACTTTGGTTTGATTTTGAATGGAAAAATCATGTTAAGTTCAATATTTTGTCATTTTTATAAACAATGAATACAAAATATCACATCACATATGCAAAATAGCTCAGAATAAGCCGTATCTTATTACTGATTAGTCCAGTTATAATCAAATCATACATAACAAGTTGTGCACACCATACATATTACATATTATCATCTTCTTTACATCAACCATTGACTAAAGGAGGCAGTCTTTATATAGCAGGATCGAAAACTTGGTGTTCTTGCTGTTTAAACCATGCAGGCTTCTTAGATGCTGTTGTTTCTCCTGGTAAAAAGTATTTTTGAAAACTCTAACATACAGATAGGGGAAGAACGCTTAAACTCACAGTCAGTCAGCCTGAGTTATGTGAAGCCTACCATTAACTTTTTGCTTTGTCAGCTGGTGTTTTTAAAGCAAGTGACATGGTTACACTGATCTCATTTTGTGTATTTTTTGTCTAATATGCACACTAACCACTGTCCACAATTTTCTGAATTCTACATCTATGTGAGCTGAATTAAGCCATTTTTAAATTGCTGATGCAGTACATGACTGTGAACAACTCTCTTTTGGAAACTGCTGATTGATGCTATCAAGGTCAATATGAATGGGAAGCTGCTCATTATTCTCAGTAGGAAATATTGGTAACACTTTATTTGACACTCATCTCTAGAACACATTATAACCACACTTACAATGAGTTATAATGCAGTTATAACACTGTATAATTATAGTTATAAGCAGTCATAAATGATCATAATGCTTTATAACAATAATTACAACACACTATAAAGCATTTTATCATGACTTATAAGGTCAGGTATTGTAATAGTTAATAACTTGTGACAATGCCCACATCAATAATACATTATACATATATGTATAACACATTCTTAGAATGTGTTACAATTTGCTTATAAACGTGTATAACATGTATAACTACCATTATAAACACTAACAATAAGAATAACACATCATGGAAAATTTTTATAATGGCTGGTCAAGTATTAAAATAGAGTTAATGCTCTATAATGTGTTATGCTTATTGTTATCAAGCCTTAATAATTTATAATTAATTTATGAGTTTTTATAATGATAGTTATACACGTTTATTAGACAAGTATAAACACATTATAACTATAACGCATTATTGATGTGGGCATTGTCAGCCAGTTACTAACAATTATAACCTATTACAATACCTGACCTTATAAGTCATGATAAAATGCTTTATAGTGTGTTATGATTATTGTTATAAAGCATTATGATCATTTATGTGTTTATAACTGTATTATAACTCATTATAAGTATGGTTATAATGTGTTACAGAGATAGGTACTACAGGAATGTGTGTGACATCATAATAGGTCTCTCTCTCTCTCTCTCTCTCTCTCTCTCTCTCTGTATGTGTGTGTGTGAATGTGGAGCACAGGTGTTTTGTTTAATTATATCACTTGTGAGCATCATGATGTTACCATGGTGAAGGGGTTTGAGTGCCACAGTGATCCAGTTGTGCTGTCTGGGGCAAATGCCCCTGGAAGGGCCTCCCAAGGCAATGTGGTCCCAAGGGAGGGGTCAGACAAAGAGTGAATCATGACCCTATGAACAGACATGGATGAGTGGTGTCTTGGAGTCAGACCTGGGAGGGGGACTTGCAGATTGTCTAGTGACTGTTCCTTACAGTTCTACTGTAGTTGGGGGTTGGCTGCTGTGCAGATTGGAGCTGATAAAGGCAGAGACCTATAGACATTTGGATTGCAGACTTGCTCAACATGGAGGGCCCTAGATTGCTAGACCGGTCGGAGTCAACTCGCAGTGCAGCTGCGCCACGTCAACTGGGTGTGTCCAGGCGCGTTTTGCAAGAATCGTGAGCCGCGAAGTCCGGTATAGACCGGCGCACCCACGCCCCTTGTCCCTCCTCCAGGCGCAAATGCCGAGGAGGGAGGAGTCGGGGGCGTGAGGCAGGCAGGAGGAGGAGAGAAAGGCTGAAGTGGGATTAACACAGCCGATTCCGATTTTCACCAATCAAATGAGCCCCTCTCCTCACCTTTAACTGAGCCGCGGTGATGTCATTTCCTACTTTGACATGGACAAGGCGAACCTCTCCCAGGAGGAAAAGCTGTGGTCCCAGAGTGGCTGGAGGTAAACAGGTTTGATCTGACTGAGAAGTGATTTATTCATGACTTATATTCCTAAAAGAAAAAGATGAACAGACAAAAACGTTACAGTGGATGAGTGCTGTGCTGGTAAATAAACTTTTTTTTATAAACTACACAAGTCAAGATTCTTGGAGTAACATGTAGACCGTAACAGGGATGGAATCCGCGTAAAGGACGCAGATTTCGCTCTCTCCCCCTCCCTCCCTCCCTCCCTCTGTCTGTCTGTCTGTCCTTTTCCTTTTTTCTGTTATGAGAGAAACTATATACTGACTATGACACTGAGGCTGTTGTGGTTGAGACTGAGAGATGTTTCTGCCTGACCGTTGATAAATTAATGTAAATAAAAAAAAAATAACGCGGATGATCACATCTCAACATGGTAGTGACACAGGCTCACACAACAGCTGCTTTTCTCAGTTCGTCCCTGCTGTGTCAGGTGGAGGGGATGATGGTGGAGGGTTTCTTACGCATGCCAATAGCCTTTGATCTGATGGGGCAAACGACAAACCAGGCTTTATTATTATTTATTATTATTATTATTATTATTATTATTATTATTATTATTATTATTATTATTATTATTATTTATTATTTCTCAAACCAGGATTTATACCCCTCCAAATAAAATAGTTAAATATGGTTAATGAAATTGCTTGACTCAATAATTCTGCTGTGTCTCTTTTATTTCTGGACTCAACACCCATGTGGATCATCACATCTCAGGTTCCGCAATCCACAGCTCCAGTGCCAGTTCGTCCCTGCTGAGTTAAATCAGGTGGAGGGCCAACAGCCTTTGATCTGACGTCAGATGTGACGGGACACTCTTTTATAGATATAAATTCACGTGTTGATTCCATTAGTTGCATTAAATAGCGGTTATTGTGATTATTTACGTCTGGAACAGTGGGTCTGTGAGGTTTTGTTGCAGGTCAACCAAATCTTGCGCCGAGATAGACCTGCTTTGAGGTGGTCTGCTGCAGAGTCGGCGGGACATTTTCTCACGAAACTTCCGCTTCACCAAGCTGAATCTGTGACACCGCCTCCTGGCCGCCAACCCATATTGATCTGCCAATCTCCCAACTAGACTTTGAGCCAGTCTGCGCTGCTTCAAATAGACGGGTTACATGCGCCACCAAACTAGTGCTCGGAGAGTCACTTCACTGGTGGACAAGGATCCTGAACATTTATAGGGGTTCTCCCTGTGGAATGACAGGGCAGCCTCTCATGTCATGGATGAGTGTCTTGGGGATGTCTTTAAAGGGGCTCCCCTTGTAGACTCAATAATTCTGCTGTGGGACTTCAACACCCATGTGGGCTCAGGTTAAGAGAAGGGGGGGGGGGGATCACCACCTGGTGGTGAGTTGAATCAGTAGGGAAGGCTGCTGGACAGAAAGGTAGTGGGTGTCAACTGACACCTCTGAAAAATGTTACATCTACTGGGGGAAGTTGGGCACAAGTCTGAGTGGACCGTGGCCACTGAGAGAGTTAAGATGACAACCTGAGAACCCTCAGGTGTACACCAGTGATAAAGGAAGCCATCAATCTGAAAACAGTAGCCTCTAAGGGTTGGTTGAGCCACAGGTCTCCAGAGGCAGCAGAAGGGAACTAAACAGCCAGGAGGGCACCAGCTTTAGTGGTTGCAGAAGAGAGGAGTTTGCAGGCACTATAGTGAAAACTGCTAAACCAGACTGGAAAAGTGGAAAGAATACATTGATGATCTCCTGAACCTAGCTAACATGTCATCCATGGAGGAGGTAGAGTTGGAAGAGTCAAAGGAACCCTCATCCATAACATGACAGAGGTCGCAGAGAAGTTCCTTTGTGGCAAGGCAAGGTACTGGAGGGATGAGATATGTTTTGAAACGCTGAAGGCTTTGGATATTGTAAGGATGTTGTGGCGGACACATCTCTTCAGTGTAAGAAAACAGGAACAGTGCCTGTGGAGTGGCAAACTGGGGTGTTCCTCAACCTTTGGAGGAATGATACTGCTCAGCCTCTCCAGCAAAGTATACACCAAGGTGCAGGCTCATGACTGTGTGGGGGGACCCAATGCCACTGCCATCATTTTGACCCAACCCTGGATGAAACCATTTTCTTTCTCACTCTCAGTCTCCCTCATTTGTTATGTTGGTCAAACATTTAATATCTGAGTGGAAAAGGTGACAAATGCTCTGAGTGATAATATAAACCAAATGACAAACAATATTGCAGATCTGGTAAGTGAATTATAATTGTGAAGTATTTTTAGGTCCATAATGGAATAACTTTGTCTTACAGTAGGCCTATATTGTGGTTCATGGTCAGTGTTGGGTAGTAACATGTTATTAGTAACGCCGTTACTTTTTTCAGTAACTAAAAACGTAACACGTTGTTTTTTTTTAAAATCAGTAACTCCGTTACCAGACGCTGCGTTACTCCGTTCCTTTTGGTGAGGTTTTACAGTGGCTTCCCATAACACTTCCCATAACATTTTAGTGATTAATAAAGTTTCATTGAATTGAAAAAAAGACAAAGCACATGTGACATTGTGGAAAACGAAGAAGTTGGTGCCCTCTAGCATCCCACACGTAATCAAACATGCTCCATGAAGAGGACTGGACAGGTCAGGTCAGGTCATGACGACGAGCTAAGGTAACGTTAGCTAAAGTGTGGCAAAGTGAAGAGGGCCCGGGCGGGGATTGAACCCACACCTCCCGGGTAAGAGTCATGTGCGCTTGCCTGTCGGCCAAAGGGACATCCCATTGGCCAAGTAGCTAGGGCACATGATCAATTGGAGGCATAGTTACAGGAACCTCAACTGTCACAAATGCAAGAGCCAAGACTGAAGCTGTGTCCCAGTTCAGGCTGCAGCTCAGGCTTCCCTTGAAAAAGAGGTGTCTTGGCGAGGTTTAGCTCAGTTGGTAGAGCGCCCGCCACATATGTTGAGGCTATAGTCCTCGCTGCAGGCGGTCCCGGTTCGAGTCCCGCATCGGACGGCCCTATACTGCATGTCTTTCCCCCCCATCTCTGCCTCCCATTTCCTGTCTCCTCTCTACTATACTATCAATAAAGGCATGAAAAGCCAAAAAACAAATCTTTAAAAAAAAAAAAGAAAAGAAAAAGAGGTGTCTCAACGGGACCGACCTGGTTAAATAAAGGCAAAAAAAAGAAAGAAAAAAAAAGCTTGACAGTCACAGTGAGCTAGTCTCGCGTCAGCAGGCTCTTCCTAACCCTAACCCTGGTGTCTGTTAACTCCACATTTTTTCTGCAGTCTGGTTTCCGTAGTGGAAACGGAAATCAGCCAATTCATCAAAGTAAAAGTGTTCACCAACATAAAACTTGATAAACGTGATAAAATAGACATTAATTTGTAATATAATAAAAGCAAAATGTTAACTTAATCGGGGACTTTCTTGTAAGTTAGATTCCTTGAATTAAAGAGTTCCACCGCATTTTATTAGCTTGGTGCTTTTATTTTGATGGAAAGGCCCGTCTCTCTGGCCCTGGATCCGGTTCCTTACCAAAACAGCGAGTCAACGACTCCAGACTACAGCGAGCACACACAAGCACCACTCCACCCGAGCAGCAGCGGTTGGAGTTCGACAGACGGACTCGAACCTGAAACAGTAAACACTCAGGTTCTTACTCAGTCAAAGTTATCCTCAAGATTTTTTCTCTTTTAGGTTGAGCTGCTGTAGCCCATGCTGACATCATGCAGCATGATGATGATGATAGTAAAATTTTACAGATAAAAACAGGTTTTTTCATCAGCATCAGTACAGAACTGAAATGACGGTTAGAGAGGAATTCAATCAACCTTTATTTAATGGGGAAAAAAACCTGAAAAAGTTACTTTCTCAGTAACGCATTACTTTTTGGTTTAAGTAACTGAGTTACTTAGTTAATGAAGTAACTAGTGACTGTAACTAGTGATTATTTTTCAGTAACTAGCACAACACTGTTCATGGTCCATAGATGATGAATTCTACTGTCTTCAGTAATGTTTCCCTCACTACCACCACCAGTGTCAGTTTGCCATGTTGACCAGTCTTTGATGAAATGGCAGCTGTTGGATGGATTGCCATGAAATGTGTTACAGATTTTCAACGCAATACTGATCCTTTTCATCAAGTGCCATCATCAGGTCAAACACTTCGGGTTATGATCAAACATCTGCAGAACTAGAAACATTCCCATTGGCAGAGGCCAGTGGGAATGTTATTAGATGAGAATGGTTCTCTACAGGTTTGCCAGCTCCCTCCCACAGTCTAAAGACATCCACACCAGTTTAACTGGCAACTCTAAGCTGAACGTGTGAATATGTGTGAGTGTTTCTCTTCTCATGACCATGAACAGATTAGCAGCATAACAACAGATAGATGGATGGATGTTTATGAATGAAGTCCTAACAGTAAATTACAGCTCAGCATCAATTACTTCAAGTGAAAAATATTTGAAAAAGCATTTAAGCTCATTTAACATTAGCTGATGACAAGCTTCAACAGCTGCTTCCCTTAAACATCTGTTTAGCACTTCTGTGTAATAATACATGACTGGTTGGGGATAAATCTGGAAGCACAGTAACTCTCTGCTGTGCTTTCTCCACTTGTCTGCTGGGTGAACAGCTGAGGAGGGTGTGGCGTGGTTTACATGAACCACACACGCAGGTGTGGCCTTCACCCTGCTGCTGCTGCACTGTTTAATTAGGTTCCTTCTGCATGGGTGGAGAGTCTCTGGATTTCCACTGTAAAAAAAGAAAAATAACCTCAGATCTCATCCTGGCAGTCATTGTCTCCAGACTTGAAGAAGGGCTCCTCCGTACAGGCCCACGAGCAGTGACGCTGAGGGTGTGACTGAACTTAGTGACCACAGCTAAAGCTGGAGAGATGAACCTGCACAAAAGTCTGGAATACATTGTAAAGCACTATGTACTCAGAGTAGCCTGACAAACTCATTCAGTAGATTTGCTCCTTACAGTTGCTGACAATACACATCAAGCGTTACACAGGGCTGAGATCTCAGTCTTGGAGCTGGACCTGGCCAAATGTCTGCCACTCTCCATTAGTAGTCTCTTTCTTCTGGATGAGGTATTTCCTTTGTTTGGTGCTATTTTTTCCATCCCTCCTCATTGTGCCTGTGTGGCCTTGCTGGAATCAGGACTGGGTCATTTTGGTTCTTCTCCCACAAGTCTGGTCCTGTCCAGAAACTGTTTTCACACAGCTTAGCAATTTCCATCCAGATGCCCAGAAATTATATTTTCTTCATGGAGAACAGCAGTGGGAGAGTTCTGTTTTTTCACCCATGATGCCAATAAAGAAAATATAAATAACACCTCGCAGTAGTAACTACACAATGAATACCATCATACAAGTGCATAGCTGCATCATGAAGGTTATTTTAAGTTAAAAGTGATTTCCGGTTGTTAAGGGGATTTTCAAGAGGGCAACAGGGTTAGAGGAGGCTACGCCTCAGCAGGTGGGGTGGTTTGATCTCTATTTCCTCCTGTGCATATGTTGAGAAACACATTTAACCTTTCCCTCGTTCTAAATGACAACCAGCACAAGAGCTTTATGTATACAAACATACAAGCCAGGGGATCCTCTGACAAATGTTCTGCACTTGCATGACTACAGCAATATCAGTGGCTCTGCCTGCTGCATTTGAGTGGCTGATCTTTGACCTTGGAAGAATAGAGACAACAGGTTTCACCCCATGGAGTCAGCTGCCTGTCTCCGACACTAAGAAGAAGATTTTCTGTTTTTTTTTTATTTTTAAGTGCAACCACACCATTCACTCACCGTGTTGCTGAGCTATGAGGAAAAAAAGGGGAGAAAAGGTGTGACCAGGAATGTTGTCTTAAAGTTGTTTTGTTAAAACAAAGACTTTTGTTGGATTAAAGATTGAATTGCACAATAAATCATAACCAATACTAAGAAATATTGAATACAAATCAATGAGCAAACTTTTGCAACACCAACAAATTACTACAAGAAGCAACACACGTGCATCCCACTTCAATCTTTCTTACAGTACGCACGCTACACATGCGTCACAAGTAAATGGTTGACGCTACTTTACTGTGGGTGATGGTGACTGTTGACACATCATTGCAGTGGTGTTCATGACTCAGTGGAGGCTTTCTCTTTGGAGTGGGGACTCAATTAGGAGAGTGCAGGTATAAATTTTTGCGTAGGTGGGCCCAATATGGCAGCCACTCTGGGGCCCAAGGCTGGGAGATAAATCAATATCAGACTGGTTGAATTAGAGCATCAGCTTGGAGCTTCCCTCTCACCCACCTCTTTTTCTTTGCTCTTGTCTTTTCTTCCCATCTCCATCTGCTAATTGCAGAGGGGTCATAGCTTTCTGGGCTTCGGTCTGTTTATCTGTCTTTACTGCAGATTGCCATCTTCTGTGTTTGCTCTGTGGTCCTTGTTACGGTTCATTGGGGAGATCATGAGAGGAAATGGAGACTTCAGTTCTTCACCACGTCTGTTTGTTGTGAGATTCACAGATGACAGAGGGGTCATCCATCCCTTCTCCTCATGGAGGAGTCTTGAGGCTGTTTAGAGCACCTTGGGGAGTCCAGAGGACTTACTACGCTCTCCTCCCAAGTGGTGTCATTTTCTGTTTGAGTGACCGCCCCCTCACAACTGCCTGCCCTCGGCTCATATGACTTCATACAGCAGCAATGAGATATAAAGGGGACTGGTTGAAAATGTAAAAAACACTTTATCTGATTATGATTTCTAAACTGTTGATTTTCTGGTTGTGTGTGTGGGCTCATGGAGATTTGGTTGAAAATACATTTTCCATAATGTCTTGTGTTATCATTTTGTTCAAAATATTTTTAAACCTTCATTTTATATATGCCATCACTACACCTGCAACTAAGAATTAGAATAGAATAGGCAAAATAATGAAAGAAACTGCAAATAACTTCTTGAACAAATAGTTAAATGCAATGGTGAAAAAAAACAACAACTACAAGAAGAAACCACCATCACTTGATTTAAGTACAATAAGTTTTTCATGGTCTTGCCTTGCACATGCCACCCTGAGGTGTGCAATAGCGCCAGGGCCCATTCATTACTGCTTGCAGCTTTCATTGTAAATTGACCCTTTCCAAATTTTCTTATCATTAATCACAGTACTTTATGATTGAATTTGTTTTGTTTTTGGAAATAGATTACACTCAGATGTTCTGTTAGATCAATGCATGATAACAGTAATAACTTAGAAAATCTGTGTTGACGCATGTCTTATTTAGGAGTAAGAATACTCTGTATGTGTTAAATGAGACATGGCAGGCTGTTTTTCAGACTTAATTACTCACCACACTCTCACACTGTTTATTTGCAGTGAGGAAGAAATAGCACTGAAATAGTTCTTTGAAGTGTCACACGTGGGCTTTTCTTGCATACCTTGCAATTTTTTTGCCCCCAATATTTACTTATCACATTGACCCCATGTGTGTCCCATTTATCCCGAGCCCTTACGTCACTGGTGGAATAACAGTTGAAGGAAACGCCTTGAAAAAAATTCCACCCTGCCTTTAAGTGCTGCCTGTGTTCCTGAGCGTAGATCTGAGCGGTGGACCTATCCTCCACCCCAGATTCTTGCTCTTCCCCTCTCCTCTAAGCCCACACATGGACCCAGCCCACCTCATTTACTCCCACCTCCTAATGTCAAACAGCTGTAGAGTTGACTTGCATGGAATTGCTGCTATTACGTCCTCCTCCCCTCCCTCACTACGTTTTCTTTCTCAGGCTTTTAGTGTGTGTGGCCCTTGGTATCAGGTCACTCAGCAGCCCAAATGCAGTGTAGAAACCAGTGGTTCTCAACATAGGGTCCGGGGACCAATAGGGGTCCTTGAGAGATTTGAAGGGGGGTCCCTGATTTTTTCTTGAAATTTTACTACTTTTTCTATATTTTTTTAAAAACCTTTTTTTGGAGAAATTTTTACCACTCTTTTCTAGAAAATGTTTACTATTTTATTTTTATTTTGAACATTTTTTACAAGAAATTGTAACACATTTTTTTGGAAATTTTTTTATTTATTTATTTTTAATTTTTACCACTTCTTCCTAGAAATGTTTAAATGTTCTTGGAGAAATTGGACCACGTTTTTTTTTTTCCAGAAATTGCTCTATAATATTTCCAAAAATTCATGCCATTGGCCCTAATTTAAATGTATAAAAATAATGTTCTTCAGTCTCAGAACAAAAATGTATGTATTTCTGGTGTTTACTTCTAAATTTGGTCCAATTTGGGTCCATAGTCTAATTCGTGTCAATTTAGGGGTCCTTGATGTACAAAAGGTTGAGAACCACTGGTCTAAACCATGTATCCATTCAATCTTTATTTATGATCCAGGCGCTGGGTATGAGGTCATGAATTGACATGGTACATACCCACTGGGTGGAGATGGATAGACCAATAGCTCACCATAAACTGTGTGAATGGATTGTGCACAGTTCCTGTGTTGTGCTGTTTCCTGGGTCTTTCTGACATGTAAAGCCAGACTGTAACTGGGCCAATGCCATTTCCAAGGCACTCCATCTAACTGAAAGAGCTGCGTGACATAAATGCCAGTGAGGTCATTCTTCACATGATTGACAGGAGAAGATCAGGCAGTGATGCTGAGGGTTGAGAGCTCCTGTTGCTGTCGGGAATCTGCTTCAAAGGATTGCTTTGGCCCCGTGCCTGAAGCCTGACCTGGGAGCTGATCACACAAATTTCAAGAATTTATCACTAACTTTAAAACTTTGGCCCTGATCTTCAAGACAATACTGGAAAAGCACTGAACCTGCTGTGTACTCACATCCCTTTCTTGCAGTACTGTTAAACTCAGGAGTGCATCGGCATGTGAAGACCATTAATTCAAGTGGAACGAGGAGAAAACAAAAGACATAAAAAGCAAGATGTAAGTGGAGTCAAATTGTGGCTAATGTGGCTGTTATTGATAAAGGAAATACTATGTGTGAGTTAGTGCGAGTGTGAGTGTGAGAGCATTGTAGTAGGCTGTTACAGTCCTGTATGTGAGAGTATGATGTAACATGTAAAAGCAAGTATTTAGTATCTCTCAAACGGCCGCACTTGTGACCATTAGACTGTTGAAGACCATGAATGCTGAGCTGAATGAGATGTTAGGGTCTACAGAGGACTTGTGCTGCATCACCAGGTCTTCCTGACAAAGTGCAGCTTTTGTCTTCTGGCAACCTTCAAAACACATGATTTTTTCCACAAAAACTCGAGGTTCTACGGCCTGTGGTGTTAACAGAATCGTGCTGAAAGCCAACATTTATATTTGAAAGGGTTATCCTCAGAGTGTGTGTTGGTGTCTTTTGCTTTCAGTAACTGGCGCACACTTGTGATCCTTCAGGGGACACGAACCATATGTCTGCTTTGTTCACTCTAAGGGTATAATTTCACCTGGAAGCTCAACAATCCGGTGAATTTTGGATAGACTCTGTCATCTCACTAAGTTAGAAGGAAAACAAAACCTCCACCAAACCAGATCATTTTGAGGCAGTTTCCCACTAGAGACGCTGAAGTGTTGCTGTTTTAATGAAGCTTACTCCCCTAAAGCAACATTGACGTTGAATGGAAACTTGTGGGCATTCATATGTTCTTTCTATCGCGTTTGGTGTGAACGCACGGTGAGACTTGAAAGCACCTTGGTGGCATTGTGTAGCTGTAGCTGCCCAATCGGAAGGCTTCCTTTGCAGATCATCCAGTGTCAGTGAAAATAGGTATTCATTACTATACAGTAGCAGTCAATGAATGTTGCTGTTATTGAATATTGTTTCAATTATCTGAAGATGACACGAATAAAAATATAATTATTTTTTATGATTTGTATGATGATGATAGGTCAGATTGCCCCTCCCCTGTCACTAAGGCGATGAATGAACAGCCTGCTAGCTGCCTCTTCCTGTATAAACTATCATGGCGGAGCAAAGCAGTTTGCTGAAGTTTGTCACAGAAACACACTATGAGGAGCTGGAGGAAAAGAAGTCAACTCATGTTCAGCAGTCAACACCGACTTCTGTGCAGAGTAGTGTGGCAAGGTGAAGATGGCCCGGGTGGAGATTGAACCCACACCTCCCGGGTAATAGTCATGCGCGCTTACCAGTCACCCAAAGGGACATCCCCTTGGCCAAGTAGCCAGGGCACATGATCAACTGGAGGCATAGTGACAGGACCACCACTGTCACAGTAATGAGGACGTAGGCTAACGTTACATGTTTATTCAGCCCTTTCTCTATGACTGTATGGTTTATAGAAGCCATTGCTGACAGCGTGCCTCAGTCAAACAGTGAAACAGTTTACTAACCTACCTTTTTCAGTAACAAGTAAAGAGTTTCCCTGTTATAATGCGGTTACCATTAATGACAGTAAAATGCGCTGTTACTCGATATTACTTGACTCACAAAGTCCCGTCACAAAATAATACACCTGTTAAAGACAAGTGTAGCCTAAACGCTTTTTGTCTTTTCTTTTTGTCTGTGCGGGGAATATACTGAGTTGATGGGCTCCGGATAAACATTATGGTTAGAGGTTGGAGGTTTAGGTTGAGTCCCAGTAATAATTTGACATATTTTAACATTTTATTAAAAGTAATGCACTAGTTACATTTTCTGGTGATTACGGTATTTTACAAGATATCAGTCCAGTTACCAACTTAGTTACATTTTTGGAAAACCAATGATATCTAATTACTTTTTAAAGTAACGTGGAGACTGGGGGTTAATGTTGTCGTGGAAAATTCTTTGCTGCTGGTGAATAATGAAATAGAGACTTGGCCGGCCGACACGATTTTATTTTCCTTGCAAGGAAGGTCAGTTCATACCAGAGTGGATGATGGAAAAGAAAAGACCAAGACAATGGGGAGATGAAAACACTTATACAGTAACTGAGGGAAAGCCCACCCCTTGGGTGTGGTTTACACCTGTTGTCTACTGTGGGGTCTGAACAAATTACATTTAGAAGTCTAGCATTTTGGTGTGAAAGCAGGAAGTTGGGTAAGATACAAAATTAACAAATGGCAAGGTCTGGACTTAAGAATATACAAATGGGCAGCAAGCTAAAGAGTTCTGATACCTTGTTGAGAAAGCAGGATGTGGAGAAGTCTCAAGTAATTAAAACAAAGGAATATTCAAATTTGCCACTACAATGTACTGTACAGCACCAGCAGCACACACTTCGGTCAGTGTGGAAGATGCACAACATGAAGTATTAGTCTAAGCAGCTGGAGACAAAAGACAGAGTCTTTCCCTCACCTGTTGCGCCACTGACATAACCTCCTGTAAATCAATGGCTTCCTAGTGGCCTTCACAAGCTGTAGCTGAAAGACTCAGATAAAAACTGGCATCAGCTGGTCAGTAGCAGCTCTCTGTCCCTCCTGTCTTGGAAAGACAACTGACTGAATCTTTCCAAAGTTCAACATCAAGCCCCTGCTGCCCTGTCTCCGATTTTTCCCTGTTAAAAGGGTTTTCCATGTCGTTTTTCCTCAGTGGATGTGAGGGTCTAAGGACAGAGGATGTTGTTAAGATGTCATGTGAAGCCCTTTGAGGCAAACTGTTGGTGAAAACGGGCTATACAAATAAAATTGCCTAGCCTTGCCTTGCCTTGCTTTGTAATCATCAAAAGTAAGTTATGTTACACTGTGTAGCCTGTTGCGTGTGGTTTGATTGGCTGCCGTGCCACGCTATGTTCCAGTGCTATTTTGGTGCAGGTGTACCTGTCTGAGCACTGCATTTATTAATAAAAGTGCTAATTAAATATTTCTTTGAACTGTGATACTTTCATTAGAACACAGTTGTGATGGTCTGTTTTGGTTGAAGGGATAGTTCACCCAAAAAAGAAATTTCACTCACCCTCACGTCGACTAAGGGCTAGGAGAGTTATCTGTGGCTTCTCTGAGTTACAGGGAGTCTCTGTGTAGCAGTGTGTGGCAAGGTGAAGAGGGCCCGGGCGGGGATTGAACCCACACCTCCCGGGTAAGAGTCATGTGCGCTTGCCAGTCAGCTAAAGGCACATCTCTTTGGCCAAGTAGCCAGGGCACATGATCAATTGGAGGCATAGTGACAGGAACCTCAACTGTCACAAGTGCATGTCCATGTAACGGTTGCAAATGGTCACAAAAAAACCACACCAAAAAACATCTCAATACCTCCATGCTGCTATGTGATGTCCGCCTTGTATTGAAGCCCCAAAATGAGAAATTGTTCTGAAAAAGATTAAATAAGCTTGTTTGTAGCGGAAGCTACTGGTCCGTCCAAATCCCGTGGACAATTTCGCATTTCGAGACTTCAATACAAGACGGACATTACGTACGAGCAGCATGGAGGTATTTGGATGTTTTTTGGTAGCCTATGTCTTTTTGTGACGAAGACCACTGGTGTCCATTTGCAAACATTACATGCACATGCACTGCTACGCTGAGACCCCCTGTAACTCAGAGAAGGCACGGAGGAGGACTCTGAAACTTCTCCCAGCTCTTACTCGACATGAGGGTGAGTAAATAATGAGTGACATTTCATTTTTGGGTGAACTATTCTTTAAACATGCTTTTCAGAACCTATAAGTATGATTGGTGTTGGACGGGCCAGTCCCACAGAATTTCCTGGGTACACCACAGATGGCACCAGGTCAAGTGCACTGTGGCTGAGGATGTGACCAGGTTTCATCACTCATCTGTGGGACGTCATCAGTTCTCTCCAACGCTACCACCAAAAAAAGATTTTTCCTCAACACGGTACAGTTAAAAAATACACTAAGCCTTATGCGGTCAGGGGCACAGAAACCATGCAGTGGCAATGAACTTTAGCACTGGACATAATACATTTTGAGAATCCACATGGATGTGCATCCTCTGGATTCTCCTTAGCCTCGGGCCCAAGCTGGGCCATGACTTATGATCTACTGTATAAATATGATGCAGAAAGGTAGCAGCTGTCCACTACAGCTACAGGTCACAGTGACAACATGATTTCGATTGTGGAATCGACTAAACAAAATGGCAAGGGATTGAATAAATAAATAAAAAGTATTTATATGGAGCAAATTACATAGTTCCCCCTGATCAAAAGACATTTTCTCAATTTTTGAGGTGCTGTAATGGTAAATCAGTACTTAAGAACTTTCAGTTTTGGTTGAGCTTGGCGGCACCAAAGCGGTAGTGTTTTGCCTGAAGGAAATATTTTGTGCTGTAATCTCCCAGTTGGTAAATCAGTTGATCTGCCTAAGAATTTTCAGTTTTCTCCTCGTTCAAAGGTCAAGGTCAAAGGTTAAAGGTCTTTATTTATCAGTTTGCTACATTACAGTGTAGTGTAGACAAAATGAGATGGTGTTTCTCAGGGATTTCCCACCTCCAGCACACATAGGCTTACCCACTCACTTATAAAATATAGAGTAAAATTCTACTCTCTAAAAAACGTTGGGTTATTTTTTCAACCCAACAGCTGGGTTGAGACTGTTGGGTGGTTTAATTGGGTTGTTTTCATTAAGTTGGGTAATCTAAGAACCCAATTGGCTGGGTTATTGATTTTGATTTATTCTGTTATTTCCATTATATTGTGTTCGTTCAAAGGTCTTTGGGACAGTGATTCAAAAGGTTATTTCTGTTAAATAAAGCCAACAGCTACACAATCTTTTGATACTTTATCTAATTTACTAATTCAATGTTCTACTCAGTTTACAATTACTGTTATTGAAGAAAGCACTTTGACACCATAAGTGAAGATGGTTAGTGGTCTCCCCTCCTTTGGACTTCCAAGGATAACAAACAGCATTCTCCCTCTAGTTACCTCCTGTTACAAGATCCTTATTCTCATTTAAGTTAATGTTAAATAAAACCCTAGTCTGCCACAATATAAGCAGTGTAGTGAATGTGAACCCTTAATTGGGTTATATACCCAACTGGGCTGATAAACAACCCAACTGTTGGTTTAAGGAAATCAACCCAACATGTTGGGTCAAAATAACCCGCGTGTGTTCAGTCCAATATTTAACCAGCATTGGGTTAAAAAATAACCCAGTTTTTGTCAACGTGGTGAAACAGAGTCTGAAAAGCTCGGACCTATTGACTTCAGGCCTCAGCCTGTAACAATGTTTTCACAGTGTAGTGCGGGAAATATGATCTGCTGTAAACACAGTGTATTTTATTTTGAAAATTAACCGGGTGTTTTGTTTTGTATTTTGTACACGATATCCTGTCCTGCATGAGTTGCTCTGTGCTGACTTTATGCACGGTGCTCAGGCGTCCGGCAATGAAGCCAATTTCTACTGAAATTTGAAGAATAGTGGTTTGAAAATGTTCCATCAAAAGAAAATTAAGGACATACTATATATGCAGATGAAATACAATCTTGTCCCTGAATTATGTTACATTTTGTATACAGAGAAGTTAAAAATCTTTAGTTGCACAGCTGAAATCTATTCTTCCTCTGAGGTCGGTTGATTTAAAAATATTCCTGAGGAGAATAGAATATGTGAAATGTGTGAGTTGGATGAAGTGTAAAGTGTTTGTATCGCACAAAGTCAGATATGATATGAAATATGGTCTGATGAGCAGAAGCTGGAGTGGTTGTTTAATTTCAATGTGTTTAAGACTGATAGTTTTGTTTCAGACAGGAAAATGTGTTAAATTAATCTCTGATGATTTCCTTTGAACCTCGGTATTGTTTTGCTTTTCCTCTTTTTTGGATAATGGTTTTAAACCCTTGTTTGTTTCTTGTTGATGACGTGCTCCTGGTTTGTTTTCTTGGTGTCTTATCAGCCCATGTGGATGTATGTATGACACAATAATACAATTCAATTCATTCATGATAATCATGGCCATGTCTGTGAATCTTAGTTTTGGATAATCTGTGTCCCACAGTTGTCTACCTGATGTTTACCTTGCCCTTCTTCTCTCTGGAATTGAAAGGCAAGGACATGGCTCTGGGATGGTTGGGGATGCAGCCCCCCAGCTCTGAAAATGCAGTATGTTATGATTTACACACATGCCCTTCTAGAGACCCCGGCCTCATATCTGATGACACTGTGGTTCTCTTTTGTGTTGCATGGAGGAAAGTTTTGGTTTGATATTCAGCGCTGGCTTGGTCGGGTGTTTGACATATGGCCAGTCAGTGTAACCACAGGTTTTTAAACTGATGCACTTCTGTCTCCTGGTTTCAACCTCAGTGTTTGTTATTTCTTGGCCTCATGATGACTCAGCTGACGTTTCATTGGAGAAAAGCGGTTCCTGCTTTTGTCTCTCAGAGTTGGCGGCTGCTCGTCTCTGATTTGGTTTTCCCCTCTCCTTTGCCATGAGTGTTGCATCTTGACTGCATCCAGTCATCTTGTGTTTCTGAGGTGGGTGTGGCTAGAGTTAGGTCATACATGACAACACCTATCAATCTAGTTATTTTGAACACCACACTGGTTTATGCTATGACTGACTAATTTGTTTTTACAACTGTCAGTGTGAAACCAGGAATAAAAGGATTTACAATACCGGAGCAGAGTCTGTCTGGGTATACACTCTTAGAAATAAAAGTGCTATGTTGAACTATATAAGGTTCTTTGGCTTGTCCTCATAGGAGAACCCTTTTTGGCTCCAGGTAGAACCTTTTGGAGGGTTCTACCCAACTTAAAGGGTTATACCGAGAACCCAACATAAAGGGTTATATCTAGAACCCAAAGGGTTCTACTTAGAACCATCTTTGAAAGGTTACACCTAGAACCCTCAATGAGAGGTTCTACAAAAATCCCTTTTATGGCGTATTCATTGGTTTCACCCAGAAGCCTTACTGGGGGTTTCATCCAGAAAATATCCCACAGTTTCATCTAGAACCCACACAGGGAGTTCCACCAAGAACCCTTTTACTGGAACCCTTAGTGTTACCAAGAACCCTCGAAAAACCCTTTTATTCAGGAAAGGGTTTTTCAGAAGCAAATGGTTCCAGGTAGAACCTCAGCCCTTGTAGAAGAACACTTTTGGAACCCTTATTTCTAAGAGTGTAGACTTGGACTTAACTGTGTGTAAAGTGAGGAGTCATAGGGTGATGACGGAGTACTTTGTTACCAACATGTGTCAAGTTGCTCCATATGATTATAGTCCTACACCCTACTTTTACCTGACTATGCTGTAAGCCTGCCTCCAATTATGTCAGACTGACTCCCCATTAGCCATGTGGTGTGTGTGCCTCTCCACAGGCCTCATACATTCATTATTAAGCAGCTCCTGATGTTTTGCTGGCCATCACTGCTCTGGTGTCAGGTACCCGCACGATTCCCCTTCATTGGACCAGACTGTTGGGATCCAGTTCCAGTCTCAGTGACCTGCTGCAGCTGCTCCTGAAGCTTTCTCTGGATGTTGTCTGTTGATTGAACTGGGAAGCTTGCAATGCACTTGGATATTTCTCTTGGCATGACGTCGGGACTGTTTGAGCTTTCAGAAGGTATGGTGCTGCTATTATATTGTTTTTTTCTTTTAAAAAAAAGAATCGGGGTAATTTTATAGCAGATTGTAAAGTACCAAAACAACAGTGCAGTTAGGAGGCTTGTGGTGAAGCAGTATAGTTGTTTATGCAGCTGAATTTCATCTCACTGTGTCTGCAGCTGCAGTGTTGGAGGGTTTTGCCGGTGCTGGTGTGATTACTACGTAGCTGCCTTCGTGATCTGTCCACTTTTATTAGTTTGACACTGAACAGCGTGGCTGACCACAGACCAGGCTCAGGGTTACAGATATGTGTGTAAGTCTGTGTGCAACTTGACCCCATCTGATTTCATCCCCCTAAGCAATGCATGTTGCCTAGAAACCCTGTTGCAGGAAGACTGTTCAACTTCCATATTATGCCAGAGGAAGGAATGCTCCCACACCTAAATAGATGGCAGAGGTTTTTTTTTCCCTTACAAGGGAATCTTCTCATCCAGTTCACTCAGAAGTCTTGACGTTTTCAAATCCCAAACTGGTGCACAGCACACACAGAGACCTGAGGGTAATCAAGGCACACAAAACAAAACCCCAAATTGGCCTTTTTCTAGTTAAGTTTTGGTAGCACTACATAATACGGCCCGCAATTTACAGCGTAACTAGCGCTCTCTTGCCGCATAGGTTGCCGCTTATTTCACACAAGTAGTGAGTAACTGCGGCTGACTTCCCCCCCTGTTTCCCCCGTGCATTTACAGTGTAACTGGGCTGTGTCTTAGTGCGTAACTTACCTCCTGCTTCACACCAACTTCCACACAAGTACAGGGTAACTCTCGCTGTTTTACAGCTTAACTAGGCTGCATCTTAGCACGTAACTCCTGTCATACTTTACACCAAATTACACAGTAACTGTCGCTCACTCCGTCACTAATTAGCGCATTTTACAGTATAACTAGGTTGTGTCTTAGAGCGTAACTCCTGTACAATTACCTGCTACTTTGTCCGGACTTAAAGTGTAACTTCTGGTACATTAGAAATTAAATAGTAGGCTACAATATGAGCACAATTGTTGCAATCTATCTTTTTCAATGTGTCAGCAGCGAAATTTCACCTCTATTTCAGAGATTTATTATTCATTAATTAATTGTATGGTTTGGATAGGTGAGAAATGGAGTGTGGAAATTTGCCAAAAAATGGCTGGCTGGTAGTAAACTTACCTCTCTAAAATGCACATCTATGAAAGTCTAGTTCTGTCATCCAAGGGCAAAACACAAACTATACCGTAATACATCCACAATAATGAGTCATTCAGAGAGTTAGAAAATGCTTTATTATTTATCAGCCAGAAGACACATGACACATCCACATCCATGATCATTCAAGTATAAGGACAGTAAGTACTGTTAGTGAGCACTGTTACTCCCTCCTTAGTCTCTACCTACACTCTAGTTGTGTTATAGTTACCCACTAATTAAGAAGTCGCGGGCTGCATTATAAAGTACTGACTGTTACTCCCTACTTAGTATCTACCTACACTCTAGTTGTGTTATAGTTACCCACTAATTAAGAAGTCGCGGGCTGTATTATAAAGTACTGACTGTTACTCCCTACTTAGTATCTACCTACACTCTAGTTGTGTTATAGTTACCCACTAATAAAGAAGTTGTGGGCTGTATTATAAAGTACTGACTGTTACTCCCTACTTAGTATCTACCTACACTCTAGTTGTGTTATAGTTACCCACTAATTAAGAAGTTGCGGGCTGCATTATAAAGTACTGACTGTTACTCCCTACTTAGTATCTACCTACACTCTAGTTGTGTTATAGTTACCCACTAATTAAGAAGTCGCGGGCTGCATTATAAAGTACTGACTGTTACTCCCTACTTAGTATCTACCTACACTCTAGTTGTGTTATAGTTACCCACTAATTAAGAAGTCGCGGGCTGTATTATCAAGTACTGGCTGTTACTCCCTACTTAGTCTCAACCTACACTGAAATTGTCCTGCATATACACTGTACTTGTCTTAGAGTTACCCAGTAACTACAAGGAGCGGGCTGTATTATTAAGTATTCTTTGTTATTCCCTCCTTGGTGTGCAAATACACTGTAATTGTGGAGTAATGCCTGGAGTTACCCATTACCTTCTGTCTAAGTGGAACCAGTGAGTTAGAACACAGTTTGTTTCATAAGATAACATCATCTGAAAGTACAGTAATACAAAGACAAAACTAACTTAAAGGAATAGTTCACCCCAGAATGATAGTATACGAAATATTATATTATTATAATAACAAAAGCCAGTAGAAATCTGTTATTTTATGATGTCATGGACACTTAAAATGATAGTTCACCCAAGAATGATATTTCACTCATTATCTACTCACTCTCGTGTCAACTAAGGGTTGGGAGAATTTTCAGAGTCCTCCGTGGCTTCACTGAGTTACAGGGGGTCTCGGCGTAGCAGTGCATGTCCATGTAACACTTGCAAATGGACACCGGCAGTCTTTGTTACAAAAAAAATCCAAATACCTCCATGCTGCTCGTCTGTAATGTCCGTCTTGTATTGAAGCTTCGATATGAGAAATTGTCCCGAAAAAAATAAATAAGTCCATATTTCAAGCTTTTTTGCAGCAGAAGCTCCTCTTCCCGGTCCGTCCAAATCACGCAAGATTTGCGTTGACGTCATTGCAATTAACTGCCACCGCCGCAAATCTTGCGAGACTTGGGCGGACCAGGAAGAGGAACTTCCACTGCAAACAAGCTTGAAATATGGACTTAATTTTTTCAGGACAATTTCGTATGTCAGGGCTGCAGTACAAGACGGACATTACATACCAGCAGCATGGAGGTATTTGGATGTTTTTTAGTGTGTTATTTTGTGACGAAAACCGCTGGTGTCCGCTTGCAACCGTTATATGGACATGCACTGCTACGCCGAGACCCCCTCTAACTCAGAGAAGCCACAGATAACTCTGAAAATTCTCACAGTCCTTAGTCTACATGAGGGTGAGTAGATAATGAGTGAAATATCATTCTTGGGTGAACTATTATTTTAAGTGTCCATGACATCATAAAATAACAGATTCCTACTGGCTTTTGTTATTTACATTTAAGTTCATTTTTGTTCCTTCTGTAATAAACTGTTTAATTTAGTTTTCCATCTGCCTGGTCCTTCTAAGTCAAAGACAGTCAGTCAAGTCAGTTTCATTTGACAAAATGTACTTTCTAAGTTAGAAGTGTCAAGTGGAAAAGATTGTTGTGATACTACTATCACACCGCAGTGTGACACTCAGTGATGGACAATGGATGGGCTCCCCCCATAAAAGGTGATCTTGATCTTGATCCAGCTCCTTGGGTCAAGGCAGAGATCAGGGCCATGGGTGGCGCGCCATCTCCCTCGTCGGGTCTATTTTCATGGCATCTCAAAAAACCTCACCTGTGTAGAAACATAATCATATCTTGTATCATCTCAACTTCATCACATAAATGCATCACTGTAAAACAAAGTGAGAAAATTAATAACTTTGAACGGTAGGCTACAGTTTTTTCATCATAGCTACTTAATCCCAGTTTTTACCTTTCACATCATGAATCATTAGCCTTTTAAACCATAACTTGTGATTTGTAAGCACATTAATCAACTACAAATTATACATATTTTTTCTTTAACTATTGAGTAAATATTTTAACCATTTAGAAACCTTCAACTTAGGTATAAAATCAATGCCATTACCATACTGTTTCACAACTGTGTGCTTCACCAGTACATTAACTGTTAACGTTACTCTTGACTGTATTCATCTTTAATAACATGTGTAACCAACACTAACATTAACTAATGGAGCCAATGCGTACAGTACATGGATGTATGGTACAGTACTATCTCAAATACAACCTCAAAGCAAAACAACCGCAGCACTAAGGTTCCCGGTTAGCGTGGTGCAGGGGAAAACGCACATTATCTTTAGCACAAGCTAACATGGCTAACTGCGTTAGCATAGCTACTTAACTCACCAAGAGGTTGGGAAAATACCGCCACACGGGTCCTGGGTTCATCCCTCTCGTCTCCCGGGGTCTTTGCTCTGTGTTTATATCAACATATCACATCGTTGCATAAGTTCCCTCGTTTCGCCACTTCGTAACCTCCTGGCTGTACATCCATGCCTGACGGTCGTCCCTCCCTGCAGCTCCGTTTTCTCTAGCGAGGTGGGACTTTCTAACTTCTCAGCAAGTAACCAATCGGGAAGTGAACGCTTCTGGTCTGACCAATGACAGATGGTCACCTTTTTCATCGCATTTAACCTGTCTAACAACGCTGCTCATCATTGATCACATAAGGTGTCAATTAAATTTGACGATCTGTCATTGGTCAGACCAGATGCTGCTCACCTCCTATTGGCTGCCTGGTCCCACCTAGGCACTCTAGCCAGGCGGAGACCAAGACAAGTGGAGATTGAGAAATGAGGGGAAATTAAATCATGCAATGTCTACGATGTGATATGTTGATATAAACACAGAGCAAAGACCCCGGGAGACGAGAGGGATGAACCCAGGACCTGTGTGATGGTATTTTCGCCGCGTTATCAACCTCTTGGTGAGTTAAGTAGCTATGCTAACGCAGTTAGCCATGTTAGCTTGTGCTAAAGATAATGTGCGTTTTCCCCTGCACCACGCTAACCGGGAACCTTAGTGCTGCGGTTGTTTTGCTTTGAGGTTGTATTTGAGATAGTACTGTACCATACATCCATGTACTGTACGCATTGGCTCCATTAGTTAATGTTAGTGTTGGTTACACATGTTATTAAAGATGAATACAGTCAAGAGTAACGTTAACAGTTAATGTACTGGTGAAGCACACAGTTGTGAAACAGTATGGTAATGGCATTGATTTTATATCTAAGTTGAAGGTTTCTAAATGGTTAAAATATTTACTCAATAGTTAAAGAAAAAATATGTATAATTTGTAGTTGATTAATGTGCTTACAAATCACAAGTTATGGTTTAAAAGGCTAATGATTCATGATGTGAAATGTAAACACTGGGATTAAGTAGCTATTCCATGATGAAAAAACTGTAGCCTACCGTTCAAAGTTATTAATTTTCTCACTTTGTTTTACAGTGATGCATTTATGTGATGAAGTTGAGATGATACAAGATATGATTATGTTTCTACACAGGTGAGGTTTTTTGAGATGCCATGAAAATAGACCCGACGAGGGAGATGGCGCGCCACCCATGGCCCTGATCTCTGCCTTGACCCAAGGAGCTGGATCAAGATCAAGATCACCTTTTAGGGGGGGAGCCCTTCCATTGTCCATCACTGAGTGTCACACTGCGGTGTGATAGTAGTATCACAACAATCTTTTCCACTTGACACTTCTAACTTAGAAAGTACATTTTGTCAAATGAAACTGACTTGACTGACTGTCTTAGACTTAGAAGGACCAGGCAGATGGAAAACTAAATTAAACAGTTTATTACAGAAGGAACAAAAATGAACTTAAATGTAAATAACAAAAGCCAGTAGGAATCTGTTATTTTATGATGTCATGGACACTTAAAATAATAGTTCACCCAAGAATGATATTTCACTCATTATCTACTCACCCTCATGTAGACTAAGGACTGTGAGAATTTTCAGAGTTATCTGTGGCTTCTCTGAGTTAGAGGGGGTCTCGGCGTAGCAGTGCATGTCCATATAACGGTTGCAAGCGGACGGTTTTCGTCACAAAATAACACACTAAAAAACATCCAAATACCTCCATGCTGCTGGTATGTAATGTCCGTCTTGTACTGCAGCCCTGACATACGAAATTGTCCTGAAAAAATTAAGTCCATATTTCAAGCTTGTTTGCAGTGGAAGTTCCTCTTCCTGGTCCGCCCAAGTCTCGCAAGATTTGCGGCGGTGGCAGTTAATTGCAATGACGTCAACGCAAATCTTGCGTGATTTGGACGGACCGGGAAGAGGAGCTTCTGCTGCAAAAAAGCTTGAAATATGGACTTATTTATTTTTTTCGGGACAATTTCTCATATCGAAGCTTCAATACAAGACGGACATTACAGACGAGCAGCATGGAGGTATTTGGATTTTTTTTGTAACAAAGACTGCCGGTGTCCATTTGCAAGTGTTACATGGACATGCACTGCTACGCCGAGACCCCCTGTAACTCAGTGAAGCCACGGAGGACTCTGAAAATTCTCCCAGCCCTTAGTTGACACGAGAGTGAGTAGATAATGAGTGAAATATCATTCTTGGGTGAACTATTATTTTAAGTGTCCATGACATCATAAAATAACAGATTTCTACTGGCTTTTGTTATTATAATAATATAATATTTCGTATACTATCATTCTGGGGTGAACTATTCCTTTAAGTTAGTTTTGTCTTTGTATTACTGTACTTTCAGATGATGTTATCTTATGAAACAAACTGTGTTCTAACTCACTGGTTCCACTTAGACAGAAGGTAATGGGTAACTCCAGGCATTACTCCACAATTACAGTGTATTTGCACACCAAGGAGGGAATAACAAAGAATACTTAATAATACAGCCCGCTCCTTGTAGTTACTGGGTAACTCTAAGACAAGTACAGTGTATATGCAGGACAATTTCAGTGTAGGTTGAGACTAAGTAGGGAGTAACAGCCAGTACTTGATAATACAGCCCGCGACTTCTTAATTAGTGGGTAACTATAACACAACTAGAGTGTAGGTAGATACTAAGTAGGGAGTAACAGTCAGTACTTTATAATGCAGCCCGCAACTTCTTAATTAGTGGGTAACTATAACACAACTAGAGTGTAGGTAGATACTAAGTAGGGAGTAACAGTCAGTACTTTATAATACAGCCCGCGACTTCTTAATTAGTGGGTAACTATAACACAACTAGAGTGTAGGTAGATACTAAGTAGGGAGTAACAGTCAGTACTTTATAATACAGCCCGCGACTTCTTAATTAGTGGGTAACTATAACACAACTAGAGTGTAGGTAGATACTAAGTAGGGAGTAACAGTCAGTACTTTATAATACAGCCCGCGACTTCTTAATTAGTGGGTAACTATAACACAACTAGAGTGTAGGTAGATACTAAGTAGGGAGTAACAGTCAGTACTTTATAATACAGCCCGCGACTTCTTAATTAGTGGGTAACTATAACACAACTAGAGTGTAGGCAGATACTAAGTAGGGAGTAACAGTCAGTACTTTATAATGCAGCCCGCGACTTCTTAATTAGTGGGTAACTATAACACAACTTGAGTGTAGGTAGATACTAAGTAGGGAGTAACAGTCAGTACTTTATAATACAGCCCGCGAGCCTGTAATTAGTGGGTAACTATAACACAACTAGAGTGTAGGTAGATACTAAGTAGGGAGTAACAGTCAGTACTTTATAATACAGCCCACAACTTCTTAATTAGTGGGTAACTATAACACAACTAGAGTGTAGGTAGATACTAAGTAGGGAGTAACAGTCAGTACTTTATAATACAGCCCACAACTTCTTAAATGAAACAAACTGTGTTCTAACTCACTGGTTCCACTTAGACAGAAGGTAATGGGTAACTCCAGGCATTACTCCACAATTACAGTGTATTTGCACACCAAGGAGGGAATAACAAAGAATACTTAATAATACAGCCCGCTCCTTGTAGTTACTGGGTAACTCTAAGACAAGTACAGTGTATATGCAGGACAATTTCAGTGTAGGTTGAGACTAAGTAGGGAGTAACAGCCAGTACTTGATAATACAGCCCGCGACTTCTTAATTAGTGGGTAACTATAACACAACTAGAGTGTAGGTAGATACTAAGTAGGGAGTAACAGTCAGTACTTTATAATACAGCCCGCGACTTCTTAATTAGTGGGTAACTATAACACAACTAGAGTAGATACTAAGTAGGGAGTAACAGTCAGTACTTTATAATACAGCCCGCGACTTCTTAATTAGTGGGTAACTATAACACAACTAGAGTGTAGGTAGATACTAAGTAGGGAGTAACAGTCAGTACTTTATAATACAGCCCGCGACTTCTTAATTAGTGGGTAACTATAACACAACTAGAGTGTAGGCAGATACTAAGTAGGGAGTAACAGTCAGTACTTTATAATGCAGCCCGCGACTTCTTAATTAGTGGGTAACTATAACACAACTAGAGTGTAGGTAGATACTAAGTAGGGAGTAACAGTCAGTACTTTATAATACAGCCCGCGAGCCTGTAATTAGTGGGTAACTATAACACAACTAGAGTGTAGGTAGATACTAAGTAGGGAGTAACAGTCGGTACTTTATAATACAGCCCGCGACTTCTTAATTAGTGGGTAACTATAACACAACTAGAGTGTAGGTAGATACTAAGTAGGGAGTAACAGTCAGTACTTTATAATACAGCCCGCGAGCCTGTAATTAGTGGGTAACTATAACACAACTAGAGTGTAGGTAGATACTAAGTAGGGAGTAACAGTCAGTACTTTATAATACAGCCCACAACTTCTTAATTAGTGGGTAACTATAACACAACTAGAGTGTAGGTAGATACTAAGTAGGGAGTAACAGTCAGTACTTTATAATGCAGCCCGCGACTTCTTAATTAGTGGGTAACTATAACACAACTAGAGTGTAGGTAGATACTAAGTAGGGAGTAACAGTCAGTACTTTATAATACAGCCCGCGAGCCTGTAATTAGTGGGTAACTATAACACAACTAGAGTGTAGGTAGATACTAAGTGGGGAGTAACAGTCAGTACTTCATAATACAGCCCACAACTTCTTAATTAGTTGGTAACTATAACACAACTAGAGTGTAGGTAGAGACTAAGGAGGGAGTAACAGTGCTCACTAACAGTACTTACTGTCCTTATACTTGAATGATCATGGATGTGGATGTGTCATGTTTCTTCTGGTTGATAAATAATAAAGCATTTTCTAACTCTCTAATGACTCATTATTGTGGATGTATTACTGTATAGTTTGTGTTTTGCCCTTGGATGACAGAACTAGACTTTCATAGATGTGCATTTTAGAGAGGTAAGTTTACTACCAGCCAGCCATTTTTTGTCAAATTTCCACACTCCATTTCTCACCTATCCAAACCATACAATTAATTAATGAATAATAAATCTCTGAAATAGAGGTGAAATTTCGCTGCTGACACATTGAAAAAGATAGATTGCAACAATTGTGCTCATATTGTAGCCTACTATTTAATTTCTAATGTACCAGAAGTTACACTTTAAGTCCGGACAAAGTAGCAGGTAATTGTACAGGAGTTACGCTCTAAGACACAACCTAGTTATACTGTAAAATGCGCTAATTAGTGACGGAGTGAGCGACAGTTACTGTGTAATTTGGTGTCAAGTATGACAGGAGTTACGTGCTAAGATGCAGCCTAGTTAAGCTGTAAAACAGCGAGAGTTACCCTGTACTTGTGTGGAAGTTGGTGTGAAGCAGGAGGTAAGTTACGCACTAAGACACAGCCTAGTTACACTGTAAATGCATGGGGGAAACAGGGGGGGAAGTCAGCCGCAGTTACTCACTACTTGTGTGAAATAAGCGGCAACCTATGCGGCAAGAGAGCGCTAGTTACGCTGTAAATTGCGGGCCGTATTATGTAGTGCTACCTAAGTTTTTTATAGAGTGCATTTACTGTATTCACTGCTGAGAATAACTGTGTGTGTGTGTGTGTGTGTGTGTTTGATGTCTAGATAGAAAAAACCCCACTTTTTGCTGTTGTTGTTATGTCAGGCCTCACACTAGGAATAACATTTCAGACTGCACAGATAATACAAAGTTACTGTTTCAGTTGATCATTTTCCTGAATATTCTACAGTGAAGTGCAGTGTTTTTCAACCTTGGGGTCGGGACCCCATGTGGGGTCGCCTGGAATTCAAATGGGGTCACCTGAAATCAATTGATCAAAAAAAAAAAATACTGATAAAAAATACGTTTTAACTAAATATTATTTGTGTATGAGTAAAAACTCCACATACCACTTACTTTCACGTTCGTGTTCAAATAAAATGCAGCATATAATAATATCTGAGCTGACACATCTTGATTGGGGGCTGCCAGATACTGTATGTCAAAATGGGGTCACGAGTCAAAAAAGGCTGGGAACCACTGGTTAAGAGTATTAACTTTGAAACTGAAGTAAATTAGGTCAAGTTGCAAATGATATGCATATGATATAAGTTTTTTAAGATCCACCTGTAAGGATTTAGAATGTAGCCTATAGATCAAGGCTGGTTTACACAGTAGAAGCTGCTACAACTTAGTATTAAAAGGCAGCTCAGTAAAACCCCGTAGTTATAAGGGAACATAAGCACCATGAGATGATGGTGCACATACAACTACTGTAAACGCACAGCAAAACCATAAACAGGGTGTGATGTGTATGTACCAAGGAGGAAAAGGCCACACTCCTATTGTGGACCAGGAGCTCCAGTTAAAATAGAGAGAGAATTGGGGCGGTGCGTGGCGCAGTGGTTAAGGCAGCCGCCCCATGTATATGCAGACGCAGGCGTCCCCGGTTCGCGTCCCGCATCGGGCAGACCTTTCCTGCATGTCATTCCCCTCTCTCTGCCTCCCCCTTTCCTGTCTATCTCTACTAATCTATCAAATAAAGGCATAAAACGCCAAAAAAAATATTTAAAAAAAAAAAAAAAAAAAAATAGAGAGAGAATAGTCAGTCATAAATAAAACAAAGGCAATAAAGAGTAATAGCAGCTCTGAGCAAATGTTATCACACTTTTCATGTCACCATAATTAGTGCTTACACCCTGAAAAAAATCCTACAATATAAAGACATAGAATATGTCAAACATAAAAGCTGTGCTCAAATGATCACATTCGGTGGCCTGAAAAGTAAAACTTTAGTTTTGTAAAGACCACCAGAAGAGAGAGTTTCCTGTGCTCCCTGACACCCCCAGGATGGAGGATGGAGTGTGAGTGGCAGAAGTACAGAGGAGCAAAACTGTGGTTGAGCTGTCAGCTGCTCTGCTGAGGGAGCGTTTTACGTGGAGGCCGCTGACAGATACCGAACCAACTCATTCCTTCTCCCAAATGGATTTTTTAAGTCAAGGAGACGGTCTGACAGAGAATGATCCATTTAAGAGGCAGGAGAACACAGCTCTCAGCAGCCCCACCAACACTTTCCACCACTCTTTTAACATTTTAGAGCCCGATAGAAACTATCTGCAACCTCTAATATATTGTTTCCATTTATGTTATATGCTGTTCCAATCTTAATCCACACTGTAAATAGTTCCATGACTCATACTGACCACTTTTAATATAATTTACACTACAGTCTTTTTTTTTTATTCATGGAACCTAGAATTGAGTTTTATTACGTAGATATTTTCCACTTCTTCCTCAGCTCCTTTCTGTCCACAAGTTTAGAAGTGTTTTTATGAATCCCATAACTCCTAGTGGATACATGCAAACCTTCTTCATGGTAGGGCACATGTATGCACTGCAGGGTCACTTCCTGCTCTGCATGACTGTTTGTTAATGACAGGCAAATTATGAAGCACTTTGGATGATAACATGATAATTATTTATTTCTATAGTATCTTTCACAGCATGGAGTCACAAAGTGCTTCACGAATTAAACAAAAAGATAACAAGGCAGCAGTAAACAAAGTGCAGACAAGGTAAAAAAAACAAACAAACAAACCTGTGCAAAGGCAGTGAATGTGATTACCAGGACCTTAAATTGGTACCTGAACGCCACGGGGAGGATGCGCAGGATGGGGGTGATGTTTGAGGACTTCTGTTACCATGTTAACAGCCAGGCAGCGGCGGCGTTCTGTACCAGTTGCAGGCGCTCCATAGATGATTTAAAGAGGCAGGTGAATAGTGAGTTAGATGAAATGAAAGCATGGACAAGCAGTTTGAGATGGATCATCTGACATCCAAAGTTGCCACTAAAAGCAGTCTATAACTAAAAAATAGCATCTTTATAATTGTTAGTGTATATTGATCCATGTGTGATTTTACAAATATTGACTGGGTTAAAAAAAGAGAGGATGGATGGATGTTATGCAACATCGGTAGCAACCAGGCCTGCTGTGATAAAGCTAGACCAGAGCCACCAGGAGCCTCCACAGGCATCTCATTAAACATGTAGTAAGGATGAAACCACATTCAGAGCTGCAGTCAGATCAGATCCTGTTCTCCCCTCTCACGCTAAAGAAATGTTTTCCTTCTATGAAACTTTTACTTTGAAAAGCCCGTCTATTTGGAGCCTGTTTAATGTCCAGTCTATGTTGTTTCCTGCTTTACCCACAATCCATCTCCCACATTACCCCATTGTCATTTTCTGGTCCTCTACACTTCTTTTGCTTCTTGGAGCTTCCCCCTAACACTCTACAGCCACTTTCTGTAGCAGAAATATATTGTGCTTCCGTTCTGTCCGCCTACATATTTATTCCTGACATCACGCTGTGTCAGACTCAAATCTGTGACGCTACTCAACCTCTTGTCACCAACATCCGGAGACATGCTCAGACTTAGACACAGTTTTTCTATCTTTAGCTACTCTGCTATAGAATGTGGTTGTATACGTATTTAATGTGCCGGTGTGCAGTATGCACCTCTGTTGCATCCTCACAGGCAAAGAGAATGAGGAGTTACCTATGGGAGCTGTCAGTGTTTGCAGTGGTGGTTCCCACTCCTTTTCACCCAGTGACAGAAATGATTGAGGAAAAATCTGAAGGATGGATTATTTTGACAGACCACCGGAAAAACCTGGACGCAGGCAGAGGAAAAACCTGCTCAGCCGCTATTTTAAAACACACTTGACTAAAATATTAAATGTCAAGTTTTGACATGAACTTCACAGCAGATTGTGTTTGCATACGGGTGGATTAGTCTGACACTTCCATAAAACAACATAAGTAAAAACATAGAGACCGTTGGCCACTAGGCCAGTTGCATGTGAACCTGTAGTGAGAAATGGGTCTTGTTGTTTACAGAGAAACAACAATTGCCTCGAGGAACAAGGAAAATCTGTTAAACTGTGTGTGTGTGAGTGACTGTGTGCGACAGAGACTTTGTTCTTTCTTGTAAATCTAACATTGTTATCTTGTCTACCTACAACAGCTTTATGTCGTAGAAGCTGCGCTCTTGATGCGTCACTCACATTTTCATGGGCGTGGTAGTGGGGGGAAAAGTAGGGAGAGGGCCCATGAAAATCCTGAAATTATTATTTTGTTGTATGATGTTTTTATTTAGAATGAATTGGGCCCCCCAATTAATTATGTGTTTTAATTTATTTCAAATATATTGATGACATCACAAGAGAATGAACTGTGTCAAAGTCCTCCCATCATATTAGACATTCTGGGGGCCCCCTCTTGGGGGCCTAAAATGGTTTAGTCCACCCAGAGACAGCGGCCGGGACAGGTGTAACGTCAGTGAGCCCAGATCGAATGAGGCTAGCTCATCATGCCACCCAAAAAACATAAATCGAGGTATCAGAAAAATAAAGAGCAGAAAGAAAAAGAAAGAAGGCAGAATTAGAGGAAGCAACTGTTAAAGGGATAGTTTAACATTTTGTTACCTTTAATCGTCAGTGCAAGCTATTTTTAGAACGGCAGAGATATGATATGAGATAATAACAGAATGTTACGAGTTGTTTTCGAGGTAAATACAAAGCCAGCCTATATAATAATAGTGCCACTGACGCTACGAGTGTACAGGGCCCAGAATTTGGTGCTACGCCCCTGCTTATTTTCACAAGGTTTGGTTGAATATGTCAGTTGTATATGTGAATAATATGGTGGAGGTTTTGAGTCTAGTTGTGTGTGGAGGGTTTGAGTCTGGTTGTGTATCCTCCTCAGGAAATCAAGATGTTGAATACTGTTTTGTGACGACTACTTTTGAACAAACACAAAGAGTTTGGAGCTTTTCTGTTAAATGTCATCAGCCTTTTGTGAAACAGTTGTTTTTACTTTTATTTGCATCAAAGCGTTGTGTTGTAAATGTCACTGTGAACACCCCAGCTGAACCCTCGCTGTGGGGTTGTCATAGGGTTGTCAGTGTGTAATCTTTTTCTCCAGCGAATGGAGTGTTGGAAGCCTGGAAGCTTGGCTTGAGTCCAACAAATTTTCCCAGCGGATCCCAGGACAGGCTGGGAAAATATGAGCAAGGCAGTGGCTTCCAGTTCCTTCCACTCCCACTGCACTGAGCAAGTGTCAGGTGTGAATGGAGCCTGATAAAGTGTTTCTACAGTGAAACTAGCTTCATTTTTATATTGTAGTTTGGGTTAGATTCACTATGAAATTAAACAAAATGAATAGTTGTAAGAGAAAAGAAGGAAAAACCCTGGTTTGCTTAGTTATACTATCAAAAATATACATATGGCACATAGTAAAGGAGCCAAATAGAGATTGAACTGAGTGTTAGCCTAGAAAACTATACGCCAACATTAAAGGGATAGTAGCATTTTTTTGAAGTGGGGTTGTATGATCTACAAATAGCCTAAAGTACTTTAATTGCAGTAGAAGACTCTCTACACTTTGAAGGGCTGGAAAAAATTATATTTTTCACGTAAAACCTCCTCAGGCCGTGAAAATAGGCCGTTTCTTTGTGTCCATTCACAACAATGTATGTTGTAAATCTCTGGGCAGGGCTATTATGGGCTGGTGTTGCTAATGGGAGGAGTACAGAGAGTCTTCTACTGCAATTAAAGTACTTAGGGGCTATTTGTAGATCATACAACCCCACTTTAAAAAAATGCTACTATCCCTTTAAAAAAAGTGAGCGTCCCAGTGTTATCAGGGGAATGCTCTGGATTTAGACTCACTACTCTACTGAGATAGCAGTAAGAGGTTAAGAGGGCTGTTGTGTCTGGAGGGACAAATATGTCCTTGAATATCTCAGTGCAGAAGAAGCACAGAAGATTTCAGAATGTACTGGGAGGTTCATCATACACATGGACAGCAAAACCCAGTCCACTATGCACATTAGCATACGTTTGGTTATGTTACTTAAGGCTGTACGTACCAGTCCCTCCAACGCTGTGCAGGAAGCCATTCTTCACTTTTACTCAACAAGAGAAACTTGAACTGACTCACCAAACATTTGAGCAGTAGCAGTTTACAGTCTGTGTTATCTGCTGCCCTGTGTGGGTCTCTGTCCACGTACAAGGGCCCACTTTCAGCCAGCCCACTGTGTGTGGGATGGGAATGTTGGGTCTGTGGCTCAGCACAGCACTGTTTCTAGCTTGTTCCCACCCAACCACCCATGCAGTACCCATCTAGCTCTGCTTTCCTCTCCACATGACAGTCCTGTGGTGGGACCGTGACCACTGTCTCCTCCTGCAAACCCAGTCTCCGGCTCAATGACAGGACGTGAGCAGCATGGCACCACCGAGTCGCCGATGCAGAGCATGTCCACTGTATTTAGATACCAGAGGCCAGAGGCAGCTGCTTTAGTGGAGGCTTTCCTCAGCCTGTGACTTAGGACAGCAGCAGCAAAGGAAACATTTTGTGTTTCATTGTTGGCAGTTCTAAAAGAAAGCCAAACCATAAGGAACTGGTTACAACAAGGAGTGTGGACATAGCCTGAATCTCTCCATCACGTTGGTGCCGTCTGGCATTGGCCTCTCAGAATGGTGAGTGGCTTTGTTTCTCCATTTTCTCTGCAGAGTTCTATTTCTTTAGTTTTTGTCATACAACATGAACTCCATTGAATGTTTGGTAGCGTCATTACAGGTTTGATTATGTTTTGAGCAGAAATTGTGGTTTTGTTCTGTTTTTTTCTGTGAATAAATCTTATTGCATCATCTCATGATGGAAGTCATTTGTTTATGTCCATGAGATGAAAATTTCATAAAACTAAATCAGCAAAAACCAGTCATATTTTTCAGAACTTTTTAGCTGTTTTTTTTAAAGGGATAGTTCAACATTTTTGACAAATTGGCCCATTGCCATAAACCCTATAGTCATAGCAGTAGGTTCATTACCTTTAATTGTGAATGCAAGCTATTTTTAGAACGGTGGAGCAGAGCCATGAGCTGCTCAGAGCTACTCTACGGAGGCTCATGGGATTTCTTGGTTTCCCTCATCAAACTCATAATACGCAATCCAACAACTATGAGATAATAACAGAACGTTACCAGACAGAGCAAAACAGCTGATGTGTACCCGTCAGAGGCAGTTTTCCGGCAAGCACTCTCTGTATTTCCCTCTAAAACAACTCTGTCTGGTAACGCTCTCTCAAAGCGTGGTGAATGTGCAGGTCACAAATTGTCCATAAAAACATTTTGGAGTTGTTGGATTGTGTAGCCTAAAAATCCCAGCTCACGGCTCTGTTCCCCTGTTCTAAAATTTGCTTGCACCGACAATTAAAAGTAATGAACCTACAGCGTCAGCCAGCCGGCCTGGACTGGAAGGAGTCCGGGTCAAAACCTCAAGCCCCGGTCTGAGTTAACACGGTACGAAGCTGGTGTGCCAGTTCACATCAAGGAGGCGTGTGTTTTATTTTATATTGTTCAATAAAACAGTTTTTTGAATGGAGGCTTTATGTTCAGCTCCCCTAGCCTACATGCGAAATTTATTACATGAAACACAACACAATTTCTTCATTTAGCCTATGAACTGAAGTGTGAGCTACTGTTAAGAACCAGTTTTTCTGCTACTACTACTGTGGGGGGAGGGGGCAGGATTTTTGTCTGAAGAGTGAAGTCCACAAACATCCATTGCAAAGTACCAGATCTCCGCGCTGTTAACGCCCATTGAAACAGCTGATGGCTCTTAACACATGGCGATTGGCCATTCACGCGGCTTTGTTCTTGGTTTCGGCCAATCAGCTTGTAAGCACATGGCTAATTATCAGCTTTCAACCAATCGCACTGTTTTATTGTGAGTGTGCTATTTGTATTGTCTGCCAAAACATGGATGAATGAAACACGACCACGTCTCATATTTATAGAAGAAAAGTTATTTCAGAATTTATACCGTTTTATCGCCCAGCCCTACGTGGGCTATCGTCTCTCTCCTACCTGGGAAACAGGAGGGAGAGACAGCATAACTACACAACACCGACCGGTTCCAGGATGCCATTCCGAAGGGCCACCACTCCGAACGTTTACTTTCATTTGTCGGAATGCCGACCCTTAATTACTTATGGGAAAGGGGTGCCATTCCGAACCTGAAAAAGAGGGTCCAGTTAAGCAAATGCATTGATAGTGTAGTTGTTAGAATATGCGTTTTTGGTGCGGTAGATCAGGGTTCGACTCCCGGGGGAGACACCTATTAATAGTGATTTTATTGGCCTCTACCTAATCTTTTTACTAAACTTAACCAACTCCTTTCTACATTGCCTAAACCTAACCAAAACCCAGAGCAAGGACATTTATTTTCAGCAGGAGCGACATGCTTGTAAAACTAGATCTAATCAGACTCAAGCACCTGGGTGAAACTTTGAAGGCGGAGTTGGGGGTTTGGGGATGGCGGAATATCAACTCTTTCCCTTGCGGGTGTACATTTTTTCAACAGACCGGGCAGGAAGTCAAACCACAAGAGAGAATCCGGTCAATTTTCAAAATAAAACACATTCGGAACGGCGGCCCCTCGGGAAGTTCGTAATGACGGACCTTCGGGAATTTTCGGACTGGCAGACCGTCGGAATGGCGGTCCTTCGGAATGGCGGTCGCCCCCCACACCGGTTCGGCGGTCCTTCGGAATGGCGGTCGCCCCCCACACCGACAAGTAGGCTAATGTGTTGCAGTGACGTTATATAGCCTATAAAATCCCACAAATAATAAGCCGACGAAAAGGTCCAACTTGCCACTTAACTTTTTGTCAATGTATTATTTGCGGGGGTTCGGGGGATCTGATCAGGAGGATCCGGGACTGATTGGGCCACGGTTCGTATGTAATGTCCGTCTTGTACTGGAGCCCGGCGATGCGGAATTGTCCGGAAAAAAAAAAAAATCCACATTTTAAGCCTGTTTGTAGCATTAGCTCCCAGTGTGTTGTGCAGCTCTTCCGCTGCCAGTCCGCATGCGCAGCCCCGGCCCCCCTCCCTTCCCCCCGTGTCGCCGTCCATCGAGTCTCAGTGCAAAGCTTGCGCATGCGCACTGGCAGCGGAGGAGCTGCACAACAGACACTGGGAGCTAATGCTATAAACAAGCTTGAAATACGGACTTTTTTTCCACCCCGGGACAATTCCGCATCTCCGGGCGTTCAGTACAAGACGGACATTACATACGAGCCGAATGGAGGTATTTGGATGTTTTTTGCTGTGTTTTTTTTTTTACGAAGACCTCTGGTGTCCGCTTGCAACCATTACCTTGAAATGCACTGCTACACCGAGACCCCCTGTAAGGGACGGAGGACTCTGAAACTTCTCCCAGCCCTTAGTCCACGTGAGGGTGAGTAGATAATGAGCGAAACTTCATTCTAGGGTGAACTATCCCTTTAAAGTATATTTACTTGTTGCTTGAGTTATGAAATATGGCAACTTATTTCACTCAGAAACGGCTCGATGACGGCTCGTTCTTGGTCTAGGCATCATAACATGACTCCTCCTCACCTGTCTGGTTTCATGACGATGTCTACTTTGAAAAAATGTTATTCTTGAGAGTGAAGGCAAGGTTGTTGTTTTTAAACACATGTATTCCTAAATAAAGTTAGAAGTCAGTCATTTGTAATATAAAAACATAAAGGCTGCTGAACTCAGGTGAGGAATGGGAATCCAGATGTCTGTGGTGTGACTAAGGAAGAGCAGGCATCACACAAAACATCAGTGGGAAACTGCAAGTGACAGAAACATGTGCTCAAAGACACACCGGCGGTTCAATCCCCTCTCTACATATATGGCAAGGAATAAATGCAAGTGCTGCAGTAAATCTGGAAAGCACACCCTGGTGATTTCCTTTACGCACAAAAGTCTCTGAGTGGTTGTTATTTTACCCGCCATGTGACATGAGGCTGAGACAGAGGTGTCCTTTGTTTGGCTTATACCTACGATCAACACTCTCTCCGAGGCAGCTGAATGGGAAAATCCACTGGGCCACTCAGGTTTCCCCCCAGACATGAAATGAAATGTCAACCACAGCAAGAAAATTAGCCAGGATCTGGTCAGGTTCTTCTGAGGAAGTATTTTTGTAGAGCTTGCAAACTTGTGCAGTGGCCACAGCTCCAGTAAAATACACTCTTTATTGAACATGAATAGATACAGCAGCAACTGTACTTCTCTAATCACATTATTACAGCATAACTCTGGATGCACCGAGACTGAATCATCCAGGATGCAGTAGAGGAAACGGTCTCGGAGGACCTGCCCTCCCTCCTCATGCGTCGTTTGCAGGCGGTGGCCACTCACGGCAGAACGACAGAGATCACTTCCAGTGCAGTGGTCCTTAACATAGCTCTTAGTGGTGCATGCTAAGTGCTCAGGACTGAATTGCTTGATTGAACAACTCATCTCCATTTGTATGTTAATCCACTGAAAGGCTGCAGGCTCATGTAATGGGATCTGCAGGATCTGTGTCTGGTCGGCCGTGACCCTGCGCTCAATTACAAGGCCAATATAATTTATCTACACCTCTACTGTAATAATCTAACACTGCAATTACACCCCAGCTTGTTTGATGGTATTGTACTGTATTATAACAACGTTGAGTGTTATGGATGTAGGTTTTACCCCCAGCACACAGTTTTTACTACAGTCTTCCATTGTGCTGGCACAGCATTGGGATCATTTCTGATCCACTGTGATGCTCTGGCTGAAAATGGCCGTGGAGGAGCCATGCCAAGACTTCAGTTAAAGTAACCCCCCCCCACCCACCTACCCACCTACCCACCCCACCCTCCCTTAATCTGACTCTCGGCATCTTCTTCCTTCCCTCTCCCTCCTCCTTTCTGTCTATGTAACAGTATAGCTATCTATCGCTTAGGGATAGTTCACCCAAAATTCAAATTTCACTCATTATCTACTCACCCTCCTGAAGCCCTGACATGAGAAATTGTTCCAAAAAAACATAGTCTATATTTTAAGCTTGTTTGTAGCGGAAGCTCCCGGTGTCTCAGTTCACTGCTCTTCCTGTTCCAGTGGAACAATTCCTCATGTCGGGGCTTCAATGTAAGAGGGACATTACAGACGAGCAGCATGGAGGTATTTGGATGTGGATTTGGATATTTCCATTCACAACCGTTATATGGACAAATATTGCTGCACGAACCCCCCCGTAACTCAGAATTTGAATTTTGGGTGAACTATCCCTTTAATCTGACTCTCTGCATCTTCTTTCTTCCTTCTCCCTCCTCCTTTTCTGTCCATATAACAGTACAGCTATCTATCTCTGTCTCTTTATCGGAGTCAATGACCCCCCCCCCACCATCTTTTTTCCATTGATGATCACAATTACATAACACAAGGAGTTTTCAGAGCTAACAACAGGATCTGCTGTGTGCTCCTCTCTGAGCTCTGGAGGATGGATCAGATGCTGCAGTAACACTCTGTCTTCATCACTGCCGCAATGAAAAAGCAGCCCGACATGGAATCGAACCTGTGAAATCTAACAAGCGTTACACATCACTGTGGTTTAAATCGTCTTAATATGAGAACTCCTCTGGGTGTCTATTGATCACCATAACAGCATTTAGTAAAACATGTGACACATGGTGCGTGTGTGTCAATGTGAGTGAGAGAGATTGTCTCACTTTACTACCTGCTAATTACACTCCATAGTAAACATGAAATGTGTAACCACCACTCCACTGCAGGATATCATTAACTAAAAGGATTAGAGTGTGGCTCAGGCAGGAGGGCATCTGCGGCTTCTCCCGATTGAAGATGGTCTAATCTAAATGGGATACATCAATAAAACGGTGGAATAAAGTTGCGAGCACTTAAGAGCGTCAGCCCCTTTTGCTCAGGCTCAAAGTAGAGAAGAGAGTCACTGGCTGGCAGCCAGCCAATAAATTAGAAGATAAGAAATATTATTCCACTGGCACAACCAGCGGCTTGAAGCTATTTAAAACAGGAAAGTTTATTGATAATTGAATTACTTGAAGGAAAAAAAAGACAAGACAAGAATAGAAAGCTTGGAGGCGGATCAATAAGGAGATATTGTAGAGGATAATGTTGCGGTGGCGAGCAACACAGCCAGGAGGATGCGGCGTGGCTGCTCATGTGTGTGTGATACTGTATCCAAAGAGTGTGTGTTGAATGTTGCTGAAATGAGCAGATTCCCAAATGTAACAGGGAAATATGAAGATGATAAAAGAAAGAGAGCATCACATCATGTCTTGATTTGTCCGTTGTGTTTCAGGTGCTGAGCTAAAGTAAGACGGCCTGCGACAGAATGGCGACTCCTCAGAGCAGCTCCAGACAGAGCAGCTCGCTCTCTTCATCTCCCATGAGGCAAGTAGCAGCTGCACCCAGCTCACACACAACACACAACCGACTTCCGCCAGGTCCTTCCTATACTGCGCACTACTTATCACAAGTCGTATCATCATCGCAATGAAAACTGTCATCGCACACACGGACATTTTGCTGATATGGTGCAGCCTACTGTACACATTAATAAACCAAAAACAGAGAAGAAAAGTGTAAAATGCACATGAAGCTTTTTGTGCTGTTAACAAACTCCAAGTGGACTAAACATATGTTGACTGGGATGCTCAGCCTGGATGTGACGATGCATTGGATGCATTTCAGGCACAGGATCTGAGGGAAGTGACTAGAGCCGATTATAATTAAACAATAATCGATTATTAAATTAATCGTCAAAGAGAAACACTAATTGACATTTTTCAACATTTTATTGACCAAATAATTAATTGATTAATGGTTTACATAACTGACAGAGTGATCGATAATGAACTGACAGTAGTCCGCCATTGTTGTTGTTGTTGTTATGTGAAACCTACATGTGGCTCAGGTTACAGGTTAGAGAGGCGGGGCTATGACATCATCATTTTACAAACGTTTACGTTTTAGTTGTACATGAAAACACTGGGGTGATGTTTTCTGATTTATTCACTCTGTATCCAGCATCCATGTGGATCTTTCTTTCTGAACTTACGAAATGGAGAAAACCTGACTTCTTCTTCTTCTAAAAAAAAAAACGTATAAATGGCACCAAACGTCTTGCGTGTGGAGGTGCTCAAATGGAAATGTAAAACAAGGTGACAGCATGGTGCTGCAGTGGTCAGCTCACATCCAAATAATCTACGGATAGTAATAACCATGACAACAAGAAATCACCTCCTGTTTCATCTGCAGACGGGGCCCCGGCCCTCAAAATGTAACCTCCTTTGATGCCTGCCCCTCTGTGATAATGTGCTGTAATGGTGGTCACGGTGAGGGACGCTGGTGTCATGGCAGCTATTGTTAGAGCAGAGATGGAGGTTTAGTGGTGACGAGGGTCTTTAGTCATCCTGGGCTGGATCAGGATTGTATGATGATTTGCAGAGACAGAGCCAGTGATGTTGTCACAAAAAAGCAGCGCTTCATTACATAAAAGGAGGAGCTGCAGAAGGAGCTGTGTGGGTGTGGGTGTGGGTGGGGTTGTGGTGTTTGTATGGTGAGCTACACTCTTCTGATTCTGATGAATGGGAGCTTCCAGAGGAGCTCATGCACTCGTCAATGACTCCAAACAGCTCCAAGATAATGGAGATAAAAATACAGCAGGCAGACCGTCCTAGTGCAAACAATGGTGAAAAGTAAAAGGCAGTCCAAAACTGATGGGTCCGAGGCACTCTGAGGTGTTAAATCCTTTAATGTGCGTTTCGACTGAAACAGTCTTCATCAGGATCCTGATGAAGACTGTTTCAGTGGAAACGTGTTGATCCCTGCACATTAAAGGATTTTTAACAACACCTCAGAGTGCCTCAATCCCACCTGAGCGCCCCATCTACCTTCACCAGTGGCGTGCACAGACTTTTTGAAGGGCAGGGGCGGAAAGGAAAAAAAGGGCACATAATAGCGTGTCCTCGCCACTGAAGAGGGCACTTTAGCACACGTTTTCAGCTCCTAGATGTGGCTCCTAGAGGGCACTTTCAGGGCTGCTCAGTTTCAGAAAATGAGGAGAGTGAGACCATAGTGACATGGTGCAAAAAAAAGAGAGGCCTTTTTTAATGTCGATTTGGCCAGTTATCGATACCTTAAAACTATAAAAACATCGATTTGGTTTTAACATGTGTTTTGGCCCCCAAGAGGGCACTTTAGCACACATTATGGCTCCTATATGTGGCTCCTAGAGGGCACTTTCACTGAGTGATGTGGTGCATTTGGGTGGCGAAGAAAAATTTGGCCTTTTTTAATGTCAATTTGGCCTGTTTTAACACGTGTTTTGGCTCCCAAGAGGGCACTTTAGCACACATTTTGGCTCCTAGAAGGCACTTTAATACACCTTTTGGCTGCCATGAGGGCACTTTAGCACACGTTTTGGCTCCTAGAGGGCACTTAAGCACGCATTTTGGCTCCTAGAGGGCACTTTAGCACGCGTTTTGGCTTCCATGAGGGCATTTTAGCGCACGTTTTGGCTTCCAAAAGGGCACTTTAGCATGCGTTTTGGCTCCTAAAGGGCACTTAAGCACGCGTTTTGGCTCCTAGAGGGCACTTTAGCGCACGTTCTAGCTTCCAAAAGGGCACTTAAGCATGCGTTTTGGCTCCATGAGGGCACTTAAGCATGTGTTTTGGCTCCTAGAGGGCACTTTAGCACACGTTTTGGCTCCTAGAGGGCACTTAAGCACACGTTTTGGCTCCATGAGGGCATGTGTTTTGGCGCCTAGAGGGCACTTAAGCACGCGTTTTGGCTCCTAGAGGGCACTTTAGGACACGTTTTGGCTTCCAAGAGGGCACTTTAGCGCACGTTTTGGCTTCCTAAAGGGCACTTTAGCATGCGTTTTGGCTCCTAGAGGGCACTTAAGCACGCATTTTGGCTCCTAGAGGGCACTTTAGCACACGTTTTGGCTTCCAAGAGGGCACTTTAGCACACGTTTTGGCTCCTAGAGGGCACTTAAGCACGCATTTTGGCTCCTAGAGGGCAGGTTTGACTCGCTTTTTCCAAGAGGGAGCGCGTTTTTCAACAACACCTCAGATCGCCCCCCCTGCCCCCCCCCCTGTGCACGCCAGTGACCATCTACCCAGGGCAGCACTCACATTTCTTCTAATGTTCAGCTCCAAGATAATGTTGGATGTTGTCTCACTTAAACAATGCACATGTAAAAGCATTAGCAGCCAGATAATATAAATGCAGTTAAAGTGAAGTGCTCATAATCTGTGAATGAATGAAGGAGACATGTTGTATAGGCGGAATTATGCTTCATTCAGGTTCCACTTTAATATATCTGAAAGAACTGTGGATCCAGTCCATCATCATTCTAAGTGTGGACTCGTGTGGACCTTTTTTCTTTCATTCACCTGGCACCACTAGAGCACATTTTTTCTTACTAATAACATTTATATTAGTGCACATAAAAATCATTGCCATCCAAGCTGATAATTCTAATGGCCTTGATGGTTTTAAAATTCAACAGGCACTAGAACTGCGTATTGTTCGGTGAAATGCCTTTCAAGCTGACATTTCATTGGAAATCTGATGTTCAGAAGAGAATAGACTTATTCTACATTCATTTAATCTGAAGAAGAATCATATTTAAATCTCAGGAAATGTGTAATTGTGACAGGAATGTCTTTTTTCACTCGGTTGAAGCTGTGCAACATTAACATTCATTTGAGGCTGAGTATCTGGTGATCAGGTGAAGTCCATATTCTATCTACTTCTAATTGCTGAGGCGAAATATCTGTGTGTTTAGCTGCTGAATGGTCCGTTGTGATTACTAAGTAGGTGCTAACTTAAACAGAGGATTGATCATATATGTCCATAAGAGTGGAACAAACCTTGAGGATGTTGAAATGCTCATGAGAGCTGAGGGGAACTGCTCACTTACTGAATGATAAATGTGTATAGAGTGAGCCCTCTCACATTTCATCCATGTTTGATTAGACTTGTTGGTTCAGCGTCCTCAAACCAATATATTGGCCTTAGAGAGGATCCTAGACCAACAAATTGTAGAGGCAGTCAATAGCAGAGGGCGTAAAGGTCAAAACCCACAGATCCTGACCCACACACTCTGTCCACAGCTGGATTCTACATGAGAGCTAGAGATTACAACCAAAATTCCTGAAAAATATCTGTGAGACACGTGTGGAGCCTGTGCATACCAAACAATCAGTAAGTGAAGTTAAAACACAACTGGAGGGCTGTTCTTCCAAATAGAGTATAACTATACCCAGTTTACTGTTATCAAACATTCTCATCACAAGGCAGTGGTTCATGTTTTTATTATGAAAGAGCCAGATTCTGATTCCCATTTTTGAAATGGGAAGAACCTCTTCATCAAACACTGTGGTTAAGAAGGTTTCAGTCACTGATAATAAATTTGAATATATATCTTGTGACAGTTTTGTGTTTACAAATGCTTACACAGCACGCACAGTGAATGCCCCTGGATATCAAATCAGTGGAGTTGTCACGCCATACATTGGCAACCAGACACGCGCACACATAAACAAACAGATCATCTCTTACTTGCTTTCTTTGTCCTGGCTCATACACATGCACACAGACATAAATCCTATTTGTGGTGATGCATGGCAATAAATCAGCTGATGAAAAGAAGAGTATTAAAATAAAGAGCAAAGACAGATGGAAGCACACACATGCACTCTGCTGACAAACATCTCCACCAGCCTCTTTGCCCAAATGGGCTGGTCGGGACAATCAGGGCTTCAGGTTACAATCTGAAAAGAGCTTTGCCAGTCATTACACTGACTGCTGGCAGGTTAACAGGTTTCTGTGGCCTCATCTGTTAGTCCACGCATTGCTTTTCATGTCGCTACTTTTGCTTGCAACCCATGTCCAACCCTAACCCCAACCCCTAACCAGTGTGGGAGAAGTTGCACAACTGTGGGTTTGCTGTTAAAGGGATAGTTCACCCAAAATTTCACTCATTACCTTCATGTCGACTAAGAGCTGTGAGAATTTTCAGAGTTCTCCGTGTCTTCTCCGAGTTATGGGGGGTCATTGGGAGCTTCCGCTACAAACAAGCTTAAAATATAGACTTATTTAATTTTTTCGGAACAATTTCTCATGTGGGGGCTTCAATACAAGAGGGACTGTTACAACCAAAAACGTAATAACGGCCAATAACGTAATAACTGCCAATAATGTAATAATTTTGGCCATTTCAAATGTAATAAAGCCAATAGTGTAATAATGTGCCAATAATGTAATAAAACTTTTGAGCCAATAATGTAATAACTTTTTGCAGATAATGTAATAAAGCATTACATTATCGGCACCAGTTATTACATTTTGAAAGGTTTTTTTTTCATACCAGGCCAATAACGTAATAACCAGCCAATAATGTAATGCCTTATTACATTATCGGCAAAAAGTAATTACGTTATTGGCTCAAAAGTTTTATTACATTGTTGGCACATTATTACACTATTGGCTTTATTACATTTGAAATGGCCAAAATTATTACGTTATTGGCAGGTATTACGTTATTGGCCGTTATTACGTTTTTGGTTGTAACAGGGACATTACATACGAGCAGTATGGAGGTATTTGGATGTTTTTTGGTGTGTCTTTTTGGACCAAGAAAAGTGGTATCCATTCACAACCATTATATGGACAAATACTGCTGCGTGGACCCCCCCGTAACTCAGAGAAGGAACGGAGGACTCTGAAAATTCTCACAGCTCTTAGTCGACATGAGGGTGAGTAGATAATGAGTGAAATTTGAATTTTGGGCAATCTATCCCTTTAAGAGAGAGGGTTAGCTGAGATCAAACCAGCAAGTCAGCTGGATATGGTTTGAGACACACACTGTGTTTGCCTGCGATAGCTGTAAATCAGTGCCTGGTGCACAGAGAGAGTGAGTCAGAGGGAGAGAGAACAAATGATGGGGAGAATGAGAAGAATGGAGTGAGACAGAGAAAAAGAGAGAATCAAACTTGGTGTGTGCTATTCAAGGTGGATCTGGTCTTGGCTGCACATTAGAGGCTGTCTAAAACATCTGGGAGTCAGATGTCTGCCCATGCTGCCAGCATTCAACTGGACCAGTCAGTTGCCACAGTATCCCCTTACAACGTGCTACCTCAGGGGCACAGAGCCCATCCTCGCCCGCAAAATCAAGATTTATATAATGGCAGTTTTCAGTGGAGCTGTGTCCTCTGTGTTAAAATGTGTTTTGAGAGAGTCGTGCTTTATTGAAATTCTGGTTTCTTAGCAGCGGAGGAATGCTTTAGCGTCCTGTTTGGTCGTCATGTAGCCTCCATATTTAATTCTTTTAGGACAAGAGTGTTCTTGTTTCCCCTTTCAGCCAAAGCCAAAGCCACAATGGTCTGGTCCTCAACATTTCCATTCATTTTCATCAGTTCCTTTGTGGTATTTGAGAGAGATTTCCATTTGTTCATATGTGACATCAAGAGTCAGACTGTTACATTCATGCAAACCAGACACTGGGCGCTAGTGAAGGACTCCTTCCAACTTGTATGGAGGGGTTCTGAAAACAGTTCAGTCCAATCCAAACATGAAGGAACATGTTGCTGCTTTTTTTTTCCAAACAAGGTGCTTGTAATAATGCATGCAGTTGGTATAAAGTCATAGATGTTAGCTAAGATTTTTTTTTTCAAAAGAATTATGAGGATGAGTAACACTAGAGACATCTGGTTTTTATCCTTTTGTGTTGATGTTGACAATAATGGTTACAACATTTTCTTTTGTGCCTTAAAATAGCCAGAAACAGGCAAGGGAAATAACTTGATGGATGATGAGAATAAACATTACATCAATTTTAGGAGCAGGTACAAAGATAGGCAAAAAGTCTGAGGGAAGCTAAAGGGAATTTAGTTTGAGAAAAATACTGACTTATCAAACTGCTGACATGACAGGTGACAGATTTAGTTCAAGTCTGAGCTACCAGAGCATGGGAGCTAGCCAACGGCTAACACCAGGTCGTAGATGGCTACCATTAAAGGATAACTTTAGTTTTTTACAACCTGGACCTTATTTCTAGCATCAAATACGATCATTTACTCACCCTGACAACTTTGGTGTCATTTGGAGTCGTTTTGACGAAATTAGCCCCAATCGAGCGGTGCGTATATCCGTATAATGCGAGAACACGGGGCACCCAATGCAGCCTCTAAATAACACATTATCCACCGCAAAACTCGTTCATTTCGCCAATATTTTGTGATGATACACTAGTGTTATTCCCCTCCGAGCCCGTGGTGGCATGTTAGCAACATCCTGCTCCTCTAGGTTGACCTACTGACCTCTGATCTGGATGATGTCATCTCCGACGGCGGCGCGGCACGGCTAACTTGCTATCGCTAATGCTATGGTCCATTTCTGCGTGTTTCTGACTCGTCAGAACAAAATGAGCAGCTGGATTAAGTTCAACTTCCAAATGCTTCCTCTCCTCAGCCTGGATCCTCACTACAGCTCTGACTAGTTGAGCTAAAAAGCTAAAATTAAAATTATTATCAGAACGAGCCGGGGCAGCGGTCGGAGATGACATCATCCAGATCAGAGGTTAGTAGGTCAACCTAGAGGAGCAGGATGTTGATAACATGCCACCACGGGCTCGGAGGGGAATAACACTAGTGTATCATCACAAAATATTGGCGAAATGAACGAGTTTTGCGGCGGATAATGTGTTATTTAGAGGCTGCATTGGGTGCCCCGTGTTGTCGCATTATACGGATATACGCGCCGCTCGATTGGGGCTAATTTCATCAGACTCCAAATGACACCAAACTTGTCAGGGTGAGTAAATGATCGTATTTGATGCTAGAAATAAGGTCCAGGTTGTTAAAAACGAAAGTTATCATTTACATGGTTGCATAGGCGGCCTTACCTATGTTTCAACCGTTTCAATTGAAACGGGCCCCAGCCACCAGGGGGCCCCCAGCTGCCCATGCACGTATCCACACCGTACTAATCCCTCCTAATTAATAATACGGTAGGAAATATCAATAACAGCGTAGGCTTACCTTTGAAAACGGCCCGCAAACTATCAATAGACCCTGGTTTTCTAATGTCCTTTTGTTTTTCCTGCTTTCTTCCTGACGTGCGCCCAGTTGCGCAACCTGATGATTGATGTCTGTCAATCATTTCCTCCTCTTTTCTTTTTTCGTGGGGAGAAATAAAGAGAAATGAAACACAGCACAACTAAAATTTGATATTATAGGCAACTTATTTACAGATGCCTCCAGTGGCTGCTCCAGCACCGCAGCACCGACAGGATCAGCGCCTGTAGACGTCTGTCTGTCCGCCTGTCTCGTCCTTTCTCGTCCTTTCCTTGTCCGTGGTCGTGGTGCTGAAATAAGCACTTTGCTCTCATTACTTTTGTTGCCATTTTAAATTCAGAATATTGATAAAGCCTGTAGTTTTTTTTAATTAAGATTCTGGTTAGTGTCTGAAAATGTACATAATGATTTTGCTTTTTAATGAAAACCAACTTCAGTCCTCGTTTTTTTCTGCTAAGTCTTGGTTTCTTGCCCTTTAACACTTGTGCGTACCTGGAATGCATGAATAGTGCGTTTGTTACGTCCTTTCAGGGTTTAAAGCATCAGCGATACATGGGCACCTAGCTGGCAAATCATTTTATGTTTAACAGGGTAGGGCCTCATATGAAATATTGAAACAGGCCCCCAGATGTCTAAGGCCGCCACTGCATGGTTGGAATTGGTAGTGTAGCGCATTGATTGCCTGGCTCCATTGAACAGGAATGCAAAAACAGCAAACTGCAAACAGGTAGCTGTTGCTATAGCTCCATCCTTGCAGTTGGTATATGAACTGTGGCAAAAACACACATACAGGAGAAAAAGTCTGTTTTGTAAATCAGTAAAAATTAAACTTCATGCTCAGTCTGAAATCTGAATACACCTAACCAAATAAATAATTTGAACTGTATCCATATTAGATCATATTCTGGGTCACTCAAGATGAATATGTGATAAGAATGATGAAAATATTTGATAAAATTATTCACACCCGGATATATGCATGTGTTCATTAGAAGAGGTGAAGCCTATGAGTTCTATGAGTTCACATGCACCAAAAGATTTTATTCTGCCTCTTTAATCTCTAAAAACAAACAAACAAATAAATAAACTAGTAAAATAGTGCAAGTTTAATCTTAAAGATATCCAGTCTAATATCCTAATTAGGAAATTATTCAAATGTTTAAAAAGACTAAAACATAATGATTTACGCACTGTAGATGTAAATGACCAGATCATCATTATTATTTTTATTTATTATTATGTAATTTGTTCAATAGTCTTGGTTTATACTCTGCTTTGTCTATGTAAAACTGGAATAGCATAAAGACATTGTAATTTTACACACTTTCTTTGACCCAGACTGAGCTGCCCACCTACTGTGCACCTTAATCCAGAACATCAGTGGGTTCATTTTACAGTTGACAGCAGGGCGGCACGACATGCAGAGAACCATGTATCAAGCAGCCGAGGGAAGCAGACATGACTCAGCCGTGTGTGAAGAGTTGCATCTAGTACCTGAATGACTTGCAGCCTCTAGCGATATGTAGAATACACAGAGTAATGGGCAGCCACCCTCCAAGAACAAATGAGTTCCTGCTGTCCAATCACTGCTATGCTTGAGTGACAACAGGTGCTCTACCTCCTGGTTCCAACCCCGCCTTCGTCTGTGGCTCCCCAGCTAACAAGCACAACACTGCACAGTGCTGATGATAACACACAGGATGCATCTGTCACAGTGGTTTAAAGCACATTGTTACCGTCCTTTATTTTCATTATCTTCATGATGCGATTAGTGAATGACCCACGGATTAAGCACGCTAACAGATTAACGCTCACAGTGTGTCTTCAAGTGTACATAGTTGATATTTTTAGCCTCAAGTAAACTGACTCACCCACTGTGATGAGACATTCAGTAAGATTCACATGAATGCGACAATGCTTTTGTGTTTTTCTACTCTTTGCCTGGCACAGGTTTCTTCAGCATAGAGCTGATGCCAGCAGATGATCCCCTCCTTTACACAAGTCACAGAACAAAAGGGTTGGGGAAAAATACACACTGTTAATGTGAGCTTCGTTTGAGTGACAAACCATTTCATTTAAAGATCCTTTGGTTTTCTTTGATTGTGAAGCAGGTCAAGGCAGCAGACAGCTGGTGGGGCTGATTCTCCAGGCAGTGCCACTAAACAAAAGCAGAAAGAAAGATGAAATGATTTATATAAAATACCCCAGTTCAAAACAACAGTGTTGTGAACATGATGTAAAGTTGAGTATGTGTGTGTTTGATGTACACTCTTAGAAATAAGGGTTCCAAAAGTGTTCTTCTACAAGGGCTGAGGTTCTACCTGGAACCATTTGCTTCTGAAAAGCTCTTTCCTGCGGAAAGGGTTTTTCGAGGGTTCTTGGTAACACTAACACCCCGTCCTGACAGAGCGATGCGAGGAAAAGTGGTTAGAATGCGTACTTTTCAATCAGCCTCTCCTGACGTGGCGCGAGCGCCGTCGCGCCGTCCAGCGATGTCGCTCAACCCGGAAATTATCGCTTGCGTTGTCTATCTGGATGACATTTCGCAGCGATGTCCCGCCCGTAAACACTTCTTATTGGTTGAAAAGTGCACGGTGCTTTCTGTTGACAAGCAAGTTATCAGAGAGAGGAGAATATGAGAGGAAAAAACACTCAAAGATGTGAAAAACAGCAACCAGGAAATGTCAGGAATCTCAAAATAGCGCCGCAAGTTTATGTACGTCCCTTTATAATTTGATTGGTTTGGATTCTGAACCAATAGAATGTACTCGCGACAAAATCGTCACGCTGCACATCAGGACACCCTTGCGCGAGTTTTCGTTGTCGTTTCACTCGCTGGTGGAACTCCCTGTGTGGGTTCTAGATGAAACTGTAAGAAGTGGGATATTTTCTGGATGAAACCCCCAGTAAGGCTTCTGGGTGAAACCAATACGCCATAAAAGGGATTTTGTAGAACCTCTCATTGGGGGTTCTAGGTGGAACCTTTCACAGATGGTTCTAGGTAGAACCCTTTATGTGTTGGTTCTAGATATAACACTTTATGTTGGGTTCTAGATATAAGCCTTTAAATTGGGTTCTAAGTAGAACCCTCCAAAAGGTCAAAAAGGGTTCTCCTATGAGGACAAGCCGAAGAACCTTATATGGTTCTGTATAGCACTTTTATTTTTAAGAGTGTATCTGCTAGCACCTACACACACACACACACACACAAACTGAGGTCTGTCAGAGCAGCTGTGTGTCAGTGACTCATCCAACAGAGCAGCTCCTCCTTATATCCTTTAAGTACATCAGAGGTTTAATAAAATGAATCATCTAAAAGCCTAAATATCATTTGAACTAAGTGAGTACACCGACCTGATTCCCTCCACCAGTCAGTCTGCTTCTGTTTCTGCTGTTACTGTTACTGTTTTCACTTACATGTTACATATTAGTTGTGTAATTCTTTCCAGATTTCAGGAGATCTTTCACTTGTTTTATGTTTTTATTAACCCTTTCTTGTAGACTCACTAATTGTATTTGCATTAAAGGGATAGTTCAACATTTTGGTAAAATGCCATAATCCCTGTGGTCATAGCAGTAGGTTTGTTACTTTTATTTGTCGGTGCAAGCTATTTTTTAGAACGGTGGAGCAGAGCCGTGAGCTGCTCAGAGCTATGCTGCGGAGGCTCATGGGATTTCCTTATCAAATACACAATCCAACAACTCCACAACATTCTGGTGGACAAGTTGTGACCTGCACATTCACCACGCTATGAGATAATAATGGAACATTACCAGACAGAGATGTTTTAGATGTGAATTCATGCAAAACAGCTGATGCACATTGCAGTCAGCTTTTCATCAAACAATCTCTGCATTTACCTCGAAAACAACAAATTGACTTCCTTATCCATGAAAATATTGGTTTTAATATTTTTGATGTGGGCCCCTTGGCCTTTTTTGTCAGTACACCCCTTAACTTCAATTGAACCTTCCTCTTGTCAGCTTTTTGCTTCCATCTCTTGTGTTAGGGTCAGTTTTGACCCGATGCTTAAATCAGCTGTAAAATACACTAAAAGCAATTATTTATCATCACATTTGTTTCTCATCTCTTGGTTACGTTGTTAGACTTCCTCATCCATGAAAAGGTTGGTTTTGCACATGATTTCCGTTTTAGCTCTCATTATTGTTCTCGTCATTATAAACAGCTCCAAACTGACCCCTAACAACACAAATGTCACAGTCTTAACCAGAGAACTTTAGAATTTTGCAGAAAAAATGTTTAGAGTTTCCTGACCAAATCAAAAAGCCTTGATGCAATAAACACATTTTTGAGGGATTTTAATGCATTGGAAATGTGTCAGTGCCAAACCTAAGACCAGAAGAAGGTTCAAATCAATCACAGAGTTACTACAACAGCAGACTTCAACATGTCTACGTCTTGCAGCAGTATTTCTACCAGCAACAGAAGGATGTGTGCTGTTAAGCGGCTGTTTGGTAACACTGGGAGCAGATGAGAGGGGCTGATGCTTCATCTCCCCCAGGATCCCTGACAGGGATAATAGAGCTGCTCCTGCCTGACCCTTTCTCAGCCCCGCATGTAAATATTTGTCACTCCCTGCAGACTGAAGTGTACTGCTTACCCTCCTTTGGAAAACACACCTATTGTTATCATCCCCTTTTCAGGCACTATGACAGGAGCATTTGTGGCTTGTTGGGCTCATGATGCTGTTATGTAATTGAAAATGGTTTGCAATTGGCAGATCAGGAAAGATAGGAGACATTGTTGCACAGTTTTACACCTCAAATAAATGCTCACAGCTACTAGGAAACATATCACACCAGTATCAGGATAACCCTGGTGAAATGGATCAGAAAATGATGCCAATTAATAACTGAGGGCTCTTTTCATCCCCTCCGTCAGGTCTGCCTTCCACTTGCAATCAGGCTCTTTGTGACTAATTTGACTCTTAGTTTGAATCACAGTGTTACTCACCACTGTGTGATTAATCTCTAGCAGGAGACATTTTCACAAGTGAAGTGGTTTTAAAGAGGTCCCTCCTTCTGTGGAAATAAAAGCCCTCAGGCTGGGTTTAGTATAACATTGTATTTGGAACATTTAGGAGAAATTAATTTACTAAATTGCTCAGAACTGAACTAAAACTCTCATCCAGTCTCAGAAGTCACAGTCATACATTTGAAGGCGTTTACTCCACTTAGCAGAGCGAGCTCCACATTAAGAATGACCACACAGAGTGACACAGTGCACTTCTTTATTCCATCCTCTCTCCCAACTGAGGAGGGTTTATCAGAGTTTGGAGCAGGTGACCTTTCCCACAAAGTTCTGTCTGTTTTACGGCATTGTTTTTGTCTTTTGTGGCACTTGTCTATGTCTTTACTGTCAACTTAACCTCCATCAGCTTTAAAGGGATAGTTCAACATTTTGGCAAATTGGTTTTTGTTAATATAAGTCATAAATAGGATCGTTATCTTTAATTGTAGGTGTAATCTATTTTTACATGGAGTGTTTCAGCCGTAACAGCAGCTGCTCAGAGCTCTGCTCTGGTAGGCGAAGGGAAAAATTTTCCTCATTAAACTCATCAAATACAAAATCTCAAAACTACACAGGGCTTTGTGGACAAGTTGTGACCTGCAGAACCACCACGCAATAGAGATAATGACGGAACGCTAACTCATGAAACGAAAGCCGTTTTGTGTTTTCCTTCCTGTGAACCTACTGCTATGACTATAGCGATTATGGCAATGGGCCAATTTGCCAAAATGTTGAACTATCCCTTTAAATGTAATCTATCTATCTATCTATCTATCTATCTATCTATCTATCTATCTATCTATCTATCTATCTATCTATCTATCTATCTATCTATCCATCCATCCATCCATCCATCCATCCATCCATCCATCCATCCATCCATCCATCCATCCATCCATCCATCCATCCATCCATCCATCCATCTATCTATCTATCTATCTATATTGATTAAACAGCTGGCCTCTGCGTGGTTTGATCAAATCTATTTGAAGCTATGGTTTCTATTACTGTAATTAATTCCCATGCCAGCAGCTCTGGCTCACAGCATGTTTTTTGTAATGATGCTGGTTGTTGCTGGTCCATGACAAACCATTGTTTTGAGTGTACACAACCACAATGCTTCTCTTAGATTACATAACCAATATTCAATACCAATATCTCAACGTCTCATGTGAGCTGCCATTTACTGTATTCATCGACTGGAGACAAAGAGAGCAGAGATGAAAATATCAAGCTTCATTAAAGCGTTGTTCACATGTGTTGACTCTAAGCAGACGTGGCTGTCATAGCCATTGACCTGTCCTCTTTCATAGAGATTTGCAGGATCCTGGATTGCCCCTTAAACCTGGCTTAAAGAGCTCAGAGGTGGGGAAATAACCTGCCAAAGACCGGCAGTTATTGGTCAATAATTGACCTCGAGTACAGTATGAACCCTTGACCTCGTCATTGATCATCTCTGGTGACATAATGGACTTTTTTACTCTACAACATACAAGTGGATTTTATTTGCATGTATAGTATAAGGCCTCATCTATCCATCCATCCAAGATGAAAACAAATAATGGGGAACAAGAGAAGGGGGACTGATAAAAAGGGAGGATGAGGTTGTCATAGCCAATGATCTGTCATTGTCCAAACAAGCATTTTGGATTTATGGGTAAGCACTTCCTTAATTTTCTGCTGATTGAGTGTGTTATTTCTTGTGGAGGAAGCAGAGATGATTAAGGTTTTCTCATATAAATCAGTCCAGGATTTAGTCAGCAGACCTGGCAGCAAACACAACATCCCACATCCCAGACAGTATTTGTGTGATTGATACTGAGTACATTTGTTGCATAAACATGGTTCCTGTTGTACAATAATTTGTACCTTTCATTATCAATAAAGAACGTCTGCTACAGAACCAAGCAGCCGATTTCCTCTCAGCAAAATCAATTCAGAGGCAGGGAACAGAACTTTGTCTGAATATAGTAATCAATAGAGGTGAATGAACTGTGTCCTGAGGGCTCTATAATGTAACCAGATGGAAGATACAGTATTGATGTGAACGAAAACCAACTGTTGATAGATTTGTTGGTTTGCTGGTTGAAAATGTAATCACAACCCCATTGTGAATGTTCAAATCTGTTGGTATGGTCATCAGAAACTCCCAACCTGAAGAAGTAAGCTCTAACTATAGCATCATTTGCTCCCACAGCATCCGGATGCAGTCTCTTCAGGTGGACTCGGTGCAGCGCTGGATGGAGGACCTCCGCCACATGACGGAGGTGGAGTGCATGTGTGTCCTGCAGGCCAAGCCTATAGGAGTGGATGAAGACTCTCAGCAGGGAGAGCTCATCGTGGGCTCCGGGGTCGGCGCGGGGGACCATGTGGCCAGGAACAACCTGCAGACCCTCCTCCGCCGAGCGCTGGTGGTCAGCACGGAGCTGGGCAAGATGTTCCAGCGGTTGGAGAAGGGACGCTGGCAGAGGGTCCACAGCACGGCCGTGAGGGCCAACTGTCATGTCCGCTCTCTGGTGCACGAGTACAGCACCGCCCGGAGCACGCCACCTGAGATGCAGAAGGTCAGTCACTGTGGAGATATGTACTGAAGTGAAGGCTTCCAACATACACCACTTAAGGGATATTTCAACATTTTGGCAAATTCGCCTCACTTTAGGAGTAGGCTCATTACCTTTAATTGTCGGTGCAAGCTGCTTTTAGATCGGCGGGGCAGATGTGAACTCTGCACAGTGCAAGGTATTTCCAGGCTTTGCCTCATCATACTCATCAAATACACAATCCAACAACTCCAAAACACTCTCATGGAGCAGCGTGGTGAATGTGCAGGTCACAACTTGTCCACCAGTGTGTTTTGGAGTTTTTGGATTGTGTATTTAGTTTGCTGAGGGAAATCTGGAAATCCCATGAGCCTCCATAGCGTTAGCTGAGCAGCTCACGTGCCCTAACAGACGTCTCACTCAATTTGACATAGTTCTACTTTGCATCACTGTTTTTTTATCAAATCAATTTAAACCAGGATTTTTCCCTGCCACATTTTTACATTATTTTAAAAAACTCTGTGTACTACATCAGTGTAGAATCTGGCCACCGCCCCCCTGTCTCAGCTCTCGTTTCTTTGGCACCACGACACAAACGCGCTCATAACCCATAATCTTTTATTTATGACAGTGAAGGCTACGTAAATATACACGTCGTAACATCTTACTGTATATGTTATATAACGTATAATAACCCACTGCTCTATGAATTGATTTTTCGAGAGGAGGGTTGGCAAAACAGCGGAAAAACAAAGAAACTTGTAGTTCCACTTTAAATGTGTGAAAGAGCAAAGCCTGTCACAAATACACACACACTCACACACTTATCTGAATGTTTTATCATTATATGTTTTATTATCATTATATACATACTTATATTGTGTTTCTACTTTCCCTTGTGTTGTAGTATGAGAAGTCTCTGCTGGACAAGTGCATGGAGCTCACAAACATTACAGAGAGGTAATATTCAAAAGGATAATACATAAGCATGAGAAATTGGTAAAGGTGAGTCTGTTTTTCTAAATAATGTGTTGAATTGCCCCCTCATCTACAGGTGCCTTCACACGGATGATGAATTCTTCCTCAAATCCATGAGAGAGGCCATCCACGAGATCCTCACTGATGTCAGTGATTCATTCAGCAACATGATCGACATGGCCTTAGCCAATGAGATCCAGGTATTAACTTACTGTAAAAGTAGCTCTCTGACTGTGCTTGATTTCCTCATGTTAGATGGAGGTGAGTTTGGCCTAAACAAGAGCTTCAGAGGGTGATTCACAGCTCCATCCTAGCTCCATTTTCACATACAGCACACATGCCTGGGACTTCTACACTTTTTCTCTTTCACACTGACTTAATTCTCAAATGAGAAAAGCTTTCATTCAAAACATTAAGCATTAAGCTCTTGCTGTTCACAACACACTAGATGAATTTTATCATTTAGGGATGTTTTCATTATCATTATCCATTCCCATAATCCCTATAGTCTTTGGGGTTTGTTACCTTTAAAATTTGGTGCAAGCTGTTTTACAAGCAGAGATACAAGCTGTTCACCTAACGCTATGGAGGCCCAGGGTATTAGCAGCTTTCCCTCATCAAACTCATCAAATACACAATCCAACAACTCAAAATGGATAATACATAAGCATGAGATAATAATGGAATATTACAAGACAGGGCTGTTTTCTAAATAATGCTGTTGATTTCAAAAGCAAGTAGCTCTGAGTTTGCTTTATGTGTCGTAATGTTACATACAGTAATAATATGTTATAATTTCATAGTCTAATGAATGTGCAGGTCACATCTTGTCCACCAGAGTGTTTTGGTGTTGTTGGATTGTGTATTTAGTTTGATGAGGGAAACATGGAAATACCACACAGCTCCTATACCTCCCCACTGATCTGAAAACAGCTTGAACCAACAATTAAAGGTAACAAACCTACTCCTAAAACTCTAGGGATTATGGCAATGGGTGAATTTGCCAAAATGTTGAAATATCCATTCAGGGAAACTGGGGTAAAAGAGTAAGTACAAGTGCAAATGTGGAGACATTTGCACAGTCTTTGGTATTTCTCCAGCTTCTCATGCTCCTTCTTCCTGATGTAGGGTCACTGTTTGTCCAGTTAGTTCACCATCACCAGCTTGTTGGTCTGTACGAGGAAGTCAGAGGTGTGACCCATTTTGACTTTCACACTGATTTAATTCAGTCCAGGGGCCAAATGTATAAAAAAGCTTACACATGAAATCATTACACCATTAAGCTTTCCAAATGTTAAAAAACTACACTAGATAGACATACATACTCAGTCATTTAAAGGGATTTTCCTCATGTATAAAAATCACGGACGGTGAGAATGTGCGTACTGGTACGCATGCTTCATTTCCCGTAATCCCATCTTTCAGATTATTATGGTGTTTTGGCAAAAAGGATAATACATGTGTGAATTTGAAGATGTTTCATTTAGATACTTTTGTTTTACATTGTGTCAATAATCAGCGAGCTGCAGCAGCTGTCCAAACACGTCTTGATGTGATACAGCCCAGTAAGTGTGGTGAACAGTGTAATATAATAATAAGTGTAATGAAACAAGAGGAAATCCAAAAAGAAAAAAGTTTATGTCTTATGATGATTCCAAGCAGTGTTTCCTCACAGTTTATTATATCATTGTGTGATGGGATAATAATGGAATGTTCAAGACAGACCGGATCTTAATAATGTTGTAGAACGTAGAATTGCATGTCCGACTGATTTAAACTGAGCCTGAAACTGAATCTGTGTCTCCTGATTCATCTCACATTGCCAAAGCAGTTGGATCAGGCTCTGACTTTGCTTTAGGACAGCGAGGACATGTTACGTTTTTAGTCAGACCGTTATAATTTCAAAGTCTAATGAATGTGGCTCAGTCACATCTTGAAATTCACCTTGGTTTTTTTGGCATGTCAGAGCTAAATAATATATATTTTCTTTGATCATTTTCTTCAACCACTAAATTTCACGATCAGTGATATACCTCTTGTTCAACTGATCTGAAAACAGCTATTTGAACTCAAAATTAAAGCCTTTGTAAAAAACCTACTCCTAAAACATCTAGGGATTTTGGCAATGGGTGAATTTGCCAAAATTTCAAATGATTGAGATTCATGGAAAAAAAACTGGGGGAAAGACGTGGGGTTTTATACATCTGCAAATGAGGAAGTCAGAGGTGTGACCCATTTTTGCACACAGATTTCTACACCTGAATATACACAGAGTTTTATACATTTGGCCCCAGATGTTCCTGTCCACTAGGCCAGCCACTTGGCCTGCTTGCATCTTACACCCTGCTGTTATGTGTTGGATTGTTTCATTGCAGCACAGGAACAGGCTCTGAGCACAAGACTGATGTATGCTGGGGTCGACCAAACAGAGCCCCAACGCTAATATCACACACACACACACACACACACACACACACACACACACAGTGGGTCCATGAAAAGGAGTACTCAAGGCTGACTCTTCTTACAGGTCCTGATCAAACAGATTGAATCGTCGGACAGCGTTCACACCATCGGCAGCGCCATCAGCAACCTTCTGTCTCTCACACAGGATGGACCTCAGCTCTGCAGCATCATCGCCAAGGTACTGTATATTCTACCCACAGGTGCACTAGTCCTGTGTTGGTAACAGTTATCACGTTCAAGTGGAAATTTATTTATAGACTGGAAGCAGGAAATTCCAGTGAAGTGTATCTGTATAAGATTACTCCATCTCCACTGATGTATGTGACTGTGAAAACCCGGTGAGGTGTGAGATCCCGACATCAGTGACAGTTGAGCAGCTGTGATTTTTACCTCCCACCTCCCAGTTTTTGACTGAGGGGACTTCTGTTGATATTATATCCTCACCCTCCACTTCTTTCTGACCTCAGCCCTGCTGCAGTCAGCTTCACCTTTAGCCAGTGCATCATTCAGACCAGTTATCTCTGTAGTGTCTCTAAAAAGCTATTTCACTGTGAGATAAGACAGGGCCCACCAGACAGCAAGCCTCAGTTAGCCATTAGTTAGCTAGCCGCTTCCAGGATGCTACTGATAAGACTCTTCCTGATGGCCCCACACACGTACAGAACAACACACACACACACCTCTTTATTCCCAGATCAATTCTGTCAGCTCCCATTAGGAGGAAGCATTGATCACGATGCAGGTTGCTCAGACGTCTTTACCTTTCTGTCAGCTCCGCCTCTCTGAACTCTGAGAGTGTCTGCCAGCGACTGCTAATGAACACCCAATACAAAACATCATCCACCTGCTATTTACATTCATTTGCCTCCATACTGTCACACATACACCCTTTACAGTAACCTGATTGTTCTGGCTCATATCTGAGTTATTCACTCATTATTTGCAGCGTGCTGACTACAACAGCAATTAGTTGTTTAAATGCTAGGACGAAGGCCTGATCTTTCTGTCTCCGTCATCTCTTTAACTGTGTTTCTGTTGACAGACAGTGTTTAATGTGTTGATCTTGTACAGGAGAGGGGTTCTGGTAGAAGTAGAAGTAGAAGTGTAACTATAGTAAAATAAATAAATGAGTGTTGTTTTCATAATTAGACATTAAGGATAATAATTAGGCATTAAAGGGCCAACGAGGAGTTTCTATTGGGTTATAAAACAGTCTCACGTTAATGTGGATGAATCTACACTACCCGCACTTGTTAATGGATCAAAATCGTTTTGTCTCTATCATTAATTAATTAGAAATTAAGGAGCCGACCATAATTAGGCATTAAGCCCAATGAGAATATGGTCGGAACTACGACGGTAACTGAACCTCTTTGAAACTTCAATCCTTGATGAATGAAAACATGACGTCTTAATTTCTTTCCAAAACTCCTCGTTGTCCCTTTAAGCCCAATTATGAAAACAACACTTAATTTCTGTAAGAGTTGATTTATTTACATCTATCCAGTTGTCTTTGTCTATTTGCTGTTTGGTGTAAAGCAGGAAGCTATAGTGGGGTTTACCAGAGTGTTTTTAATTTTAAACATCCGTGAGACTGTGAGACTGAACCAATAACCAAAACAAGGAAGAGCAAGATGCTCAAGTTAATCAATGTTGAATGAAGTGGGTGTGTTACAGTAACAACTCCATATAAGTCAACTGTTTTTATTGTAAAAAACAAACAAACAAACAAAACAAAACAGCTTTAAACTGTGAGAATTGTTTAATTACAAGAAATGAATCATAAAAAAATAATTTTCATACATTCTGGTGAACTAAAGAATCCATTTGAACTATACTTAATCAACTATATGCCTTAAATACATGTATGGTTCATTACCATCAAATCAAATACATGCATGGTAATGACAAGTGGGATGCAAATGATCTTGGAAAGATATCAGAAAGCCAGTGAGATGTTCCACTTTTAATGTGTGGTTAAAATATTGTGTATTATATAAACCATATAAATCATATTCAATGTTTTATTCTCATGAGTCTGGTATTTGTGGTTTACTCAGCTATACAGAATAAAGCACCTCTCCATAATTGACAGCTTATCAGACTGAGCAATCAAACAACCTTGACTGACTTGTCACAACTGAATGAACTGTGCCCATCTGGTAGGCCTAAAGCAGGCCAGAGCAAATGATTCTAATTTTCTCCAAATATCATCCATATCTGCCTCTCAACATTGATATTTTGAGGTTAAATTATATCTCATTGTATGTCGTGACTGCACACACATGGACCAAGGCAAGAAGAATATAATATGAGTTGACAGTGTTTAATACTGAGCCGTGCGCCACCTCATGAATCAAACAGCAGCTGGAATATTACAGAGAAAATGTTGCGAGTTCAGTGTCCCACTGTTTACCTAGCGTCATGACGGATAGTGATCTGAACGTGTTGGTGTTGGCCGACTCCTCGTATGTGTCTTTGTGTGGGAGAGAGTGATGTGGCAGTAACTCAATGTGCCATTTAAACTGTGTGGACAGAGACAGAGGAGATATTTTGAGTATGAACAAAACTAGAAGAATGAACTGTTTTTGGGGGGGGCTCACGTTAGGGCTTGGGTTCAGACAGTATCTTCCTCATTGTTTTGTTGGCAAATCAGGATCTAAACTGCCTGCTTCCTCTTGCAAATCCAGAAACTGCAACACCCCAGAGCACAGATTCCAATTCAGAAAACTATGAGATGGAAAGAAATTACACGCCGCGTAGGCCTTCACATGCAAACACATGGATAGAGAGGCATTTTTAGACGAGTAGTGGAGTTTCACATGATGACGTTAGAGCAGTAAGTACGAAAATGCATGAGTGTGAGAACAAAAGCGTTGTGTGGGTTTGGTTTAAAGGATGAGGATGAAGTCATTGGAAACAATAGAACTGCAAGTTGTTTGATGGGAGAGAAACAAATGACAAGCTCAACAGTCTGGAAAAGCAGTAGTACATCTGTAAAGATACAACAAACAGCCAGCCGCTCCCACCACAGACTGCCTTAATAAAATTGTTTCTAGCTTTTATTTGTCTTGTAATTCATATTTTAGTCTTCAGACTCATTCACTGCTTGTTTACTTCATCTTTAAATTACTTACAGTAAGAGTGTGGAGTGTAAAGACTTCTGTGTATGCTTATACACAAATATGTTACTGTGTGTATGTTATTTAATTACGAATTCAACTATATAAAACAAGTACATAAAACTCCATGATAAAACACAGGCTACGGTAGCCTATAACCAATCAAGTCAGAAAGGCGGTGGAGTATAATATACAGTATATATAATATAAATGTATAAGGGCCTGCTTTACCTGAGGTTTGCATGTGTCTAAATGTGTGCAAACATGATGTCCAAGCTCATTCCCAGTGTGCACTGAGGACTGTGTCTTTAAAATGTACAAAACAACACATATGGCCTATTTAGTAGCTTTACTTTAATTAGTATACTATTGGGCGTTTCTGCCCTGCTGTGCACAATACTGGGAAGAGAAAACACAAATAGCTTGACTCAAGCACACACGCTGTGATTTACTAAGCCTGGAAGTCAATTGTGATGGTTGCGACTGCATATGAATTTAGTATGTTTGAAAAAGGGCTGCTAATCAGCCCAGCATCATGCACAATGGCTGCTGCTGCTGCTGCAGCAAGGAGGAGAAGGCACAACATGAAACTATTGTTGGAGTTGTCCTCACTTGTGTTACGACCCGGCTCACATGGCCGCAACAACGACGGGAGACACAGGGAGGATGTATAAAAATAAATCGATTTATTAACAGAAATTGAATGGTAACAAAACAAAACCAGAAAACAAAACGCCGAGGCCGGAAAGCGGAGCCCCGGCGGCTCCCGCAGCACGCCTCGTGTGGAGAGACAGATGGAAGGGAAGGCGGAGCCTTTAAGGCCATGAGACACCGGGCCCAGGTGCCTCATCAGGTCGTCGACGCCCACCCTACGCACAGCCAACTACAGGGGAGACAAGACAAACAGAGATACAATACAGACAGGCCAGTGGACTGCCACAGGCAGACCAGGGGCCGTAACACTTGTGAAGGAATGAACAAATAAGTTAGTTCTTGTATCTCTTGTTTTGGTTATTCCAGCTCTAGCTGTTTCTGCCGGGGTCTCCGGAGGCAGTTTTTCAGTTGTGCTGTCCCAAGTCCTTAAAGGAGTCATCACCCGGAAATCGCAATTTCTCTTGTTAAAACATGCATATTGGTGTTTGACCTCAGTTGAAACTTGCCTGAAAAGCTGGACTTTGAAAGTGGCGCCGTTTTTTTTGCTTCGGCTCTTTTTCCGAACAGGAATAGCACACAATGGTGTGCCTTCCTAAAGCAGGAGATTTTGATTCTGCTCCTACGGTGACCTCACCGTGGAGGCTACTTGCCTCTTTCACCACCCAACCCCGCCCCGTCCGCTACCTGAAATCGCCGAAGCGGTACCAGGGGGCTGTTTATGTTTTGGAGTCTGCATGCAGGCAAGCCCCCCCCCCGGCTCTGTCCTTCCTGCGGCGAATCAACGTGCGCCTCATTACATATTATACAATGCACATCCGGACCAGTCAAAACCTCACGCGTAATCTCGCGTGATAAAGTCGCGGTAGGAAAAAGGGTCAGAACAAGCTCAATGTTTGATTAAAATTTTTTTTTTTTTTTCTAATAAGTTTTACGAATTGATCCAAAGCGATCCAAGGGGGGCTGGATACGTAAAAAACCAGGTTATGACTCCTTTAAAGCTACTGTCCAGTACACAGAAGTAAAGGTTTCTGCACACTCAGGACGCAGTAGGCCTAAATAAATCCAAGTTGGGTTTTTATGCAGTTGCTTGTTTTACTCTTAGTAGATCAAAATACATAGGTTACCACAAACATGATATTTAGTACTCTTCATTTGGAATCTTAAATCAAGCCCTGTCATGCTAGCATCTCTGTAAAGCTAGTCTGCTGAAGCATAAAAGTGATTTGCACTGAATGCTAACATGCAAGCTAACACAGTGACAATGCTAACATGCAAGCTAACACAGTGACAATGCTAACATGCAAGCTAACACAGTGACAATGCTAACATGCAAGCTAACACAGTGACAATGCAGTCTGGTTCAAGTTCATACGTAGTCTGCTGTGGTTTTATTTTAGTTGAGTAAGTTAGTATTTAAAGGTCCAGCGTGTAATAATTTGGCAATGGTTTATTGGCAAAATCTGAATATCCTATATGAATATATATTAGTACAAGTATATAATTGCTACAAAATAAAATCTGTTTGGTTTTTGTAGCCTTATAATTCTTCTTATATACATTTAGCTAGGGTCTTGCTTTAGAGAGGGTCACCATCTTGTGCCGCCATGTTTGTATGGCAGCCGGAATGGAAAATCCAGCCAGAGAGCGCGTTTCAAGAGTTTCACAAAGAAGAATGCAGAAGGAAAAAAGGAGTAGGAAACAGCAGACTTATCGTAAAATGGTTTAGATCTTCACCTCATCGCTCCATGCTCCTGAGATACTCCCAGTCATGGTAAACAAGTTATTTTTGACACACTGTGAGAATCACTAATAAACATAAAGGCACAGCTGAGTCCAATATAATGTCATTAGTAGCCTATTTTTCAATTTTATGTCCAATTTATTATTTTAAACCCAATAATAAAAACTCAAAATTGCATAACACCATTCAGAGGCTCCCCAGAGACAGTCATAGTTTTTTTTAAAGTAACATTTGCATCACACAAAAACAACAGGATCAACAGCCTCTTCATCAGTACCTGAATGCAGCTTGAATCTGCAGCCTGCGCCTGCCGAGGCTCTCTGGGGTCTCCGAAGGTTCACTGAAAACTGTCTGACTGTGTTGCCAGCTCTTCCAGGGATGGCGGACCAATATTGTGTAGGCAGCGAACAGGGAAGAGGGGTCTGGCGAGGGGGCAGGATGATTAGCCACTCCAAGCCCCAGCAGCATGGCCTTCACGGCGTATGAGACATGCCAGCCCAGTATAATGGCCTTATTAGTATAATGGTGGTAGTTACTGGCTTCGTCTTCCCGTGTGTAATTCTCTCTATCTGCGCAGTGAATAGAATTCAATACCTGCAAGTGTTTTTTGTCAGAGGGGTGTTGTGTTGTAGACATGGAACCATTATATGAGCTATTTTTGTTTGTTTACCCCAGAAAATGGTCAGCTATTATGGCTGGCAAATCATCTTTATTTTTTCTCTGTGTTTTCCATTCATGAAATATGTATATTTTGGCTGTTTCGGTCTGACGTGATAAATTGTGTGAGTCATTTGATAGGTTCTGTGGTTGGCAGGCTCGCTGAGGGAAGCTGCCCAAATCCATCGGTCATCTCAGGTCTCCTGGACTCTTTAAAACCAGCAGGCTGCTGTTGGCTTTGGTCTGCGGGACCTGATGGATCTCACAGCACAGTCTGAGCAAGGAGCAATTTGATCCGTCGTTTTGCACACATCACATGTCATGTGTGGTGTATAATTTGGTGTATAATGTCAGGCCTGCGAAAGTCTCAAAGGAACTTGTAGTCTTAATGAAAGTTGTTTTCCCAGCCTAACCAGCATTTTGTCCTGCTGTTCCCTGGGCTCCTGGAGAGTGGAAAGGGAATTAACTGAACCAAAGAGCGTCCACTTCACAGATAAAAAAAAAAAGGAAGGATCTCCATGTGACATAGTGTACCTCACCGTGTGGTTTTGTTAGGCCAAAGCAGATAGCACTGGAAAACATATTCCAGTATGTCACTGTCTTTGAGTTACAGTCCTGGACAGGTCTCGGGGGCATATGACCTGTTTTGGGGTTTGCAAACTCTTGCCAAGTTGTATCAATCTCAAGAAGTATCCACATCTGCTAACAAAGGAAAGCACAGCAGTGAAAGCAAACCAAATGTGACAGTATGAACTGTTGAAAAGCTGCTGAAACTGTAAACTTTAGGTTTGAAAAGAGACTGATGTGTTCGGGATTTCCTTCTGGAGAGGGTTCTCAATTTTACTCAAAGCCAAATTTCAAAGATTTCTGGAGTTGGATGAGTTTATTAGTATCCCAGAATATGACGAGCCCACTGATGAAGAGCAGGCCTGAGGCAATAGACTGACCCAGAGTGAAAGGTAGAACAAAAGCTGTTTGGGTTAGAAACCCTGTCATGTGTACCTACAGTCGAGTTAACAGGAGGCAGGACAGACTATATCACACACACACAGATAGGGGCTGTCAGCAATAAAAGTTAATATCCTGTTTTGTAACATTGTATTAAAGCAGATATCAGTGGAATGTTTTTGTTAATATAAGTCCTAAATAGTCCTATTTTCCGTCAGCAATCACTTATGTGGCAAGGTGAAGAGGGACCCGGGCGGGCTTCGAACCCCAGACTCCTGGGTCGGAGTCATGCGCGCTAACCAGTCGGCCAAAGGGACATCCCCTTGGCCAAGTAGCCAGGGCACATGATCAACTGGAGCCATAGTGACAGGAACCTCAACTGTCACACTTACATGGAGTGTTTCAGCCGTAACGCGAGTCTCTCCGTCACTCTGCTCTGCTGCAACCCGAGGAGAAAACTTTCCTTGTGGGATACAAGTGTTATCCAATGAGGAGAGAGAACGGCATGAAGGGCTGTGTGTGCAGCCAAGGGATGCGCGTGAATGTGGTGACGGAGCACGTGGACCAATAGATGCCTGACGAGGGCGGGTGCTGCTAACTCATGGTGCGTTCAAGGAAACTCGTACTTTGTGGTTTTCCTTCCTGTGAAGTCATACCAGTTCGATCTGGTACGAGTTCACGGGTCGGAAGTTACGAGAGGCCGTTATAGGGAACTTTCACAGACAACAGGACGGTAAAAACACGAGTTACGGGTTGCCTGGAACGCTACAAAGTTGTAGTTGTGACTTGAAGCTGTAATTTACGGTTTCAAAAGCCTGCCTTGAACGCAGCATTAGCCGAAACGGCCGTGCCGCTGATATCTGCTTTAATTTTCAGAGTGAAAAAAATGAATATATAAAAATAATGAAGAGCTGGTGAGTCTTTGCCATTTCAAGTCCATTATGAGATCTAATTCCATTACTGTAGATCCAAGTTATTAGTTCAATGTACTTTATTGTATTTTGTGCAGTGTAGATCTTTCAAGGAAACACTTGAATCAATCCAGTGGCCAAGTATGGTCTAGTTTAGGTTAAAGATGTCACATTTGCCATTTGCTGCAGATTTGAGGAAACTCAGTATTGTGTAGTTCATTTTCAGTGGTTTGAATAACGTCCCATTTCCCTCGTCCACAGGAAGGAGCTGTGGTGGCCCTGTTTAAGATCTGCAGACAGGACCGCTTCAAAGACCTCTATGCCCACGCTCTGAGAACAGTGGCGTCCATCTGCTGCGTAGAGGACGGCATCAATCAACTGGACAAGGTAAATCTCAAGCTCATCCAAACTCCACACTCCTTATTACACCGATCTACCATCGACACCAAACCTTATTTCAAACAAGCCAGTGAGGCTCTGTGTCCAAGTGAGGACTCATTTTGTCAAAATGTCCATAAAGGATTAGAGTTGGGGTAAAGAACATGATAATGATAGCAGATTGGATCATTCATTTAATATATTGTACATAAATGGGCAGCAGTTGGTCTGACAGGTAAACATTCATCTGCAACACATGCACAGGAAAAATCAATGCATGTGTGGAAGAAAATGGGCACTGACTTAGATTTTCTTGTTGTAGAAAAGTGGCTGTGTGGATGTTGACAGAGAGAGAGCAGGAGAGAGAGGGAGAGAGGAGATTTCAATCAAAACTAAGTACAGTACTTCCAGTAAAATTCCTTGGCCACCTCCAGCCCAGACAGATTATGTTTACAGTGATCAGCTGAAAGGTGTAGCTCAGACCTTCCCAGCACCACAGTAGATTCTGTTCAGCCAAGCTCCCACTCTCCATGTTATGACTGGGAGGCTGAAGTTTGTTTTCACAGGTGAATGTGCGCCAACAATGGCTACAGGAGGAGGCCTGGCTGCACACACACTGGGCCCTAGTTTCCTGGTGCAGCGCAGGTAGCGAAGCGAAGTGCAGCCGGTCTAATGCAAGTTTGGACTGGCGCAGACAGGCGCAAAGTCTAGTCGGGAGATTGGCAGATCGCGCTCCGCCAATATGGGTGTGGCGGCGCAGCAGGAGGCGGTGTCACAGATTCAGCTTGGTGAAGCGGAAGTTTCGTGAGAAAATGTCCCGCCGACTCTGCGCCGAAAGCAGACCACCTCAAAGCAGGTCTAATCTCGAGGCAAGGCGAAGCGGAGCTGGCGGAGAGGGAGATTGGTTGACCGGCGAACAGTCCACACACGTCAGCAAAACCTCACAGACAGGTTTCCACTGTTCCAGACGCATTTAGATGCAATAAATAACCACAATAACCGCTATTTAATGCAACTAATGGAATCAACACGTGAATTTATATCTATAAAGATTGTCCCGTCACATCTGACGTCAGATCAAAGGCTGTTGGCAGCGTAATGTAAACTCCACCTGATTTAACACAGCAGGGACGAACTGACACTGGAGCTGTGGATTGCGGTGATGATCCGCGTGATGATCCGCGATGATGATTGAGAAATAATAAATAATTATAATAATAATAAATAATAAAGCCTGGTTTGTGGTTTGCCCCGTCACATCAGATCAAAGTCACGCGTAATGGAAACTCCACCTGAATTAACACAACAGGGACGAACTGGCAAAGCAGCTGATTGTGGACTGTGAGGGTGGATGACTGCATGTCACCATGTTGAGATGTGATGATCCGCGTTATTTATTTACCATAAAACTTCAAATTGCCGTCGGTCCCAATTAACCGCGGGGGGGTCTGTCCACTCCTCTTATCCGCACTTCAGCACCTGTCTGTACAGTGTCAGCCTGGCTCAGCTCGCTCCTTGTAAATGACTTATTAAAAGTAGCGTTAACAACCAGTTCTCTGATTACTCATAAGCATATTTAGGCTATACGTTGCATTATTATTTTTTTTTTTTTAAAGGATGGTGGAGCCAGCCAACACAGGTGCTGAAGTGTGGTCAGTGAGACCGAGGACGAGTCCGCCCTGGCCGTATTTACAGTAATTCCTCCGCCGCCTGCCGCCACGGAGTGAAGCCTCTCTTTCCCCAGAAGGAAGGAGGTTGAACACTTTATTAATAAACACCGGTTGATTTGAGAGATTTAAGCAAATAAAGCCCGGGCCTTTGTTTTAAGTTTTACGGGTATGTAGCCTATTTATTTATTTATTTATTTATTTATCAATTTATCAACGAGCCAGCGACGTCAGGCAGCTGGTTGTCGCTTAGTTTATTAGTTGTTGTTTTTTACACTGGCCAGCGGTTCTCAGTGTATCAGATCAAACCTGATTAAGGATATTAGTAAACTCATTATTCAGCCACTCTGAGCTCGGACCTCCGGACCAAAACAGCTGTTTCCTCCTGGGAGAGGTTCTGCCTGTGGCGTCGCTGTCTCCTCCTCTCCTCCGTCCATGTCAAAGTAGGAAATGACATCACCGCGGCTCACTTAAAGGTGAGGAGAGGAGCTCATTTGATTGGTGAAGATCCGAATCGGCTGTGTTAATCCCACTTCACGCCTTTCTCTCCTCCTCCTATCTCCCTCCCGCCCCGTCTCCTCCCTCCTTGGTATTTGCGCTGGGAGGCAGGACAAGGGGCGTGGGTGCGCCGGTCTGCGCCGGACTTCGCTGCCCACGATTCTTGCAAAACGCACCTGGACACACCCAGTTGACGTGGCGAAGCTGGGTTGCGCCCTCAGTTAGACCGGTCTGCAAAACTAGGGCCCACTGTGTGATTATGGACTTGAGGGATTAACAGTTAGATGAAGGACTTAACAGAAGAAAAGTCTGTGTTAGTGAATCGGAAATGGAATAACCTCTTCTCTTTGTGGTGCGTTTACAACTGCAAAATACATTTCTTGAAACCTTCTATGCTTTTCTCAGAACTATAAACACAAACTCAGTAATCAAACTTAAATCTCTGACACTTAATGCAAAACCTAAAACTAAAGAACATTTTTTGTGTGTTCAAAATCAGACTCTGTTTTCACATCCTACACAAGACAGTCAGAATAAATTGTTGGTTGTTGTTGGTTTACTTTATTAATCCCTGTGAAAGGAAATGAATCGTCACCCTGTGCGTTCAGACATCCAACACACAGTACTACAACATGACAAGCATTGACAACTCAGGCAATACAATAAGCACAATGCAATGCATTACTTAGGATAGCACACAACAGGAATCAAAAACAATCAACAACAATGTTCATTAAAGAACCTTCACTGTACCAGGTGCAAGAGACCTCCTGAATCTTTCTGAGGAACATCTGGCGTCACCAGTCTGTTGCTAAAAGAACTCTTCAGTTCATGGAAGAAAAAAAACAGAGAGAATGAAATATGAAATGTATTTCATATTGTTTCTACAATATATATATAGAGGCTTTATACAACTCAGTAAGAGTAATAGTCTGACCTACTGTGTGAACTGGTCTTGCTCTTCTTCCTCCTCTACCTCTCCGATCATTTTCCAACATAGTTTATTGACCCTGAGCTCTCTGACCTGGTTCATGTTATTTTCATCACTTGATTAGCAAGTTTCAGATGATGATTCATCTTCCTGGAATAGGCTCCTATAATACCATTTCAATTTCAATTTTCAAAATAAAAAAATGTGTGAACAGTTTTGAGGTATGTCTAAGCAGATCTGTACTAGCCATTTTAGCAGTCTTATCACACTATGCAACGTGGATCTATGACGTTAAGTTTGATATGTGCAGATGGTATGATGACCATCTACCACTGAGTCGCAGGTTGCGACATGCGTCAATATGCAGTTACACCAGCGTGCACTGCATCAGCGTCATGTGTGTGTGTGTGTGTGTGTGTGTGTGTTTGCTAGCTGCTAGCTGGGATTTGCAGTTCCTCTGCAATTTCCATCCATGCAGCATCTTTTTCACCCGGTCATGATAGCAGCTGGAGGAAACATAAAATAAACAAGGCATCTGCTGCCACAGCTGCACCAAACCTTCCTCTTTCTGGGACTTCTATTGGCTGATTAGTAAACGTAGGTGGTAGCAGCTGTCACACAGTCAGATAATCATCCTACATTTCTGACACCGTCAGAATTTTATCTCAGGTCATCTTTGGTCACAAGATGTTGACAGTGGCCGTCCTGAAAGGGGGCATGCTGTGGACATATCACTTTTTGAAGGCTGTTTTTGTTTGTCTTACCTTCTGGCCCCAAAAATGTGAGAATTGACAAAAAAAATCAGTAATTTTCAGGTTGAAATCCATGTGGTTTCATGAGCTGTTCCCTTGGTTGTCTAACAATGATGTAATTAGTTTTTGAATTTGCATAACCCCACCCCTACCTGGTACCAATAGAAGGGGCGGGGCAAGTAGTGGTTCATTAGCATTTAAAGGGACAGGCTCTGAAAGCAGCCGTTCTCAACAGGACTGTTTAGAGAGGATGAAAAGAGCTGGGATGTTTGATCCTTGTGGTATTTTGACCAAAGCATGTCACAGACATGTCTTTAAGACACCTGGGGACTATTTTAAGTTGTGGAAAAGGGGCTGAATATGTCTCCTTTAAAGGAGTCATCACCCGGAAATCGCAATTTCTCTTGTTAAAACATGCATATTGGTGTTTGACCTCAGTTGAAACTTGCCTGAAAAGCTGGACTTTAAAGAGGCTTTGTGTTTAGGTCCACCAACAGGAATAACCAAGGGTGTGCCTTCCTAAAGCAGGAGATTTTGATTCTGTCTACGGTGATCTCACCGTGGAGGCTACAGTCTCTTTCACCACCCAAGCTGAGCCCCGTCTTACCTGAAATCAGCCACTACGGTACCAGATGGGGCTGTTTATGTTTTGGAGTCTGCATGCAGAAGCTGCCCCTGCTCTGTTTCCTGCTTTATGTTTATCAACACGCACCTAATTACATATTATACAATGCACATTTGGACCAGTCAAAACTAACTCATAATCTCCATGGATAAATTACTTCAGGAAAAAGAACCTTTGGTCAGAACAAGATCAATGTTTGATTAATTTTTTTTTTTTTTTCTAATAAGTTTTACGAATTGATCCAAAGTGATCCAAGGGGGGCTGGATACGTAAAAAACCAGGTTATGACTCCTTTAAACCTGTGTCACAGTGCAACATAAGACTATCGTTTTAGAGCCACGACCAAAGATATTCATGTTTCTCCTACAGTGGCCATCTTTAGTCTAGGACTGACATAAGAGAGGCTGTGTGTTTAGGTCCACCACACGGACAACCATGTGTTATTTTTTTTCTTACATGGATGTGTCCACTTTTAATCTGTCTGAATCTACTGTGCAACTACAGTCTGTGTTCTCAATGCGTCGAGCTGAGGCCTTACTAGAGCTGCAGCCACTACTGGCAGATGAGATTGTAAAACGTAAAGTACAAACAGGCAGAAGCTGCCAAACCTGTTGGTTTCACTGCTTTGTGTTTATCACATCATGAATAATTGATGTTGCATGTACATAAGTCCTTTACATTGTTTTGGATGCAAACACTAACTCATATGTGCTCCATGGATTTATTACTTCACTACAAAAAAGAACCTTTGGACTGCAGTCGTTGAGTCTTCCAGCTTTCTATTTATTTGATTAAATTTTCATGAATGAGGTCACTAGCTGCAGTCACCTCAGGGTTGGTGAGCCACCATTAAACTTTCTAGCTGTATAATTTTAGGATAGGAGGCGGTGAGAAAATAAGTACACTAGTTAAGTATGTGTTTTTTTTCTGATGCCAGAATTATTCTGCACACACAAAAAGATGAGTCATGAGTTACAGTGAGTCTCTGTGGTACCCAGAAATGAGATTATTATATAAGGCAGTGACCGCTGAGCTTATGGGTCAAACATTTAGACCCCAGTGACTTCTTACAATGTTTATGTCTGTACGTGAAGGGATAAGGTGAAAAGAAAACTAATGATACAGCCTTCTGTGTTAGTCATTGTTTTTTCCCTGTTGAGAATTCATCCACAATAAACAACAGACGCACCTGTGTCAAGTGAGCATTTACGGAAAGACAAATATAACCTGATTCCGGTGAATAATGATGCCACAACGGTGTCTGCATTCACATGTAGAGCAGCTGGGACAGCGTGAATCACCCAAGTGTGAAAACTTTTTAACGGGAACCAAAGTCCGCTCATGATTAGCAGCCTGGTCCCGGGAGAGGGGCTGTCAGGCAAGTCTACGCTACCAACCGCTCAGCAGTGATCGCTCAGGCTTGAGAAAAACAACTGTCACTGTTGAAGGGTGATTGAAAAAAGAGGCTGGTGTGCACTGTGCACCAGCACTGCTCATTGGTGAATATACACTCAACTTCTTAGTTTTACTCCAGCAGGAAAACTGTGCAATCACAACATGGTGAATAAGAATAGTATCATGAGCAAGATGTACAAAGACAAAACTTCCACATGAAATCAGTGTTACAAAAATAATAATAATATTATTATATTATCAGTTCAGTAGCTTTTCTGAAAAGGATATTCACAATTTAGCTACAGTTACAAGATGTCCTACTATAAACACTAATGAATCTGTGAATTCAGAGCACGAACACTTAAAACCTTAGACAAATGAAAAGTATATAACACAAGACCAAGTTTGAAATTCGTTTTTTATTATATAGTTTAAATGGTATATGTTACATACTTAACACATATTCTATTACTAAAATTGCTCCTCTACATCTTGGATCATTTCCCACCACTATGTCTTTCAGACTTCAACCTGGTTCATGTTGGTCTCATCACTTTGTCCCAATAAGGGACAAATAAGGGTTGTCTAAGTGATGACACCTGTGTCTGCATCCTCTTACCATTATGCATTAAGAGTGCATTACAGTGCACAGTGGGTTTCAGCCAATTAAATTGTTTATGGTTTTGCCAAAAGAGGGACTGATTTAATAAATGATGCTCTGTGTATGTGGATTAGAGAAGGGGCCGGTGAGCATTTCACTCCTCTCAGCTAAAAGCCCACTGTTCTACTATATAAAATTACACTACAGGACAGGATTAGAATAATCATGAATACACCTCACACTACATGTGTTGTAATGATAATTTCCTCTCACTCAGTCATAAGGTATCTCTTTTTCAAGTACTCATGTGGTGTAAGATGAGAGCAGAAGTTAGACCTTTTCATGTGTTTGTAGGTTTAAGACTCCTACTTCCTTTGATGCTCACCCTGACCCACAGTTAAAGCATCGTTCTATATCTGGGAGGGGGGGTTGCTGTTTCCATGTCGATGAGATGGGCTGGCACAGCACTGCAGACATCCAAATAGACATAGGAAAATGCCCCACGGAACTTTGTGTATGGATGTTGGTCAGCAGACAGGACCGACAGGTGTGGTCTGCCTCACGCTGGCTGCTTGTCTGTAAACTCTAGTTGTCTAACTGAACAGATCATCAGAGGTGCTCTTCACTGACTGATATCAATAGAGACTGAAATTTAAAATGCCTTCAATAATAATAATTGTACAGTATCAGGTTCTTTCACCTCCACTTTTAATTGTCTTAATCTATAATATTTCTGCTCATTTCCAGTACTTGAACATGTGCAGGACATTACTGTAACCGTACTGCAAATATAAACTGTATAACACTGCCCCCAAGTGGATACATTTCTGTTTCATGTCCCCATGATTCTCTGAAGTCTCCATACTCTCATACCAATATGCCCCTCCCTCAGTGAACTTCTCTAGACACAGAGCACAGTTTCCTGCTCTGATTAAAACCCTCCTGTTGTCCTCCTGGGTCAAGGAAGTAAGGAAGGAAGGATGAAGGGAAGGAAGGAAGGACAAAGGGAAAGATGGGAGGAAAGAAGGAATGGAAAAAGGAAGGAAAGATAGAAGGAGGGAACAGATTGGGTTAATTGAAGAAAAAGGAAGGACGAAGTAAGGATGAAGTGAAGGAAGGAAGGAAGAAATGGAAAGTGATTGTGGAAAGAAAGAAAGAAAGAAAGAAAGAAAGAAAGAAAGAAAGAAAGAAAGAAAGAAAGAAAGAAAGAAAGAAAGAAAGAAAGAAAGAAAGAAAGAAAGAGAGAGAGAAAGAAAGAAAGAACAGATTAGTTCAAGGAAAAAGGAAGGAAGGGAGGGAAAAAGGATTGTGGAAAGAATGAAGGGAAAAGGGAAGTAAAGAAAGTTGGAGGGAGGGAACAGATTTGTTCAAGGAAGGAAGAAGGTAGGTAAGAAGGAAGGGAACAGGGAAGGAAAGAAAGATGAAGATATACAGGGAACAGAGGTCAATTGGATCAAAAGAGATAGTAAGGACGAAGGGAAGGAATTAAGGAAGGAAAGAAGGAAGGGGAAAAGGATTGTGGAAAGAAGGAAGAGAGAAACGAAGGAAAAAAGGAAGGATGGAGGAGAGTTAAACCCCAATGATGACACGTTACTGTAGGATGATGCCAGTCACATCCAGTAGTTTCTCAGCAGTGTAACTATTTCCTCAGTCATTTTAGGCAGATAAACAAGTTCTAGCCTCACTGACACCATACATACACCCTTCCCATGTGTGTGTGCATGAATGCCTGCAGCTTTTTGTGCCTGTTTAAGTGATTTATCTCTACCACAGATGTTGACTGATAATCTTCTTTGTTAGATTATTTGACACTGCAAGAAGAAGAGTGTGATGATGAGTGCAAAGCAAAGCTATTCAAATTCCTGGCGTTATTTGGCATTATTAAAGAAACAGACATACTTATTGGTATTGGCACAAACTGAAACGACTGATGTGAAGATGTGGATTCAAATTTCCTAACATCTAACCCTCAAGTATGAATCATGTTTGTCCATAACCTGGTTCATAATTGGTGATCGGTATACATGTTACATTCGGTCTGCTTACAACAACACTGAGCTCTGCATCCCTGCTTCTATGCTGCTACTTTCAGGATTTAACTCCTCCCACCCCCCACCTCCTGCTGTGTTGGTGTTTCAATGTTAACTTTGAATGTTTTAACTGTATCATACTTGGTAAAATGTTGTGTGTCAAACAAGAGGGTTTGTGACCTCAGGGTCTTCAGTGTCCTGACTGAACTCGTTCTTGTCAAGAAAAAACAAGTCAAGTAAAATTGCAAGAAGAAGAAGAGGGAAAACAAAATCATTACAGAATAATTACTGGAGCAGCTCAGAGTGTAGTTCTGTATCAACCAGAGAGAAGCCACAGAACTTTGGCTCCAACCTCATCAAATGATGGAATTGCTTTTGAGTTCAAGTTCAGCGGGAAGTTTCAAATCAATCTGAGAAAACAATCAACTTAAATCAGTAAAGGAATCTGTGGAAGAAACGTTGGAAACCTAGCAGGCTAAATAGTAAACCACACCGACTGTCAATTGTCCAATTGGACGAGGACAGAGGACAGCAACACTGATAAGAGAAGCAGAAAAATCAGACTATGGAGAGTTAACTGCAGAACATCTACAACCACATGGACTGCAGCGCCTGCCTCGGGCCATCAGGGTAACCTGCCTGGCCTTCAGTTCTACAGTAACAGCGAGACTGATCCAACTGCCTCCAGCAACCCCTACCTGCCTGCTTCAACAGCCCCACACACCCAGGATGCCAGAGTCAGTGTAGCCTCTCTAAAGAATCCCACCATCACCAGGCCCAGGCTGATGTGTTGCTGAGATAGTTCAACACTTGAAATTTCGCTTATTGCTGCAATCCCTATAGTCATGGTAGTAGTTTCATTACCTTTTATTACTAGTGCAAGCTGTTTTTAGATCAGTGGGGCAGAGACATGAGCTGCTCAGCGAAGACAAGACAAGGCGGTACTTTTGCCTTTCCCTCATCAAACTCATCAAATTCACAATCCAACAACTCCAAAACGCTCTCGTAGACAAGTTGTGACCTGCACATTCACCACACTATGAGATAATAATGTAACATTACGAGACAGAGAGAACCTACTCCTAAAACTATAGGGATTAGGCAAATTTGCCAAAATGTTGAACTACCCCTTTAAAGGCCAGAACAGGATGTGAGCCGGACAATGGTGGCCCGCTGTGGTTCTGCACGCATAATTCTGTAGGTCCATATTAACATCCAAAGAAAAACACAAACCAATACATGCAGAGCAGAATTAGACCGCCACCCATTGATTGTTAACATTAAAATAAGAACACTTACATTTTGGTTAGATCGCAAATTGAACCCTTAAGACACACTGAGATTTCAAGAACCACAAACTCAAGAACTAACCCCCCTCTGTCAGCTGGTCCTGAGACTTACTGATCACATAATACTCAGAACTGTGTTCAACCTCAGACTAGCACTGCTTCCCAACCACTAATCACAGTAAACCAAATTATTAAATCATCAAAAGATGCCCATCTGGAACAGTATATGAATAAAACCAAAACTCAAAACAAACTTAATTGCTATCTGGCCCTAAACTGTGAATATGAATTGGCAGAGGGTCGGAGACACAAAGCAGAGACAGATTCAGAGACCACAGTCTGAGCATAGAGAGAGGGGAGGAGTTCAGAACAGAGGAAAGGGTCTTTCTTTTTTCTTTCTTTCTTTTATTTTACTAAATACATTTTTTTTTCTCATTTCATTATTGGATTGTATTATCCTTCATGTTTTAGCAGTATTGTTCACTCCTCCTGACAGTTGACTGTTTGCATAGCACAATAGAATAAAAAATGGTTCTAATAAATGATCATATGATACCTTATATACATTGTATGTCCTGTCATGTGTAGGTGGATGGGATCCTGTGCCTGGCCGACATTCTGACTGATGACGGCAGTGTGGAGGCAGCCAGGGCCGAGGCAGCGGCCGTTGTGGCTCAGATCACGTCGCCTCACCACACGTCCACCCAGCACCTCGCCAGCTTCCTGGAGAGCATGCACGACATCGTCACTGCGCTCATCAGTGAGTGATGTCACTTTTTTTTTTTTTTTTAAGTTACTTTAAAGCTTTCATTTGATAGGACAATGCAGAGAGACAGGAGAGCAGGAACAGAGACTGGGGGCATGATGTGTTAAAGATCATCTCGGTCGGGAGTTGAACCGGTGATCAGTGCTTTAGGCATGTGCTCTCTAACCTAACCACTCGACCAATGAACACCCCATGATGTTGCCTTTAAACTTCCACTGCCATGAGGAACAGGATTGTTACTCTTAGAGGGCTGAGGTTCTACCTGGAACCATTTGCTTCTGAAAAAGCCTTTCTTAAAGAAAGGCTTTTTCGAGGGTTCTTGGTAACACTAAGGGTTCCAGTAAGAACCATTTTAATCCAGAGAACCCTTAAAAACTCTTTCCCCAAATAAATGGTTTTTCATGGGTTCTTAGGCCTAGTCCACACGAGCCCGGGTATTTTTGAAACCGTGACTGTATGTTCCCGGTTGTATGCTCTGTCCACACGCAACCACACGCAACCGCGCTTTTGGAAACCTGAAACCGTGGTTTTTTGAAACCGGGGTCCAGGGTGGGGTTTTCAGACCCGGTTGGTTTCACCGGGTGCGTGTGGACAACCCGTGAATGGTTCGTTTAGTCATAGATGCGCGCGTGCATCATATCAGCTGATATAAAGCACGCGCCCACTTATGACGTGAGGGGGAAGTTAGTAAACAATGGTGTGTGTGACTTGTTTTTCCGGTATGTTTTGATTGGTTACAACAGCCTTCCCATTTTACCTTACATCACCACCTATGGTTGTGGCAAATAACTTGGTGCCGGCGTCCATACGGGTATTTTATTTTTTTCAGCAAAACTCCGGTTTCAAAAATACCCGGGCTCGTGTGGACTAGGCCTTGGTAACACTAAGGGTTCCAGTAAAAGGGTTCTTGGTGGAACTCCCTGTGTGGGTTCTAGATGAAACCGTAAGAAGTGGGATATTTTCTGGATGAAACCCCCAGTAAGGCTTCTGGGTGAAACCAATACGCCGTAAAAGGGATTTAACCTTTAAAGGTTCTACCTTGAGGTTCTAGGTTCTACCTGGGCACCTGTGTTGGAGCCAAAAAGGGTTCTCCTATGAAGACAAGCCAAAGAACCTTATATGGTTCTACATAGCACTTTTATTTCTAAGAGTGTAGGTTAACAAAAATAGGAATAAATCATGGAATTTAGAGGGAATGACCGGACTGGTTTAGTTTTAGTTGTCTTTTTAGGTTCACCATATGATTGATGATATGATTATTTTTTATTTTAGTTGACAATGGCAGATAATGTTCAGACAAGGTGCGTAAATACACGCACTCAGTTGCCAGTTTACTGGGTACTTCTGGCCAAAACTAATTTAGACTAATACAACAGTCAGGCAATGAATCCTCCTTCACGAGGTTATGATGCCCAGGTTTTATTTGGACTCTTTTTGGGAAATGGTAATTCAACCTTATAGTGATTCTCAAGGATGTAGTATGTGGTGCTGTTAAATTATACTGTGCTGATATGTGTCTATTTTCATTTATATCAGTCAAAGCTCAGTGTAGAAAACAAAATTATCAACCTCTCCCAAAGTCTCCATTTCCCAGCAATATTCCCTCATATCCTGAAGTCTTCATGGTTTTTCAGGTGAGAATGTGACCATTGACTTTCCAAATGTGTTATCAGTTCATCCAAATGACACCTGCTTGAAGATTTGCACAGGTGTTTTCAGAGATGGGTTACTGTCCTACTGATGGGGAATATCAGCAGCTGCATGGACATCTCAGTAGAAAGCATTGTGTCTCCAGTCCTTTGTTAATTTACTGTGGGTTCTGTGTCTCTGGTGTTTAGAAAGTCCTTTTGGAAGGAATCTGATCTGAGTTGATATATTTGTAGGTATTCATTAGTCTGAGAAGAAGAAGCTGAATAAATGTGATTTATTGAACAGTTTAACAACAGCTCTGCCTGAGCTCAACCAATACATTTCAATAACAACAGATGAATGATGCAGTGTGTCTTATAGATTTCCACATATTACAGGATGCTGTTTACCACAGTCTCTCTCTGTCATTTCTCTGTCTGTTTGAGAAGATGTGAGTTTGATTAGTCGCAGTACATTCAGGTACAGGTGAGTTGAAGTGAATCTGAGCTGTAATGCGTTAACTCTGGGGTTAGTTGAACAGCATCACAAAAGGCTCACAACAAAAAACCCTGTTAAAGATGGAGCATCTCTATAGACATTAAAAAACACAGAGTACAACAGAAAATAACTAACTTTTATTTTATTTCAACCTCTGTCAAACTCCTGGACTCCCAACTGAGGGATGTAAATGTAAATGTAAATGTACTTTGTTCATACAGCCCTTTACAACTATCCTTTTGGTGTACCAAAGTGCTTTACAACAGGTAATAAATAAAAAGAAGAATAAATAAAAACAATAAAAAAAGCATTATTTATTTATTTATTTATTTATTTAAGGAGGACAGTGCACATTAATAAACATAACTGTAAAAGTGCCAGTGTTAGCCAAAGGCTAATTTTCAACTGTACTCCTCCTGGCGAGGTGTTAAAAGCCGTTAAAATGAACAACAAGGACATAAGAAACATAATTCACAAAAACAGGAAACAGGAAACACAAAAATCAGCACACAAAATAGAACATATACAAACAGAACCCAGCAGACAAATACGAGACAGTTAACATGACACTACTAAAAACAAAAACAATACAAAAAAAAATCTCATTTCAGAGTTGTCTGACTGAACTGTGTTATTGTTGTTGGAGCGCTGGAGTAAGAAAGCAATGCTTTGATCCCTCAGAGTTGTGTGAGAGCGCCTCCTGTGGTGAGGTGTTCCTCCTGGCGTCTGCAGCCTTGGCCAACATCACCTTCTTTGACAGCATGGCCTGTGAGATTCTCCTGCAGCTTAATGCCATCCACATCCTGCTTCAGGCCTGCAAAGACCGCCAGAGGGTGGACACACCCTACTCCAAAGACCAGGTGCACATCAGGTCTTCTTTGTCACTGAACATGAATGCTGTGAGTAATATAAGCCATGATATCTATAGATTTTTTAATCTATATTTTCATTATTGTTCATCTCAGGTGGTGACAATCTTGGCAAACCTCTCAGTGTTAGAGCAGTGTGCCTCCGAAGTCCTGCAAGGGCAAGGTAATATATTTTTCATGATGATATCTGTTCTTTCTTTTGGGCAAAACTTCATCTGACACTTTGTAATGCACCAGAAACAACAGGACCACCTGTTGATATGTGTAGTTTAGACTGAGAAAAACCGTGTAATTCCTCTTGAATCCTGAGGATGGCAGCATCAGTTAACATCTGTGAAGTGGCTTGGAAGTGCCTCATTTGTGACTACATAGTTCTCATTAACTCTGAACTTTATTGTACCAGGGGGCAATTCTAATATCTCCAACCTCCAACCAGGAAGCTACAAATCACCTGCTCCTCTCTCTACCTGCTCAGTTTATTAACACAATAACCCTGTGGCAGAGAGAACTTTTTTACCTCATCTATTGTCCAATTATTATATGTTGTTGTTGTTAGTCTATACAAAGACGGTTTATAAACCAAGACCCTCCATGACGGGCAGCTTCCTGTATGCATGTCACGTGGGCTTCTGCACGGCCACGCCCCTTTAGGGAGACCAGAGGCAGCCTGGAGTGTATTGACTCCAATGGGACAATTTAACGTGAACACCGATTATGGTCGGGTCTTACTCCCCACAGTCATTGAAGAAAATTCTGGACTCATTTTCCAAAAGCCACATCTCTTCTGAACAGTTTGACATGAAAATGGTAATTTTCAGACGGACACATCAGGAGAAAATCCACTTTGTTCAAGACCTGTCTCTGGCTCTACGACACACTCTCGCGAGATTTGGCACAGATCTCCTAGGCAACGTCAAACAAACGGCCGCGAACTCCCGTGAAAATGATTTAAATTATTTTTGTCATGTTAAATATGACTGTTACTAGTGTAAATATTTAATGTTATCATAAGAAAATATAAATATCTCACTTTCATCTACCTACAAATTGTATAAATCCACACACATGATCACAGCCGATGTGGGGTGACGGTTGGCCCCGCCCATTTAGAGAGACAGGAAGTGTATACAGTTTGCTATCATTGGAGCAGCCGCTCATGGACTATCTTTCCATTTATTCAATATCTTTGGTCTATACATGGCTCCTCCTTACGCCACAATGTAACACATTATGATGTTACTTTTCACCCTAAAGGTGAAGGAAGCTCATAACGACCCTACGTGAGCTTCGAATTCTAAGGTTCTATCTCTGTTTTGGGTGGTTCTGAGATATTGAGCATCAAAGTTCCCACTCGGCTTGTGTTTTGGTTGATAGAACCTTTTTATTTTATGCATAACTAATTAAAAAATGTTGACATTTAAAAAATAACACCACACAGGAATTAACAGACCACTACGATATTATGCAAAAAACTCAATTTTGAAAAAATGGAGAATGGAGAACCTTAGCTCTAAGCTCACGCCTAGACTGTGAGATAACTTGTAACATTACATTCTGAGTTTAAGACCAAACAAGGCGTTTCTTGTTTACTTTGCAGAACTAACACCATGTTTGTAACGAGTTTGTATTCACTTTTGAATGCTGTCTTATAAGAGCTCCAGACAGATATTAAAAAAATGTTCCAAGCATTCTTTATGTTTTCAGTTTGGGTCAGGGTCTTTGTTGGAGCCACTAACAGTAATTAAGCTCTTGATTGATGTGTCTGGCTCCCTCAACCATGCACTATCTCCAAACATATTAGTCTGTTCTGTTCTCAGGAGTTTGTTTTAGTCTTTGACCCTGTAATTCAACACTGAATTGCACTGATGCAGTGAATCATGTGAAGCAAAATTGAAGACTCGACCTGACTGATTGACTGACTCACCTTATCTTTACTGTTTGAGTGTTTTGGGACTAGAAAAACTAACTTTCTTTTTTCTTCTTCTTTACTGTAATGGCACTTTGCTTCTCTTATTTACCTGAACACTATTTTGTGTCTGAGTCTTGTGCAATTTTATGTTTGGAAAATGTGAAAATGACCTGATCTTTGCATTGCGTATCCTAACTGATCTGGTCTCTGTAGTGTCAGGTTTGTCCTTTTGTTTTTACTGTGTACTAAATCACCATTTTACTTGTGTTCCTTTCTGTCCTTCCTCTGATCTTTAATGCTTTGGTTTCTTGCCTGGCTAATCTGTCCTGTATAATATTGCATTTCAGGAATAGAGCGACTGCTGCTGCTTCTAGGAGAAAAGCCATCCTCTCCCAGCCCATCGGAGGGCGCTGCCTGTGAGCGTGTCCAACAGAAAGCTGCGGTCACACTGGCCCGTCTGAGCAGAGACGCTGATGTAGCCCAAACAGCCATCCAGCTAAAGGGTACCACAGCTTTTTTGATTTTTTTTTTTTTTTGGAAAGGAATTGATCAAAATTCATGAATGCCTAAAAATGTATGAAAATGATAAAAATAAACAATTAGCAACATTACCCTATTTTTAGAGAGGAAAGGTAAGTATATTAGATGCAGTTACATATGTGTTTGGCTCCATAAAGACTTGAGCCGTGTGGATGTCATGGACAAAACAGGGAAATACAAAGAAGAAACATTAAGAGCTAAATATGTAATTAAAGTTTTGGTGGAGCCAGATGAATCGAGATGAATTCTAATTAATCTGGCCAAATAAAAGTGAAGTGAATTTATAAGTATAATACAATTGAAATGGCTCTTGAATTGAACCTTGAGGTTCTCCAGTACAGTTAAATCAACAAATTACCAACTAGAAATGATTCCCTGCTTCTGTATTTTCTTGAGGTTTAAATATTTATTCACTCCAAGGACCAAAGATGTCTCAGATGGTGATTTCCCAGGCCAGAATTCCGTATCTGATAACTAAGAAATCTAATGTATAACTGTGCTGTACTGTATGTCCATATATAGCTCCTTGTCACATGGGAAGCAGCTCTTGATAAATACTTCATTAAACCTCATAATTTGATCTTTCTCATATATCTTCATATTAGAAATTGTATAAAAAGCCAAACATAGAAAAAATGTCACTCGTCTTATCATGATGCTTCCTTGGTTTGATTTAATTTAAAGGACCCTGATATTTGCAAATAAAGTTATGTCAAAGCTAGTACTAGACTTAGAAAATAGATTGTAAAAAGGACTTTTACTTTGGATTCTTGCAGTACAGTACAGTACATGTGCTTTGCATGTCTATTTGATATCAATATCTATGAATGGGACAAGCGTGTAACATATTTTTTTCTCTCTCTTGTCTTAGCTGTTCCTCGTCTTATTGAGCTGTGCCGGTCCCCTACTGAGAGAAATAACAGCGACTCAGTGCTGGTCGCTTGCCTGGTGGGTGTAAAGTGTATGTCTATATGCTGGTGTGTGCGCAGAGCCTTAGATATGTGTAAATGACTCAATGTCCTGAATAGAAATATGAAATTTAAACATGCAAACTGTCTATTTCAGTCACACCCCTAAAATATTATGCACTCTCAGCTCCACATGATATATAGGACTTCAATAGAACAAACCAAGGGCATTATACCACAGGTCTGCATGTGTAAAATCAGTGCAGCAAATTACTGTCCAATTTAATTACATCCACAGGGCAACATTTGAACATCGAAAATATATCACAACCACAGTATCGTTAGGGCGTGTTGAGATAGCTGACCGATTCACATCATCTCTAATGTTGTATGTTTAAATATGTGCATATCATGAATAATATCCCTGCTTGTACTTTATCATTCTCTCGATCTGATGATAATGATTCAAACCAGATCTTAGGGCCAATGAGGGGATTTGAAGCGCATAATGGTCAGGAGCTTAATTGGGCTGCCTGGCTGTGCAGAGAAATGCCTTCTTCTTCTTCGCTGTAACCACACTTGTCAGTCTATTCAAATTAACATGATTCTATTTTATCCTTTTAGCCAAGGGTTAAGTAGTGCATTTGTAGGTGTTGAATTTTTATCTTCAAAGTACTTGGAGCTCTCACAGATCATTTGTAATCTTAAATGTAAATGTCGGGGGCTCTCCTGGCTGAATGGGTTGGAGACGTCACACATACGGCTGATGTTCTTGTTAGCATGGTAGATGTGAGGATTTTTTTTTTTTTTTCTGTGGTACTCCTGAGATATTTTTGTTGTTGTTGTTTTGTGCTGGTTTTAGTTTATATGTTTAATCAGGTAGCACAGCTTTACCAGTTTGTCCTTTGCTCCTAAAGGTTTTTCTGTAGTTATTCATATTTCACTTGCAGTTATAATTATGATTTCATATGTATTTTTCTGAATGAAATGTACATGTTTGCTCACAGCACTGCAGAAGGAAGTTCTGTTTGTGAAAATACACATGTCTGTATGTTTCATATCTTTGACCTGCATGTGTGTGTCTCCAGGCTGCCTTGAGGAGGCTTGCAGCAGGGTGTCCAGACAGCATCGAGGCGGCCGACCACCAGCAGCTCATCAAACCGCGTCTGGTCGACTCCTTCTTGCTGTGTTCCAACATGGAAGAGAGCTTTGTGTGACGGCCTGCACACTGAGCACTGAGAGCGCACAGCTGAACTCATCTACATGATCATGTACATGTACTGTTACTGTGTGATGACGCAGGGAAGAGCAAAGAGCTTCACTCCTAATCATTCTGACTGAAGCTTTCAGTGTTTGGAATCTAAAGGAAGTGTGACTGTATAGTTTGAACAGGTACAGAGGACATTTACATGTAAATGTATGTATATATAATTATATGCAAATGTGCGAAACAGTGTAGTTTATCAATCACGAAAATGCAATGAATGTATGCAGAAAAGGGGATTAGACAACACGTCATTGAATCATTTTATTCAACAGACTCTTTTACATCAGTAATTATTTTATATGAGTAGGAGCTACTTAAAAAAAAAAAAAAGAATAACCTGGTCTGAGTTGTATGCTGTGCAAACTTGTACTCTTGTCTGGAGAGGTAATACAGAAAAATGCTTCTGATGAAAATGAACATCCGAAGCGTTTATCTGTGAAGTACCAATATGTCTGCTAAACCTGTCCTCCGCTCTGTTTAGTTTGCTTGATTGTTTAAAATCTTGCCTTTTTAGAAATGTTTCAAACAGCAGACACTTTATTTGGATAACCATGTATAACTAAATTATTACAGTTATGAACAGGATGTCTGATATATGTGTACAGGGCACTATTAATATTTAATTTTTTTTTAATTGAGGCGTATATTTGTCCTGGTGTACAATATTGTTTCTGAAAGAGCAGTGTGTGGCATGTTAAACTTAATTTGCCATTAATCTCATATAGTATAACATATATTTGCTACTGGATTTTTTTTTATGGTCTTGACTTTAAATATAAAAGAAGCTTTTTATTTGAAGAGAATTACCATTATTGTATGCCATGCATGGAATAGGGGCAATCATCTATTGAATGTTTCACTCTGGTTAAGTACTGCCACATGTGTTGTTGAGGTTTACATGATCTCATTGATGGTCCATGCAGTTGTATACTTACATCTTACATAAAATAAAGTACCAAACAAAATAGAACATGGTGACACCAAATTAAAGTACAGAGGAAGAAGAAAAGAAAACCTCAGACTTCACCTTGTAACCATTGAGCCCCACCCTCCCCAACAAGAAAAGTGAATTTCATATTGATAATGACATTACAATTTTAGCTTTAAATTACTTGATATAATTTCAATATTGAAGGGGACTGGTACTTTTTGTGTTGAGATTTCACACTTAAAGGGATAGTTCACCCAAAATTCAAATTTCACTCATTATCTACTCACCCTCATGTCGACTAAGGGCTGGGAGAATTTTCAGAGTCCTCCGTGGCTTCTCTAAGTTACAGCGGGGCTCCGTGCAGCACTGCATGATATGACAGTTGCGAATGGAGCTTACTTTTTGTCTTCGTCCAAAAAGACACACCAAAAACCATCCAAATACCTCCATACTGCTTGTCTGTAATGTCCCTCCTGTATTGAAGCCCCAAAATGAGAAATTGTTCCGAAAAAAAAAGAGGATATATTTTAAGCCTGTTTGTAGCGGAAGCTCCCAGTGTTGTGAACATACAGTAATGATCCTGTGACAGAGATGAACAGTCATTTCAGGTCATAGTTTATCTAAAAACTAGCTGGTGAACACAGTGAAACACTGAGCTGCTGAGGAGCCAGACATTACCCTCAGTAACACACAGCTCCAAACTATATGTAGCCTGAGCCAGGTAAGTTTAAGAGAGGTGATGCTGATGACAATGATAAGGACGGACAGAGACAAATGATTCCCCCAAGATTACAATTTTTATTTTATAAAAATATACAGCAATTTCTAATAGAGTAATATGAACATGTTATTTTATTAAAAAGCACTTTAATTAAATGGCTTTTAAGCAAGTCAGTAGAAAGGAGTGCTACAGGATGGCTGGGCAAATCCACCAGCGAGGGAGGGACAAATTCTATGGGGCCAGAGCACTCACCCTGCTTCGTGCTCAACACATGCAGGCACACACAGCAACATACCCAAACTACAAACAAATATATAAACTAAGGGGCATGCAAAATTACCAAAACACACAGAGGGGAGTGTGAAGCTCGGGTGAGGAACCCTGGACCCCCAGTCCCTCCACTGTCAGGGTGACCACGCCGTCACCTGGTGCCTATATACTGACAACAATTTGGGAATGAGGAAATGGGAGGGGCTGACATCCCTATGGTGTCCAGCTAGGGACAAACGTCCTACTTGTCACATTCATCCTTACATTGTGATAATATTTTGCATACAACTTGTTTCTGATACTGTAGGTCAAAAATAATCACAAGTTGGACACAGTAATAAAGTGGATAGCAATGTCACCTCATGCCTTTGGGTTTGAAGCATGTGCATAGTGCAAAAACATTCACATCAGTTACTCTTAACTCATCATAGGTGAATAAGAACCCATGGATGTATGTGTGAGGTATGTGTAATAAATTGATTTAACAGGTAAGATGTACACTTTTTCAATACACATGGTTTGGCACCACTGCAGCTTGCCTTTTGTTAATCTTGTCTGCACTCACATGGAACAGTGCTCCATTACAGGTACATCAGCATAACAGGGTGAGGGTCCATGCAGCTAAAGTCCCCCAGAGGGGCACGCTGACCTCAGGCTGCCTCTGAGGAAAGACACTCACCGACATATCATCTTGTCACACATGCAGGTCCAGGGACGGGGAGAGCCTCTGAATAAGTCTAGCAGAAAAAGAAAGATGATAACAGAGCGTGGGCCCAAAGGTCTACAGTACCTGTTGGTCCTCTGCCTCCTGTCTAAGAAGTGGGAGAGGGCATTTTCTATTTAAGCCTCCAACTTTTCACGAACGTTGGGTCTCACTGGGAGGAATACCAGCGCAGAATGTGGCTGTGCACATTAGAAAAACTTGTCATCAGCTTTTCAAAGTGAGAATTCACTCACTCATTCATTCATTCATTCACAATAGCTTTGAAAAAGATTCACAATCCCAAGTGCAAGCCCAAGTTTTAACTCACAAGTGATTGAGATTCGAAGCAGCTAGTGATAGCAAAGAAATATGTGAGGGCTTATCTGTAAAACTTGTCCTTTGTATTGTCATCTTTTTGATGAAAACACTCTCAGGTTTTTTTCTCCATAAGCCTTCCTCTCCTTGGAGAGACAATTGAGGGCCTTCTTGCTCTCTCTGTAGCTTCTTTTTCACCTAAGGGCACTTATTCTGAGCCTGGACTTGTTATACCCTTGCCCAGTGTTGAGACAATTGAGCTGCTTTGTGTGTGTGCGTGTGTGTTGTCCAGCATACACGTGGGACCGTGTTCAGAGGCCTTTGTGATAGAATATGCTCCTGCCTCACTTTGTTGAGACCCAATGAAATATGTATAGACACAGAGGAGAACTAAACAGACGGCCTTAAAACACAGGTTCCTTTGATATTGTTTTGGTGCGACCATGACCATGAGACTATAGTATTGTAGCTATTGGGTTTTTCAGCTTTTCTCAGTTTCTAAGCTCTTGAACTTTCACTCTTGCTTCTGTATGTGTTGTTGCCATCCTCATTGTTTTCATCCACTGCCGATGTGAACAAAGTTTCAAGGTAGTGATTAAGTGATGAAAAACCCATCAACCAACAAAGTTATGGAAAGATTCTGTCAAAAAGGTCACCCAGACATCACAATATCAGCACTTAAAACTTCTATTATGGGAAATGTATATTGTAAATACAATTCATTACTCCTTAAAGAAGATAGCCTTTGTAAGTAATGTGCTGATGACTGGGATTTCTGTCAGCAGTGCCTTAGCAGAATTTGTTACTTGACTGTTACTCGAGTTTCATCAGTTTACTTTTGAAACAAGAGGTTATAATGTTCTCTATGAGCATTAAAGTGAGGAGAGGGGCCGGAGCAGCCTGGGACCAGCCAGTTCGCATGTTAACTTGAGTAGAAGACAACATTGGTGTCCACATTGTTGCTTTCCAGATAGTCCAGTAATTTTAAGCCAAAAAAGGGGTCGACGTTGAACAAATTGCAACAGAATCTGTCGAATCTGTGCGAGGCGTTGGCTGGCGACGCTTAGGTAGTCTGCCTGCTGAATGGCTGCCGTCGAACTGCTCCTGCTGCATGTACTGAGAGTCTGTTCTCTGTGGCGGGGTGGTGGCCCTGCTGAGTGTGTCACTTATACACATTTCAGGGCCCTGAAATATATTCACCACCGTGAGGCAGTAGTTCTATAGTGTAAGGAGCATGCTCTGAAGGTGCTTTGGTGCACTGAGAAGGGGCTTGGTGAAGATTGACACTAGTGGGCGGTGGGCGGTCTCTGCACATCACCCCTGCCATATAAAGCCTCATTTCCACTGTCAGTACGGTGCGGGTCGGTACGGAACGGTATGGGTACGGTTCGGGTCGGATATGGTCAGCTTTGCGTTTCCACTGTGTAAGGGGACCTTCAGGGGTGGGCGGGGTGTGTGTTGAAGCGTTATTACCAAAGGCCCCCACGCACCGCCCCTCCTTTTAGGCATATAGGCAGCTCTGCTGACTTTTCATTCAAACAAAATTGAGCGTAGCGTTAGTTCTGGCAGGCCATGACGTCAAGCTCTTAATCAGCACTCACAGGTGCAGATCAGCTGATGGCTCAGCTGACTCCCCGTGGCTGCTTCCTATTGGGGAACTGCATTCAGAGCGCACTATTTAAACTGCTCTACGCCGACGTCACCTCCCTTGCTGCTGCTTCCTCTGCTGGCTTTTTTGCGAGACGGGCTCCTTCATGCGGGAAGGATCGCTGCCCGTGTTCGTGTTCGTGCCTTGCTCGCCCTGCTGCTGCTTATGTCGTCTCCCCGTCCACGAGGCATACCCGCGGCGGCTGTCGTGTCATGATGCCGCAGCGAAGCTCTCCAACGGAGTACACCCTACGACGACGGGGGGCTCCTTCTCTCCGGCGGGGCTCTCACCTGGCAGCCGGAGCGGTGTCTCAGATGTTCCATTGATTGACGGCGGCTGGTTCCGGGACTATGGCGTTTCTGTTTGCCAGCGATGCTGCCACGCGGTCGGAGCGTCACACAAGGAACGGTTTGCTTTATTCTTATTTGCGCTGGATTTCGACCTTCATAGCAATTATACAGAATCATATTTGGCATTGAATTATTCACTTCTTTTTGGGGGTTTGGGGGGTTCTTTGTCTGTTTCCTTTTTAAATGGGCTACATTTATTTCCAACTTAAATGGCTCCTGACATCTCTTGTTGCTAGAGGGTCAGGGATTTGCTGGCGTGGTCATTTTGGGGGGGTTTCCTTTGCTATTTTGCCTGGCATAGAGCCTGATGCTCAAAAGCCATAAGCCTCTCATTGTAAATAGCCTAATTGATTTAATAAATAAATATTCATAGGTATGACTGGTTACATTAATATTGTTGTTATGGTTTTATTATTGTTATTATTGATAATATTATTAGTGTGTGGCTTATTCGAGCTCCTGGCTTCTCTTGTAGCAGAGGTCCAGGATTTGCGGTATGGTCGTTTTGGGGGTTTTCTTTGCTGCTGCGCTCCCTGCTTATGCCGTTCATGATGGCTCGTGAAAGGCAGGAAGGTGCTCTTCCTGCCTCAGGCTTTCCACGCAAGCGCGTGGAAGAGCAGGGGGTCCCAGAACAGTATCATACCGCCAAATAAAACTTATGCAAGTAAATAAATATTTTGACATAGTGGTCCTGACAGAAATTGAGCGTAGCGTTAGTTCTGGCAGGCCATGACGTCAAGCTCTTAATCAGCACTCACAGGTGCAGATCAGCTGATGGCTCAGCTGACTCCCCGTGGCTGCTTCCTATTGGGGAACTGCATTCAGAGCGCGCTATTTAAACTGCTCTACGCCGACGTCACCTCCCTTGCTGCTGCTTCCTCTGCTGGCTTTTTTGCGGCCCACCTCCACCCCAGCTCCTCCTGTCATCTGTTATGAATCCTATCATTGTATCTTGTTAGTTGCTCTGCTCTGTCTGGGTTTTCTTTGCTGCTGCGCTCCCTGCTTATGCCGTTCATGATGGCTCGTGAAAGGCAGGAAGGTGCTCTTCCTGCCTCAGGCTTTCCACGCAAGCGCGTGGAAGAGCAGGGGGTCCCAGAACAGTATCATACCGCCAAATAAAACTTATGCAAGTAAATAAATATTTTGACATAGTGGTCCTGACAGAACTACAGTAATAATGCGACCGCCACAGTTGTTAAATTTCATCAATGAGACCAACACTAATCTCCTACAAAGAATTTAACCAGCCAGCGGTAAACCTCCAAAAGCGTGCGGATACGTTACTTGGCTCGTTTTCTCCTCAGGGAGTAGACGTTGCCCTCCCCCGGCAGATCAGCTCAGTGAGCCGGCTGCTGCCGCTGTGACAGCCGCTGCAGTGCTACGGTCCACAGACTCAGCACTTCTCCCAAAACAGCAGCTTTACTGCTATGGCTCGGTTGCTGCGAAATGGCTAATTTATGTTTGCCCGTCTATGGTGTTTTACATAAAACGTTAGCATTAAGCTAGCAGACATTATATGCTTAGTTGTGACACTGGCTGTGTGTTTTGAACGTTTGATTGAACATCTTCGATGTTAACATATACAGTATATTACCGATACACATATTGCTTTACTCCTCTTTTTATTGTATGTGCCATTTAGTGTAGGGCAGGCTACTACACTAGCCGCTGGCTTGTGGTCTGTTGTGTTGTTGTGCTTAAGATGTCCGTCGTGCTGCGAGATGACGCCATATACTCGACCAATCACCAGCTCGGAGTGCTTCGGCTCCTCCCCAAGCGAACCGGTCCTGTGTGCTAGGTACCCCAACCAGAAGGGCTACAAAAATGGTAATGGGTACCATGGGACCAGTTACGGTTCCATGGTAGTGGAAACACTGAAATAAGCGTACCGTTCCATACCGACCCGTACCGTACTGCATAGTGGAAACGGGGCTTAAGTAGTAGTGGAAACGTTGACAAGCAAATACGATGCTCAAGCACTCCTTCTCGATCTGCACATAGTTCTGCTCCATCTGGTTCAGTGCGCGGGAGGCGAACACACCCGGCTGACCCCCTTGAAGCAGACAGCAGCCCAACCCCATCTGACTGGAGTCGCTGTGTATGGTGACTGACTTACTGACATCATAGTAGCGCAGAACTGGTAACGCCGTGACCAGTGCCTTGATTTCCTTGATAGCAGCATCATGTTTGGGCAACCAGTGCCACGGCACCTCTTTGTCCAGCAACCTCCTCAGCGATTCACACACTTCCGACAAGTGGGGCATGAACCTTGACAAATAGTTAAGAAAGCCGACACACCGCTGAACACCTTTTGCATCCGTGGGGTTTGGCATGTCCAGGACCGCCCTGACCTTCTCGGGGTCAGCCTTGAGGCCCTCAGCTGACAGCACGTGGCCGTGGAAGCGGACCTCCCTCACGCGACACTGCAGCTTTTTTATGCTCAGTCTCAGCTTCACTTCCCTGCATCTGTCCATCAAAGCCACAAAGTTTGCATCGTGCCTCCTCCTCCTCGTCCCCACAGCCGACTATGAGGATGTCTTCGGCTATGGGCTCAATCCCTTTCAAACCGGTTAGAAGCTCATGTTGTTTTCTCTGATACAGCTCGGGTGCAACTGACACGCCAAAGGGGAGCTTCAGCCATCTCTTTCTACCCCACGGCGTCCAGAATGTTGTCATCAGGCTGCTCTCCTCATCCAGGCGTGCATCCACCAGGGTGAAGATGCATGCCTTTGGCAGCTTGTATAGCACGTCATCTAAGGTAGGCATGAGGTAATGGGACCTTTTCAGGGCGCGGTTAAGGGGCTTAGGGTCGATGCAAAGCCTTAATTGTCCGGTTTCTTCACTATGACCAAATTGCTAATCCAGTCTGTAGGCTGAGTGACTGTGGTTAAGTGTCCATCCTTTTCATATTGGTCCATATGCCACATTGATGCTCTCCCCAGGCATGGAGCTGCTGAGTGGCATGGACTTTAACTTGTTGTCCAGCACCTCCACTGTTCGGCCAATGTCAATAGCCCCCTCCAACTTGAGGTCCTTTTCTCTTAGCATGTGTCGTCTGGCACCCTCATCAGTTATTCCAAGCACAAGCCGGTCCGTAATGAGCTCGTCTCTTATAGCTCCATATTCACATGTGGCAGCTCTCTCCCTCAGTCTTGTGACAAAAGCATCTACAGGTTCTCCATCCTCTTGTTTAAGGTTGCCAAAAACATACCTCTCAAAGATGACATTTCTGGTGAATGTGAAGTATTGTCCCAATTTGTTTGTTGTTGAGTATCGCTCCCGCATCTTTCTGCTCTTCCGCTGTGAGTCCCAGGTTGTGCTTGTAAACATGCTGGCAGTCCTTCCCCATTAGCCTCCTTAGCCTTGCTGCCTGCACCGGTTCTCTGCCTTGTTGATCCCAGTCGCAAGCAAATAATCCTTAATCCAGTTGCTGTGAAGATCCCCGGTCGTCTTCATGGGCTCCGGTGGCGGAATGTTGGAAGCCATGTCTCGACGCGATGCTAATGCTAGCAGACTAACTGAAACTTCTAACTGAGCCTATCAAAACAAATAAACGTACGCTGTTCCAGCAACAGTCAAAGTCACACTCACTCTGGGTTCCAGTACAGCTTCTGACACCATGTTACAGGTGTAGGTGCGTAAATAACAGACAGAGTCAAGCTGTGTCTTAGTAACGTGTATTCACAGGCTGAGCACATAACAGGCATGTTACCTGAAGGAAGTATATACATCCGTGCTGCCATAGGGCGCTGTAGACTGCATAACACTGCCCTACAACACCAAGGGGGGAGTTGTCGGTCTGAGAAGTGAAGCCAGGTGAAACTCACTTCCGCGTGCAATCCCCGCGGATTCCTGTGGGGGCTGGTGTCAGAAGGCAGGATGTCTCCATAGACCCCCATGTTAAAATCGCCGACTTTACATCCTCCAAAAACATGATCAAAGCCTGGTGTCAGGACGTTTTTTGCTCTCAATCAATAGTTTCTACCCCCGTACACACTCTGAGGGGGGTGAATTATTTTTTAACGCCACCGTTTTACTGTTATTAGGATAAGATTCTGGCCAATCAGGGCACGGAAACGTTCAGCTACAGGTCCGGAGCGGCACAGGGACAGGCTGCTTCGAGGCCAGTGGGCGGGTTCTCAGCCGGCCAATCCAACATGGCGCTGTTCAGGCCGCCATATTTGAGTCACAAAACCGACTGCAGAAAACAATGGGTGACGTCACGGATGCTACGTCCATTCTTTTTACAGTCTATGTACAACACCCGCTGCATCAGAGACCCCCCAGCCTGAACTCAGTCACTCACCCTCCACTGTGTTTATTGGTAATAACTGCGTGTACGGTAAAACCAGACCGGCTTGTTGAATCTCTGACCCAACACGGCCGGACTCATGAGCGTTACTTAAGTTTAGAAAAAGACCTAAATACAGCCCATTCATATGGCTAGTCATTATTTTTTCACGTGACAATTAATGAACCTCTGGAGTCAACTCATTCCCATTTTCATGTTGGTTCCACCACAGCACCCCTACATGTGCCGTCAAAACTGTGGAATTTATGCAAATTTGCTCATGTTGAAAAAAAAACTTGTAATACATTTTTTGTTTGTCTTAATGTAAGTGTGGCAAGGTGAAGAGGGACCCGGGCGGGCTTCGAACCCCAGCCTCCCGGGTCGGAGTCATTTCGGCCAAAGGGACATCTTAATGATCAACTGGAGGCATAGTGACAGGAACTCAACTGTCACATCCCCCATTTTCACAAGCACGTCCTCGTGCTTGGAGGCTGATAGGAATCCATGGACCCAAGTGCTACATGGATCCTGCCAACAACGCCAGAATGTGGCAAGGTGAAGAGGGAAAATAACCCCAGCCTCCCGGGTCGGAGTCATGCGCACTAACCAGTCGGCCAAAGGGACATCCCCTTGGCCAAGTAGCCAGGGCCCATGATCAACTGGAGGCATAGTGACAGGAACCTCAACTGTCACATAAGTATAACCAACTCAATCATTTTCATGGAGATATCTAAAGGTTAAAAATTACCCTATTCACATGAGAAAAATAAATAGGCAGATGAATGGGCTTGAATGGGCTTCTTTTCCCTCACTCTGGACATGTTGAGGGTACAAAATCAGTTGAGTTTGCTTCCTTTGCAATTTGTTCAACCTTTTTTCATTAAGAGTGTTCCACCACTGAAGGGAGTTTCATTTCTTCAGGACCGATAAGTGACTAGCTTTAAATGCTAACACTGGCTTCATATGTAGAAATAGCAACGCTTACAAATAGCTGTGGTGCAGAGTCATTTTCACATCCTTGGTGCTGTCGCAAAAAAAAAAATCACTGACATTTTGTGAAAGAAAAGGATCTGAGGACTGCTAGTCTAATTCAAGAAGACACTTCTCTGTGACTCCTGAGACTTAAATATTTTATGTGTCACATCTTTTGCCTCTAATGCAGAAAAGTTTTTCTCTCAACGCTCTTTTTAATTCCGAGGGCCAAATATTATTGAAATGTCCTTTCCTTTTGAACACTGCTTTTAGAACTTGATACACTGGATTTTACTTACAAATTAGCGTGTAATGATTTGGACAAACTTAAAAGTCAGATTCCTTTGGATAAGAGATTTAAATAATCAATAACATGACAGCATGCACACAAAGAACTGCAACCGCCCCCGTCTCCAGTCAGTCTACTGAAGATGCAGATGATCGCACACTCAGGGATGCCATCAACGGGAGGGGAAGGTTATTTTCAGGGAGCCCCAAACGGTTACACAAAGGTGTGTTGAAAAGCACATTGCAGATGTTTTTGTCTTCATTTGGTTGTTAGTTTGGTACATTTACTGGCACAGTTCAATCAGCTCAACTCAAAGATACAAAACATCCTCACAAGGACAGATTTTGCTAATGTTCACTGATGAACAAGCTGCCCATAAAATTCAGCTTTGGACTCTAGGCAAACATACTCACACATAGCCTACACCAGCCCATTAGCATCACGCTGCAGCACATGGACCTCACAGCATAGTACATAAAGACTAATTGCATCTTAAGTGCCATCACCTGTTGGACAGCCAATTAACAGAGTAATATTCCTATTTACTGATATCTCTGGTCCAGTCCCCAGCTGACTCCTATTAGAGGGTCCAGTGGGGTTTTAATTGCTAAAACACAACCACAACATTGAGTATAAATTAATATCAGTCCTGTGTGGTCACAACTTGTGGCCAAAATCAGTGGAGGGTAAAAGCCTAACACCAGAAATGTGCAAGGGTTCTGTGTACTGTGGTCATATGGATTTACCCTGTAGCTGTCCTGCATTAGCACATCACAAGGTCTTAGCCAATGTACTGTAATAATCCCCTTTCATGGTTTTACTCTGTGTGTTCACTTTATACTGCAGATGAATAGATTGCAAATATTGTAGTTGCAGTCCTACAGTCTGATGAACCCAGATGAGGGTTGTTGCAGCTGGTTGTAAAGTCACTGGATCATGATTGGTAACCAGATATTTGCAGGTCAAAGCTGTAATGAACATGTCTGTTTGATACAAGCCATTATGCGATAACACAACAGTGATTAGACCTCAGCTCCATAAATCTCTCACTGTATTTTTTACTATTTGCTGTTTGGAATTTCATGTGGACTGCAGCGTACAGTACAGTATATGCTCTGCACACAGAAAATGATGCGTTTTACCTATGGAGAAGACAAACGCACATTGTAAACTGGTTTTTTTTGTCTGTATACAACAGCTATTGCATGTACAATTAAGAATGCAAAACTATTTGTTTTCATGTTTTGATTGATTTAAATCTCCTTTAAAGAGGAACTATGCAGGATTTGTAGCTTAATTATGCGACAGTACATGTTTACCTTAATTAAACAGCTTTGAAGTAACTGTGATGGTTTAATACATAGCTTAAGGGGATAGTTCACCCAAAATTCAAATTTCACTCATTATCTACAGTACTCACCTTCATGTCGACTAAGAGCTGTGAGAATTTTCAGAGTCCTCCGTTCCTTCTCTGAGTTACGGGGGGGTCCACGCAGCAGTATTTGTCCATATAATGGTTGTGAATGGATACCACTTTTCTTGGTCCAAAAAGACACACCAAAAAACATCCAAATACCTCCATACTGCTCGTCTGTAATGTCCCTCCTGTATTGAAGCCACGACATGAGAAACTGTTCTGAAAAAAAATTTAATAATTCTATACTTTAAGCTTGTTTGTAGCTAAAAGGGCCCTATGTTCCCTGATTTTCCCAAAAAGGGTCCTAAGTTGCATGGGAGACACTGGGGTATACAGTCGCAGCTCTGCCTCTGCCTGCTACTTCACTCCTACACATCTTCTCTGCGTTTGTGGCTCAGGGAAAAAGAAAATCGACATACATTACAACTGTTATTTAGTGCAGCAAAAAGTCTCTAATCCCTAAATGTAGTACCCCAGCCCATCCAGTAACTGGGTGATTGACAGCCCCTGACTGAATGATGATTAACTATGGGGTGTGTCACCTGCCGGTCAGCTATTAGACAGTCAGCCCAGTGCCTGGTCTTTGTTTATTTGGATCCCCATTAGCTGTTACTGCTGCAACAGCTACTCTTCCTGGGGTCCTTGTTAAAAACATGTAATTCAAACAACAATAATATTTTACATGGGTAGTATTTTGAACCCTAATCCCAAAAGCAACATTTCATTTCCCGTGCATTCTTTTAATAGTACATCATATTTTGGAAAAAAGAAACTGTCCACAATACAGCAAAATAAAACACAAATTCTTCAGAGAAATGCATCTGCATGTTAATCTGTGCTGAAAGCAAGTCAACATACTGAACTGTCAACTTTATTTTCACAGACCTTCAATGTAAAACAAAACTGTTTTTTTCCCCCTTTGTGTTCACAAGAATTCCTGGTGGACTGCAATGAATTTGTACAATTGTTGCCTGAGTGCACCTTAATTTGTTCGTGGCAGGCAGGGCGACGGGAGGTTGCTCTGTGGGGGTCAGAATGACTCAAATAAAAGCATGGCACCAAGGCTCAAACAGCTCCTTTTTTGTCTCAAGATGCGCAGCCTTGATCAAATGTTCAGCATATTCGGGGCTGCAAATCATTTTTCACGCTGTAAAGTCAAAGATAAACAAAGGTGATTAATTTTCAGTGAAAGAAAATTAACATGTTCAATCTTTTTCTTGCCCTGAAATAATTCTTGAGTCTGGTGTACAGTAGCTCATTGGACAGTGAGCAGCATGCTTGTGGACAAAAGGAATGAATTAACGAAATGTGGTGATTAACATATGAGCACGCAGGCACGGTCTTGTTAGATTCAGAGGGGGGTTTTGTATCTTTGAGAGAGATAGAGAGAGACCACTTCTCCTTCGGGACTGTAGCTAGACCAGATAAGAAAAAACACTTTGAACATCATGTGCTATACTGTATGAACACACATGTTTATATCTCTAAATGTATTATGACCATTAGTGACATAACTCCAGTGTATGGCCATGGTTTTGGTCTTAAAGGGATAGTAGCATTTTTTTTAAAGTGGGGTTGTATGATCTACAAATAGCCCCTAAGTACTTTAATTGCAGTAGAAGACTCTCTGCACTCCTCCCGTTAGCAACGCCAGCCCATAGCCCTGCCCAGAGATTTACAACATACATTGTTGTGAATGGACCCAAAGAAACGGCCTATTTTCACGGCCTAAAAGAGGTTTTACGTTAAAAAAAAATACACAGTTCCATTGTTCGCTATAATATAATTTTTTTCAGCCCTTCAAAGTGGAGGAAAAACACAGTTTTTATTTGGACCTAACCAACTCACGTATCCCTCCGCCCAGGGTTAGTGCCAAGCAGTTGGCTAGGTCCAAATAAAAATTGTGTTTTTCCTGCACTATGAGGTGCTGGAAGAGATTATATTATAGCGAACAATGGAACTGTGTAATTTTTTTTTCACGTAAAACCTCTTTTAAGCCATGAAAATAGACCGTTTCTTTGGGTCCATTCACAACACTGTATGTTGTAAATCTCTGGGCAGGTCTATGGGCTGGCGTTGCTAACGGGAGGAGTGTAGAGAGTCTTCTACTGCAATTAAAGTACTTTGGGGCTATTTGTAGATCATACAACCCCACTTTAAAAAAAATGCTACTATCCCTTTAAAATGTAAATATAGCCTACTTATATAGCACTTTACCAGTCACTTGGACCACTCAAAGTGCTTTACACTACATCATCACATTCTGCCTTTCACACAGCTCTGTGACCAGCTTGGAGGCTAATCATTCACTAACATTCATAGTTTCAAGTGTGGGTTCAGTGTCTTGCCCAAGGACACTTCGACATATGGACTGGGGGACCCGGGAATTGAACTACTGACATTCCGGTTGGTGGACGCCCCACTCTGCCTCCTGAGCCACATGAAGTATGTCCATTTGTTTGTTTGTTTTCACATATCAAAAGTTAAAAAAGATAACATATAAAATCCAAGACAATGCGAATGGGAAATGCCAAAAAAAAAAAAACTCCAGGTGTAGGGTCGCATTCTCCGACTACAGTTCTAAGCCAATGAGCATACATTTGTGAAGTACAAAAACCGTTCAACAATAATCAAACATGGTTTAACAAATTTAACATTGTACAATGCAATACAAAAGCTTGATAAACATGATTAAAAAATATATAAAGTAATAGGCAGACCATGTGAAGTATTGACTGGTTAGCACGAGTGACTTTAGTGATCTCCTAAATTGTTGTAAAGGTAAGTTAAAAAATTCCATATTTTAGGCCCACGATAAAGTTTACAGAATTGTGATTGAGAGGTACAACAATATTGGGTTCTAAGGTGGCAAGATGCACCTTGCAGTGTATTCCATGCCATGGAATACTGTGATTTTGTTGTGATTTGAAAATAGGCTTTCCTGTGCAGCGAATGCTTGACATGAGCCAAGCAGTGGTACAGTATCTGTTCAGGGCAGATTGGAGGCTGCAGGAGCTGCATCAGAGACGGACTGATACACATGATACCTACATACATACTGTAGCCTGCATAGCAGGACCAGGGCTCGCTGGTTAGTCTGCTAACTCAGTGTAAAAACAAGAGTTCCCTTTGTTGGAGACAGATGTTGGTGGATATAAGAATGAAGTTTGATGCTGAACTCACATTATTTCTGAACTGATGAGCAATGAAATGTAATGCTGACATTAGCAATGGAGCTATAGCCTATCTATAATGCTCAACCACTCAAAGCGCTTTACACTATTTTTGTCACATTCACCCTTTCACACATTCATACAGCTCTGTTTGCAGACAAGCTTTGGGAGCTAATCATTCACACATATGCACACAAGTTCAGGTTCAGTGTCTTGCCCAAGGACACTTCAACATGCAGACTGGGGGAGCTGGGACTCAAACCACCGACCTTCCGGTTAGTAAATGACCCACTCTGCCTCCTGAGCCACAGCCGCCCATACTCTGATAGAGTATGAAGAGAGTCAAAATGACTAATAAGGCATATATCTACAAAACAGTGAAGGGCCTTGCCTTCTCCTTTCCACTAGTGCCACTGCAACCTGAACGTCAATGCAAAACAGTACCATCAGCAAGGGAAGGTAGCTAACTAGTTAATATCAGTTCAGCCACACTATGTCTACATTTTGTTTGTTAAATGTCCTTTTACATCAGTGTGTGAAATTAAATGTGTTTTTTTTTTCCAAGATTGCACCTGCATGTACTCTATGGCTCAATAAAACCACAGCCACCTAGTATGTACTTTGCAACAGTATAACAGTATCATTTTGCAGGATAATAAATGTTTTTGTAATTAATATTAACATGCCTTCCAGTTCGATACAAACTTCTGAATTACATTGTCCAAATATCAACCTTTTTTTTTTTTAAACCCTGATCTGGCAACGTATCCTGATGAGATCCATACATTTCTAAGGTTGCTAAATAACACTATGAACACAGTTAAAATGTTTTTTTCTTGATCTGAATATTAAGACAATAGTCCATTTTATGAGTTAATATTGATGCTTCATTGAATAAAAATCATTACAAAGTATTTACTTGACCTTCCCCCTGCTGTTCCTGTATATGGCCCAGCCAGCCCATCAGCTCTCGTTAACTGACTGACTCCATTTTCATGCTTTCTATTCCATGTTATAAACTGTTTTCTTGTCTGTAACAACATCTATTGCCTCTAATAAGCTGTAAGGTGGTTATTTTACTTGATTTTGTCTCTTTCGTCCGTAGATTTCTTACAAAAAGTTAGCATGCTACTGTGACATAGTGTTCTGTGTCTGTTGGCTGACACACGTCATGTCAGCTATCATTGTAAAGCTCTACATCTACAAGACAACAACAACAAGAATTTTGAAAGCAGCATTGTTCAGATTTCTCCTTTTTCACAGTCTCCTTGCAAAACTTGTGGGAAATACTGTTGTTTATTAATGGGAATAAACGCTGGATGCGCTGGCTGATAAGTTTCGTTTTTCCCCCCAGACGATAGCGCTTCTCAACCAGATGGTGGAAGCACTGAGCTGAAACTCCGCAATGTTGCTTTAATGTAAGTGATAAACTCAGGAAGTTTCTTGGTGATATCTGTTAAGATTTTTACCCTAGTCACTTGTAGTGTCTCCCCTTAACTTCACAAGTTTATTATATTATATTATTACATTATATTATAGTTTTTAGAGCAGTCCTCCTGTTTAGTTATGGGCAAATTTTACATTATTTACATTGTTTGTGTGAAAAAGACAGTCATGACCTTTGGTAGGTCCCAATGGAGTAACAGGTCCATGCAGAGGTTGCAGGTTGTGAGGCTGATCCATGAGCTCACATATAAAAGAGGAGAAAAGTGTTGCTGCCAAAGCTCTAGGAGTTAGAGGAATTCACTTTTGAAGTTCAATGTCCGTCAGAAAGCGTCAGTATCTCAGGTGTCTCCGTACAAAGACGGGATAAGGAGACTTTTCAGTTCTTGACTTCAAGTCTTGGGCTCTGCGGTCAATTTAAAACTGCCCAAATAAACATTCAAAGGCTGTGGAAGTTGAGGTTCAGCTCCCAGTGTTAGAGGAGTGTTTGGAAGTTAGGATGGGGGGGTGCTAACTGTCAGGAGGTCACGTCATACACATCCACATCCATGTAGTGTGCTGGTCTTGCATGGTTCCTTGCTGACACTGGCCTGGGCCACACACACACGTTCAGTGGCTGGTGCATGTATCAGTGCACACTTCCCTCTGTTCCTTTGAGCCCCCCTCATCATTAACAGCCAACCGCAGCACGCCTTCTTCATTTAGGCCCTCCGGCCCCCCCTCCTTCCTTCCATACACGCACACACTCACAGACTCTTCTTTCCTTTCTGTCTCTGAGGATTTGTGGAAAGATCGTTTCTCCTGCAGACGACCAGGCAGCAGAATTGTATTTGTTTTTTCTGATTGGCTGCCCGTAGCTGCAGACAGTAGCAAACCACTGGACTGTGTGTGTTAACCGTCTGTGTCCACAGTTATGACGGCGTGTATCATGTGCAGACCGGGGAATCTGCAGCCTTTAGCTTTTCTGTGTCTAACAAGCCTGAATATGTCTGACACTGTTTGGAAGTGGACAGCAGACGCCTCTGCTCTCCAAACTATTTAGATTTGAGTGGCATGTGTGATGGGGTTTTTTGTTGCCTTTTTTTTTAAACCTTCACTTGATGAAAAAAGAAGTACATATGGTTTATACAGTATGTATTACTGTACAGGGACTTGTTTTCTATTCAAAATCTGTTTTGTCTTCATCATCTTCATTCTTTTCAGTAAATGGTACAGTAACCAACTCGCAAAAAATATTATTGTAATACATTTAGAATCAGTTTTTAAAACATGTTTGTGTTTGGATGCAAAGAAAGTAGAGAAGTGAAGCCTGGAGTGAAACATGTGTCCTAAGGTGACACTCTGGTTAAACATTAAGACAGATCGCTGATTGTTTTGGTTCACTCTGAGTGGGTGTTTGAACATGCACAACCGTGTGTGTGTGTGTGTGTGTGCGCAGGTATTTCCACTTGAAGAACACACACTAAAAAATACAGATCTACAGTCTGTGTTGTAATGAGTGACTGATCCAACAGACATGTTTTAGGACAGTGCCACAGCTGGGGTTGCAAAGGGGCGGAAAATCTCTGGTAAATTTCTAGAAACTTTCCATGGGAAGTTAAGCTGGGGAATTTTGGAAATATTCCAAATTGGAAACTTTCCATGGGAATTAATTGTTGGGAATTTATGGGAATAAACTGGAAATTGGGGGTAATTTAAACAAACTGTATCCTATCCAAACATAAATGTAAATATTTTGTTTGGTCATAAGCAGACATCCATGCAAAATAACACAATAACATTTCAACAGATTCATTTGTGAGTAGAACTTTATCAAGTCTTAATTCTTGTATGAACAACCAGTTATTTTACTGAACAACAATAACGTGACTGTTGAGTAAAATATGCCCTGCAGTAAGCAGTGTGCTGTGTGCATGTGATGCATGTGGAATAGCATAGATATTCATACTTGCATTCAATCTGGTTGTTTTAGCCAAGATCATGCTACAATATATTTTCCTCAATTATATTCAACTTCCCTGTTAAGGGAAAACCTTCAATTATTTCCAAATATTCCCATTAATTCCCATATATTCCCGTTACTGTAATTTCCATGGAAAGTTTCCAACTATGAAAATTCCTGGGATTTTGCAACCCTAGCCACAACAGAGAATCCAATTCAAGCCTGGAGTTCCACAAACACTGAAGGTTTACAGTACATGGTGAAAAGTGTTGTGGATACACAACATTTCCTCAGTCTGCAGATACAAACACAGTAGTTCAGTTGTGTCTGTCTAAAACATGTTGCTCTTACAGATGAGTAGAATATTAGCAGAGGAGACAGGGCAGTGAGTGGTAGGGAGTAAATACATAACTGAACCGACTATTAAAACAAACCCAAATAAAAACACAGTTTGCTCTAGGACAGTTTGAATAATACATTTGATGTTAAGAGATAATGTTCTGATTTTTTTTTATTCAGGATGTTGTTTTGTAAATCATGCTCCTGTTACTAGTTCCCCTTCGATACCAGAATTGCTGTTATACTATACATATTATAATGTTACATTTTGATATGAATTTGTGAATATGAATGTACCTCTGTATGTTTTATGTTTTCTCTGTCCTCTGGGTCAGGTCATCATTTAAAATGAGAACTGGTTCCGTTGACCTACTAAATAAATGAAAACATTATAAAGTAAAGACTTAAAATTAAAAATTAAAAGTGTGGTTATGTAACCTGTGATTTATTTTTTGACAGCACCATTATATTATTGTAGTTGTGCTTTGAGCTCCTACTGTGGTCAATATGTTTTATATGGCAGAATTAACTTCATTCATGATAGCGATTTATTTAATGTTCCTGTTTTGCTGTATTTTGTACATTCAGACTTCTACCAGTTCATGCCAGTAAACATACTTTGTCCACATAGTTTCTGCTCTGAGCTCAGTTGCTGGACACAGAGCGGTGGGGGCGCTGGGCTGTTCTACCCCGCTGCCCTCCAATCCAACATGGCAGCGACATTACCATCTCTGTGTAAATCGCTCTCCGACACAGAGAGGAAGGGGTGTGGAGGGTGGGGGTACAAGGGATAGAGGGGGGGGGGCAGGGTGTTTGTCAAATGCCTCTGCGTACTCCTCCTCCTCACACCCTGACAGGGGAGATTACAATGGCCACTGAGCACAGCACTGGTCCAGCCTTCTCTATTAGAGACACTTGTAGACAGAATGAAGAGGCTTTCATTAGGCAGGGAAGCGAGTAGCTGTGTGTGTGTGTGTGTGTGTGTGTGTGTGTGTGTGTTTCCTCACAGATGTTGCTTTTTCACATATTTAAAATGAGCTGAGCCTCGGTGCTGACAGTGACTCTTTCTGCATCTCACCTTTAAAGATTTATAGAGCTGCGCTTTTAACCAAAACAGGTGAGGACAAGGAGATATTAAAGGGATAGTTCACCCAAAATTCTAATTTCACTCATATCTACTCACCCTCATGTCGACTAAGAGCTGTGAGAATATTGAAGCCCCGACATGAGAAATTGTTCCGCCGGTCAGTGCAAATCACGCAAAATTTGCACTGACACAGGAAGAGCAGTGAACTGAGACACTGGGAGCTTCTGCTACAAACAAGATTAAAATGCAGACATATTTAATTTTTTTCAGAACAATTTCTCATGTGGGGGCTTCAATACAAGAGAAACATTACAGACGAGCAGTATGGAGGTATTTGGATGTTTTTTGGTGTGTCTTTTTGGACAAAGAAAAGTTGTATCCATTCACAACCATTATATGGACAAATCCTGCTGCGTGGACCCCCCCGTAACTCAGAGAAGGAACGGAGGACTCTGAAAATTCTCCCAGCTCTTATAGTTGACGTGAGGGTGAGGAGATAATGAGTGAAATTTGAATTTTGGGTGAACTATCCCTTTAACTAGGGCTGCACTTTTAACCAAAACAGGTGAGGACAAGGAGATATTAACTAGACAGGGCACTTGACAGATGTTGTTCTGATACAGTACAGCACTCTCCCCCTTCTATCAAAAGAGAGCCAACAGCATGGAGGGCAGATCTGTGGGATTTTGTAGCAGATGAAAGTGAATATTTAATTAATATGCTATAATTGCTGGCAGTCTCTCTTTTTATTTCAAGATGAAATGATACGAGCTCCCTCCCCAGCCAAGGTCAGAGGCCTGAGCCTATGCAATACATATTTAATGTAGAAAGACTGACAGTGAGTGTATGAGGCTGGATATGAGCTGATACTGTATTTTAAATATCATCCACAGCTGCTTCTCACTCACTCCAGTCTGTGAAATAGATTAGCCAGTAAACCGGAGCCTGCTTAGCATCTTTACACAGCATTATTTATCATTTTCAATGCGTCATTAATAAGAAATATTTTTTCTTTCTCAGTTTGTCGAGCCTAAATCCAGAGGATGATTGTTAATTTCCTCCACTTCCAACGTAATTCAGGAGGCCAGACCACAACGAGAACACACTCCGCTTCACATAAAAGTAAATGGGCTACCTCTGCCTCTTGTGCTGACGTGGTTTCGTGGTTCATTCCTTTTTTTTCTAAATCATTTCAGCATTACTGCCACACCGCCATGCTCCATAAATGTTGTCCCAACCTACCAACACTGCACCTCGCGAAAAAAAAAGAAAGAAAAAAAAAAGCATCATAAGCAGAAGCTCTGCACAGACTTCAAGGGTATAAACTGAGAGGATGCAGATTTCACAGGATCCATGCAGGCCGAGACAAGACAGCATTGTTGGATGGTGAGCAGCCTGACATGGTGCGGTGAGAGACATTGAGGGTCTCTTTGCCAATGATATCAGATGAAACAGAGCTTTCGGGGCCCGTCCGGTGCTGGCTACACGGATGACCTCATCAGCCGTGGCTCTGGTGGTTTGGCAGCAAGGGACCGTGTATAAGCTGTGGCAGGGGATGACAGAAAACACAGCGGAGGCAAAAAAAAGAGTGTGTTGGTGCCGACACTGGCAAGAGTTGGATCTTTTAAGATGCTTTATTTGATAAAATGACGTGAACAGGAGTGAAGCTTTGGAAGCGTTTTGGGTGTTCTGTGTGTGAAAGCTCGGAAAACACAAGAATCACTTCATTTTTCACTGTGGGTAAAAAATATATCCAGTCTTTGATAATGATCTCTACTTCAGCAGCAATGGGGAACAAAGTGGTATCCTCAATGAAATGAAAGAAAAATATAGAAGAAAACAAACTAGGAAAGATACAAAATTCATATTTTTATTAATCAGTTTTTCCTCTTCGATAACCCAAAGTGAGTTTTATTGGTCGCTCATCTTGCAGCTATATAATGTTAACACTGAGTGGCTGCTATATTGAGACACCAGTTTCCTACCCACACAGTAAAAACTATGTAAACCCATCACTAAGCAAGCAAGACAAATCAGTAAGTACAGCATGTCATCACACACATACTGTAGGTCATTCAGTGTGCTGAGCAGAAACAAGATGCAGAAAAACAAAAGTCACATGCTCAATAAGAACGCTGTATAAAGCTGTGTGTTTTATACAACACAGAACCGAGGCACAGATTATATAAAAGATTTCATCTCATCAAAGTGCAAAATTAAAGATAAAATGAGAATCAACAGGTTAGAATTAAACTGACAAGAGGTATACAAAATGATTACACACAAAATTATAATTCATGTAAAAACTTCTCATTCTGCAGAAAAGAGATAGACAATGACATATGACGTCCATATTTTCTTCTTTCAAATTGAAACTGATGCCGTTGTGTTCTAATGTTAATTGTGGTATTATTCATTCTTTGTAAAATGAAATAAAAACCCTCTCAGCTTTAGTAAAAGTGACTGAAGAGGTGAATTTCCCTATGCAGGTGGTGGTGGTGGTGGGGGGGGGGAGGGGGGGGGGCAGTAAACAGCAGTCATATTTTATACAGTAAAGCACAACAAGATGTGACATGTGTGACTGCAAAGGAAATCTCCTAGACAACGTCCCATCACATCTCTGCTCTGTCAGTGCGAGGGAATAATTAATTGTAGTTGCAAAGTATTTCTTTTCTCCGTACAGATCAATAATGTCCGGGACAATTAGCCCCCACTCCCTCCTGGTCCTCCTCCCACGAGGGCCGAGGCCTGAATCCTGCATGTCACCCTCTTCACATAATGAAGAGACAGCGGGTGTCATGTCTGGGCTTGGCAATCTGCTACTGACATGAGAGTTAGAGTATTAAATGGACTAACTGCCAGCTTTACCGTCGAGGAACACTGGTGTCTGAGCCCAATGATTACCACGACCCCAAACAAAAATGACATTTGTCTGACAATAAAATTGGATACTAACCTGTCTGAAAGCTGTCTCCATTTGCCTAGAACAAACGTTGGCGTCGGCAAACAGTTTGACACACTTTCCCCTTGAATGCATAGAGAAGGCGAAGCCATCCTTTGGCTCACGGTAATGGCCCCTCATTGTTGGCCGCAGAGGATGTAGCACTATTCATACCGGTGGATGATTGAAAAGAAAATTGAATCTCTTTTGATGTGATAAATGTGTCTATTACTGCATTTGCACACAAAATGTCGGTGGAAATTATAGTGGGGAGGCAGGGCTCAGAGGGGAAAATACATAGGGATGGCATATTTGCTAGCCTTGATTGGAGCTGAAATATAAATATACTTTACCGGTAGATGAAATGAGTCCAAGCTCCCTGATTTTTCCACAGGAACTTCACAAATGAAAGGCCTTGAGAGCCCCAATTGTAAGACTATATAAAAAGGTTAAATGTCTGCATAGCTCTCTCTCTCTCTTTCTCTCCAAAGAGCTGTTTGATAAAGGAAACCAACAACTGTTTGCCTTGTAATAAAAGGGAATTTTCTCTTTCAGAAACTTCAGTTAGCCACGTGTACAATTTCTAAACGCGTTGGTATCTCATTGACATGTACGCAACCACACACATTATCTGTGTCTGGGCATAACACAAGTTCATGCTTTGACTAAGTGACATGCACAACAAGCAACCTTTTGGTTCAGTAATAAACATTATTTCAGCAAAGAGTCTTTGTTAATGTTAATGAATGAAAGCTTTCCTTGAACAAGAGTTCACGCTTCTCAGAAACTTCTTGAGAACTTTCTGTAAAAAAAATAATTATGACAACCCACACAATTCAATATTTACTCATAATTCTCTAGATAAAAGGCGTCCTTCTCTTGGTGCTGGGGAATTAAGGTCATCCTCACAGATTGTTTCTCTATAGGACACACCTGCACTCTTAACTAGGCGATGCATGTGGTAAAAAGGAGTCACAAGAAGAACTTAGATCACGGTGCTGAGACAATCTGACTGCACTTTTTTCCTCCCTTTTTTTTATTTTTTATTTTTTTTTTAGAAATTTAAACCAACTTTTAACATGTAAGAGGTGACGACTCAGTGATCTGACACACTGCCTGGGAATTAATACATATGATACATGTAACCATCAACTACTTTTTACTGTCACATCAGTTTTGAGATGCTGAAATGATACAATAACACAAAGGGATAGTAAAGCTGATATTCAAAATGGTTATTAAATACAGTTTCTTGGTATGTTCCATTTATTTTACATTTAATGTGAATAGGAATTTAATTTTTCAATGACTTCAAGCTGGACTATCTGAAAGAGGAGAAATCTATTTTCTAGGGAGTTGGAGCTCATTCTACATATATGTGGACCAAATGGATGTATGCAGTGCAAATATAGATGACATATAAACAACGACATATTTATTTTCAGGTTATGGTGCAAGAAGTGTCTGAATAAAGTGGCTGGTGCCAGTAGGTGGCTCAGTGGAAGAATCCTGGATGCAGATTCATTATTAGGATTGTTACAACTGCAGTTTCTGTATGTTCCAGAAGAATCTTTAATACATTTTCACAATTTTGTTCTGTCACCTACTGGGGTGGAATGGGATGGAGGCTAACAGCCCCTGACTGGACAGTGAGGTCAGTTATAACTTTGACAAAAATGAAAGATGCAGAATTTCAACAGCTGCTGGCAAAGTCCACATCACTGTTTCTGAAGGTTTTCCCTGTCCACACGACAACAGACCCAGAGCCTTCAAACTCAAACAGGTTCATTTTCAAAATGACCTGAATGGCTGTAAAAACAGTGGAGCGTTGTGGACAGGACGTTGACACATGATTACAAAAATGTAGTAACTGTAGCAACAGAATTTCAACTGGACTGACTGTGTCTACAGCTCCAGCTGCTTTGTATGTTCTTGTATTCTCCCTTGTCCATAAACCACAGGAGCAAAAGTAACGACCCCCCCCCCCCCCACCGCCACCACCACCACCACCACCACCACCACCTTGCTGAACAGATAGAACACTATTGCTTTCAAGACACTTGATAATAGAGTGAAAGAATCTCCAGCAACATTAACCACTGCTGTTTTCAGCACAACTAGCACTTTGTTGGTTCTTTCATAAATGATTAATTTTCAAGGATCAAAGGCCCAAATTTTAATGTTTGCATTAACAATCATGACAAGAAGAGCCGAGAGAGAAAGAGAAATAGAGAGAGACAGATGTAAGTGAATCTGTCTGCAGAGTTTTATAGCCGTGTATAAATGTATGCATGGGACATTGTGTGTCATCTCTCTTTCTTTTTTTTTTGCCAGCTCTCTTGTTAGTACGGAAGCGCATTGCATTCACTTGATTATTTTTTTTTATCTCGTAATTACGAGATCCTGATCTCATAATTACGAGATCTTTTCTCGTAATTACGAGATCCTGATGTCGTAATTATGAGATCAGGATCTCGTAATTATGAGATCCTGATCTCGTAATTATGAGATAAAGAAACAGGAAGTAGCCTATCTATAAATTCGCTATTGTTGTGAAAATTAACGTAAGCTATGGTGGTGTAGTGGTTAGAGCAATAGATAACCATGTGGGAGACCTAGGATCGCAACCAATGTGTGGCATAGCATCCTTATTTTGTACTATATTAGACCACTGTACGCTTGGTCTAATTATAATATGACACACCGGCCCATGTTGCCCACGTTATGTAGCCTACGATTACAGCCGCAGTTGTGAGTGAGTCATGTCGGGACCAGAGCGATTGCTGGGACAACGGGACAACCAGTTCATGAATCTGCTCCACAGACCCAGGTCCCCGGCTGCTGCCGCTGCCGCTGCTCCGGCGGGGAACGCAATGCTCACTGCCAGGATCCACACCGGAGCAGCGGCTGCTGGGGGCGGCCAGGCGGGGAAGGCGATCAGTGAGCTTCGCCGTTCCCATCGGAGCAGAGCGGGATGTTATCTATCGCTCTGCACCGGAGCAGTGGCGGCGGGCGGCCAGGCTCACACACCCAGGGAAGGCCATCCAGTTAGGAGGAGAAACTTTCTGCTTCTACTGAGTGGCTTGTTGTAGGAGTTTAGCAGCAGCGGGGCAGCTAGCGGCTGCTGCTCTGTTCACTTCACACCATGGATGTATTTGTTTTCTCCCGGTAGACGTAAATACATAACACGTGTAGCTACCCCCAATCAGAACACTTCCCCCAGACGTAGGCTACATAATGTGTTTTCCATGTAAACTCGAAAGATAATATTGAATTATTTAATTCAGAATAATTAATTATTGCGCATTAAAAACATATAATGTAAACAAGATATATCATCCGGGTTTCGATCCCCAGTTAACTGGGTGGGAAGCATCTGCTTTACCCACTGAACTACCGTAGACTGACAGTTGTATTTGAGACAACAGCGGATATATAGACATTCCCTTTTATTTATCTCATAATTACGAGATCAGGATCTCATAATTACGAGAAAAGATCTCGTAATTACGAGATCTTTTCTCGTAATTACGAGATAATGTGTCTAAAAAATTTTTTATCAAGTGAATGCAATGCGCTTCCGTATGTTAGACTGTACCAGAGAGCACATGCACTAACACAAACACTGACTCCAGTACTCTATTCTACCGCCTGACCCTTACATTTTTAATCGAGACACTCATCTCTCTTTCAATACACAACGTCTTTGATGATGAGACGCTCTTTGATGGCAAGTGAATTTCATTTGCGTCTAAAAGCTTGCAAAGTATTCAGTTCAGGATGATCACCACATTCGTGACTTCTAGGCAATTGCTGTAATGATGCAAAATGGTAAACATTGGCCCAACATCTAAATAATTTAACAGACTGAAAACATGCTGCTCCAATGTTTATGAAATTGGTTTTGTGTTTACAGAGTGATCATGTTGAAATGTTCCATGGCATTGAGCTCGCAGAAGAGGTCATGTTTGAATGGACTAATTGTACGGCTCCTCTAGATTTCACGATTTGCTCCGATCAGACAATAGACTCCACCCTTGTGAAGTCTTTGCTGCTGCACACGAGCCAAATGGAATACATCTGAAAAATATTCAGGGGAATTAAAAGTCATCTCATTGGCCTGATTCAGTGGATGGGGCTGAATGAAGTCAACTGTAGCCTAAACTCTACACTCTTAGAAATAAAAGTGCTATGTAGAACCATAAGGTTCTTCGGCTTGTCCTCATAGGAGAACCCTTTTTGGCTCTGGAACCCTTTTGGAGGGTTCTACCTCAAACCATCCGTGACCACCTAGAACCTACAAAAATGGCGTATTGGTTTCACCCAGAAGTCTTACTGGGAGTTTCATCCAGAAAACATCCGACTTCTTACGGTTTCATCTAGAACCCACACAGGGAGTTCCATCCAGAACCCTTAGTGTTACCAAGAACCTTTGAAAAACCATTTCTTTGGGGAAAGGGTTTTGAAGGATTCTCTGGATCAAAACGGTTCTTACTGGAACCCTTAGTGTTCCGAAGAACCCTCAAAAAACCCTTTCTTCAGGAAAGGGTTTTTCAGAAGCAAATGGTTCCAGGTAGAACCTCAGCCCTTGTAGAAGAACACGTTTGGAACCATTATTTCTAGTGTACATGTGGGCTGTGGGGGACTCAGCTTTACAGAAATGGAGCAGTGAGATCAGGTATCAGACAGCAGCACTGGCACTGACTGCAGTTAGACACCACTGATATGTCCAGGTCAGTTTGGGCACCAGTGTCTCCTCTTTATGACCTGCAGCACAGACCGCTGTCTGTTTGAATGGATTACAGACATCCCACTGGGAAAAGTACAGTGACTGCAGTCCTTTATTTTTGTCTTGCAGTTCAAAGGACAATGGAGTGGTTTTTATTTCATTTCATAAAATTACCCTTTTCAGGAATTTCTTTTTTTACAGTGACTGTGAATGGTGAAATAATTATTAAAGCAAAAGAAATCCTACTGAGGTAAAGCTTTAATCACCAGGCTGTCTCGTCCTGACTTCTGTTTAACACTTCCACGTGCACAGCACACTCCAGCAGCCAGTGGTTAATGTGTAAACTATGCAGCAGTGGGGATAAAGATGCCCATAGGAACATTGGCCCCTGATAAGCAGACCGGGCCGCTGCTGAGTCACTGGACACACTGGACACTTTGCAGTGACTTACCAATGCCACTGGTGGCCTTTGAATGGCTCTGACAGCAGATGTTGGAGCTCTGCTGTGCATTTTATCACCATCATTCAGAAGTGGCCCAATGTTCTGCTGATGTTTTGGTGAGCTTAAATCTGTCTGGACAGAACTCAGCTGGACTTGGAACAGAGCTTGGAGCTGAACGTGACTGAACAAGTTCAGGGCCCAAAGGTCTTAGAAGGTAGAATTCCTGACACCTTTGATCTGCTTTGTTGAAAATGGACCGTGGATCTGCTGGTGCAGGGAAGCAGCTTCTCCATGTGGACATCCACATCGATGAGCATGAACCTCAGAGAGGAATCCTGGACCTTCTCAGCAGGCTCCGTCCTCACTGGAAGGCCCAAGACATTCAGATGAAGGCAAGTGAATGTTTTGGTCTCCAGATGTGTCCAGATGTATCTGTTCCTCTGTCAGTGGGTAAACCCTTTACCACTAAGATGAGCTGTACTGTAATTCTTGTGACCCTGAATTCAACTTGACTGACCAGCATACACAATGCATACTGTATGTCCATCCATGCATGTTTTACTGTATTGCTGTATTTGAACTTGTTTTGCTGGTCAACATTGTAGCGTGCTGCTCACACCTCATGAATGACTTTACATAAAGTGTCTTTATATGTATGACAGTACAAGTTTATTCACACACACCATATGCTCATCTATAATTTACAATATGTCATCTAATACTGTAAGTTTATTGCATATTCTTGTTTGTCTATTTTCTGAGCCATGGCTGTATTTTTTTTTCTTTCTTCAGTTTTACAATTACATTATGTTCTTTGAATCTATTGACACCTGCGCTTTACACATTTTCTTAAAAATGAATGAAATTTTGATTAACCTTGTTCTAGTCTTCAGTTGACATGTCAGATAGATAGATAGATAGATAGATAGATAGATAGATAGATAGATAGATAGATAGATAGATAGATAGATAGATAGATAGATAGATAGATAGATAGATAGATAGATAGATAGATAGATAGATAGATAGATAGATAGAAAGAAAGAAAGAAAGAAAGAAAGAAAGAAAGAAAGAAAGAAAGAAAGAAAGAAAGAAAGAAAGAAAGAAATTCCAATGTGTCAAACCGCACTGTATAGAAAGACATCAAAGTTATAACACCAGCAGGAAAGCCAAGGTAACCTGACAACAAAAGGAGACTTTCTTCATGTTTTTTTAAACCCTGGGAACAGATGTGTAGATTTTGTCAGAGCATCTGTTCAGTACAGAATAATCCCATTCTGGTCCCATGTGCAAACACAAGGTCCAATTTTTCAGAGAAATTGGGTTTATGTTTGTTAGGTGACAGCACACTGGATGGGTGACCTCTCAATCTACAGCAGGTCCAGTAATGTACACAAAGGAGTAGATGTTTCCCTTCAGCCCTCAGGTCCCAGCAGGCCCTTTAATGATGTACTGTGTTCATCTGATTAGGACAGACTGAGTGACAGGGGAAGGACAGAACTGTCACTTCTTCCCTTAAATAACTTTGATTCAAGAGAGAATAAAATGAAGGGAAAAAAATGTTTTCCAAAAGAAATGCAGGAAGTGCTCTATAGAAAGTTACAGCTAATTAATGAATCATTTGTTTTAAATATCGCAGTCCTAATTATGTCAACGTGAAGGCAAAGGAATTTATTCTCATCAGCAAAGCCAGAGTCATTGCCATCCACTCCGTAGTTGATCAGATGTTGAGGTGGGCCCGTGTGTCCACTTCCCCTTCAGATGAAAACGTTGTGTGCAGGTCCCATCTGAGGCTCACAACATTCCTGGGAGACTGTGGCAGAGAATGAGAGACTCAGAGAAACCGCTGAATGACAACAAATGTCCAACGAGACCTTTGCAGGCAAACAGTGGTCACTGTGGGATTGCAGTGTACACATACAGAGCTTTGTATGGCTGTGCTGCAAGTGTCAGAACACAAGTCCAGGCTGCAGCTCTCTGCTGACACATCACACGCCGTTACCTGCTGTTTTGTCCGTCTGCCTGCATGTGTGCCAGTGTAATTTCACCATCACGTATTCATGGTTGTTCAGAGTCAAATATAAAAAATATATTTCCCTCATACATATCAATGTCATTCTGTGATTACGTTTTTTTAATAATGCATATTTCAGGTTGTCGTGACAAAAACATTCTGGTAATGTCACTTTGATTAATGTCAAGTTGTCATAATAAGGACATCCCAAACAAATTTAATGTCAAGTTATCATGACAAAGACAACTTCTGCTCGTGTCACTTTGTCATAATCAAGACAACCCAAACAATGTCAACTTGTCATTACAAACCAAATGACACTTAATGACAACAGTCATAAATGTTTATGACATCAACATAATGTTTATGACACATCCAGGTCTCTCCTATGACGATACCGAAGGTTTTTCATACAAACCCAGTTGATCGACTGTATTTTCAAGCTTGAAGGATTTTTTTTTTTTTTTTTCAAAATGACAGTATACTGTGTAACACAGTACACCCTTACAACAAAAAGTACCAGTGCAAAAGTGGTTATAGGGTCATAGATTATATGGTATTGGTTTATAAATCTGAATGAGTTCAGATGAAATCAAATGAACTGTTGAGGATATCAAATATTACAATTATAAATTTAATGCCACTGTGACATATTGAAAATGCTTATTTTTTTAACCATAAAAAATGGGTGGCATGTTGCAAAGGTTTTTGTACAGTGGGCTCTACAACCTCAATACAATACAATATTTGAAAAATTGAAGATAAATGTGTTTCTGGTGCAGTACACACAGGTGTTTCTCAGGTTTCCTCGCAAGTAAACAAATCAGCAGTTGCTGGTAAAAGATCTCTCTGTTTCTGCAGCTTTCTATATTTTTCACAAGCCTTTGTCTTCAATGGATGGTTTAAAGGAAATTTTATGTAATGGGCCATAACAGTGGAGAATTAGTGGCATGTAAAATGATACTGTAGTAGAAGTTGTAATCCAGAGTCCTGAAACCGAACATATGGCATCTGTAGGCTGCGTGTGTGTGTGTGCTTTAGTCTGTTTACACTGTAAAACTTCAGTGTGACTGTGATGGACTGATGTTTAGGAGAATGACACATCACAAGTTATATTTCACAGTGTTCACAATGAACATCATCTTAAAGGATAACTTTCGTTTTTTACAACCTGGACCTTATTTCTAGCATCAAATACGATCATTTACTCACCCTGACAAGTTTGGTGTCATTTGGAGTCGTTTTGACGAAATTGGCTGCGTGAAGACGGGGCACCCAATGCAGCCTCTAAATAACACATTATCCGCCGCAAAATTTGTTCATTTGCCAATATTTTGTGATGATACACTAGTGTTATTCCCCTCCGAGCCCGTGGTGTCAACATCCTGCTCCTCTAGGTTGACCTACTAACCGCTGACCTGGATGATGTCATAATTTGACTCGTCAGAACAAAATGAGCAGCTGGATGAAGTTCAGCTTCCACAGGCTTCCTCTCCTCAGCCTGGATCCTCACTACAGCTCTGGCTAGTTGAGCTAAAAAGGACCCAAATGCCGAAGCGGAATGATTATTATCAGAACGAGCCGGGCACCGGTCGGAGATGACATCATCCAGATCAGAGGTTAGTAGGTCAGCCTGGAGGAGCCGGATGTTGATAACATGCCACCACGGGCTCGGAGGGGAATAACACTAGTGTATCATCACAAAATATTGGCGAAATGAACAAACGGATAATGTGTTATTTAGAGGCTGCATTGGGTGCCCCGTGTTCTCGCATTATACGGATATCGATTCTTTACTCCAAATGACACCAAACTTGTCAGGGTGATTAAATGATCGTATTTGATGCTAGAAATAAGGTCCAGGTTGTAAAAAACGAAAGTTATCCTTTAACTCTGTGGTTATTGGCTGTTGAAGAAACCCACACAGGTTGTCATTTTATTGTTCACATATAATTTTTACATTGTTCCGTAAAGTTAGCTTCATGACAATTAACATTGTGCACTCATTTTAACAATTAAGCTGAAAGTCAGTAGTGCACTATAAAAAGTCTTTCATTTGCTTTGTTTCAACTAATACTTTTATGTGTATTAATCTCCCCTCCCATTTCTTATTACTGATTTCTTCTAGACGTTCACAGAGGGCATCACCAACCAGCTGACTGGCTGTTATGTAGGCTCTCTGCAGGAGCCCGGTTGTGTTCTGGTGCGGCTGTATGGCAGAATGACAGAGCTCTATGTGAACCGGGACCGGGAGGTGGAGATGTTCCAGGTCTTTCACGCCCACGGCTGCGGCCCACAGATCTACTGCAGCTTCCAGAATGGAATCTGTTATGAGTTTGTTAGAGGGACAGTGCTGGACGATGAGCTGCTCCGCCAGCCCTCCATCTACAGGTCTCTGCCAGAGCATTTACAGTAATATATAGTTCAGTAATTTTAAGCCAAAAAAGGTGTCAACGTTAACAAATTGCAACAGAAGCAAACTCAACTGATTGTGTATCCTCAACATGTCCTGAATGAGGGAAAAAAGCCCTGAAGAATCCCATTAGGGGAAAGTTTAGAAAAAGACCCAAATATAGTCCATTCATACGCCTAGTCATTATTTTTTCTCACGTGAATAGGGTCAAATTTTTTAACCTTTAAATATCTCCATGAAAATTACTGAGTTGATTACTTACATTAAGACAAACAAAAAATATATTACAAGTTTTTTTTAATTCTTTGTTTACATGAGCAAAGAATCCATCGCTGCAGGAAGTACTGGTTTTCCATGGTAGCCTAGCGCCCTAGCACATTAAAAAGTTGGTAAGCTGAGTTGATTAAACTCTGTGACTTGGTCCGAAATTTAAGACAAACACAAAAAGTCAACTCATTTCAATTCTCATGTTGGTACCACCACAGCACCTTTATGTGCCGTCAAAATGGTGGAATTTATGCAAATGTGCTCATGTTAACAAAGAATTTCAAAAAACTAATACATTTTTTGTTTGTCTTAATGTCAGTAATCAACTCAGTAATTTCATCATGGAGATATCTAAAGGTTAAAAATTTGACCTTATTCACGTGAGAACAATAATGAATAGGTGTATGAATGGACTATATTGGGGTCTTTTTCTAAACTTTCCCCTAATGGGATTCTTTTTTTCCCTCACTGTGGACATGTTGAGGATACAAAATCAGTTGAGTTTGCTTCTGTTGCAATTTGTTCAACCTTTTTTCATAAAATGACTGGACTAATGTACTAACTAAATGACTTGAGTAACCACTTTTCTGTGACTGTTCAACTAAATCTACTGTACCATGTAAAATATAGGCTACTGTAATGCCGCAAATTAATGTTTTCAGATCAAACAGGTTTATCGTCAAGAAGAATTTGAAACCTTTGTTTTCAAAGAAAACAGAGGGAGGTCATTGTTGGAGGTTGTGCACATGTTTGTGTTCATTTGTGCTGATTCAGGTTGGGTTTTTTTAGTTGTTTTAACTGAATTATTACTTCTCATGTTGAGCAATGCTGTTTAGTCATGCCCCCTGTTCCATTCATCACTCTGATGATAACAGGCCAACATCATTATTCTCACCCCAGGACAGTAGGACACAACACAGCACCAGCAGGGCCGAGCAGCCAAGGCCATGATGGACATCCATCACCCTGCTCTGCCTGATACCCTCTGTGGAGAATACCCAGAGAACTCTATGTCACCACTCAGATGCCTCAAAAATGAGCACTCTGGTGGTCAAAAGGTCACAAATGCAACAAGGCCCATTTTTTTTTGAAAAGAAGAACAAGATAAGAGCGCTAAATGGAAAGGGAGTTGTGTGTCTACTCTGATAATGGTTGTTTGGGCAATAACAGCGTCAGCCAGGCTCATCTGTGAAAATGTTTTCTCTCTGCAGATTGATCGCAGCAGAGATGGGGAGAATCCACTCGATCCAGCCAGAATGTGGTCCGTCTGCTCAACCTCTGCTCTGGACAAAAATGTCCCACTTTCTCACACTGGTGCAGAGCAGCAGCAACAGGAGCCCGGCCGAGCAGCGCAGCATGAAGAGGTAACTCCTGTCTGTCGAACTGTCTTGTCATGTGTGTTTAAATGTGCAGTGATAAAAAAAATAAATAAAGTATCACACAAACAGTAATAAAAAATCAATTCATTGGATGATTGGTCAGTTGTTATGAAACACACAACTCTGCATCTGTACGACCACAAAGTTTACATTTAGGTTAAAGGGAAACTTTTTCAACCTGGGCCCTGTTTTCCTCTGTTTTTCTGTAGGTGAGTGATGCTAATACTTGTATTGAGGTGTGTCCAGTATTGAGGCGGCAGGCAGCCTGCAGCCCAGCTAACGCTCTTCAACCGGGCAAGTGGCTCCGTCAAAGTTCACACACTGACAGGCTCAGAGAGTTACAATGAGTGTCCAGCAACACACTAGAAAGGAGAAATGAACCTATGTCTCTATCTTTAGCTGGAGGTCGCTGTTTGTTGTGATCTGTGTCCAAATCTCACCACGCTAGAAATCTCGTTCTGAAATCTCGCGGTGAAGAGATGTGCAGGTCGTAATTTCTCCACAAGAGCATTTTGGAGTTGTTGGATTGTGCATTTGATATGGGTTAGGTACGGTGGCCCTGAGGTGCAAAACAACATTGCAAATTCCGAAACACTTTTACAAAGCTTGAGACAAATTCACATTTTAGAAAACAATTTTACATATCATAAAACAAAATTACATTAGGCTACCATAACACATTTACAAGTCCCAAAACAAATTTACATTTCAAAACAAATTAACAAGAAATGAAACACTTTTACAAACACAGAGACAAATTTACAAGTGTTGAAACACTTTTACAAGTCCCAAAACAAATTTACAAGTAACATATCAACCGGAAAGGGAATGTACCAACTACCGGAAGTGACAACGGGAGCAGCCAATACGAGTTGTTCATGGTGACCCAAGATGGACAGCGACCGGTGTGAAGTGAATTTGCCGCCGTCGTACCGCCACCGGCACTGCAGAGAATTTATATAAGGGACTTCAGCGGATTTTGCACTGCCACGGCACCCGGAAACAAATCTCTCCTGACGCCGTTACCGTAGTCGGCAATACATTGGATCAGCAGTAGCACCGCGTGTCCTCCCACATAAAGCCGCAATAGGCTATAGGCGGAGCGGCTAAAAAGAAAAAAAAGTGCACCGCAGCAGTGTGAACAGCTGACATGTGGTCAAGACGTACAGTGGAGACCTGACACAGTGTCACCTGTTCATTTCATTAATAAACTTCAACCTCAGACTGTCTGCTTCCCAGATGACCACACAGGGAGAGCGTGTAGCTGCTTGTGTGATGAGTGTGTTACAGAGTTCTGCCGGCACCGGTGACGGCAGCAGGCAGCAAATTGCCGCAGTCAATCGGTGCCGTCCCCGTTGCCGGCGGTCCCGTTGCCAGTCTAATGGCCGCGGTGAATTCACATGCTACATGCCGGCTTCATTGCTGCCTGCTGCCGTCACCGGTGCCGGGCCGGTAATGACGGCGGCAAATTCATTTACAGTAGGCTAGTCTACTGCCGGTCACAGCAGCGATCGCTGTCCATCAACAGCTCGTATTGGCTGCTCCCGGTAGTTGGTACATTCCCTTTCCGGTTGATAATGTTACTTAAAAAATGTGTTTTGGGACTTGTAAAAGTGTTTCAACACTTGTGAATTTGTCTTGGTGTTTGTTTTGTTTTGTTTCATTTCTTGTTAATTTGTTTTCTGAAATGTAAATTTGTTTCAGGACTTGTAAATGTGTTATGGTAGCCTAATGCAATTTTGTTTTATGATATGTAAAAATGTTTTCTAAAATGTAAATTTGTCTCGAGCTTTGTAAAAGTGTTTCGGAATTTGAAATGTTTTGCACCTCAGGGCCACCGTATTTAGGGTTAGTAATATATATAGGTGAATTTGCCAAAATGTTGAACTATCCCTTCAAGAATTCAACATCCATTGGTACCTACCTGTAAGAATGAACAACGATTAAAATACAAAGACGTACACACTGAAATATTCACAGTAAGTTGGTCTGCTGGGTTACAGCTTCTGTATGAAAAACCCAGAACAACTACTTATTGAAAGTGAGCCAGCTGGAGCTGGAGCTGTTCTACAGTATATGATCTGGAGAGAGTTTCAAGCAGCTCCTCAGATTTCCGAGCAGCTACAGCGTCTTTGCTGCAGTAAGTAAGCGCAGTTAGTCGGATACACTTTGCTGTTTGAAACATAAAAAGCATTTTGTGAAAATTGGCTATCATTGGAAGCAGCTTCGTGTGCGAAGACAGAGCTGAATGCTTGGCAGGTGCAGCAGCAGTGATAAAGAGAAGGTGTGGTTTAGTCAGGTGAGTGAAGGAGGTCAGCTGTCTGAAGATCACAGCAGCTTCACGTCAGGACCCACAGAGCTGGGGCCGAGCCTCACTGCTGCTTTGTTGCCATCATTCCTTTGATGAAAACCAGCCACATTTTCCAGTAATTATCTTGGAGGCAGAAGCACTTCCACTTGATTCCTTATCCTTTTCTCACATGGCAAAGGTGCATTCCGCAAACCTGCTGCTCTCCACTTGTGTCTTTTGAGTCACTGGACAGTCAGGGCTTGAATTGTCTCGTAGGCACATTCACCTCTCACCGTGTAGACTCTGTGAGCCGCCAGCCGCCACTGGGCAGAAGAGCCAATTGGGGGAGTGGCCTACGTGGCAATGACATTGCATTATCTCTGACAGGGGTCATGGGGTGAGAGGTGAGAGGGGCTTGCTAGACACTACAAAGAAACAGACTCTGGGCCACAAGCTTCCTGCAGAGCTCTCCCTTATCGGTCAAACGTTCAACCCTGTTTATGTTTGCAGCCAAGGGGTCGGAAGTCCACCCAAACTGAGGCTGCAGGGCTGACAGCATTTCACTTGCTTTTGACAACAACTGGAACTCCTTCTTTGAGTTTTAACAAATAGATAAATCGGATTGCTCCAGGACAAGTCACTCAGATCTGAGAGAGGAGAGAGTTTTTCATGACGAGAAGCAGTTCTTGAAAAAGACGAGAGTGGCCACAAAGATGTAGGAGAAAGCCAGCGCAACCAAACGTCTTTGTCATCAGGAAGACGAGAAACAGGCTGCTATTCTTATTCCCAGTGTGTCATTTCTGGTTCGTCTGGTTTCTCTATAAATCCTTGTTGAAGCATGTCATCTTTTCTTCTGTTATCATCCAGGAATGTTTGCAAAAAATGCAGAATAAAAATCAACAAAAAGCAGGATGAAGCAAATCCTGCATCAATTTAATCAAGCCTTTGGAATCTCACATTTGTCATTCTAAAAAAAAATTAATTCAAAAGACTCAAAGTGTAAACCAACACACATAAATGCTTTCCGATGTTTCAACAGATTTCATTTACATAACATTAGCCTACCTCTTACATTTCACTTATTTTTCATGTTTAAACTTTAATTTTACACAGAAATTTCTAAACTGGACTCTGAAGACTCTTGACTCTTACTTTGTACAATATGCTGTTTTGCATATAGTTAGATACAAAATGCAGCGAGTGTATGCGCAGATGACTAAACGCAATTTATGCTGGGCTTACACCAAACGATTTCCACAGTCCCAGACTAAAGACTGACAGTCTTTGGTAAATCTGAGGAGTTTTACTGGAGTCTCGGCGCGCTCCCGTCATCTCCATCCTTAAGTTTAAGGTGGTGATCTGCCGTCTGTGACTGCGTTTCATCAGTCTTTTAGTCCTGGGCTGATGATTAGGCCTTTATCAAACGTGTTTGATATTATCTCAAGTCACAGTGACGTAAGACGATCAACAACCAATAGATTAGCAGAGACAAAAGTCCAAACAGGAAACCAGACCGTCAATACCAAACATGGACCGAGCGACTGATCTAACAGCCAGATAATAACATAACAGCTGGCTCTCGGTTGCCGCGAATGCTAATTTCTGTTAGCCCGTCTATGAAGTTTCACATCATACGTTAGCATTAAGCTAGCGGAATTTATGTTTAGTTGTGATACTGGCTGTGTGTTTTCAAACTATGTGGGTTTGATTGAACATTGCTTTACTCCTCTTTATTTTATGTAATATGCCATTTTACTGTAGGGCAGGCTGATCTTCAACTTGACAAAAAACCTTGAAGCAAGAAGATTTTGTCTAGAACTTTGATAAAGTAGAACTCAGTAACAGTTGTAACTATACCTTTGAACGGTTTATTTCTTAATATTTTACTGTTGAAAAAACAACAACAACAAACTCCCCCTCCCCCCAAATAATCTAGTTGTAGTCTTGTAAATAGTGACCCTATAAGATTCACAGTCTTTGCAAAATCTAGTCTGAGACTAGTCTGGGACTACAAACTCTAAACAGCAGTCTTTAGATGTCAGCTGATCTGAATCTGTTCAGAGTCTTGTGCTGTGTGGGTAGCGTTAGGATGAAGTCCCTGAGGATGCATCTGCAGGAGCGAACTGCACCACATACACAGGCCCAATAGATGGTGCTATATTGTGAGACATTTGTGTGTGTGTGTGTGTGTGTGAGTGTGTTGACACAGACCACTACTGCTCAAGTCCAGATTGATGTTGAGAACAAAATGATCTGGAATCCATCATCAGTTAGGAAAGGAATAAAATAAAGAGCGCTGGGGAAGTGAAGTGTGATAAAGAGGTGGAAGGAATGCTGCAGCGTCGTTTGTCAGATTTAAGATTTAAGAGCTTGATTTTATGGTTAAAACTCATGTCTATAGTGTGTGTCTCTGTATAGTCACTGATCTCTTGAATGTGTGACAAGATACACACACGCGCACACACACACACAGAAGCAGGGACAGAGGAGACCAAGGATGGGGGCAAGAGAGGTTTTAAACAGGCATCAGAGAAACTTTTGTACTTGAGAATGTATGAGTGCTGCTATGAATGTGATCTTCAGAGGAAATGGTAAAAGAAAGCCAAAGAGAGAAAGCGGGAAGAGGCTGCACCTGCAGAGGAGGTCTTCAGCTCTCAAGCCACCCGCTGCGCAATGAGAGAGACAGATAGACAGACAAAGAGAGAGGGAGAGGGAGAGGGGGATGAGGAGGGGGGGAGGCTGCAGCAGCTGCAAGGTTCAGGAGAGAGAGAGAAGTCAGAGATGGGAGAGGAAAGAGAGAAAAGCCATGGAAAGCAAAAGTGCAACCTCTTCCTCTCCCAAAGGCCCCCTGCTACGTCTCCCGTTTGCACTTCTATGAATCGTGTAAAAACCGCCAAGAGAGAAAAAGATCAGCAGTGCTCGGCTGGTGTTTGAAATCATATGTAAATAAGGCACATTGATAATGAAGCGCCAGAGGAGGAAATTCCACTAATTACCTTACAGAGACTTGACAGGGAGCAGGAGGCGAACGTACTTGATGTGCTGTGCCTCCATGAAAAGCGCAGAAAAAAGAGAGGAAAAGATCTGATGGTAAGACGACAGGTTTCCTTTTAAAGTCAATGGAGGTCTTTCATTTGGCTTTTGACTCGCAGTGATCGTGGCTTTTCTATGGTAAAGTTGGTTTGTTAGATTTAAAGAAATGGATGGGTTGAAAAGGAATCATGGTGATTCACCATTCAACTGTGTGTTTTAATTCATATTAGAGTGAGAGATGGATAAATGATGCATGTCAGAGGGGGTTGGTTTTCAAGTAACAGGCGAGGAGACGTGAGTGAGCCTCTGACAGCTCCACTCGAGGCCTGCATTCTTCTCAAAATGAAATACATTTTGTGGCATTTTCACCATTTCAGGCGACAATAGAAATCAAACTTTCTTTTCAGTATAAATATATGAAAAAGATTGAGGAAACAGAGGTGAGTTTAGATCTCAACCTGCTGCAGTCCTCCTGCAATCTGTTCATCTGAATAAGTCAGACGTAGATGCGGATGATAAAGAAGGACCTGTTGTGCGTTTGCAGATGTGTTGAAGTTGTATAAGGCCGTCTGTGTCATGACTATAAACACAGCTCCTTCCCCCTGCTTTTATTGTGCGTTCCTAACAGGCCCCACTAAATTATGTCTACAAGTGTGTATAATACCGGAGCATCTGTTTGTTCCCCTTTGAATAAATAGGTAGTGTTTAAATTACACTGTTTAAATTACCCTCTTGTCATGGCTCAACCACTGAAAAGAAAAACACGAAAATTAATTAGGAGACGGATGCTTATGCAGCATTTCTTCCATCCAAGGACATTAGTGCCGTCTTTGATAGATGGAGTAATCAACAGAGTGAAAACAAGGCATGTGACCTTACAAGGGTTCCTGAAGCGCCTCGGTATACAAACACGTTCTTAGAAGAAAACTGTGGAGTTCATGTCAAACCTGCTCCTCCGTTCCTCCAGCAAACTTTCTCCCCCCTCCTCCGCCTCCGCCTCCGCTGCAACACTTTCCTTCAATGCACCAGTTGAGTTCAGAATTTTCCCTTCAGCTGCTGCTGTGTCTCCACTGTCTCTGTGATTACGCCCAAATCCTGACTCTTCCATTTCAAACGTATTTTTAAAGCTCTGGAGAAAGTGTGTGTTTTTCCTTTAACCTCTCTCTGGTTAGGCTACTTGAAATCCCACGTTAGAACAATGTCTTATTCTATATTACAGTAACTTGTCATCGTGTTCTGCTCCCACCGAGTCAGGCCTCAGATTGCACTGTGGACCCTCACTTTATGCACAAAAATGTGGCGCAGTTACGCCACAGAGGAGAGAGAGGAAGTCATCTCTCTGACCAATCACTGCTCAGAGCCTGGCACGAGCGCAGGTGAAGAGATGGCAGCAAAAATACACTTTGAAACAGCAAGAGGAGAAAACTGTAGACACATGTCTGTAAAGGACACACAGACATTTCACCTGCAGGGACATGAGTGACCTGGACTGACTGTGGTTGAAAGACACGATGATCTGGCTGCTATAGGTTTTTCTTTCAGGCTGAAGTTACTTTGAGGAAAACATCTCTTGTTGACAGTGGACATTAAGTGAGGACATATAAAAATAAAATCAAAATAATTCAGTTAGTTACCCGGTTAAATTTATTTTATGTCATGTAATGTTTGTATAATGATTAATATGAATTGAGATAATAAATAATAAGAATTGAATAATTAAAAACAGGTGTGTGAAGCATAGTCAAAAAGCAAAAAGAAGACAGGGAAAGTACTTCCAGTAAGGAGAGTGAATAATTAAATACATATTGAGTATGGTAGTGAAGGGAGAAAATGAAATCTGGGAAAGGTATGATCACAGAGGGACAGCACTGGTGGTCATTAATACATTACAGCAACAGGTTCTACTTTATGTGGACAGACAGACAGTTAGATAAGTAACTTAAATAACAGCTGTAGTTAGATTAGTAACTAAATGAAGATTTTGACTTCCTGCCACCTCTGTCCATATTGCAATGAGCTGCTGGGATGTGCCATGAGTGAGGCAGGGGGTGTACACAAAACATAAATATTCTTAAATTAAATGTGCAGTTGTGATGAAATGTGATGGTTAAGCTGCATCACTGACTGCCTGCACTGGACATTAGCTGAATAATGATGACTCATAAATATCACTACAGGCTCTTGTACTTTTTTGTAGCCTTTGGTATGAGTCTTCACACACTGGATCAGTTGATATCCTTGACTGTGGTGTGTATGCAGTGTGGTAACAAGGGAGTGTACCTATGTTCCCCTGGTCCTATGTTCCCCAGGTTCCTCAGGTCCTATGTTGCCCTATAGGGGAACATAGGACCCTCTTTTTGAAAAAAGGTCCTATGTTCCCTGTTTTTCCCAAAAAGGGTCCTATTTTCCCCGGTCGCAATACATACTAGGGAACATAGGACCGTCTTTCTGAAAAAGGGTCCTCTGTTCCTCGGTCTGGACACAGCGGGGAACATGGGACCCTTTTTTAGAAAAAGGGTCCATGTTTTCCGGTCCCATACAAAGCGGGGAACATAGGACCCGGGGAACATAGGGATGACCCCGGTACAGTAACATCACCTGAATGACTTGGGAGCTAAACTGTAACCACTTAACAGATCAGAACCACACCTCATTCATAAAACATGCCTCCACATGTTGGACAGACAATCTTACAAAAAATAATTTCTATGTTTTGCTTTGTTTTGCATCTAACAGCTCTGCTGCCCCAAAAGAGGTACCCAGCTTTGAGACTTTGTCAGTGGAGATGGAGACACTGAAGAGACACCTCTCACAGATCGACTCACCGACTGTCCTCTGCCACAACGACCTACTGACCAAAAACATCATCTACAACCACGCAGAGGGTGAGGAACAGCCAGAGACCGGGTGGATGCAGTCCAGCTCTTTTCTCCACCCTGTAGTAGCTGTGATGGATCCTCAGTCCATCGCTGAAGCTGTTCAGAAATCCTGTCCCTTTTTATCAAATATTTTGTTTTGTTGAATCCTTTTTATTATGATTTTATTTTTCTCACACATTTTACAAAGATGTCCAGGGTGAATTTCTATCAAAAGAGACTTCTTGTTCCTTTGGCTCCTACACGGCTCTGCACTTTCAATAAAAAAGAGCGAGAGTCAGCTATACCTGAGATGTGTTCATCATGTTGCCCTGGTAACCGCTGCTACTTTTCCCCTCTCTCCTCCTCCATCAGGAATAGTGAAATTCATCGACTATGAGTATGCCGATTACAACTACCAGGCCTTCGATATTGGAAATCACTTCAATGAATTTGCTGGTAGGTCTGTGTCATGATGAAAAGAAGTTCAATTTGCCTGAACATTGAGGACTGGCTGATGTGGAAATGATGTGTACAGGATGTGATATACAGAATGACTGCTCAGTTGGTGCTGTCTCTTCAACTGGAATATTATTTTATCTGTCTACAAAATATGAACCATGAAACTATTATGTTCTCCTGCCCCGATGCTGCCCAGAGAAATTGCTGTCTTCATGAATTCTATTATGTAGTGTGCAGGGTGATAATGGAGGCTTTGATGTAGCAGCTGTGTCACAATGACGTCTGACAGGGTCAATTTGTATGTTTGAAGAACAATCATCACTTTAACACTTTGAGACTGTGGTGATTAAACATATCATCTCAGCTTTCATGTCAACACAGACCATTTCCAACTGACTGGAACTGATCAGACTGTCACGTCTGAAAATGAGCTTTGTCGTGGGTCGTCAAATCCTTAAAGGCCTCATATTGTATGAAGTGATGACAATGTCTTCTTTCATTATAAAGCAGGTCCAGGTTCTATATTAATTCTGTGAAAGTATCAAAGCCTCAGTCCACAGAGAAATCCACACAGCCTGTATTCAGAACCAGCCGCCAGGCCGTCCTGTGACTTTGTGATGTCACAACAAAGCAGTCACAACCGTGATTTTAAAAAAAAATTCTGTTTTGTGTCCAGTTTCCTGCATGAAACCAGGCTGAATGATTCAATTCAACCTTTGTGCTGAATTCACTAACATGTACATCTGTGTGTGTTGAAGGTGTGAATGATGTGAACTACAACCTGTATCCGAGTCAGGAGCTGCAGCGGGACTGGCTGACCGCCTATCTGGAGAGTTACAAGCACAGCACAGGACGAGAGGTCATGGTCACAGAGGCAGAAGTTACACAGCTCTACATTCAAGTCTGCAAATTCTCACTGGTGAGTTTCTGCTGTTGAAATGCTGAAATTTGTCATTATGTAGCGTCTTAGCACTTTGGACAGACTTTGAAAAGTGACAAATCTCTCAACAGTTATTTCCTTTCTTAGAGTTATCCTAAAATATCTCATTATTATGAGATTAGTGTGCACATTTCAACGACGTCCATATGTGTTTGTGCAGGCCTCTGAAATGGAAGGGTGGTAACACCTCACCAACACATTTGAACAATTTCACTTTTCCAGCACCAAGAGAAAAAAAGTCCTGAAAGGAAAACAAAGCTGATCTGCAGCTGACCCGCTGCTGCTCACAGTTTGATGGACTCCGTCTGAGCTGATTAGAAACTGCCACAGGGAAAAATGGGAGAAAGGAGCCAAAATTATTTTTCTTATAACCACAATTTCCATTCTTTGGTGACTAAAGTGGTGCTGGGCCATCCGTCTAAAAGGGCTTTCACAGCTCAACACAATATGTAGAATTGTCTGACCAATTTCTTTTGAAGAAGTCCAGAAATGATAAGGAAGCATGTTATACTTTTTAGAATAACCGTGTCCAGAGAGGGAGTAGTGAGTGGGGGTGTAGGGGTGTGGGGGATGGGTGATAACATCATGTTGATTGAAATCAGATTTTCTATGACGGCCCAAGAAGGACTCGAGGGAAGTGGGAGAAATTGATCACTGACACTTAACAAGCCAACTTTCCAGCTCGACTGCTTTTTGGCAAAAATCATGTGTAAAAGTGACAAAGAAACAAGGTCCCTCTGTGTGTCTTATGATCACATGAAATACCATGGCCTGGACAATACACAGTAATAATGTGGTATTGTCTGACTGTAAATTAACTGCCAAAACTAGTGGAATTTGTTAAAGGGATAGTTCAACATTATAGCAAATCGGCCCATTGCCATAACCCCTATAGTCATAGCAGTAGGTTCATTACCTTTAATTGTCAGTGTAAGCTATTTTTAGAACGGTGGAGCAGAGCCGTGAGCTGCTCAGAGCTACGCTACGGAGGCTCAAGGCATTTCTCGCCGCTCCGCTCGGCTGTTCTAAAAATAGCTTGCACCAACAATTTAAGGTAATGAACCTACTGCTGTGACTATGGGATTATGGCAATGGGCCGATTTGCCAAAATGTTGAACTATCCCGTTAAACAGGTGGCGCAAATTTCCACCTCTGATACGTTGTGTTTTGACCGTGCAGATCAGAACAGATGTTTAAATTGTCTCTCATCACATCTGGTGAAACCACTGGATATACAGTAGTTGGTTAGATTTAACTGGCTTTGACAGCAGTGATTATTAATTCAATCTGATGCTTTTTGATCATTTTTTCTTCCTTCTTTTGTGATTTTGATGAAATGCTATTGTATTCCTTTGTATCACTTTCATGTCACTTGCCTGGAATAATCAACCTACATTGAAGGAAGACCATAGTGAAGTCTCAGCAGTTAATGATACACATGAATAGTGAAAGCCCAGGAATCAAGGGAGCCAGTCTTGCTCTGGAGGAAGCAGCGTGGCTCGGCTGTGTGGCATTGATAAAGGCTGGCCCCACGCCAGAGCTCTGTGGTGCGAAGCTGCCTCGCTCCACTCTTAAATCCTGGGCCAACTGTGCCAGGACACCACGGGGTCTTTACAACTCATCCTCACATCCACAGGGATCTCCTGTGCTGAGGCCCTAGCCTGCAGCTCTGTGATGTCACTTATCTGTTTTTGTCAATGGCTCCCTGTCACTGACAGCCTCTGCTTAGTGTTAGACTAATGCTCTCTTAATGGAGAGCAGTTATTAATCATAATAGAAACATGCTCAATCTCTCTCTCCAGCTAAAGACAGAGATTAGAGATGAAAATCTGCCAGGGAGGGGAGAGAAGCCAAGGGAAAACCGCACATTGCTCTTCAAGTATTTCATTCCACCCTTTATTTGATTATCAAATAAAAATGTGATTATATCACTGGGCCACAGAACAGAGGCTTGTCTGGATCTTATTAGGACTTGCTATTAGTGGTCCTACCAAGAAGATTTACAATAAGGGTGGAGAACAACAGAAATTTATGGAGCCATGGAAGTCCGCAAGCCTAAGTGAGCAAAGCCATTAAGGAGAGAACCATTCAATACAGAAGTTTGTCATCCTGACTGAGCAGCGGCAGCAGCAGTTCTGGGAGCAGTTAGAACACGACAGCTGGAGGTCACTGGAGTCTGGTTTTACAGTTCTGCTCTATAGCACCGGGACATGTAGCCAAACATGACACAGAAACAAAGCTGAATATTAGTGAGAGCAGGCAGCACCTGTGATGTGAACCTCTCTCCAGACAGTCACCAGCTTTAAAACCCCTTCATGCTGCAGGAGCTGCGTGTGGTTCATGAGTCTATCAGTCAGTGAAACCGCTCCAGTCCAGCCTCCGTCAGCATGCATTTGCCCCACTGACATGCTCTGGAGCGGGATGCTGACATCTGACCCCCCCCCCTCCCATGTGACCTCCCTGTGAGGGGGAGTGTGCTTTTGAAGCTTTAATTGGATTAAAGGGGCGAATTGAGAATTGCATGGTCGTTACACATTATCGCTGCTGCTCCACAAAGACATCATCAACATCAACTGAGCGTGCAAGCACATTATTATGTTTAATGTTACAGCTGTACTTTTCATAAATCAGACACGCACACACACACACACACAGGAATAAAAATATAACAAATGATTGAAAAGATGAAAGATTGGTTGGGAGGTTGTGTTGCTAGGGACGGTTGCAACAGGGGCTGGTAGCAACAAGTCAAGTGCCAGAGTGATGACAATGTCTCATACTTTTTTAATATGTTCCGTGTTGCAGTCAGTTGCAACATCTGAATTCTTTGTTCAAATAAAAATCATGGTTATGTCATTGATGCTTTTATTTCAATTATGCAGATGTTGGTTTGGTTGGTGTAGTCCAACAGATCAAGTCTGGCCCTGCTTTTGTTCAATTCTATATCGCTGTTGTTCAGTATTGAATTTTCAAATCAAAAAGTATTTTTGGTAGGGTGTTTTATTGTTCTCTTTCTTCTCCTTCAGGCATCCAACTTCTTCTGGGGTCTCTGGGCCATCCTGCAGTCACACTACTCCTCTATTGACTTTGACTTCCAAAGGTTTGTACTTCTGTCAGAGGCAGCTTGACGCTTGGAGGTGTTTCTGTGGTTACAGTACCTTGTGTTTGAGTCCAAGAGTCACTTGGCGTGAACACTTGACCACACACGTCACCAGATCGGCAGCTTACTATGTTAAAATGGACTTCTGATGCCACAAAGAAAATGATCATCGCACCACCTTCTTAGAGCACACAAATACAAATGGAAAATACATCCTGAGCATTTGATTTCAGTGTTTAGACAAACAGGATCTTCATTAGGATGGCCAGACCAAGAACTGGCTCTTAGAGAAATTGCTATTAAAGATCAGGGACTTGAGCCCAGAGTGTGGAAATATTTCAGGATTTTCTTTTAAAAAGACTTTAAGACTTGGTGTATTCAGAGTCTGGCATAAAACAGTCAAGACAGGCTCGCTGCCTCGCTGCTCTTGTCACTGCTAAATGGAGACAAAATATTTACACGTGAAATTCTCTGCTTTTCTTCACTCGAAAACCACTTTACTGAAAAAAAGGAAGATGAAAAGCCAAACGTCCACAAAGACGTTCAAGAAAGAAATTAATTTCTTCTATTTTGAAGGGTATTCTGATCCACACAGGGACTAGTTGTCTTCAAACGAGTCCAGGAGACATTCCTCCACCAGCAACCAGACAATAAAGTTCAGGAGGGCAAAATGTTTCCCTCCTCCCCCACTCTTCACTCCCGTGTGCCCCGCACCCGCCGCAGTTGTGATTGTGATCCTAATCACTATTGACATACGGCACCCTCCCCTCTGTGAGGCTTTTCTCTGCCCAGTCGCTAGATCAGTGACAGGGCCCCCGCCTCATTTTGATCTGGACCTGGGAGGAAATGTGATCCGGAGGGGTGCCGAGGCACAGAGGCACTATTGTTCCCGTGCCGTCGGTCCTCCCTTACATATACGTTCCTCATCCCTGGCTGGGCCACGTCGGCCTGCTAGACGTCTGCTCCTCTAAGCTGCTGGCTGAGGTTGTCCTAGAGTGGAGGGGAGGGGGGGGTCAGGTTTCATTTCTTCATCTACAGGGTTAAACTGAAATGAGCTATGAGAGCAACAATAACCACAGGAAAACCAGGTCTATGGCCCTAATACATACTCATACACACGTGCACACGAACAGGGACAGACTTAAAGGGATAGTTCACCCAAAATTGAAATTTTGATTAAGGGCTGGGAGAAGTTTCAGAGTCGTCCGTGGCTTCTCTGAGTTACAGGGGGTCTCAGCGTAGCAGTGCATGTCCATATAACGGTTGCAAATGGATACCAACTGTTTTCGTAACAAAAACACACAAACAAACTTGAAATACAGACTTATTTAATTTTTTTCGGGACAATTTCTCATTTTGGGGCTTCAATACAAGAGGGACATTACATACAGTATGAGCAGCATGGAGGTACAGTATTTGGATGTTTTCTGGTGTGTCTTTTTGTTGCGAAGACAGTTGGAATCTATTTGCAACCGTTATATGGACATGCACTGCTACACCAAATGTCAATTTGGGGTGAACTATCCCTTTAAGGAATTAGGAGAAAACAAACGTGGCTACGAACTTGACTAATGCAAACTGCAGTCAGGGAATAAGGATGTATCTATATACATATATGTGTGATATGTCATTTCAGGCTTCAGATATTGTACTTGTACTTGAATGAGCTGCTAACTGTGTAAGCAGTGGCACATGCTTTTATATTTTCTGCTACATCCAGACTACCCCGCTTTGAAACAAAGCCTATGGAAACAATGACGTAGACATCCAGTGTTGCTTTATCAGACTCTGCTAATGAAAGCATCATTGTCAAATTATAGATGTTACTGACTAACAGCTGTCATGTAGTTGACTTCTGCTGCTCCTGAGAGCACGGAAACCAAAACAAGGAGCTGAAGGAGTGTGTGCAGGTACAACTTTGTGAGGTGATGATTGTTACTTTTTATTTACCGTAACAGAGTTAGTGTTGAATGTATGGAGAAATGCAGTGTTAACCATAATTTACTTGTCGCTTGTATTTGCAGTTTTTTCTTTCCATTATCCCCACTGCACTGCTGCTTTATTCTATGGCAATACAACATTTCTATCATGAGAGATAATAACTTGGAGTTAAACCGTTTATGTGCTTATGTGTATCTGTGGGTGTGTGTGGAGTGTGTGTGTGCTTCCTCCCACTGTTATCCCCCTGAGCCAAATCTCTGCCGACTTCCCAGCGAGTGACAGGCGTCGCCCAGGCCTTGTGCTTTAACCAGGCCCAGATGTAGATGTGACAATAGGGAGCCACAAGGGGAATGCAGAGTTGCCCCCCCCCCTCCCTCCCTCCCTCCACCGTGTGTATTTACTTTCCTTATATGATTTTATTCATGTGTTGAAAGTGTCTGCGAGTCAGTGGTTTAGATTTGTGGACGTGTTGGCAAAGGCAAGCTGTTATTTGACAAAGACATTATTATGAGGAAATGAATGAGGAGGAGGCCCACTGTTTGGAATAGCCTGACTGCAAAATTGGGGGGGAATTGTGCACAAAAGCACATTGTGAAATGGAGTACCTGCTTTGGAGGGAGTTCATTCTCCCCCTACTTCTGCTAAATAGAAAAACATCTCAGTTTCATCTGTAATGATGATAAACGTTGAGCACGCTAGTTTTAGGTGTCGGCTCTAATAGAAACAGAGGTGAATGGGATTGTCTGTGAGGACCGCTGTTCTTCTAAATGGCTCTACTCAAATCTAATTTCACCTCTGGAGGGTGTGGAGGGACAGCTCATTAGATTAACACTACACAATCCATTTTCTTTTTGGATATGCTGACACTAAAACCCTTTTCGTTTTTTATTTCAATTAACTAAATATCTTTTTAACAATTTTGAATGTTTATTTTTACTCTGTTATTGTAAAGTCATTTATTTAAAGGGATAGTTCACCCAAAATTCAAATTTCACTCGTTATCTCACCCTCATGTCGACTAAGGTTTGGGAGAATTTTCAGAGTCCTCCGTTCCTTCTCTGAGTTACGGGGGGGGTCGGCGCAGCACTGCATGTCCATATGATGGTTGCGAACGGGGCTCACTTTTCTTTGTCCACAAAGACACACCAAAAAACATCCAAATCCCTCCATACTGCTCGTCTGTAATGTCCCTCTTGTATTGAAGCCTGATGAGAAATTGTTACGAAAAAAATGAAATAAGTCTATATTTTAAGCTCGTTTGTAGCAGAAGCTCCCAGTGTCTCAGGTTTTTGGTGTGTCTGTTTGGACAAAGAAAAGTGAGCCCCGCTCACTACCGTCACCGCTGCACGACCCCCCCCCCACACACACACACACCTGCTGTACATTCACAAAACATCTTCATCAGTTTGACAACATATTGCAAATGAAAGCATCATCCCAGAGGACACTGAACAGTCCTCAGCCTGGCTGGGATTTGTTCAAGGCTCATTTGACTTTTTTACTTTGACAAACCACAAGTGTGTACCAGTGTTTGACATCATGTCTTCACAGGCTGGTCCAGATAAACACCTCAGTCACTGTTGTCCACAGCTTTACTGATTCTGCAAAAATATGACATGAAAACTGGCAAAAAGCACATTGAACACTGTCCTCACTCTCAACATGTATACTTTATATGTTTGTATACATACAGATCCAACTTCACCATGAATTAAATCCTTTTTTATTGTTGCGCATTTTATGGATTTTATGGATTTTTTTTGCCTCAAATGTAACTTACCAAGGGATGGAAATCCTCTCAGTTTGAACAATTCTGATTGTTGTTCATCAGATCTGGTTCTTATTGAATTTCTATGCAGAGTTCAGTCCTGAGCAGAGGAACACAGATTAGTAGACAAATTGTGTTATGAATTATATTATTTAAACTACTATTTAAATACACAAATATGAATAATTATGATTTTTACACATAGTTATTAAGGGAAAATTGCAGACATTATTATTATTATTATTATTACACACATTTCAGCTGTCACAGATAATGACCAATAAAAACAGACAATGCAGGAATTATTACTTTAGATTAGAATTATTAGCAGAATTAGAATCTGTCAACACTGTTAATAGAGATGGGGGGGGGGGGGGGGGGGTGAAGAATAGAGAATTAGGATGATATGGTTTAAAGAGCCTCGGGACTTGAACTCAGGCCACTGGGGTTAGAGTTATGTCTTCATGGTTGCCCCCCCCCCCCAACACTGTTTGACACACCCAGCCTGTGTTGTGACAGAAGTCATAGTGTGTTTGCTTATTTGCATGGATTGTTTTTGTTGATCTTTTCTGAATTTGTGGCCCGTTTGTCTATTTGCATGAATATATTCTTATTGCAGTCTATTGAGCTCTGAGGAAAACCATGTTAAACAAACCATCAACGAGACCTTTTTAGGAAAAAAAACGTCAATGAGATTGAACCATATACGTTTTGAAAGGGCTCAGAGGTTGGTGTGAGCTTCTGTATAGGATTTAATGGTCAGTTGAAAAACAAATCTGTGTGTTGTCAGAGTCACATGAAACCACTAATGTGACCAAATCATTTTTCACATTCACATCCTATAACATTCCCTCACATATGCAGTGAGAAGTTAGTGGATACTCCAACGTGATTCTCTCTTTAGTCCTTCGCCTCATAATCAACAGAAAGTGACTGTGGAAGATCATCATCAGACATGAAGTTTCCATCTACACAGCAGCCACAGACCTTCCTCAGCCACAGCCCAGCAGGTGTTTCTTTTGTCCAATCAGGTGAAGGAGAGAAGGTTTCACGAGAGAACGCTGTCAATCATCTACTGCAGCATGCGTTTCCTTCAGATTTATGTCTGTCCAGAGAAAAGGCTTGTGTGAGTTTGCCAAGCCACAATTTGAGAAGTGAAAATTGCATACCAGTTCTGCTGCCAGGATTTCTATCCCCAAAAATTTTTATTAACAGCTTAGTTGTATAAAAAACATAATATCTAGGGGACATGGTTAAAGCTGGATACATACTTTACCCCCTGTCAACAAGCTACTGAGTAACTGGTGTGTATTCTATATCTAAATATTAGCTACAGTTTAGAAATCACAAAGAGAGAGGCAGAAGTCTGACACAATTAGAGAGTACTTTTACCCAGAGATGCAGGTAAGAACAGACTGATGGAATACAGGTAGCTAAAAGGCATGTGTCTGAATTCTCTTTTTGTCTCACCTGGCAATAAGTGAGAGAAAAGCTATTCTGAATCAAGGAGTTCAACGAAAGCACCGATTAAAGGACAAACTCCTCTCTATTCCATCCATTTTCTGTGCTTTTGAAACTTCACTTAATTTCAAAAGGTAGAGTATAATGGCCAAGGGCAACAGCGTACTCAGACATCAGGTTTATTGAAGCTTTTGATAATATGGTTTGAACAAATACAAAATCACTTTTCTCACAGTTAAGTTCTGAAATGACTTTGGCACAGTTTTCAGACTCCAAGCTTTATTTAACAGGGTTTGATGCTACATTATGCAAGTTTTGCAAACAAAAATACAGCGCACAACTTGAACTATAAGCAGAGCCAACTGTGTGACCTGGGGTGAGCACTAGAAAAAACACATTATTGCTTTGACTCAGTGAATGTTCTGAAAGCTCATCAGAAGTTGTATCAAACATATTTTTAAGTAGTTAAAGAACTGCTCCAGGCATGAAAATTACCATTCATATTACACATCGGACAGTTTTTATTGTAATATTGTCAGTGAGTATTTTACACATTTGTGAATCAAGGCCTGTGATTATACATGTAACTTGACACATGAAAAGATCAGGGCACTGTGTGTTGTGCAAGACGTTTGATAAGCGTCGTCAAGTTAAAATGACCCCCTGATGACATCATTGTGATGTCATTGGGGTCATCTCAGCGTGAAGCTACAAGCATTGTCGTTAGTTCCAGCTTATTCAAATTTAATGAAAGTGCAACGAGAAATCATTTGAGTTCCCTGAGTTTTTTATGCATCAGTTCTGTAACCCGGCAAGGGAAGACTGGGGCCAGAGTTCCTGCTGCTTGGTTGATGGATGGAAGGAAGGGCAAGATGGTGATTGTCAACAGGGCCGTTGCTAGGAATTCTGGGCCCCCTGAAAGAATACTTAAGTGGGCCCCTGTCCCCTGACTTTTCCACTTAAGCCTGCCACACACATAAAGATAATTGGGCTGATTTTGCCCCAATTTTCCCCCTTCCGACCAAAGACAAAAATCGGCCGATTATCCTAAGGTCTTAAGATTATCTTATAAGATTCTCTTGTAGTGTGTCGAGTGTTAAAGCAGATATCCTGCTCCTCCAGGCTGACCTCTAACCTCTGATCTGGATGATGTCATTCAAGTGCCAGGCTTTTGATAATAATCATTCTGCTTCAAGTCACAATTTGGGTCCTTTTAGCTCAACTAGCCAGAGCTGTAGTTTTGAGGATCCAGTTGTCTGTGAAAGGAAGCCTATAACGTTGAACTTCATCCAGCTGCTCATTTTGTTCTGACGAGTGAAACATGCAGAAATGGACCAGATGGAACTGGTGCGACTTCACAGGAAGGAGAAAATCATCCAGATCAGAGGTTAGTAGGTCAGCCTGAGGAGCAGGATGTTGATAACATGCCACCACGGGCTCGGAGGGGAATAACACTAGTGTATCATCAAAATATTGGTCGAAATCAGTTTTGCGGATAATGTGTTATTTAGACATTCATTGGGTGCCCCCTTGGCTGCACACAGCCCTTCATGCCGTTCTCTCTCCTCATTGGATAACACTTGTATCCCAAACTTGTCAAGGAAAGTTTTCTCCTGGTTTACAGCAGAGCAGAGTGACGGAGAGTTATGTCTTTTAAGCCTGAAACACTAAAGATAATTGGGTGATTGCTTGACAAAGAAAATAGGACTATTTAGGTCTTAAGATTATCTTAAAAGATTCCACTGATATCTGCTTTAAGGGTCAAAATTGTCCCGACAATCGGCTCGGAAAACACTCGGCGCTGATAATTGTAAATATTAAACATGTTCAATATTTACGAATATTGGCCCCGACAACCGTGGCTGTTTGAATCAAAAGTCATCTTGTGTGTGGAAAGCCGGTGTTGTGCAGAGAAGCGCCTGCTTGCTGAGCTCTGCATGCTGCTCACAGCGAGCCACTTCTCCACACAACACCGGCAACCCCACAGAGCCACGGTGCAGCCCTGGCTTTACATGAGGTTCACACAGACATTCATACACGGGAGATTTCCTGAAGTCTGATAGCAAAGACGGTAGTGATCATAGCCGGCAATAGCCCATCATGTGACCGCCGCTCACAGCCCGTCATGTGACAGCGCACGGGTCCCTATTGGACAGCCGCTTGACTGCTCGGCATCCGGAGCCACAGACACACTCAGATGGGATCGTTGAAGTGTCCCGCTTTCATTGCTCTCATTGTCCAGTCCGGAAATAGACCCGAAAGAATAGCTACAACAATACGGATCTCTTTCTAAATTTTCTGACTGGAGGGTCAAAATTCTGAAAAATCTTTATGTGTGTGGTGTGTTGGGAATATCACAGCACTTGTGTAGCGCTTTTCTAGTCACTTGGACCACTCAAAGCACAAACACATTCATACAGTGCTGTTCGAACAGGCTTCGGAAACTAATGATTTACACACATTCATACACTTCAACATGTGGACTGGGGGAGCTGGGAATCGAACCACCGACCTTTCGTTAATGGTCAACCTGCTCTACCTCCTGAGCCTCAGCCATGTGTGGGGTCTCTCACAGATAAAAAATCGGTTGAGATTTAGAAACTCTTAATGTGTGTACCAGGCTTTAGACTACATAGTATTATCATTTTTTATTTAGCCTACTTTGTTTTGATGCTAATGCAGCATTACTGTACTAGTGAGGGTCAGATGCAGAATAATTCAGTCATTCAAAGATTAGACTAGGCTACTGGGGTTTTCGCTGGGCCCTACTGGGCGCTGGGCCCCTAGAATGAGTAAAGGAGTAGCCTCCATTGGTTTGATATCTGGCCAGTTGGTTGGTCTGTGAGTTTATGTAAATAATGATCAATTTGAGAAACACTCCATTACAAACAGGACAAAAAGTGCAAAAGAGGTTGTTGTGTAGCAGACTTGCCTGGACATTTTAGAACATGACAGTACAATATGTAATGTCTATGACAATGTGTCTGATGTAACACACTACTGTAAATGTACAGGGGTATTTGTTGTTCATTTAATGCAGACTCATCCTTTGATACTTAAATTCATATGGCATAGTCAGTGATTTTAGATTGTGTTTAAGTTGGTAAATGACTTTAAAAAAGTGTGTCTGAACAAGCATTTACTGTATCTGGGGTCAAAGGTCATGTCGTGCATGGTTTGAACCTGTCAATCCTTATTAACTTTAACAGGATTTTTCAAGTCTGGTCACTTTTCAGAGGGACTGATACTGTATGTCCTTGTCCATTTGTCAATTGACCCATTTGGTCCTTTTACTTACCTTAGGATCACCACAAGGTTATGTTTAACCAGGGGCATACAGTAGCACCACATTTTGGGCCCTGTACACTCAGTGGGCCTCTATCCATGCTAGTGCACGAAGCGCAGAGTTGTTTTCAAGGCAAATTTATACAAAGCTGCCGATGCGCGTTCTTGTCGGGACAGTTTTTCGGCAAGCAGTCTCTTTTTGATACCCCGATTGATGTTTTCTGGGCAGCGTGAGGACAGTTGCCTCCAGGTCATTCAATCTGGGCTCACTGATGTTTCACTCTTCGTCGGCCGCTGTCTTTGGGCGGACTAAACCATTTTTCGCCCCCAGAATGTCCAATACGTTGGGAGGACTTTGACACAGAGTTCATTCTCTCAGTTGATGTTAGCAATATATTCAAAATAAATTATGACACCAATTAATTGGGGGATCCAATTCACTCAGGTCCCCTTTTCCTCCCACTGTGTGTTTAACATGACACATTAATCACTGCACTGTAGCTGAAGATTTATAATGAAAATGAAGAAAACAGACTAGACGGTAGGGCTGGAGACTTCATGGCTACATTTTGTTACAGATGTGTAGATCTTTCTTGATGTTCTCTCATCACTTTCTTCTTCTCTCTTCTCTCTCCTTCTCCCCTCTCAGATATGCCACGGCACGACTCAACTTCTACTTTGAGAAGAAAGAGGAATATTTTGGACTGGCAATGAGCTAGAGACACAGGATAAAAGACATACTATTTTAATGAGATGTATAGCTTTATCTGCTCTGTAAGTCCAGGAGCAGCTTTCACTGGTGATAACTGTGGTTATTGTTCAGTGTAACATGGGTCACCGTGTTGCACTGAACGATAACCACAGTGAAACGAAGGCACGCAATAACCCATTGTTTGTTATTTCAGGCTGAAGTGTGAGTTAATATGTTTTGCTATCACTGTGATTTTTGTTTTACCACAGTCACTATGCCGATAAGCTTATTTGGCAAATTGAATTGAAGCTGACGCCAGAAACACATTAATTGTTCCCACATTTAGCCGGGTCACATGAAGCCACAAAAACTGAGCCTGATCATAAAAGCCTTAAGCGAGTTATTTGCATGCTTATTCAGTGCGTACCACACTTCTGATGGAAAACAAGTTTTCATTTCTACTTACGTACTGCACCAAGTATCATTTCAAATCTGTCTCTTTCCTGAGGACTTGGTCTTTAGCTGCTTGGTAGATAGCTTCTGGGATATTCAGCTAATTATTCAAATAAAGATTAGTGTCAAAACAAGGTGTAAAGTATTTCCTTCTATATAAACCATGTCACAAATGCATCCTTGTCCTTGTGAGTAGTGATAGGCCTCACATTCTAAAAGTGCTTCACTTCCCAACGTTAAGCTCAAACAGTCACTGTTAAGAGTGTCTTTGCTCCCAGACTGAAAGTGCTGTTACTATGTATCCTTCTGGTTGACTACACCTCCAACACACTCCTTCATAATGACTCATTCAGATTTGTATATGCACATATAGAACCTTTTCTCTCTCTGTATACATTGGGAAGAAGTGCAGCAAGGACCAATTCACTGGACAACATCAAACTGAGGTTTTGTGGATTCAAGAAGTTGTTTTATAAAATTTCATATAGTATATACTATACAGTATATATGCTTTGTTCATTTCCAGTCAACTTACAGTAAGCTGAATGAGCTGTGAACATAATTGAAATTTCCCATGTGATACAACTGAGATAAGTTATGTGAGTTATGGTAACAGCCCTGTTGAATGTTGAATGAACATGCATTTTAGCCCCCAACTTTACTTATATTTGATGTTTTGATGCTATTTACAGTATACTGTAGGATGCCACTGCAAACATTCACACTTGCCGTAGCAGGAATAGCACAGGGGGCAGTAATAATATCCATTATAGCTCAGTTTCCTCATTCCTTCAGATATGAGAACGGAGCATGTTGCATGAGTCCAGCTCTGAAATACATAATCACAATGACAGTATAACCTGGACCTTTCCTGTACTGTATGTATATTTGTCATGAAACCGGATCAGTTGTAACAGTCAAACAGTAATATTACTTTGATGCCTCCCTCACAATTTGGTGTGAAATTCAAGGTCACACGTGAAAATTATTGCTACAAATACATTTAAAAAAATACACGTATACAAACAATAAAGAGCACAGAGGATATAGTAAAGCATAGCAGACAGTAACAACTAGTACAAGTTTGTTGGGTTCATCTGTGAGTTCCACATATAGGCTAACAAATGTAACTTTTTACCACAATTATATTCAATCCTCTGTTTGAAAGTAGTTTGTGATCAAAGGTGTTAAAGTCGTTCATTATGTGCTACTACAACCTGTAATCAATGATGTGTGGTGTAATCAGTGGCAGTGGAGGTGTTCAAAGGGGCAGAGCTGTGGGGGGACAACAGAGGATTGTATTACAACTGGACCCATGACTACACACACAGCTCATTTGCTTGAAGGCATTGAGGAGGAGATGAGGCGCCACCTGGATTCTGATCACTGCTGATTGGTTTTGTTGTGGTGCAGCACAAAGTGTGATGTTCCACTGCAGTGAAAACATGTGGGGAGGGGGTGGGGCGGCGGGCGGGGGGAGTGGATGGCAGAGAGTACAAAGCTCATTAGCTCCAAAGAAAATCCTTCAAATCACTGTTGACTTTTTCAGTCTTCTACCAAGACCGCGACCTTTCTCAAAATGTAACCAAGTGCTTTGGTTTGCTGAATCTTCTGATATATTCGTCATAACCACAATGTTTCCAGAACCTTAACCAAGTGCTTTGAGTTGCCTAAACGTAATCATTGAAGCTCTTTAGCAGGCTTTAGTTGCCAGGAGTGGATAGCGTGGGGAAAAACAAATGAAGACAAAACTTGACAAAACTCACCACATGGTCAAAGGTTTAGTAGCAGCTTCTGATCATATCACATCACCACACACCAACAATGGCGCTGGGCATCTTAAGCCTCCAATGATTTCTCTTTGTAAGACGCAATGGAGAAAAATAATCAATATATACAGTATATATCTGTCTATATATATGAAAAATGGATGTATCACACTCAGAAATGTCAGAGTCCTCTCTGCATAACTACTAGTGTCTTTATCTCCAAGGAAAGCACAAAGGAGAAGGTGATGTTAAATCAGCAGAGACGACAGTAGGTTAAATGAGGGAAGACTGGCAATAATGGCGTTCTTTACCTCCCACACAGTTCCATTGATCAAGGCTACTACCACATCTTTGAGTCAAACAATCCAGCTGCTTTCAAAGTGGCATTTGTCGTTAAATATATAATATTTAATTAGCGGGCTAATGCACTTAAAACGACCCAAGGATTTTGCCTGAAAAAGGAAAAATTGGCCTTTTGTCCGTTGCCCATTTTCCTGAATAAGTGCTGTAGATTTTTTTTCTCCAGTTCTAACTGCATTATAAAAAAGAAGTATAGGCCTTTATGCAATGTTTCAAAGACATGGAAAAACAGACACAAAGATAAAGCGGCTCCTGTCAAAGGGATTTTTTTCTATGGTTTTCTTTCATTCAGGTAATGCATTTAGCTTTTTAGTTATTGTTGAAGATCTCCCAAGGCTGCTGACCTCTGGAATTCTAATAAGCTCCCCTCCCAATTTATGATTGTTCTCAATTTTCATTAGTGGTGGCTCAGTGGTTAGCACAGTGGAAGGTTCTTGGTTCCAGCTTCGGGCCTTAAACTGTGGAGTATGTTGTCCCTGTGCCTGTGTGGGATCTCTCCACTGTCCTAACACTTGTCTAATAGGTGATACATGTATCCACCTTCGCCCACTGTCAGCCAGGACGGGCTCCAGCCTCCACCGCTACTCTGCAGTCGCGATGGATGGATGCATTCAAGGGAGAGTTAACAATGCGACTAATGCACGGTATATTTCACACATTTTTGGTTTCCTTATGCAGTATGAACAAAGGGATGCTGAACTGCTGCTTTTAAAACACATGCTTTGTCCATCCATCATAAAGAAAACATTGTATATCCTTTCAAACCATACTGGGCCTCATTCACCAATATATTCTTAAGTATTTTCTTAAATTCTGTCGTAAGTTGTTTTTAAGAAATTTCTTAAGAAAACTCTGCGTCAGCTTCATGAACAGAGACTGCAGAAATGTCCCTTGCTGTGTTCTTAAATTGATGAAACCCATCTCCTTTTTAAACTGAGAGCGCATGCTCAGGTGATCCTAATTAATATAGGATTAGCACAGGTAAACACTCCATCAATGACCATACATGGGCATGACACTGAGCAGAGAAGATAGATAGAAAGTAAAAATGCCCAAATGAAAATCTACAGAGGGAGCACCGGACTCCTAATGTAAAAGGAACTTTAGTGGTGCTGAAGAGCAAAAAAAAAAAAAGCTGTTATAATTAGTAGCATCAGCAATGGATGCAGAGTAACAGATAAAAAAGTTCAAGTTCAGCACTTCATTGCTATGGGATGGCATGGTTCCCAATAAACATAATTGATGTGAATTAAATGTCCATGGTGTTCTCAAGGAGACCGCAATGCTTTGTAAAATAATTTTAAAAACTATTAAAAACATTACTAATGATAGTAAAATGATGCAACTGCAGAACAGAAGAAAATTCAATAACCACTTGCATAAGTGTCAGCTCTGAAATGTGTGTAAATATGCTCTTTAGTGTGTGTAGAACAAATCCCAAATTAGAAAATATTGGTGAATGTCAAAATCTTCTTGAAAACTTAATAAGTGGGTTTTAAGAAGACGTTTCTCCTTAAGAATGAATGAGGTTTGTGAATGAGGCCTAATGTTACAGGTGTTTACTGTAGGCTTTATCAAAGCACTATGATGCAGCCTTTAATATCACAACACATATAGACTGACAATATATATTTATTCAATGTATTTAATTACTCACCAGAGGACATTGAATAAAAATGGAAGAAGAAGACTTGTTTTTAAGGAGGAACCACTGTGAACATGTTATAGTCATATTTTGATGAGCGGGACAAAAAGTCTGACCTTAACTGACCCAGATTTACGTGTCACGTTCAAATGCATTAAAAACAACAGCAAAATTGACTCAGTAAATCCAGACATTTCAACATTAAACAACACAAATCACAAACACCTCTCAGTGAAACATGATCAACTCAGCGGAAGTGCACGGGTCAATTATCCCTCTTTTGAATCAAAAGCATTTGAATGATGAAGCATCATGAACTCAAAGACGATGGCAGCGTGTTGCAGCAGCATGACCATTCTGTGTGCTTTAATGAGTAGTGGAGCCTCCATGATCATAAAAATGGTGGCTTTGATGCTTCATTGAAAGAGCCTCTCCAACACATCTGAAGGGGGCTCCTCCTTTGTAATAACAATTTATAATTTTCTTGATCTAAAGGCTGGATCGCTGTCTGTCTGTGGGAGGGGGGGGATTGCTCTTTCTACTCCTGAAGATTTTTTACAAATCAAAAAGTGAATTTGCCCAGGGGGTCCATCCAAGACCAGCTTTCATGAAGAAAGTGTGTCATTATGCCTCATCACACACAGACACACAAACCCAGGAGAAAAGAAAGGTGAATTCAAAGCCCTTGTAATAACCACTCACCTTATCACCATGTCAACGTCTCCCTCACTTGAGAAGAAGAAGGAGAATTACCTGCGTGATCTGCCTCTGGTTTGACATTTCTCTCTTGTTGGTCCAGCCCCAGTCATGACGTGTTCAGTTACCGCTGACAGAAGTCTTCTCTCCACATCTCCATACGTCTGAGATGATTTTGTGACATCACAAGGATTTTGGAAAACAAATCCCTGTCCAACGAGCACTACAGTACAAGTGGGGTCTGGAAATTCCAAGTTCCTTTTTTGTATGTTTGATTTATTTAACCCTCTATGGTACACATTATGATGCCATTTGGGTAAAAATGTTTGGAGCGTTTGTTTTGTCTCAAAATAGCTAAATAAACTTAATCTAAAGACATTTTTTAGAAATTATTATTTTGGGGGATTTGTTGCCTGTAGGCAACATTGTACCATAAATGATATCTTATACTGTACTAGAAATACCAGTCCTTAGACTTTCACCTCCACTGGTCTCATCCTCATCTCAGTTCTCACTCTCATCGTCCTCATCATCATCATACAGTAATAGCCTGAACCAAAATCAAATTTATTGTAAGGATCAAAACAGAATTATGATGAATGATTTATTTTTGAACATTATATTTGCACCTAAACACACCCTACCATAATTTCCTGCAATGTTGATTCCATAATGGTCCACTGTTGCCTCAAGGCAACGTTCTATAATGGTCCGTGGTTGCCTTCAGGCAACAGGTACATTTTAACAAGTTTCCATTATTTAATAAATTGCATGGAACTATTAAAAATTAAAATTATATTAAATATATTTTTTCCAGATGAAAAAAGGCCAGGAAGAGATGTTTTCAGACAAAATGGCAACCTGTTTTCCTTTGAAAAGGGTTTCAGTATGGCTTCCTGAAAGTCATGTGATAAATTAAAGCATTGTTATGTGTTCTCTATGGTCTTCTCTCTTTTATAAAGTATTATATCATTAAAAGGGATGCATGGTATAGTACCATTTTGGAGGTTTATTTTTTTTATTATTTTATTTATTTTATTTTATTTTAATATTAAGCACATGTTAACATTTTAAAAAATCATTATAACTCTGAAGGGACCAAAATCAAAATGTGTGAAACCTCCTCATTAGGACCGTTTAAGAGCGGCTCCACTGAATTCAAGTCCATTCCTTGTTTTTCCTCTTTCATGTTTTTCCTCTCTTCAGCTACTCATTTGTCCAGGTCAAAGGTGAAGGGCAAAACGGCCAAACGTCTTCACCACCTGATCCAATTACCTGGAGCTTTTTCCTCTCTCATTTAAGCAAACCTGAACAGCCTTCACACACTAACTTATTTAAGTTACGAGCTCCACTTGAAGACTAATCTTTACATCTGTCAGTTTGCTTCAGGGCATAATAGAATGTATTTGTATGTGTAATATAGATATGAATGTGTGTATGGCGCTATGGAACCATGAAACTGCACTATCCCGAGTTAAGGTGCTGAAAGTTTTGCGCAAGCAAGCACACACTGAAACAATCTGTCAAGTTGCAAACAGCTAAATGTTCATCCTGCAGAAAGGAAAAAGGAAATGTAAATTATGATGACTTATTTAACGAGATTAGCATGGCAACAGTACAAGTATGATTTCAAACACCCCTCCCTACTAAAAGCTATAGCACAGCACGCGCACACTCACACACACACACAGGAGTGTGTGACAAACTTGCCGGCGCCCCTCACAGGGTGACGCTACAGTTGATTTGGGAATTACAATTAGATTTATGATGTGGCTGCATATGGCTGCACTCTCTGTTTCTCTCTCTGAAATGCTGGGATTGGCTGCAGCGAGCACCGGCGCCGTGGCGTATACACCACAGCACAGTCAGAATGTGTGGCGTTACCTCACACAACACACACACATGCACACAATGGAACAATAGGCCACATTTACTGTAATGGGCCACCAAAATATAAAGAGTGAGTGGAATAGCTCAACTTTGGAAACAGAAAGCCTTGTGTTGGAAATTATTAGATCCCTGGAAAGTAAGAGCACTTTTTTAGAGTAATGGAAATAACAATTCATGCAGCAGTACCTGAGACTTGTGCACAGCACTTTCACATGCATAACACAATAACCTGAAGTGCTTTTCTGCAAATACTTGTGTAAAATACGCCACTAGTCACAGTAAGGAAAAACCTCAAGTCTGAACGTTTTGTGTATTTATTTATTGATTTTTTTTTGATTGTCTTTCTCACCAAGTTTATTGACACTTTTTAGAGCCAAAGCTGGCTAATAAATACAATGAAATGTTAAAACGCACAATTGAATTTCAAATACAATACTTATCACAAAAATGTGTATGACCAGAAATTGCGTCTTCTGCTTCTGCAGGTCACAAATGACAAAGAGGATGAGGTTACCTTTTTTTTTTCAAAGAGGTCAGGGCCCTTCAAACTGTGCTAGAGCTGCGGCAACGGAAGAGTTTCGCTTAAATAAATGAAATACTTATAAAGAAATGGCATTGAACTGGTACCTGGCATGTGAGAGGCCTTTTCCACTTTGACTGTCCTAATTGATCATGTTGAAAATCAAAAAAACAACTTCACATTAGTCAATACTAAAAAAACAAACAAACAAACAGAAAAAGACATAGAATTTATATCCAGTGCTTAGGATGTGTACGACACTAACAGAAATGTCTATGCATGAGGCTTGTTCAGTCCCAGCTTGTGAAGCTTTTCGAAGTGAAAAAAAAGAAAAAGAAAAAAAAAAAAGCCAATTATGGTCACAAACTCAAGACATGAGAAACAGAGCACCCAGAAACCACCTGGGGTCGCAGGTGATGAGAAATGGAAACATGTTCAAACTGCAAAGAGTGTGGTGAAAAAAGACAAAGAAAAAAAAAAGACATGTCTTCAGAGAAAGAATGTGACATCTGAGTAAAAGAGAGGAAAACAAGCGCGCGCCGCACACACCCAGCTGGGTGCTGACCAATGGGCCGCTCCGACACCAGAGAGGAACATCTCGCTTCAGACTGTGGAAAAACCTGGTGTGTGCTCTGACTGGGGTTTGGTTGTGGCTGAGAGGCTGAGAGAGACTTCTGCACTCCCCCTCCATTTTCATCGAAATAATTGACTTGGATGGAAGTATATGTGGACTAGAAAAAGGTACTTTTTTTTTTGAAACAATAGACCTATTAAACTCACTTTTGTTGTTTTGAACTCTATAAATTCTTTTTTTTAAAAAACATCAGTTGGATGTGTGTTTGCCCACAAGATGCTGGGAGGACATTTCAAAAATATCAACAAGCTAATAAAAATAGTAACACTTTGTACATTTTTGTACCGATTCAAAACACAGTTGAAAATACAGTGAAGGGATCCAGAATCTGAGAAAGTCTAATCCTACAGTAGGTCTTCATGGGCCAGAGAAATACACTGGTAAGACTTGTGAATTATCTCAAGTGTCAAAATGAGCCAAAAAATATTTGCACCTCTGATCTGATTGAAAGCGACAAAAGCTGTTGAGGTGTGTGTGTGTGTGTGTGTGTACTGCACTTGTTGCACAGTGTGTTAAGTGTTTGGCCTGAAGGAACTGTGGGCAATGTGGGTTATGATGAAAGCACCGATGCAGTGGAATCTAGAAGAGATGCTGCAGTGCTGCTCTTCTAACGACGTCTGAAAGCCAGAGAGCAACGCAGTGTGTGTGTGTGTTTGTGTATGTGTGTGTGTGTATATGAACACATCCTCCCTGAGTGCTGCCTGTGATTGGGTCAGGAGAGGAGCCAGCAGTTACCGATGAAGAACTCATCTCATCAGACAGAACAAGCTGATTGTATAAGACTTTTGCAGCATTGGAAGTTAAGACTACAACATCCCAAGTGAATGTGAATGTAGGTTTGGCACATTTGAAGAAATTATGTACAATGTCTGGGTAGGTACTTACTTACTTACTAATACTAATGCTAATACTACTAATAATAACATTATTCTGTGATGTAAGGGACTTTGCTCCCTTTATTTCATCTGAAAACAATCTGAAAAGTACTACCACTCTTTGTATGAAAACAAAACGAAACACATTCACAAGCTGGCACATCATACCTGAGCTGGGATCTTAAAAAAAAAAGAAAAAAAAAAGAAAAAATCTAACAGTAATGTAATGTAAGCAGTTTGTCAGAAAAAATACGTAGATGCACTGTATTCATAAGAAACAAAAGTAAGACTATAAGATTACAAGAGCTAGGATTTATATTAAAACTTTTCAAATTTCAAGTTCTGACAGTCCAGAGTTTGTACAGGCAGTGACCTGTCAGAAAAAGTCTATAGAACAAAAAAAGAAAAAAAGTAAATACATAATGATAAAAACTAAATCACTCTTTAAACATTTAAGACCAAATAGCTGTTGAAGACCAATCCTTGATGCTTCAATATCCATGCATGCTCTAGACAAACCACAAAGCTCCATGTGTTTGTCGCTCATTTGTCTTCTCGTATTCTTTCTTTTCTAACTCTTGTTCGCGCCGGTTAAGATTGTCAAAGTTCTAGGAAACTGAAGTTCATCGTCGAGTGGATGCCTGAATGTCTGTTAAGGTTGTTGTTCTCTCACATTTTTTCCCGTCAGCCCTCTTCTTCAATTGGACGTCCATCAATAGACTTTCCCAAGAACTTTCTGAGCATGTCCGCTGAGTTGAAAATCCTGACTGGGCACGATCAGTGAATGACACAGCATGTCCAGAAAGGTCGCCTGAAGGTCTCTGTAATAAACTATGCTTTTAAAAAGTGTTTCTGAGTATAACAGGAGTTTTTTCTTTTTTCTCTTTTTACAAACTGACACCCTGAGCGACACTCAGTTGGCGCTGACGGCCTCCCGTGTCTCATGGTCGCTGCTATAGTCTGACTTGGGCTCGTCCTCAAAGTCCTCGTACATGTCCATGTCGTCGTCTCCGTTGGTGGGGTCGCTGGGCAGATCCAAGCCTCCCACCCCTCCGCCGTTGCTGCCTCCGCCGCCGCCGCCGCCGCCGGGCTCAGATTTCACCCCGTATGTGCTTTGGATGACGGCGGTGGCCGGTTCGGGGCTGGCTGAGTTGCTAGAGCAGTCTGATGTCAGGTGTGGGGACGGTGTGGCTGTTGTTGCCATGGTGATGGCGCCTGGGTAAACTCCTACCCCGCCCGGGCTGCTGCCGAGAGGAATTGGTGGCTGAGGCCTGGGAAGCAAGGGAAAAAGAAAAAGAAGAAGGTTTTAAGAGACTTATTCATCACAATAAACACTAAAGGCTTGTGTGAAAGAGAGCTAGCTGGTTAGCATGCTAACTTGAGGGCAGAAACAGGGCCGTTTCTAGCTATCTAGGGGCCCTGTGCCAGATGCTGTTTGGGGGCCCCAACAAAATGTTAAACCTTCAGACCAAAGGGAAAAAATAGATTGATTGATTGATTGACTGCTGATGTTTATTTATTTGTTTATTTTTATTTACTTATTTGTTTATTCTCCTCTTCTCTTGTTTTGTTCTCTCTGTGCTGTGCCATAAATGAAACAGTTTTATAGTAGACTATTACTCAAAAACATTCATTTTACATTTCTGAAAATACGGTTTTGAATATTAAACATACAGTAACTCAACATAAAAATTCTTACTACCAAACCTAAACAATTACAAAATACAAAAAGTAAATGAATAAAAATACCCAAGGCCAAGCCCCAGAACAGCAGAGAATAAATTAGAATATATTTTAAAAATACATTTAACAACCTGTACCTTTAATACCCAAAATAATAAGTATGGTAATAATAAGCCATCCTCACATGAGAGTGTTTTGTTCATGCATCGATAATTGTTCAGATTATGGTATGTTGAAGAGATAAAAGAAAACAAACACAGTGCAAACAAAATAAATGACCAAAGAGTTGGTGCTACCAGGCTGACAGCTGATTGGCTGACAGCTTCTGACTGATCCCATCACTTCTGATCGTTTTAACCTTTGAACAACTGCTTTGAACATTAATTCTGAGGCCACTTAAGATAACTGCGGCACTGCTCTTCCTGGGCATGTCCTGACAGGGAGCTCCCGCTGCCAGCTCACCGCTCAGCCGCACAGCCGCTAAATAACCTGTTAAGATACAGATGGAATGAGGATAAACGAACATCACTCAAACAGGCCCTCTGGCTCCTCACATGAGCCACATAAAGCAGGAAAATTGCTGTCACTTTGCTCACCTAACAGTTTTCCCTCCTCTGTCTCCTGAAACAATTACCAGCGTCCGCCTTGACGGCCTCATTTTCACATTCAGCTCTTTAAAACAACACCAGTCTAGTTGCGAGGAATGTGCCAGAAAGGGCTTGTGTACTTGCTTCCAGAAGCTTTTTGATTTAACTTTGATTGAAACTCCAGACCTGAAGAATCATAGACTCTCTTTTCCTTCTTTTTTGCATTTGCTTGACCACACACAGTAAATGTGGCATTTAACTTGCAACGCGCCTCGCTCCTGTTCCCTCTCAAACATCTGCTTACATTTCATATTCCACTATGTCTGTCTGTGTCCAATTTCACTGCCTGCAAGTGCCCCGCATTGTCCTAATTTAATAAATGACAAGCTATTAAAAATCGCTCCTATTCAAAGCCGTGGCCTCTGGTAAATCCATCTGAAACACAGGCCACTGTGATGGCATTAAACACATCCATGGCTGGTTCCTATTAAGACAATGCCACTGTTTTTCCCCTCGCTGACTACACTCTAAAAATATAGAACGCTCCTCAGCAATCGTTTAAAGGCTTTTGCAGATAAAACCAGAGGCTCTGCGAACAAATCATTTTTAAAGAAGAAATCATTCTTAAAGGGCTCATAAATCCCGATGGTCCCTCCACAAACCTCCAAATAATGGATGTAGTTTAAAATATTTCATATTCATTCTGACACATGAATAAAACGATATGAGACAGAAGTGCAGACAAACAATCAGATTACTTGTGAAATATCTGAATAGAACACCTACAGAAGAATAAGACGTTTTTTTTTGTTTGTTCGTTTTTTTATCGTAGCCATATTCAGGCTGAGGAGGAAGGACTAAACATTAAGACAAACTGACAGTTTTTCAGTTAACGGGTACAACAGTGTACAACAGTGCGATCCAACGCTCTGTGACTGTCAACAAACAAAGACCTTTTGCCTTCGATAAAGACTATGATAATTATCCATTGTTCATCCAGGGAACAGGCCTCCTGCCCGTCACCTACACATAATAAGCTAAGCTTCAGCCGACACCTTTTCAGTCTTGAATGCCCCCCAAAAAAGAAAAAAAGAGGAAAAAAATATTAACAAATATCAAATATTAACATTCTATAATAATATTCTATGTTTACTTGTGTTAAATCAAATCAATTATTAATTATGATTCTGTTTGGTAACACTTTATTTTAAGGGGTCATTGTTCCTGTGTATCTACCTAATTAATTACAGTGTAATTTAAATCAAATCAATTATTAATTATGATTATGTTTTTATTATTTTGTGTTATTAAATTTTTACATAGGTAATCACCGTCTACACAGGAACAATGACCCCTTAAAATAAAGTGTTACCTTATGTTTTTATTATTGTGTTTTTTTCATCCTCCTCTTCTTCTGTCTGCCTGAATGTCTGACTGGTCTGGGACCTGTTACATCAATGTCCAGTCTACAGGAGAAGCAGACTGATGGTTTAACTGAGGCTGGTCTGGGATGGAATCATGTTCCCTGCCTTCTGCCACTGTGTACTGAGACAGTGTGTTGAGCCACACACCACTGTGATGAATGTACCCTGTAATTACAAAATGTTGATGCAAGAGAGGTTATTCTAATGCAAACTGTTTGATTATAAAAGCTGAAGGAGAAAACAATCTCCCTGAAAGTAGAAATAATAGACCAAATGTGTGGTTTCCTGGAATTTAGATCATTAGTAGACATTAAGACCATGTGGACATCCTGCCTGTGTAAAATAGGCAAATTTAAAATTAAATTCCAAAACCACACAAAGAATAAACTGCAGCTTTATATAAATAGTAAGAAGCTGAGTGACTGAGAGGGACAGCAGTGACACTCACCCCACAAAGAACTGCCTCATCTCCTGACGCCGTGACCGCATCATCTGCTTGTATTCTCCGATCCGCAGCTTTTTGCCGTCGATGATGCAGGTCCTCTTGGGCCGTGGCTTGTACTTGTAGTTGGGATATTTCTCCAGGTGGATCTTGCTCAAACGAGCCTGCTCCTCATAGTACGGCTGCTTCTCCTGGTTGGTCATGGCTTTCCAGCGAGAGCCTGCATGGAGCAAAGGATCAAGGTTTTAGTTTGCTCTCTAGTTTTTATTCATGTGTCATAAAACACAACTGTATGTTAAGAAAAAAAAAAGATTATTATTTAAAAAACCTCAGTGTGACAAAAAGGGGAATTTCACCCAAAATTCAAATTTCACTCATCTACTCACCCTCATGCCAACTATAAGAGCTGGGAGAATTTCCCGACATGAGAAATTGTTCCTGTGTCGGAAGAGCAGTGAACTGAGACACTGGGAGCTTCCGCTACAAACAAGCTTAAAATATAGACTTATTGAATTTCTTTCAGAACAATTTCTCATGTTGGGGCTTCAATACAAGAGGGACATCCTTTTTTTTTTTTCTCTGATTTCTTTCTCTTACATACAACTTACTGTATACAGTATGGACATCGAGTACTCTGTCTTGTATATTCCAACAGGTAGTAACCAGATAGTCACTAAAGGTGTAGTGTTGTCATTGACATTGAGTGCTCTGTCCTGTGTCTCCTTATATGGAGTACAGACATTGAGTAATCTGTCTTGTATGTGGTGACAGGGTGACAGGATAGCTTAGGTAGGGTATAATAATTTTCATGAGAGTGTGTAATGTTGTATAATGTACTAATGAAATGACAAATGTCCCTGACAAATGTATATTTTTCTATCAATGATCATTTCTGACAAATGTATATTTTTTTATTAATGGACTTGTGATGTCTGATGAATGTAACTTATTTATTAATTTCGGTTGTCTAAATTATGTTACTGTTCTTCTTTTAAGGTAGCCCTTCACCATCTGGCAGAGGGGGGGCTTCAATTTACACTAGATGATGTTTTATTAATGTACACTGTCCCTTTCTTAAATAAATAAACTATAAACTATAAACATTACAGACGAGCAGTATGGAGGTATTTGGATGTTTTTTGGTGTGTCTTTTTGGACAAAGAAAAGTGGTATCCATTCACAACCATTATATGGACAAATACTGCTGCGTGGACCCCCCCGTAACTCAGAGAAGGAACAGAGGACTCTGAAAATTCTCACAGCTCTTAGTCGACATGAGGGTGAGTAGATAATGAGTGAAATTTGAATTTTGGTTGAACTATCCCTTTAAATGTGAAAAAAGTTTTGACATGTTTTCTTAACCAGTTTCAGTGACGCTGGTTGAGCTTGTGGTTAAATAGATGAAATGATCCAATAGGACTAACATGCTGTCATTTCAGCCGCACATTATTTCAGTCATTGAAAGGAGAGACGCAGCGCTGCTCTATACATAAACCTTCACCATTTCTGGTAGGTTCTTAACGTTGAATGTCATCTTATGAACAGACACCATTGAGTCTTTAACCGAGGAAAATCAGGAGTGGATTACACTCTGCTCCCTCTTGGTAGAATGACACATTGTGGACTTATTCTTTTCCTTGGTAAGAGGGCCTTCTGGAGAAGAGGACAGGGCCATTACAGCAGGAATGCAGCACATCTGCGAAGCACTCTGACAACTGATTATACACACTCTGCCTCTCTGCTCTGTTTATCAAGGTTTATCACAAACTAGTCTTGTACTTTTGTGACACAGGAAACAAGGATTTTTTTCAGCCTGCCACCCACTCCCCTGAGTCCAGCTGTGTTATTACATTGCATTGTACACAAGCACATACAGAATTGTGCACTTTGAGCTCAGCTTTTTGTTTCAGTGTCGCTACAGACACTGACTGTAATAAATAAGTGGAGAATTATCTCTTAGTGCTCCCTGCCTGCCAACAGGAACTAACTGTTCACATATTAAACAAATCATTTCTCACAGAGGACTTTAAATATCTCATTTCAATAAAGAATTATGTCATCGTTCAAATTCAAACAGAAAATGTTTTTATCTGAGCTCAATGAGACAGAAAAATAATTTTGGGTAACACTTTACTGTATTTGACACCTATTTCTATAAGGCATTATACCCATATTTATAATGAGTTAATGCAGTTATAGCACTGTATAACTATAGTTATAAACACTCATCAATGATCCTAATGCTTTATAACAAAGCATTTTATCATGACTTATAAGGTCAGGTATTATAATACATTATAACTGTTAGTAACTCATGACAATGCCCACATTTATAATGCATTATGAATATAGTTATAATGTGTTATAATTGGCTTATAAACAGGTATAACTACCATTATAAACACTCATAAATTATCATAATGTTTTATAAGAATAAACACATTAGAGAGAATTTTATAATGGCTTATAAAGTCAAGTCATTATAATAGAGTAATAATTGTTCTATAATGTGTTGTGCTTATTGTTATAAAGTCTTATGATAATTTATGATGATAGTTATACACGTTTATAAGCCAATTATAACACATTATAACTATATTTATAATGCATTATAAATGTGGGCATTGTCACGAGTTACTAACAGTTATAATGTATTATAATACCTGACCTCATGATAAAATGCTTTATAGTGTGTTATGATTATTGTTATAAAGCATTATGAGTGTTTACAACTATAGTTATACAGTGCTATAACTTATAAGTATGTTCATAATGTGTTAAAGAGATAGGCGTCAAATAAAGTGTTAGTGAATTTTGTTAAGGTTGCTCAGGAGGAAGGTTTACAATCAGCTGACTGCAGCTCTGAACAGGACAGTGGAGCTCTTAATGTTTCACCAGCAGCTGCTCTGCTCAGCACTGTGTGAATGGCTACCTGTGTGAAGGAGGTTAGTATCAACACCAGCGCTTTTTAACTGAAAGCATCCATCACACTGGTCAGAGAGGGTGACACAGTGGAGCTCTGTGGAGAAACACTGGTCCTTCTTACAGTCTGAGCAGGACTGGGAAGAAACCCTGTGAACTGGAGAACAGCAGAGCAGCAGCAGAGTGGAAGCTAATGAGCAGAGAGGAGATGCTCTGTGTCCTTGAACAAGATTATTCATTGTGAGTGAGCATCTATAAGATGTACAGCATGTCAATCTCATTCTTTTCTTCATTCCACATAAAAAAATATATATATTCAAAAGGCATTTAAAAGATTTGTGTTTATTCCATCCAAAAGGTGAGAAGATAAAGTGATTACTCCTCAGCTCAGAAAATGTCTCAAATTACAAAAAGTCAAGAGACACATGGGAGAAAAGTGAAAATGATCCGATGATTAAAAACAGCCAAAGCAAAAAACAAAAAGCCCTATGATTTGAGTTTTTTATTATCACCAAAATAATAAATAAAAACTTGATGTTCTCACCCAGGATCTTGCTGATGTTGGAGTTGTGCATGTCGGGGAAGGTCTGCAGGATCTTTCTCCTCTCGTCTTTGGCCCACACCATGAAGGCGTTCATGGGCCTCTTGATGTGCGGCTCGTTGTTGTTCCTGCCCCGCGCCTCCCTGAACACTCGTGCCTCTGTGATGTTACTCCCTGTGTGACACAAAGGTGGATGGAGTGTGTTGACCAGGGTTTCTACAGATTAAGCCAAGTTACATTTAAGACTTTTTAAGATGTTTTAATGCTACACATTTGCTCGTCGGTACTGTATGTTTCCATCCAAAGTGATTTGAATAACTGGGAAATGCACATTAAAATAAATTTGAGTTCTGTGTGTTTCCATTAAAAGTACGGACTTTGGTGAAAACTCGCGCACGTTTCCCGCAGGTGTCCTTTCAAAATAAATGCATAAAAAGTCAGAAAAAAAACTGACGGAGGAGCAGGTGGCGGTGTAAAATCTAGCGGTGACAGCCGCCATTAACTTCTCTATGTCGGAATGTTACCACTTATTTTGAGATTTGAGACTAATCACAAGTGTTAACATTTTTAAGATGTTTGAAAAATTGATTGAAGACATTTTAATGCCAATTAAGGCTTCGTTTTTAGATGAATAAATTCAAAGACGTTTTTAAGGATCGGTAAGAACACATTGATCATTGAGACTCAACACAGCGACGACACAGACTGGTCCTGTGTCTCTCTTCGCTCCTCATAACAGGAAGTGGAACAAAGGTCCAGTGGGGGTGTTGTTGGGGTGCCCTCAGCATGCTCACACAAACAGATAGTATCTCAGTGCCTATGCTCCTGTGTTTACTCCTCAGACTCTAAACTAAACCACGACGAGCGCTCCTCAACCCTCACTGCTTGTAAACAGTGGTGCTTTATGAGAAACAGGTGGGTTGGGGGAAACGCAAAGTCAGTGTCGTTCCTCTACATCCAGACAGATAATTAATGCATTTGAAGAGATTTTATGTTTCTGGAGAATTTGGTGTATGAAGTCAATTTGCACAGTAACCGTCCTTAACTTCAGCAGACTTGCAGCACGTCCTTGCCTGCTTTTGTTTGCATACTTGCACTGTGTATGATCCTCTGTCACATACACTCGCTGTTTAAAAAGAGTAGAATCCAGCCTCTTGTCATGCACTTGCAGATATAATAACAGTGTAAAATGTTGACAGTGAGCGCTCTGTTTAGCTGTGGAGGGTGTCCTTCAGTGGTGCTTCCTGCACAGCACAATAAATATTTGTCTTTGCTGAATACCTGTATGTTCTTTTTTTTTTTTTTTTGGCACATGTCTTTTTCTTCTGCACCCGAGCTCTGAGGTATGATGCCTACAGAGCTACACAGGCCTCATCTACATGACTTATTGATTTAGACAACTTTCCTTTTCCATTTACTCTAATTGCAGGGATTTCTGTGTTACACATTCAGAAAAATGTGATTGTCAGGAATAAAAAGAATTTTAAAAAACACAACAACTCAGAGACAGTGTGAGTGTTTACCATCCAGATCTTCTGGTCTTGTCAGGTCAATGACTCGATGGACCATCTTCCCAGCATCCTCTCCCAGCTTCCCCAGGTGCTGGCTCAGCGTCTCGTAGTGCAGCCGCTCCTGCAATGCAAGGAAAAGTTTGAAGAATCACCAAAAGCAAGCTGCTGAGTTGAGCTTCAAAACAATCATTCTTTTGACTTCCTTGTTAGTTTCAGTTGCTGTTTTCTTCATATTAAAGGGATAGTTCACCCAAAATTGAAAGCGTGTTTTGTAGCGGACGCTTCTCGAAGCTCCTCTTCCCGGTTCATCAAATTTGGACAAACTGGGAAGAGGAGCTTCCGCTACAAAACAAGCTTGAAATATAGACTTATTTAATTTTTTTTGGGACAATTTCGCATTTCGAGGCCTCAATACAAGATGGGCATTGGGAGGTATTTGGATGTGTCTTTTTGTTACGAAGACAGTTGGTGTCCATTTGCAACCATTATGGACATGCACTGCTACGCCGAGACCCCTGTAACTCAGAGAAGCCATGGATAACTCTGAAACTTCTCCCAGCCCTTTTTCGACATGAGGGTGAGTAAATAATGAGTGACATTAGAATTTTGGGTGAACTATCCCTTCAATTAATTATTGTGAAAGTATAAAAGCACCAGCCCACAAAGAACTGCAGGAAGCCTGTATTCAGAAACATAACTTTAAACTGAGCCATCAGGATTGTGATGTCACAGCTCTGCCCTAAGCCCCGCCCACCTGCAGCCATCAGCCAGCTTTGCAGGATTTGTTTTTTCAAGGTGAAACGACGCTGACCACAGCTTTTGGTTCTGAAAGCCACCACTCTATCTTCTTATGGAACAACATTTCAAATAAAAAAAGCTTTAATGTCTGGATCAAATTCTCTGGCATCAAATGGAGCAGTTTATTCTGCTGCAGCACCACCGTCAGATTCTTCTTGGTTATACGATAAGCTAGCGGAGCGTGTTGGTCATCAGCGTCCTCCTCCACCTCCCATTATCACTCACTTCAGCTCTGTGTTTCTGCCTCCGCTGCTTACAAGCAGCCTGCCCTGCGCAGAGGCCTTCCAGCTAAAATTACCCCACTACACTCCCAAACTGTGGTGGAAAACATCGAACCCTCTGCACAGCTACCGCACATCCACACTCCTCCTCCACCCCCCCCACCCCCACCACCCCCTTCCTTCACTCGCCTCCTTTTTCTGGTGACAGAGGCATTTTGTTTGACGCAAGGAATGGTTGCCGGGTGAAGTCATGCCGCGGTAGCCGCTGGCAGAGTTGGTGGAACTTAGGGGCCGGTGTGTGTACGTGCGTGTGTTTGTGTATGTGCAAGTGTGTATGTCTGTGTGTGTGTGTGTGTTTATAGATGAGGAGCCGGCGCGGGCCAATGTCAGCACTACGGCAGGGCTATAATCAGGCCCACCACAGAACATGCGCCTGGGCAGTGCCATGCTCACCGCAGGAAGCAGCCGCCTAACAAAGGACTAAAGAAAAGAGAGAAAAAAGAGAATGACACAACGAGATAAAGAAAGAGCAGAAGAAAAAGAAAAAGGAAGCAGAGTGGAATGGAAAACTAGTCCAGAGACAGGAATAAGGTCTGGAGTTCAGTAAAAGTTGTCTTTGATTACATTTATGATGCTTCACCAAGAGCATCATCTCTAAACATCAGAAGCAGTTTGAGACACAGTTATGAATATTGCTGCTAAATGAGGAGAGATGGAAAACTAATGCAGAGTGGAGTTAGGCTTTTGGAAAACGGATGAGGACAGCATCAATAGAGGTGGACTGATCCAAACTACAGATTAACAGCAGACCTGGGTCAGAATCTGAAAGTATTCCCTGCGGTTGGTCGACTCCGCTCGACTTGAAAGTTCTTGTGGCAAATGAAATAAGGTGCTGTCTTTGCTTTGTTTAGTCAAGATTGAAATAGGTTTGGCCTGCGCGCCTGCTGGTTAGATGCTGGACGGCTGCCGTCTGGAGCTGGATTATAGACTTTTTCTTTCTTTCGTTCTTTTTTTTTTTTTTAATTTCTCTTTCATGTGACTCCATTTGTATTGTGTACACTGTTGGATTATGTCTCCTCTTCTTTACCACAGAGGGACTACCTGCTAAAAATAGTCAATGTCAGTGCTGATGCTCAAGCAAATAAAGTGAAGAGAACATTCGCTGCTTAGCAGAACCTTTATCTGCCAGCAGAGCAGCACCGAGTCTGAATGGCTTTGGCACAGTAAAGATTTCATACTTGATATTACATTACCATTAACCCAGGTCTGAATCGGTGCAAAAAGAGCACTTGACTTGGGAGTAGACAAGTTGACTAACCAAGGACTAAATGAATTATACACACTGAAGGACATGTGCAGGGACACAGAAGAATTTAAGCAAGCAAATGAATAAGCAGCTAAATTGGGAAAACAACAGGAAAGAAGAGCATTCACTTGAATCTGTATTTGTACCACTGGCTCTGGAGTCTAATACTGCTGCTGAATGTATATTTCTAAATTTAAGAGACACCCGACTCTTTTTGTTCTCCCCGGTTTCTCCTTGTCTTGGCGTTTGCGTCGCTCCACCGTTGCTAGGGAAACACTCTAAACTTTGCTGTTTTTTTTTTTTTTATAATCCACACCGTATTGAGCTCATTACCACAGTTACAACTCGCCCACCGCCAGCACGGCCTGCCTCCAACTGACCCGCAACCGTTTACTGTCTCCTCCCGGACCAATCAAGTTTGGCAACCTCCGCAGCCCCCCACCTCCCCCTCCCCCTCCCCATGCCCCCTCTCTCCTCCTTTTTCTCTTTGTCAGTCCTTCTCTCTCTCTCTGTCCTTCCTTTTCCAGACTTTGCTGTGTGTGGATAGAGCTGTCAGTCAGCCCTGTTCTCCTTCTCTCTTTTCACCATTCCTCCTATTCATAGCCCTCAACACGGCACCAGCAGCCCACCACCCCCTTTCCAACCCTTGAGGCTCCAATCCCCCAAAAGAAGTAGACACTCAACAGTCTATTTGCAGGTGCCAGACTCTGCTTTGTAGTATACATTATTATAATGTATATCATCCAGACTTCAAATGCAGCAACATTACGTCGACCTTTAATCAAGACTTGGAAGCAGCGTCTGAGCTGTCGGTTTCACAAGCTCGCTTCCTACAAAGACCAAACTCACCAGAGGAGCCAATATAAACGTCTATACAACCATTTCCTCCCCCCTCTCCTCCCTCCAGACTTACTCTGCACCACAGAAACTGTGAGCACACGGAGCAACTTTATTCAACTGGGCCCCGACAAAAGACACAGGGCTAAGTGAAATTAAAGACTGTTAAATGCAGAGATCAAGTGAATTTCAAAACTGTACAAAAGTTAAGAATGAAGACTTTCTGAAAGTCTGAACAGGAATGTTAAAAGCTCCCTATTTTACAGTATGCCTAGATTTTATTGTAAGCTTTTATTTTTGTTTGTCAACAACAAGATAAATGTGTGGTTTTACAAACCAAAATTCATCTCACATAACAAAACATAATAACATAATCACATCCTGGGATGAGGGCGGGCTGGTCTGAGAGCAGTGACATCACAAAGTTACACAAGTTGTGTTTTAAGGCTCAGTTGCTGAATACAGGCTGTGTGCTTTTCTCTGTGGACTGAGGCTTTGATACTTTCACAGTGTTAACACAGAACCTGGACCTGCTTTAAAATCAAAGTACACACTGACATCCACCTTTACACAATACGGAACCTTTACTAAACAAACAGGTGTGAGGATTACTGAGCAAATTCAATGAACAAATATGAAGTAAAGAATGATGACTGATAAATAATGTCTGGCTAAAAGGGGGAGGAGTGCATACTCTGGTTTTAGCTCAGCTTGATGATTGATACTTGTTTATTTCAGATTTCTGGCACATGGTTCAGACTGTCTGCTGAAGGATCTGTTACAGCTTCAGCAGAGACAAAACAAAAAAAATGTCCTTGCCATTTAATCTAAAATGATTGTGTGCATTTATAATTGTGTGTAATTATATAAGAAAAGTTCCCTCTCATGTTGGAAACAGGAACAGTTGTCTACACTCTTAGAAATAAGGGTTCCAAAAGTGTCCTTCTACAAGGGCTGAGGTTCTACCTGGAACCATTTGCTTCTGAAAAACCCTTTCCTGAAGAAAGGCTTTTTCGAGGGTTCTTGGTAACACTAAGGGTTCCAGTAAGAACCATTTTGAAAAAACACTTTCCCCAAAGAAATGGTTTTTTAAGGGTTCCAGTAAAAGGGTTCTTGGTGGAACTCCCTGCGTGGGTTCTAGATGAAACCGTAAGAAGTGGGGTATTTTCTGGATGAAACCCCCAGTAAGGCTTCTGGGTGAAACCAATACGCCATATTGGTGTACACGAGGTGTAACCTTTCACAGATGGTTCTAGGTATAATATAACCCTTTATGTGTTGGGTTCTCGGTATAACCCTTTAAGTTCTAGGTAGTTCTAGGTAGAACCTTTAAAGGAGCCAAAAAGGGTTCTCCTATGAGGACAAGCCGAAGGATCTTATATGGTTCTACATAGCACTTTTATTTCTATGAGTGTAAAGCAGTATTATTATTCTTCTATCACATTTTAAATCAGTTTTACCAATAATTCCAAACTGCTCCACCTATAAAACACTTCCCATGCAGATTTACTGAAGAGCTTCTACATGTTAGCGTGTTCTCTTCTGCTGAGGGAGTGAAGAAGCTACTGTACAGTAGCAGGACTGGGACACATGGTTGATTTTGGTGTTTTCATCCAGGACATGGAAGCTGAGTAATGTGCCAACCTCTCAGAAACTTGATGTTTTCCTTTAAGTGGGTTTAGGGAGTGTTTGTGGCTGTTTAGATGAGAAAAAAGTGCACAGTCTCTTGCACCCAACACACACACACACACACCGACACACAAACAGTAACATACATGCACAAACCCACACAGTCATACACAGTGGCTATTTCAGTGAGCTTTGGCAGCCGCAGGCCAGCTGGAAGCAACGTAAGCGTAAGGTGATACTCAACAATGCCACTAACTGGCCCGGCCTCTCGTCTGTACACCAGCTATAATGACATTAACATGGCCAAGGCCAGTGCAGAGCCAGCACACACACACACACACACACACACACACAAAGGCACACAGGATCATATTCGCCCTCTTAGTAAAATGTCTATCATCCATGTTTGATGCCTTGGGACAAAAATACACAAACGGAACGCAAAATAAACACAAACACACACTCAGACGTCATCACGGCAAATCCCTCTGAGTCAATCAGCATGGGGAATAAATAGCTCAACATTCAGCATGGCACTGAGATAGCATTTACAGCAGTTGTCTCATTCCCTCCAAAGAAGCTGAGCGCACTCGCACTCGTACAATGCCATAAAACAAAAAGGGCTCAGGCACGGCTTCAAAGTTTCAAAGGGGAGGATTTGAGTAACAAATTTATTTGACGAACAGAAAACAACACACAAATCCAAGGTAAAGAAAGAGAGCTGGTCCCGCTGCCTCCCGAGGTGGAATGGGTGAGTCACACGCTCAGTATCCAGCAAGTTCCATCCATGAATTGTTTAAGACAGAGCAAAGCCTTTGAGAGCTTTAGAGAAAAACGCACTCACACACTCACACACACACCCTCTGTCCCAAAGAAAAAATTATGTATTTAAAGCTCAGAGAAAGAGTCTTTGAGCTGCTGTTGTTAGGTAACGAATACAAACTGACAACAAACACCGAGGCCTGCTGTCGTCCTCGAACCGGAAACAATTACTTTGAGACTTTCCAATGAGCATTTTATTAGGAGGCATGGAGCAATAAACCAAATTACTGCATTGCTGTGGTTTTGTTCATATAAAGCTGGAAAAAAACAGAGCTAGAGAAGTGTGTCGGCTTTTCTTTGCAACACACTCACCTTAATCTGTAATTTCAAAGTGAACTTTTTTGCAAAAAGCTCTTTTAAGCACAAACTTATTTGGAGACATTTCTGGGATTTTTGGTCAGACCTGATGCAGACAACTCACATTAAGCCTTAATAAACAATTTATCAGTATGGCCTGTTGTATAATTTATATTTATGAGCTTCTTAGTGTTTACTAGTATAATGACTTATAAAAAAAATCAACTTGGGACCGAGCATAAGTACAGCAGAGATATATTTTGCCAGATTTTGGATGTTTTCCTCCTGAAGATGCAAGGCAAACAAGTCCAAAAAATTCAAAACAGCCTATCCTTGGAGTGCACCAATCATGACCTACTTGGGGTTGGTGAGTTCAAAGTCTCCACCCCTAAAATATTCATGAGCTCTTCTCCTCCTCCTTCCCCTCATCCTTGCAAGGCAACATGGGATCAATTGCGCAGGAGAGCCGGTCTAATCATGTTCCCTATTTTACTGAATGTCTGATCCATGGAATCCGTGATTGGCTGATCAGACTGATTGAAGATGTTTTGGAGTATGGATTTCCCTCTGGATATCAGATCCTGGTACAAAGGCCCTGTCTCCTTCTGCCCAAAGGGAGAGAGACGGGCCGGGGGAAGAGGTGAGACCGGAGGGGGGGAGGTCTCTTCCCCAAGAAAAGCCCTTTAATTGGGCTACAACCCTGAGGCCGGGATCCCCCCTCCAGGGCAAGTGGAGAGCTGGACTCTATTACTGTATGTATACACACATACACACACATACTGCACAGACTAATGTTAACACTATCTCCTCTCCAAAAAACACCCACTCAGTCTCAGTCAAGGCAGACACACAAACACACTCACACGCCAAAACCATCACTTGTCATTGGCCCAGCTGCTCCCTCTTCAAAGCTGTTGGCTTCTGGGTGGCCATGGAGATGAGAGGAGAAAAGAGAAGTTCTCAAGAAGTGCAGCCCGCGCCAAGCAACACCAAATATCATCCATGAATATTCTTCAGGCTCGAGCATGAGCAAAGTAGAAACTTTGGATAGTTGGCTGGTGAAATACTGTGTGTGTCTGCGTGTGTGTGTGCAAAAGAGTAAGAGAAAATATGAAGTATGTGACAAGTATAAAGTATATGCTGTATGAGGAAGTGCTCACATTTTACTGAGGATTTTTTGAATTCATAACCTGAGCAGCAACTCCAACTACACTGGGATGTTTTTTGATTGATATGAATGATGAGCCTTAACCCTATAGTTTCAAATATGATCGTATGCTTATTTTGGTAACACTTTACTTGACGCCTATCTCTATAACACATTATAACCATACTTATAGTGAGTTATAATGCAGTTGTAGCACTGTATAACTATAGTTATAAACACTCATAAATGATCATAACACACTATAAAGCATTTTATCATGACTTATAAGGTCAGGTATTGTAATAGGTTATAATTGTTAGTAACTGGCTGACAATGGCCACATTTATAATGCATTATAAATATAGTTATAATGTTTTATAATTGGCTTATAAACATGTATAACCATCATTATAAACACTCATAAATCACATAAGACTTTATAACAATAAGTACATTATAGAGCATTATAACTCTATTATAATACTAAGACCTGATAAGCCATTATAAAATGATCTATGATGTATTATGCTTATTGTTATAAAGTCTTGTGATAATTAATGAGTGTTTATAATGGTAGTTATACACATTTATAAGCCAATTATAACACATTATAACAACGTATATTTATAACGCATTATCAATGTGGTCATTGTCAGTGAGTTACTAACAATTATAACCTATTATAATACCTGACCTTATAAGTCATGATAAAATGCTTTATAGTGTGTTATGATTATTTCTATAAAGCAATATGATTGCATTTATGAGTGCTTATAACTATACAGTAGTTATACAGTGTTATAACTGTATTATGACTCATTATAAGTATGGTTATAATGTGTTATAGAGATAGGTGTCAAATAAAGTGTTACCCTTTTTCTATCTTCATATGCAATGTTTACAGTAGCAGTTCATTAAAATGAACTTGGTGTGAATGAAGGTTCCTGGAGCATTCACACATGCATTACACAGACCCACAAGTGTGTGTATCAGAACTGTTCCTTCACATGGATGGGAATGCCTTTCAAAGCTGCATGAAGAGCATGTGATTCTTATAGAAGTCATCAGTGAAGTGTGTCTGTGCATCCTGTCATGTCACCACATGTGACCTGTGTCTGTCTCTAACCTTGTTGCCGTTGTTAAGGGTCATGCTGCTGAGAGCGGACAACTTGGCCTCCAGACTGTGATGTCCTGACTGCTGCTGCTGGTGGAGCTGCTCCCTCTGGATCTGCTCCCTCATGCTCCTGGCCTCCTGGATGGCCTTCATCACTGCATCCTGGTCCCCAAACAGTGCTGTGGAGTTGAGGCTGGACAGGATGTCTGGGGAGGGGAGGGGAGGAAAGGATCAGAGGCTCTGCTTCTTCCAAAACGTCAGACAATAAAACTGTTGTGTTTACATTTCATTGACTAAAAATGCGTAAGAACACAAGATGAGCTCTTTCAGAATCAGCCTCTTATCGCAGGTCGACTGACACGATTTCTATCTCATACATTCCTGTACACTCTTAGATATAAAAGTGCTTTGTAGAACCATATAAGGTTCTTTGGCTTGTCCTCATAGGAGAACCCTGTTGGTGGGTTCTTCCTAGAACCCAACTTAAAGGGTTATACCGAGAACCCAACATAAAAGGTTATATCTAGAACCCAACACATAAAGGTTACACCTAGAACCCTCAGTGAGAGGTTCCACAAAAATCCCTTTTATGGCGTATTGGTTTCACCCAGAAGCCTTACTGGGGGTTTCATCCAGAAAATATCCCACTTCTTACGGTTTCATCTAGAACCCACACAGGGAGTTCCACCAAGAACCCTTTTACTGGAACCCTTAGTGTTACCAAGAACACTTGAAGCAAATGGTTCCAGGTAGAACCTCAGCCCTTGTAGAAGAACACTTTTGGAACCCTTATTTCTAATAGTGTAGAGTCTCAGTGCATTAAACCTGTTGAAGCTCAGCGACCATGGACGGCAGAGAATTATTTTCTTCACTGCAGTGAAATTAAACAGTCATTGGATAAATGTTGCCATTTTGTCCCTCTAACGGACACTCAGCGTCTCGTAGTGAATTGAGCAGTGGGCGGGGCCGGCATGCTGGGCTTCTGCGTGATGATTGGAGGATCTGTTTAAAGGCTGAATCCCTATTTCCCTATTAACAGTGATTCTGAAACATACAGTACATGGGCACTGGAGGATTTTCAAGTTGAAGTGGAGAGACAAACTGCAGCTCATTTCTTGTTATTTGCAGGGTGATACAGCCCATTTGTACTATACATATCATACATTGTAAATAAAACATATTATACAGTAGCATTTCCTTCTTTCAGTTTAACGTAACTGTCACATTCATTGTTTTAAGTTGAGGTTAATACAGTTTTGTTAGTCCATTCATTGGTTCATACATGTAGGTCAAACAATGAGCTTTCCCTCTTTTAAAGACCAGCAGCCACTACTGCATAGGACAGAAGGAAAACTGCATTTCATTTTGCCATGGAATGAAGTCAGAAAAGAAGAATACCTGCATGCTTTCTGCTGTCGCAATAAGAGTCAATTTATTAGACTACAATGTTTGGGTCATGGACCTTCTTCAGGTATTTTGACAGAGTGAGAACGACTTCAGATCTGTTATGATATTCTCATTTTTTGTTGCTAATTTCCTTCCTGACCAAAAAGAAATTAGTGAAATATTCAAACAATTAAAAACAATTTTTTGCAGGAAATTCAATGTTAATATTTGACCCAGTTTGACCTATGATGAAGACAGGTTGTTTTGTTTTGTTAGCAGGTGGTGGTGATTATCACTGAGCCACACACACACTGAGCAGCGCTGTATCTTCAGGGAGCATCTGCCGTCAGGACGTAGGCTAGGTGGCTAGCGCTAGGTGGCTAGCGCTAGGTGGCTAGAGCGCTGACTTCACTAGATTAAGACAAGTGACAGAGTCAAGCGTTGATGCTATATTCACAACATTAGATGTGAATGCTAACAATCAGTTTTGAAGGTGGGAGCGACTGAAAAGCAAATCAGGGTATTCTATGAGGTGACTTGTTCCTTATGAATGCTTCTGCAGTCTTTACAAAACAAGTACTGGAAAATGGATCTTGAAGTGAATGCTGTCACAGATAACCTGTTAGAAAATACAGCATACAGCACAGAGAAATGAAATATCAGTTCAGCATCTGTGCTGTGCCTTTATGCTCCCAGTCTGCAGTTCACAAAGAGTTCATCTGCATATCCGCTGCTTTTTAAATTCTCTTAATAAGTCAGAGGTTTTTGACTAAGATGCTTTTTAATCCTTGAAGAACCAAGTTTGCTGCAAATGTACGACTCCAAGCTAATTCAGGAACTCTACAGTATCAAGCTTTTAGACGGAGGCATAAGTGCTGAAAACTGCTAAATAAATTCTTCAGACAAAAACATTGAAACATCTGGTCAAAAAATGATTTTTTTTCCCTCTGCGTGGACCCAAATATTGTTCAAGTTGTTTTCTAGGCCCCACTCGTGTCAAAACACAAGCCTCCTCCCTCTTGTTTATGTGCGTTACAGTTTATAAGCTGATGCACATTTGAAGAATAAGAAAAAAGAAAAAAAGAAATAAATAAAAGGATGCAAAGTTTCCGTCACCCTCCTCGTTTAATTAGCAGACAAGTAGGAAGCACTGTATGCTTGGGTGGCCGTTAAAATGGGCAAAAATAACTTTGCAGGGAACACAAGCGACGTGTCCTCAAAGCCACTCCAGAGGAGCTGGTGAAATTGTTTTCTGGGGGATCGAGTATAATGAGAGGGTTTAGATTGGCCTTAATAACAGATAGCAGAGGTAGGGGCATAAAAGGTCTAGCGCGGGCAGACAATGATGTGAGGAAGCTCTTAAAAACCAAATAACGTGTGCTGGGTTTCACTGCTTCCGCTGCTGGGGTTTTCATTGGGGCTAAATACAGGGCTTTGGACTCCTGTAAAACACAAACACACACACACACACAAATGCTCACACACAGGTCTCCTCGTGGGATTGAGGTGTCTGCAGTCTATCAGGCGCATGCAACGGCGCTGAGTTAGTCTGTGTGTGGCGGCGGAGGAGGGAGGTGTTTGGGCGGGTGATGTTTTTGTTTTTCCGGTTGAGGGGAGGAACGTGTTTGCTCTGGATGGATGTATACTGTAGTATAGTACAGATGTGAACAATACAGTGGCACATGAACGTGTGGGAGCGTGTGCGTGAGAGACAGCAGCACGTATGTGGAGAGTCAAGAGCGTCAGTGTTTCCTCTCAGAGTTGTGTCTTGGCGTGGTGAAGCAGCGCTGAGACCCTGTGATCCATATTGAACATGTCGTTGAAGCCGATGCCATTTAGGCAGAGAAGCGGTGGCGTGGGTGGCCCATCCCGTCTCCCCAGTCCTGTCTCCCCAGTGGTAAAGGAAACACTGGTTGAGTCGACTACTTTTTATTGTCAGAATCACTTCTGAATTTTTTCTTGTGTCCAAGACACTTGTTCCTCGTGACCAAGAAACATTACTAAATATAACACAATATACACCAAACAAAATATCACGTCAAACAATGCAAAAAAAAGTAACATTTTAACTGAGTGAGGAATAAAAGAGTTCCTCAGTCTATTTAATCTAACCATAGGGACTCTATATCTCCTGAAAAATTTCTTCATTTCATAAGCTTCCATTTGAGTCCAAGACAGCCTTTCTACTGGAAAGCTACAGGCTGTCTCCAAACAATGCAACATCTATTGTGAAAAATATACAATACATATTCTCCATAAAGTGCTGAAAAATAATAATTTTCATGAGAATTTGTCAGGCGAACAGTTTGTTTTTTTTTTGTCTTTTTTGGGATGTTGAGGGTGATATCTTAAAATCAAGTTGCAACAAACCCCAGAATCTTTTTTCTTGCCTTCCCCTATGTGTCAAGATACTCTCTGCCAAATGTTATAGTTGTTGCACTTTTTACCTGTACTTATTTTAACTTGAACCTCTGTTACTTTTACTTTTTTAGCCGGGGGTCAACCAATGGAAATTAGCTCTGCAGCTATAATTGGGTACATTTGCATTTTTAATGTAGAAGAATGTACACTGTCCCTCTCCAAATAAACTTGAATTGAATTGAATTGAATAGTTGTATGACTATTTATGTCATTGTAGTACCTTAATATTTGCATTTACATACTTTCACCAGCAAAATGACCCAAGAAGAGGGGTTTTGGACCCAGTAGCTTTCCTGCAGCTTGTTGACCAGGTTGTCCACCCAGGTTTTAATCCTTGAAGGTCCTAGATATCATTTCTGGTGGACAACCTTTTAAAACTTGTAGGTAATACATTTTATTATTTTTTTAATATGATGTATTCTGCTATTGGTAGGTAATACCTTTTATGATGTATTTTGGTATTTCTCATATTGCTATGTATTGATTACATGATGTATTTCTATTTATTTATTATTATTTCATGTGTGTTACCTGATGTGTCTATTGTGCCACCTGCTGCTGTACACTGAATTGCCCCTTGGAGATATTAAAACTCATCCGTCCATCCATCCATCCATCCATCCATCCATCCATCCATCCATCCATCCATCCATCCATCCACCCATCCATCCATCCATCCATCCATCCATCCATCCATCCATCCACCCATCCATCCATCCATCCATCCATCCATCAACAACGCTCCGTGTCTGTTTTCCAAAAAACTGGGATTTTGCTCCCTGGGTAATAACAGGCTTATTAGTACCAAAAGACCTTAGTCTCCTAAGAAAATGAATCTAATTGGGCGCTCCATGGTGGAGCAGCGTCCTCATGGATGCCTAAATATTTGCAGGAAAAGACTTGTCTGATGTTTGTGTTATTGACAGTAACAGGTGTAGGATATTTCTCTGGAAGACCAAAAAGGACTTGTTTTGTCTTTGCATTGATAAGAAGTGAGTTCTTCTCACACCACTCCACCAGACGGTGTAGGAGCCTGATGAATGCTGAGTGTGTGTGTTTGTTACCTACCAAGAGAAGTGTTCCTGCCCAGGTTGGGGAGGGGGCTGGGGATGCGGCCCTTGCCCATGCCTGACGGGCTGGTCTTGTTTCCCGGGAACAGAGTGTGTGTGGGGGAGGTGGGGGAGTGAAGAGCCTCTGCTGTCTTGGGTCTGGCTGAGAGGTTGAGTGGCTGTGTGGATCCTTCCTCCTGTCAGTGGGACACATGGAACCGTGCTTAACACAAATGTACAAGACATGGATCACCACCGTTTTGTGCACCAGTGTGTACAGTGTGTATGTGGTCGGTGCCACTGAGAAGAGAGCAATAGTTTTGCTCCAGAACATTAGGATGTATGGACAATTACTGCACTTATTGTCTTTTAGGCTGTGGAGCTGCGGATGTTTTAGCTAATTGAGCAGCATTATTGATTGTGTTGATTTGTGTTGTTTTTACTGTGGTTATCTCCTACTGTACACTATCCATGACACTGAATGCATCTCACTATTGTATCCTACTCTCACTAATGGGGACAAGAGTTGAAAATCCAGGCCACATGTACACGAGCATCATCTCTGTGGCATGAAACACAGTCCTGTTTGGGGTTTCACACTTTGCTACTGATTAGGGTTGCAAAGGATGGAAAATTTCCAATAAATTAACGGTAAATTTCCGGAAACTTTCCATGGGAAATTAAGATGGGGAATTTTGGAAATATTCCAAATTGGAAATTTTCCACGGGAATTATGGGAATTTATGGGAATTATTGGGAATTTATGGGAATTAACTAGAAATTGGGGGTAATTGAAACAAACTGTATCAAAAAAAAATCTTGTCTTTAACGTTATTTTGTTATTATTTAGTGGTGGGGTCGCCCAGCATTTCTAAGTTTTGGTTTTGCGGATGCTGCCCTGTGGGTTAAGGGAATAATGTCACCAAATCACTGTTTATGGTTCGTCTGTCTTGCTCCGGTCCAAGAATTTCACCGTGCACGGAGGCTCATGGGAAATGTAGTGTGAACACACTTTGCTTTCAAAAACTCCTGGTTGTCCCTTTAAATGAAAGGAACCCTCCTCTTGTGCTTTGGGCTCAGAAGTGTGGCCTCCAGGGTTCAAGGAATCATCTGTGCATGTGATGGAGGAATGCACAGTGCATGTAGGGGGCGTGGCCTAACAGCCAGCAGGAAGCAGTGCATGTAGGGGGCGTGGCCTAACAGCCCTGCAGGAAGCAGTGCATGTAGGGGGCGTGGCCTAACAGTCCTGCAGGAAGCAGTGTGCATGGAATAGCAGAGATATTCAAGTTGCTTGCATTAAATCTGGTTGTTTTAGCCAAGATTATGCTACAATATATTTTCTCCAACTATATTTAAGTTCCCTCTTAAGGGCCAACCTTCAATTTTGTAAATTTCCGATTTATTCCCGTTAATTCCCGTATATTCCCGTTAATTCCCATAAATTCCCGTTAATTCCCATGGAAAGTTTCCAACTTTGAAAATTCCCGGAATTTTGCAACCCTACTACTGATTAACATGTGTTGGCAGCGATAGGCCAAATGTAAGACAATACATGTAATGCAATCATTACAGCAGCGTTTTTCAACCTTGGGGTCGGGACCCCACATGGGGTCGCCTGGAATTCAAATGAGGTCGCCTGAAATGTCTAGTAATTGATTAAAAAAAATCCAGATAAAAATATATTTTCATATTTTGACAGTCCTCAACACAGGCGTCCCCGGTTCAAATCCCGCGTCCCGTAGACCTTGCATGTCATTCCCTCTCTCTCTGCCTCCTCCTTTCCTGTCTATCTCACTATGTGCTATCAAGTAAAATTTTAAAAAAGCCAAAAAATATACTTAAAAAAGAAAAAAAAAAACACCACACACAATCTTAAACAATTGTTTTCTATACTTTCACTTTCTTGAAGATAAATCGAGTTCAAATAAGATGCAGCATATAAAAATATCTGAGCTGGCGCATCTTGATTGACGGGGTCGGATACAGACAAGCTGGTAAATGTATGTTTTTCCAAAATTATCAAATGATTCCATAAATTCATCTGGGTGTGTGTGTCACGTTCTGCTTCATGCAAATGTTTTATCCAAATCCACCGGCTGCTGGCTTGAAGATGTCTGTAAAATGATAGCCACATGTCATCTTGAAGATATCTTCAGAGATCCTTTTTTTTTTTTTTTACTTTATTTAGACTATTTATTTGCACATTAATAAAACAAATACATTGACTTATCTCTCTTAACAGGGAGGAAGATACGAAGAAAATGTGCAGGTGACCTCACATTGACCTAACAAATCATTAAAACAAAGTAAATAAATAATATTAACATATTATTATCCTCATCTCCTTTATCCATAATATAGACAGTATACTCCAAATATATTCACCACTATGATGAAAACCTGTAATTAATAAATACACAAATGCACCAAATAACAAATAGACTTCCAGAGAAGCTCTCAGACATGGGCTGTGACAGACATGTGTCACTCTGATGAACATCTCTGCTGTGGAGAACAGGTTCTGTCAGAAATCAAAGTCTACTTTACCAAAGTATCACTTCACTTGGAGTTTTCTCTTCCCTATCAGACCTCTGCCGTTTAAAAACAAACTCCACAGCTAAACTTCTGTGAAGAAGGAAAAACAAGTTGTAGTGCGCTCCTTTATCTAAACAATGGCAACTTTGTGTGGGTCTTGTCCTCTATTTCTAATCAAAGGTTCATGACCACATTGATCCACATGAGGAATCCCTGGAAAAGGAAAAGCAGTGCCAGGAAGTAGACTGACTCCGGCTCTTGTGTTGGCCACAGTCTCTTAATGAACATGGGGCTAATTTGGAGCTGAGCTTCAGCCGAGGGAGGTGTTGGGGGGAGGGGGGGGTCGGCCCCGCGGAGGGAGGGAGGCTGTGGGTGGCATGCCAAAGTGGGGGGGAGGTGGGCCGAGCAAGTGCAAGGGTTAGCGGAGGGTGGGGGAGGCGGGAGGGCGAAGCTCTACTGTTGGAGTGTGGTGAGCTCTGACGCCGGCCTATTGTGACGCCGGTTGCAGCTGTGCCCCACACACACACACACACACACGGTTTCCATTACTGCTTGCTGCTTGTCTAGCAGAGCTGAGGTGTGTGAACGGGTCTGGGGTCCTGCCAAACAGCAGCCCACCCCACTCTCAGTGTGTTTCTAGCCACTGATCGTCGTCGTTGTCCCTTTTCTGATCCTTCTCATTCTCAACTCACTCTTTCCTCTGTCTCGTTAGCTTCTCTTATTCCAGACGCCGGAGACACGTTTCCCTCCGATAAGTCTCTCACACATTAATTGCTAGTTGTTTGTTTCTTCAGTGTGGTCAGATTTTCCCCTTGTTCTGTTGTCTTTGCCCACAGCTTATTAGAAGATCAACCCATCAGCAGCTTCTCCCCGTCCTGACTCGCCGCCACCGCCGCTGGGATTCCAAATGAAGCGTTTTACAAAATCATCCGCAGCGACGTACAGTACTCACCTTAATCTGAGCGACGGGACTGGATGCCCGCTTCTCGCTCTTCAGGGCGGAGGGGGAGAGAGGATCAGAGGAGTTGGGAGCCTGCGGGAGAGGAGCCATCTTGGCTCCTGGTGAGATCTGCATGCTCGCCAGCTGGGCCGCATACAGCTGCTGCAGAAAAGGAAGAAACCAGCAAAACCGACAGGCTATTAACATTGCTCGCCAGCAGCTAGTCAGTGGCTTTCCTCTTTCATTCTCTCTCCTCTTCTTCTTCTATGGGTGTGTGTGTCGAAGCCAAACACACGCAGGACTCATGTGGAAACAGATGTGCATGTATGCGCACACACACACACACACACACCTAGATCTGAATTTAACAGGAGTGTCCCACACAAATGTAAGATTTGTTTGAGTGTTTCTCAGAGATGCATTCCAGCAAAACATTTTCAGTTTAAATTATCTACAATCCTCCTCTGACAGTTATTCCTTCAGCAGATGCTGGAAGCAGCTTGTGCATCGTTTTGCATCTAGAAATAAATCCTGATAATACCTAAAGAAACTTTGTTTGAATCCTCCTTAAGTTTAATTCTGACTATTGACAAAACGGGACATTTAATACTCAGGACTGCACAAATGAGAGAGTTTACAGTAAGCAAAGAAATCAGCTTCTCAGACAATGTCTGGCTCGGTGCTGCTAGCAGTAAAAGTCTGGTTTCCTTTTCTCTCCAAACAACAATGTGAGCCACAATGAGAAAAAGCCACACGGGCCTTCTCTTGTTATCTTGGCAACATGATCTTTTTCTTAAATTTGGCCTTTTATAGCCGTGCTGTGATTTTACATGGTAATAGTCGAATAAAATAAAATGAAATTTGGCTCAAAAACTCTTGAGACTCATCTTGTCACATGTGATTATTCCTTACATTAACAGTTCAGAAAACGGACTTTCATCCTGAATTAGCACAACAGAGTGTTTAAGTAGGTGTCATCACATTGCAATTACATCTAGGACCCTTGAAAACATTATAGAAATAATACAAAACTTAGAATAAAAAAAAACTTGGAACGTATAGGCCGTCTGCCTTCAAGGTTGAGACGAGAACATTGAATTTGTAGTGAAAAAAAAAAACTGTACCGATTTTCCATCCAAGGTACTTAACAAAAATCAAAGAGTCAAATACTCAGCCCTCGGCCCAGGGTCTTCTAAATCAAAGCTAACTGGCCAGACAAACCGCTGCCTGAAACCACTGTCAACCCCTGTCGAAATGCATTGGAGTGTGAGTGCTGGAGTTTCAAAGAGCCTGTCCTCAGGAAAACCACCCAGACGTGGCTGGCCTACACTTAAGACCCTCCTCTTTTTCTCTTCTGCTTTCCTACTTTCCTCTCATTTTTCATTACTCTCACCTCATCATACGCTCCCTCCTCCTTCTATGTTTCTGTCTTTCTTTTGTCCTCCTTTCATTTGATCTCCCTCCGACGCTTCCTTTTTCTTAGGCCTTCAGTTTTTGTTCCAAAATCATTCTTCACATCTTTTTTACCCCATCTCCATTTCCACCTCTGTTGCTTTCTCTCTCCCTCTGTTTTAACGCTCTGCCCCCTTCATCCTAATAGGCCCCCAGTGTTGTGAGATCTGATTTCCCTTTAGTCAAAACTGCAAAGACTCCTGGGACCGGCGATCCGAAAGCAAAAAGAGAGTGCGGCAGAGAAAGAGAGAGCGTTTCGCTGCAGACACAGAGGAGCACCGTCGCCTCACCGCCGAAGCGCCCAGGCTCAGCGGTCGGGGCCAGAGAAATTGGCTGGCCCTCTTTCCACTTCTCTCGGAGCGATATTAAATACAAACAGAAGGGGCCTCGCCGTTGAAACAAAGCCCTGATGTCACGCCGCTTATTTTCCTTGGAAGGCAGCAGGAGCACTCGGGCCAACCCCTGGCGATATGAGATCCCTGTAAGAATGTGCCTTGAATGGCTGGTGGTGAGGCCTCTCGCGTCAATCACGCTGACCGCAGAGTTACTTCTGGTGATGCCTGATATTCTTACAGCTCTGAGGGGCAGACACACCAGTCTTTGGGGTAAAACACACAGTTAAGCTCTCGCACCCTGTGCCTGCACAAAAAACACACACATGATTTTTTTTTTTTTTCTGTGCATACACACCCACTGCTATTGTGCTGTTAGGAGCAATACCGAGTGGAACTGTTGATCAGACAAAAGCCTGAAATTAAGAGCTTCTCCCTGTTTTTTCTCTGGGTGTTTCTTAAAGACACTGTGAGATTGATTGGCGTCTGGGGAGGCCGATGTGCAGCGTAAACAACCCCAATAAGAGCTCTGGCCATTCAGTCAAACCTCAGGGGAAGACAATGCCGCAATTTCCTAAATTACAAATTGACAAAGAGGGCCTTGAACTGCCACTCGGCTGTCTGCTATCTGACTGGCCTTTGGATGTTAAAGGGATAGTATCGTTTTTTTAAAGTGTGGTTGTATGATCTACAAATAGCCCCTTAGTACTTTAATTGCTGTAGAAGACTCTCTGCACTCCTCCCGTTAGCAACGCCAGCCCATAGCCCTGCCCAGAGATTTACAACATACATTGTTGTGAATGGACCAAAAAAAAAAAACGGCCTATTTTCACGGCCTAAGAGGTTTTACCTGAAAAAAAAAAAATACACAGTTCCATTGTTCGCTATAATTTTTTCCAGCCCCTCAAAGTGCAGGAAAAATGCAGTTTTTATTTGGAGCTAACCAACTGCTGATCGGCGGGCGCTAACCCTGGGCGGAGGGATACGTGAGTTGGTTAGGTCCAAATAAAAAAAAGCATTTTTCCTGCACTTTGAAGGGCTGGAAAAAATTATATTATAGCGAACAATGGAACTTTTAAAAAAAATGATACTATCCCTTTAATGCTAATGGCTGCTAATTTGACTCAAATCCAAATGATAAGTCTGTTGTTTCTGGTCCTTCTGATCACCCAGCACTTTCTCTTCTTCTTCTTTCTTTTTTTTCAGACAGCCTTGGCCTACTTTGGCGAAGTGCTTAAGAAAGCAGAGAGAAGGCGATGTCGTTGTGGTCTAGGTTGTGGACAGCAGCGTCTGGACCGGCCTGCCAACAGCCTCCTCTGTGCTCCGACCGGCCGCTCCCATTAGGGGCTGACAGGAGAATCCCTTTAACTGCTCTCTGTTAGTGTCAAGCCGCTATCGATCTCAGGAGTGCACAACACAAATGAGGTTTTGTCTTTTCCAGCAGGTTTGCAGGAGGAGGAGGAGGAGGGAGGAGAGAAGGAGGGGAGAGGGTGAAATAGGTCGACTGCCACTGAGCTGGCCCACACAGAGGATGGAGGGTGAGTGCTGCACTGGGAGGGTTAGTCCATGGAAAAGACTCAGAGAGGCAGGCTGCATAAAGACAACCATTATCTAATTTCCACTTCTCTGCCATGAAGCAAATGCTTGGTTAAAAAAAACAAAACACAACCTGATCGCCCTCCAGAAGAAAACCATTCAATCTAACTACTGTATGTTGGAAAGTTTGTTCCTCACCTTTGTCTCCATGCCTCAGACAAGGAGAGAGCAACAGGCTGAAAACAGAGACAGACAAGCAAGGGATGTCTTATGATTTCAACAAGAATGTCTGCTAAGCAACTGTATTTCCCTCGCATTAGCTGTGCACAAAGGGGGCCTTTCTTCAGCAGGAATCCACTGTTTGTGAAGGGGTCTACTCCGAGGCTCTGGAAACAATTGGCCTGATCAAGTTCCCACGCCGATAGCACGACATTTGTTCTATCAAAAACCGTCGGGTCAGTCGAGTCATGCACAATGAGGCAGCTTCTGCCAAATATCTTCGCTTGATTTGATTTTGTTTTCTTCAGCAGATTAAGGCGTAAAACTAAAGAAATGATTGATTCTCGCAGTAAAAGTGGAAGTATTCTATGCAGGTTGATTATATGTCTCTGCTAGAGAATGTGCTCTTTCTGCCTTGACCACCGCTGCCAGCCAGAGTCTGACAGAGTCCTGCAGGGCTTTAACTTTACATCTGGAGCAGTCTGCTACAACATCTGTCCATCCAGATCTTGCATTAAAAAGGGGTCCGATAGCAGCTGGCGTGTACTCCACTATAATATGCTGCAGAGTCGCTGGCTGATGTAGAACTAACACGGTGTAATTGTGTATTTACACTGCTTTTTTATACACTAATGCATAGGCCATTGTGAAGTGAAGCATAACTGTGACTAAAAAGTAAAAAACACGACGAGATCTGAGTGTGTGCATTGGACGGCCATGCTGAGACATCTCACAAATGCACACTAATTTGCTAAACAAGCAGCAAAGACAAACACACTCTATTGATTATGAATGATGGTTAATATCTCATTAATGCATTGACCTCATCCTATAATATGCACTCCATATTGTGTTCTACTTGTCTGATACTATCTCTACACCAGGTAACAACCAGCACGGAGATTAATGAGCCATGAGGCCGCAGTTTCCATACATGAAAAAAGGTTGAACAAATTGCAACAGAATCAAACTCAACTGATTTTGTATCCTCAACATGTCCTGAGTGAGGGAAAAAAAAGCCCAGAAGAATCCCATTAGGGGAAAGTTTAGAAAAAGACCCAAATATAGTCCATTCATACGCCTAGTCATTATTTTTCTCATGTGAATAGGGCATTTAATTTTTAACCTTCAGATATCGCCATGAAAATTACTGAGTTGATTACTGACATTAAGACAAACAAGAAATGTATTACAAGATTTTTGAAATTCGTTGTTCACATGAGCACATTTGCATAAATTTGTATAAATTCCACCGTTTTGACGGCACATGTAAAGGTGCTGTGGTGGAACCCGCAAGAAAACTGGAATGAGTTGAGTCCAGAGGTTCATAAAGGGACCTGTGTTTACTTTCACTTTCATCATCTTACCAACTGTAGCTTTAATGAGCTAGGTTGCTAGGCTACCATGGAAAACCACTGCTTCTTGCAGCGATGGATTCTTGAAAAATTGCAGTCATCTTGAAATTTCAAGTGGTTTCTTGTCGGTTGACCGATGGAGTCAACTCATCCCACTTTTCATGTTGTTACCACCACAGCACCTCCACCTCAAAACGGTGGAATTTATGCAAATTTATGCAAATTTACTTATGTTAACAAAGAATTAAAAAAAACTTGTAATACATTTTTTTGTTTGTCTTAATGTAAGTAATCAACTCAGTACTTTTCAGAGATATCTAAAGGTTAAAAATTTTACCCTATCCCCTACCTTAAATAAAAAATAATTTATGAATGGACTATATTTGGGTCTTTTTCTAAACTTTCCCCTAATGGGATTCATCAGGGCTTTTTCCCTCCCTCAAGACATGTTGAGGATACGCAATCAGTTGAGTTTGCTTCTGTTGCAATATTTTCAACTTTGACCCCTTTTTTGGCTTAAAATGACCGGACTATAAAGAAATGACAGGTGAGAGGAAATATGTTAGTGAGGCTCTGGGTGAAAAACATCCACTCACACTCAGGAAAAAAACAAAACAGAACAGTTTTTCAACGGTGTGGTTGTCCGTCCCCTCCCAGAGCAGAGCCCATAGACAGCAGAGCCTGAGAGGAGAGAGGAGAGAGCCACTGTGGCACTACAGCGTAACCACAGAGGCTACATGCATGAAGATAGAGAGACAAATGTCTCTGTTATGTCGGAGTCTTGTCAGTACAGGGTTTCCTGTAGCATTTAGAAGAAATCAATATGAACCAGCAGGAGCACTACTTCACACAGCTCGGAAAAGAATGAAGACTTCTGCTTGGACAAACAGAGTAACTAAACGGAGACTACTGAATGTGCATTGGATCACATGTTCACTTATTTGGTAACGAATCAATCCAACATGACTCAGTGTTAGGAGACGTAAAGGCAACTGGTTCAGTTGTGAACTCATTACCTGAGGGAAACCCTGTAGCTTTCTCTGACTCACATCCACTGCAAAGACACGCTATGAGGAGAGGAGTCAGTCATGCAGGGTGAGGAGTCAAGGTGATCACACACTAAGTATTTATGTCACAGCTGTGCACCATGAAGGACTTTTTTTAATTGGGCCCAGTGTAATTCTCTAGTGCTGCAGGTTCACATCTGAGATGAAGACACAGAAGTCAAGCAGGAAAAGTCCTAACTGGCATCATGATTGCTTTTGGCGTAGTAGATATTAGCGTCAAAACAATGTCCAAATGTGCTGGAAGCCGCCGCCGCCGCCGCCGCCTCCGTCTCGCAAAAATTCCTCAGATAATCGCCCCATTTTTTTTTCTCTCACATAAACACTTCTACCAGCATTCTCTTTCTTTTCCCAGCCGCAATGAGAAGCTTCCTCATTCATTCAGCCCCCCCCCCCCCCCTCCCACGTCTCAGGCTGTGTTTAAATGTGAATGAGTTTGCATCTCCGACATTATTCATCCTCTTACCTCTCACTCACCGTGGAGCTCTTTTGATTATTTCAAAGAGGAGAGTGGAGATAGGCTGCGCTCACACTCCGATCCCCCTCAGCGCAGCATGCTGCTTCGCTAAGTCAATAGCGACTAATGAGGGCCTTGATAAGTAAAAACCACAATGCAAATTGAATAAACTGAGATAAGGATTCTTGTAACATCCAGAAGCCATGCTATGGTAACGACTGACATGATGAAGCAATATTGTTTGCTGGTGAAAAAGCTTTTGAGGGCTTTTGTTCTGATAGTAGGTAGAGCAGGAGGGGCAACGGGCTCATGTTGTGAAGTCCCAAACCACCTCGAGTGACTTAAGATTTTCTTTTCTTTCTCTTTTCTTTTCCTTTTTTTTTCTTTGCAAATACATTCTCTGATACCGATAATGGAAAACTGCCATTCTCAAACCACAGGTGTCAAACAGCAATAAAATATTTGATGAATTGCCCGGGCCAGGTGTTGTGCTGGTGGGGCGGAATTCCTCTGTGATTCATCATAACAGCTTTTGTTTAACACAGCTGACAGGCAGCAGATAAGCAGGCTAGCACGTTAGCGTGGGCCTACAGAGCTTCATCCTTTAACCGACGTGTCATGCTGTTTTATTGAGAGAAGTTAACTCCATTAATATTCATTAAAGGAACAAGCCTGTGATCTGAGCCGATTAGCGCACGCTGGGCCTCCTCCAGCTTCCATTTGTACTCCCCATTCATTTAGCTTTTATGGCTGTTCTGGTGTATTTATGAACATATATTGCAGCTGAGAGTGAGGAAACAACCAACGCTAGCAGGCAACTTTCATTTTTCCCTCATCTAGCGTTCTCACTGTGGCTGAGAGGCTGCACTTTCCACACATCACCTGTCAGTCAGACGGCGCGCTGCTCCTGTCTCTGAGCTTCTGTTGTTGAAGTTCGACCTCCTGTGCAGTCATGGCGGCGGCTGCTGCTGCTGCTGCTTATGAAAAATACCTACTTCTTCCTTTTTATCACAACACTGAGGTTTTTTTTCCAGGTAAAACTCAGACATGTTGAATCATAACAGCCTTGGCCTACAGATCACAGGCAAAATATAAAAGGTTTCATGAGCCAAGTATACATTAAATTACTATTGTGTTCTCTGAGCTGGCAGTGATAGTTCGTATTAGAAAGTCTTTTATCTTATAAAATATATATATATATATTACAGTTTTCCCCCCACTTGAATACAGGGCAAGGTTAGAGTGAATAGGGGTTTCATTTAGCCGATGTTTCTTATCATGACTGTTTTCTATTCATTTTCCTTCCTTATTCTTTACTTCTGTGTGGCTGTCTTAGACCCTACTGTAAGGATTAGAGCCATAGTCCCTCCTCACCCTTCTAGCTGTCTTTGTTCCTGCTGCTGTTCTCAAGCTGTGCCTCTGCTGCAGTTGTTTATTTGGTTGTGAAAGCCTCACTCAAGTTATCATCTGAGATCCTGAAGAGGCACTTTGCTTTGCTCTGCTGGCCTTTGCTCTGACTGTTAAATTAGATGAGCTTTTGTTTTTTCCAACGCGGACACTATGACAACATAACATTTCCTTTCCTTCTGGTTTAACTAAACCACTTTTGGTTTAGGTAGAAGTCTCTGATAACAAAGGCAGTCTGTGGTTCAGTCATGACTAACTGAAAATGTTTTGCTGAAAACCTAAAAAAAAAAAAAAAAATCACTTATTTCCAGAGTTTTCATGAGTCCAGGTGAAACTCCAGGATTTCTCACACATCCCAACTGACCTCCACACCCTCAGTGCACTGATTAACTTTCTTCTTTTCAACATGCAATCTTTTTGGGGCAGGAGGAGGCATGACTCACTCTTCATGTGCAATTTCACTGAAAGGGTCCGTTCACCCCCAGTTCATCCAAACCAAAGCTTTCAGCGTGACGCTAGCCGTGCAGAAAGCTTCAGTTTGGTTAAGATGCTGTGCTGATTTGCTTGTTTTGGTGAACATCCAGGAGACCAGGTGTTTCAGTTTTACCTGTAGTTGTAATGGGCTGAGTCCAGATGCCGCTGCAGCTGCCATTGTCGATGGAATGAACTGCATGGGGTAATTCTCACCTGCTAAACAAAGAAAACAACACATATTGTAAAGAGAGGTGGCAGCAGATTACTGCACAAGAACTAACCTGCTTCTGTTTTATTTTGACCGTTGGCCTCTGTCTCTCACTGCGTCTCGCTCTTTGTCTCCTCAATTGTTCTGCTCATGTTTTTATTCATGTCAAATGAGACATAAAGGGTCATGAGCATTTTTATTCGAAGGTTAATAATGCTCATTGTCAGTACACTTGGGTACTTGAGACCAGTGCAAGCGTAGTTCACATCCAGAGCTCCCTCATTGGGATGCACTCATAAATTCATATGAGTCCGGAGCATAACCCCTGCTGTTTGTTCCTAAAAGGCTTTCCATGTCTGCGCCTTTGTTGAAAACAGGCCGAAGCCAAAGAGGAGTGTATAATAATGGCTTTTTAATCCTCTGCTTCATTTCTGCCTTTCTTTGCACTCTCTTGGGAGAGTGTGCCCATGCAGCAGGAATAAACATGCATCTTTCTGTACGAAACACAGAGGGTCAGCGCAGTGCGGCGTTACGCGAGCACCTGGAGGAATGCATGGAAGAAAGGAATGTGTGAAGGACAGGAAGAGTACAAGAAAGCAGGTGGTGCAAGGGATCGAGCAGGAAGATGACTGTGCACTTGAAGTGTACACATGTGTGTGTAGGTGTGTCTGCGTCTGCTTGGTCGTGCCCTGCTGAAACATGCAGCACTCACACCTCCCTTGAAGCGATGTTGTGCGTGTGTTTTTTGGGGGGGATTGCATGTGATTTGTCTGTGTGTACACTCTTAGAAATAAAAGTGCTATGTAGAACCATATAAGGTTCTTCGGCTTGTCTTCATAGGAGAACCTTTTTGCCAAAAAGGGTTCTCCTTGATATTTTTTCAAATAATAAATCATATTTCAGACGTAAATCCAGTACGACTTCCGCACCTCTGCTACACAAGGTGTCACTGTACTGCTGCCTCACACAGTGTGTTGTTCATGCAAATATGTTGTTGTAAGTTGCACTTGTATAAAATGGCATGGATAATTTGAATTACATTGTTTTGACTCAGTTTGTCCCATAAATTATCACTATCATCTGATGTACATACAACTCAGATTTTAAGATGCATATGCCTTTTGCATTTTTCAGTGAACTATGTAGAATATCGCAATATATCGCAAAATTTAAATATCACAATATCATATCGTATCGTGACTCAAGTATCGTGATGCATATCGTTAGGTCCTTGGCAATGCCCACCCCTACCTTTTACTGGAACCCTTAGTGTTACCAAGAACCCTTGAAAAACCATTTCTTTGGGGAAAGGGTTTTTAAGGGTTCTCTGGATCAAAATGGTTCTTACTGGAACCCTTAGTGTTACCAAGAACCCTCGAAAACCCCTTTCTTCAGGAAAGGGTTTTTCAGAAGCAAATGGTTCCAGGTAGAACCTCAGCCCTTGTAGAAGAACACTTTTGGAACCCTTATTTCTAAGAGTGTATAACAGTTGTGTGTTCTCCACTGCTGAGCGCTAGGAGAGCATGCATGCAAAAGTGTGCGCATGTGTGAGAGAAAGTGTGAAATTCCATGTTGCAGATGTGTTGTGCAACTGACATGTTTTCAGCACACCGTAAAAGAGACATTCCAGTCCTCGCTGTGTCCAATGTATTGTTCCTGACGTGAATGAGCAGGGCTTGTAAATCTCTCCGCTCATTTCCAGAACATTCCTCACCTGACACACCTCATTAACATAGACTGGGATCCCAGTGTTTGTGCGTGTGTGTGTGTGTCTTAGGAGGAGAGGGAGAAAGAGAGACCTGTTTCTTTTGTATTTGACAAGAGTCAGAGAGCTTTTGTCTGAGCAGGGTGAATGTTTCTCTAGAAAACATACACCTCAGCAGCAGCAGCAGCAGCACTACCTGGCTTGTAGGACATGCCCGGCGGGAAGAGGAAGCCTTGCTGTGCAGCAGCTGCAGCAGCCAAGGAGCGCTGGTCATGAGGAAACACTGGGATCATCAGAGGAGGCATGTGACCCTGGACCTGAGGAGACAAGAGAGGGACAACTCAGATAGGACGTACGCTACATCTACATATCTGGACAGACACACACAGACACTGCCCCCGAGAGAGATGGAAGGGGAAAAGAAAAAAAAAAGTAAAAACAGTGAAAAAGGGAGCAAAGTGGAAAGAAAGAACAAATGACAGAAAAAAGTGAATAAACATAAAGAAGAAAAAAACATTAAAAAAAATAAGATAACAAAGGAAAAGACAGAATGCAAGAGAGGACAGAAACAAGAATGAAGGGATGCAGGTATACACATGCACTACGCCAGCAGATGACTGTGAGAATGGACTGATCAGCAGGCGTCAAGAGACACAGTTCAAGAGCAGAGACCAAACAACAAATAAAGACGTTTCATTCTTGAGAGACAAGTTTGAAAATGAGACGTAAACTGCCTTTAACACAACAGAGGAGCTAACAGCTCCCTTTCATGTCGGCTTGAAAGCCTCATAAAAAGTGTTGGTTGGAAGAGAACATATCAAAGATGAGCCTGCGGGAATCTATTAAGGCTGGACTGCCTCGCTCTCTTCACTTCCATCTTTCCCTTCATCTCATCTGCTTTAGCGTCTCCCCTGTTGTCCAATTGTTTGTTTCTTCTCCTCCTCGTGTTTCTGATGCTCCGTCTCTCGTTTTTCCACTTCTTTCTTCTGTCTCTTCACTTGTTCTGTTCCTGTCTGAAAGTCGGGCAGATGTCCGACTTTCAAAGCTTGTAAAGGTTTCAACAATGAAGCGTGAGTTAGCTGGAGCTTCAGGAGAGGACAGGAACTGGACTCGGATTGGTTTTATATGTCCCTTTGTTTGTTATTTATTTTTTCATCTCTCTTTTTCTTCTTCCTTGTTGTCTAAATCTTGACAATGCCCTGCTCACCCCTGGTTTTATCCGTACCTCTCCTTTGGTCTTCTCTGCTTTCGTCTTTTCTTTCATCTGTTCCTCTCTAAGTTGACACCTCCCTCCTTCCCTTTCCATTTCCTCCGTCCATTCAGTGCTGCCTGCCTCCATTCATCTCCTTTACTACCAATTCATTAACCACACAGCCTCCCTCCCTCTGTCTCCTGGGACAGTTCATCATTAGTGCCCAAATTTACGCCATCAGCATGTTGTGTGCTCTCTGCATTTGTACGGCCTGGTTATGTTGCTGAATTAGTTGAATAAGACGAATGTCCTCTGGGATGTTTATGGTGTGTGTGTGTGTGTGTGTGTGTGCATGTGCAGGATCCAAGCATTTGTGTTTGGGAGGTTCAAAGAGCATTAATACACAGAGAGCCGGACTATCCCAGTGTGCATTTGCTGGCAGGCTGTATTAATTAGTCCATCACTAAAAAGCTTCAACAAAAATCTTTTTAAATTGAAACTCTTTTGAACTGTGGATTGTTGCTCAGAAAAAACAAGAAAGTTGAAGTTTTATCTTGAACTCTGGGAACCTGTGGTGGTTCTCCAACATGCAGCAGCACAATGAACAAAATAAATATAAGAAAAGGGTCAAGTACTGTATAGAAACGTCGTGAAGTCACTGTTAATCATTAAAGGTGTTCAGAGACGGCCGTTTGTCCTGTTTGTTGTGCAGAGTTTCCACGAGTTGCTGCACGAGTTTACCCGAGTAAGGAAAATGAATTTGATTGGTCGTTATCGAGCGGGCGGGATGTTCAATGCTTGGGGTGAGACCGAGCGGCTCGGTGTGTTTATGTACAGACGTTTGATTGGCGGATGACAGATCCAATATCAGTGGCTGATGAATGGTGAGCAGCGTGATGTATAATCCGTGCGCCTGCATTATCCAATGTGAACAATAACTACCACACTTTCATCCCAGATTTAATCAAAAATAGAATTTTGCACAAAGCCTGGGCTCCATCGTCTGATAGATGAGTTGTTACACTGATGTTAGGACCCACAGTGGGCTCAAATTCTGTTTTCTTTTCTGTACAGCTTTAGGAAAAAGTCAAATTGTCCCCAAACTACACACAAGGAAAGTACAATTACAAGCTACTACATCATCTTACTACAAACTTATAATACTTTCTTTCTTTTCTTTTTTTTTCTTTTTTTATAATACTTTCTATGAACATGGAGGAGGGGGGAGGGGGTGGGGGGGTATATATAAAACTGCAGTGGACTGTTGCTAAACTGAACAAAACCAAGTCTTTGTCTTTCTGAGGTCTTGTCCTGGACATGAATAGATTCTTGGTCTTTTCTTCATCAGGGGCTTAAGACTTGGTTCAGAGGTCAAGGTTAAAATTAGGTTGTGTGTGTCTGTGTGTGTGTGTGTGTGAGTCTGTGTGTGTGTTGTCACTCATGTCTCCACCACATCTGTATTATCCATAGTTGTGTGGAGCTACACATGTTAAACACATGACCAGCTCTTCAGTCAACATTGGTTATTGCCTACTCCTGAAAGCCTGATGTACGCCAGGCCCTTATCTCTCTCTCTCTCTCTCTCTCTCTCTCTCTCTCTCACACACACACACACTTTTGGGGCATTCCCATACACACAAAGTGTCCTGACGTCTTGTGACACACAAAAAAGACAGAAGAAAAACAAGTCTGTGTCCAAATGGCTAAAAAAAAAAAAAAAAAAAAGAAGAGAGAAGTGGTGGAGGTGGGGGGTGGTGGTGGTGGGGGGGGCGGGGTAGGGGGGGGGGACAGAGAGGGACAAAATGCTCCCATTCATTGTATACCTCTGGGAACACTGGGACTGACTGGGGCTGCTTCACTAGCGCAAACACACAAAGATCTCCTTTTACCCAAGGAGGGTGAGTGTGTGTGTGTGTGTGTGTGGTGGAGGGGGGGCAGCAGGCTGGATGAATGGACTGGGGAAGGTGGCCCCCGCACTGCTCAGCCCCCTAAGAAAACACAAGGCCCCCTTCCTCTAAATTGCCGACCAGACACATGGACACACACACCTAGGCAGACACACTCTCAGTATTAATGGTGGTGTTGTGTAGCAGCAGTTGGGGTTAGAGGTGTGCTGTATCTGTATGTTGATGGGGGGGGGGGGGGGAGCGTGTGTGTGTGCAGATGGCAGCTATGGAAACATGTGGATGTGAATGAGCTCCCCTTCATATTGTCCATCGTCCACATCCTCCTGTCGGCCTCAGGTATCCGTCCTGTCAGCGCTGAGCGGACCATCGTGTTGTTGCCCCCCCACAAAGCAGCTGCACATCGTAGCAACTGCCACACTCCGTGTTCAGGCATTAAAGTCCCAGTCTGTAACTTATTTGGCTTTTTATCAGCAAAAATCAAATCTGTCTTTATTTCACTGAAGTGGAATCACACCCACATACAAAGGAAAGCTTCTACCTTAGAATGAGTTGTTACAAGTCCTTACAAATACATAAGTGGGCAACGCACCAAACCGAGGCGGCCATGTTGAATTGCCATTTTTTACATTCGGTGGCAGCGTGACCGTAGGTAACCACGGAAACTCAGCGGAGCTGTGGGCTCGGGGAGAAAGTTTTCCAGACAGCGTCTGTTAAAACTGTCAGATGGAGGCACTGGTGTTGCATTCAGGTGCAGTCAGGCAGACTGCCATCGGCAAACGGATGTCATTTTACTCCACTAGAGAAAGACGGTAAAACGTGGGTCAGGTAAACAATACCACATCACCATGACAACATATTGTTCAGCCTGGTGCTGGTGGAACACTTGTTTACATAGAGGTTGTTTATCCTGTTACTGCAGCGTCTGTTGTCTGTCTGACTTCTGCCCCAGTTCACCTGAACGCAACATCAAGAATACGTTCAGATATGCAACCACAGCTAGATGGGGGAATTCCTACATATTATACCTTTAACGTGGTCAGCAGGGACCATGTCAGCACATACGATGTACTGCATTTTCAAATGTATGTCATACTTTTAGAACTTAAAATATATAATATACATTCACAACGTGGCGTGATAAGACATCACTCTCAAAGATGGCAGATGCCAATCGATCATACAAATGAGTAGAAGGCAGAAATGCTGCAGAACACTCTAAACATTATGCCAACTCTCTCCCCATTTTTAAAAATGATTTCAGCAAATAAAGACAGTAAAACCCCAGGATGTATTTCATCTTAATGTAAAGCGCCACATTTTTAGCTTACAAGGACAAAACGGCACATCTCTAGCTGAAACTATCTTAAAGATATTGATCTGTACAGGTTGTTTATGCTCCGGTGGATAGAGTTTGGGTTTTGTTTTTCTATTTTGCCAATAGCTAGATAGATTTCTTCAGGTACTCTACTGTAGGCTATATGGGGCAGTTGGACCGACAGCTTGACTTGTCATATTGTCTATTGTCATAATGCCTAAAACTTTGGACCAACTCACACAAAACAACAAAGGTCTTAGGACAGGGCTGACTGATATGAAGTCAGTTGAAATCCCCAGGAGGAATTTATTAAAGCACGAGGTCGCCACATTGCAAAAAAACAGCACATTCAAACTCAAAGTGGCCGAGTTTGTGTTTGTATGAACTAATATGAGCTTCTGTGGGAAGTAGTAGAAGTCTGGACTTTGCGGATGCTTACATCCTCCTGGTGAGATGTAATCAGCCACTTGGATTCATGACACCAGTGATATTATGTTGTTGTTATTAACAGTCTTTCATAGTGTAAAGTAAACAGCACAGGAATAATATCACTATGCCACACCCATTTCTGTATAAATACAGAGAAGTGTTTACTTTTATAAAACAGCCTTCTGAAAACACTTTGCGGAAATAATCCCAGGAGTGTCTTTCATGATTATATTCTATACAGACCATCTTCATCATCTTTAATGATTCCTATCCTGGCACCAGAAGGAATATTTTTCTAATCCACCTGTTTGTCCTGTTTCTCTGCCAAGGCAGTGGTAGCGCAATCAATGTTACTTCCATCCCAGTCTGGTCTATATACCTTCAAATAATCACCGTGTTAAGCACATGAGCACAGTTAAGACACTCAGTCATTTGAATTGAGGCAAAAACACAATTCCACCATGCCTACACAATTTTCAATAGGCTAACACACAGGTTAATAGAGTGGAGGGAGGGCCGTTGTAAGGTCAGGAGGTAGCCATTCTCCATAGCTGCTGAGTCCATTTGACGTTATGTGCTTTCCGACTCATTGTGTTTGAAGCTGGATTTGCTGACGTAGAGGCTGCCTGTCTATCTAATGAACATGTGTGCTCCATTAGGTCCTACACTCTCAGAAATAAAAGTGCTATGTAGAACCATATAAGGTTTTATAGCTTGTCCTCATAGGAGAACCCTTGGCTTCAGGTAGAGCCTTAATACGCCCAGGGCCAGAATTTAAAAAATGGTACAAGCCGAGGGCCACATGGTTGTTTATTGAGAACTTATTGAAATGACCTTTTTGCACATATTGAACCTAAAACTAATAAAGCTTGTAAGTTATTGCATAACAACAATAATCATTAAATAGGCCTAAATTTAAAAAAAAACAAAAAAACAGTTGCCTTATGTCTAATGGCTTTCCATAGTCATTTCTAATTAGGGATGCACATGATTAACCATTGACCAATATCAAGAACTTTGACTGATTAATGTCGATTATTTTTTTTAAATTGTATGTGTCAACTTATGGGGGCTTGACGACACGTGCAGACTTGCACGCATGCCTTCAGTCATATCAGTCATTCGTTTCTCAGCAGGAAGTTAGACATAGGCTATGTGACAGTTCTGCAGCGCAGTCCAGTGACAGACGGCCAGACGACAGACGTGAAGGGACGTCTGTGTGTGCATCACCTGTAACAACGGCGCTGCTAAAAGAACAAAGAAAGAAAAAGAAGAAAGTATGGTCCTGTGTTCTCCAGCGTTCCCCAGTGTTGACCTGCAGCTCCACAGAGGAGCTGTCAGAGGAACTCTGCTGTTCAGCTGCACTCGCGCTGTGTTTCATAACGGCAAGAAAAAAAAGGACGTCGTCGATCGCCCGCTCTATTGACAACAGAGGATCAGGTTGCTGGTGCTGATGAAGTGGGACCAGGACTCGCGTGTGCTCGCGACCCCCTGCTAGACGTGCACTTGCAGTGCATTGTGGGATTTGTAGTTTTAGTGGTAAGTGCAACATACCAACAGGCCATTATTAGTTATTATCATATCATCATCATATGATTACCAAAGATAATTCTACATAATTAAGTACTCACAGGCCACAACTGGCCCGCGGGCCTTGAGTTTGACACCTGTGCTTTAAAGGTTCTACCTAGAACCCAACTTAAAGGGTTATACCGAGAACCCAACATAAAGGGTTATATCTAGAACCAACACATAAAGGGTTCTACCTAGAACCACCTGTGAAAGGTTACACCTAGAACCCCCAATGAGAGGTTCTACAAAAATCCCTTTTATGGTGTATTGGTTTCACCCAGAAGCCTTACTGGGGGTTTCATCCAGGAAATATCCCACTTCTTACGGTTTCATCTAGAACCCACACAGGGAGTTCCACCAAGAACCCTTTTACTGGAACCCTCGAAAAACCATTTCTTCAGGAAAGGGTTTAACAGAAGCAAATAGTTCCAGGTAGAACCTCAGCTCTTGTAGAAGAACACTTTTGGAACCCTTATTTCTAAGTGTGTGTGTGTGTGTGTGTATTACTGTGTCTGTTTGTCAACCCCAACACTTGGTCTCAAAATGTTCAAAAAGTCTGACTGAGTGATTAGCACATGAGCCCAGCTCCTCTAACCAGGCACAAACAAACAAAAGCAGTCAGCTGATGGTCTTTCAACGGGGGGGGGGGGGCAGCCTGTAATTACGGAACAGGCCGGTGAAGACATTATCCACAAAGGAAAATAATACGACAGGATTTAACAGAGAAATAAAAACAAAAAAGCAAACAACACTCAGGGGACAGGAGCTGGGAGGAAAAAAAGAGGAAGGCAGGCGAAGGAGGAGACAGAGGAGTTCTAAATGAAGAACAGAGGGAGGAGGAGGAGGAGGAGGAGGAGGAGGAGGAGTGCGGCTTTGCAGTCATTAATTAGCCTGTTAGCTAGGGCCCGGCGCTGCGGTCGGGGCCTGGGCCTTTGTGGGCCTGAAGGAAATGGGCCACATATGAGAGCCATTATAGGAACTGACTTAACAATGACACATGCCTGTCAGCCACCAGGCCGGGCTGGGCCGCGCCGGGCCGGGCCGGGCCGGGCCGGGCCGCTCTGCCTACGGCTCACACACCACTCACCACCGCACCGCCGGCTGTGTTTTCATGTATGTATGTGTGTGTCAGGGACACACTGTATGAACACTCATGTGCATTTATGCATTCATGTAAACTGTTGCTATTTTTAATCAATATCAAATGCCTATAATATTGTTTACGTGGGAGCTTCCATGCATGTATGCACATTTTATGGATGAACATCTGTTGTTTCTTCACATGTTTTTGTGCGCACATGTATGTCCGTGTGTGTGTGTGTGTGTGTGTGTGTGTGTGTGTGTGTAACCATATCTATCAAAGTGGGGCCTTCGGAAACGTTTCTTTAACCCGTGGACGTTCCCCGCTGGCTCTCCACACCATTTAAAACCACATGACAGGAAACCTGGGTCACTTTGGCCTTTGCTCCCCCAACAACAACAACAAAAACTAGTCTTCATTGTCCCCATTTTCTAAATCAGAGGCAGGATCATATCAGTTTCACTGCTGTTCTACAAAGCTCTCTAATTCATGATAATTAGCCATAAAATGAATGCTGTTTAACCACTGAAGCTTTGTTTGCTGTGATGATGCAACAGACAGCATGCGTGCACTATAGCATTAAACATCAGGGAGTTGCAGCTATTCCACTTTTCTAGTTACTTATTTTTCCATCTGGACAACATTTAGTGTTCCAAATTAAGATGTGAACAATAACTGGCACTTCTCAAATGTGGTTTCACCACACTGAGGCCTATTCTTTTCAGCTGAAACAGTAGCATTTGGTCAGCTCCTCAGAGTATTGGCCTGAGCAGAGCTCAGGTCTGGATTTGATAAGTGGAAACAGACCGGTGCAGCGCTGCATGCGTGTTTAAGGCCAACACACATCCGACACAGCGTAAACAGCCCATACCCCAGTGACTAAGCCCTGGAGCTTAGCCATAATAATTCTAAACCTCTGTACAGTAGATAGACCATATGCTCCTTAAGCTGTGTTTGTTCCCCAAGAAATGCTATTGTTTCAAAAAGAACTTCAATAACAAGCTTGCACACACCCAGCTGGGATTCATGGAATATTCAGCAACTATTCAATTCAAACTAATTGTTTTGGTCTCTTTTCTGTGTTCATCTCTGCATCTTAACTAAACAGCAGTAGTTAAGCAGTTTGGGTAATTTTAAATCAAATCCAACATCGGATGCTTGCGAGGCTCTACATGATAATATGCTGCTCTGAACAGCTATTTTCTACAAATCCCTTCATCCTCAAAACCAAACATGACACAGTATCCAAGCCTCACAGCAAGGAAGAGGATCCGAGTAAGAGTTGGGTTTTATGGTCTTACTCTCCCCTGGGGCTCAGAGGCCTAATGAAGTCCAATCCAAGCTTTATTAAGATCTGAGGGTGGGGCCTCGCAATAAAAAAAAGAAAAAGAAGAAGAGGAGGAGGGAGCGGGTTTGCAACCTCTTGTTAAACTACATTGCACCTCTGAAGAAAAAGGGATCAATGGGGGGATGAGAGCGGAGCAGTCCCAGTGGCACATGGATTCAGATTGTGTCAGAGGTTGATTTAATTCAACAATCCAACCACTTAAAAAAAAACAAAAAAACTGATGAAATACGAGCTGGCTAACTTCCCACATGGGTATCAGATACAGCGTGCAAATGAACCAGCTTGGGCTCACAGCTGGTGGTAATTTCTTAGTGAGTGTGTGTGCAGAGCGGTGCATCAGGTGGAGCAGATGTAGGAAGGAGGAAAATTAAAGGGATAGTTCACCCAAAATTCAAATTTCACTCATTATCTACTCTATCTATAATGTACTCTCATGTCGACATGAGAAACTGTTCTGAAAAAAATTCTAAACCAGTGGAACAGTTTCTCATGTCGGGGCTTCAATACAAGAGGGACATTACAGACGAGCAGTATGGAGGTATTTGGATGTTTTGGTGTGTCTTTTTGGACCAATGAAAAGTGGTATCCATTCACAACCATTATATGGACAAATACTGCTGCGTGGACCCCCCGTAACTCAGAGAAGGAACGGAGGACTCTGAAAATTCTCACAGCTCTTAGTCGAGATGAGGGTGAGTAGATAATGAGTGAAATTTGAATTTTGGGTGAACTATCCCTTTAAAAAAATAAAAATAAGAGAAAAGCAAAGCATCTTTTCAGTATTTTTTCCCACACGTGTCTGTGAATAACATATTGTTATTTTTATTTGACCGTAACGCAGTAAATGATCCAGAAAGCATTGCAAAGCTGAGTGAAACAAAGTGTATGTGAAGGAAAAAGAAAGTATGTGAAGCGCATACTGAGCTGGGGTGAAGAGACGAAACACGTTGATAGAGGAAGAAACCCAGAGGAGGCTGGGATATCGACCACTGGCTGATCAATGCAGAAGGAAATGATTCAGCCATAACCAGGGCAATTCCACAGGTGTTAGGGGTGGTTGTGAGTGTGTAGACCCACATGCTTCCATATGAGTGTGAGGCTCAGTGGAAGCAGAGGTCACAATCTGTTGTGTTACGGTCATTTTCCAATCACACATGGCTCAATAAGAATAGAGCAGGAGGGAAATGGATACCTGGGTCATCCTGGTGGACCACCAAGCTGAGTGGATGGTGGAGAGGAGGAAACAGCTCTAAAGTGTGAGGAATGCACAAAATAAGGGTGTGTATTCATGGTCGTGTGTGAATCATGGAGATTCACTATTCCTGTGGGGACCACATACAGGTCTGGAAGGAAACAGAGAGGTGTGTGTTTGTGTGTCTGCCTACTAACCTGGATCTGTTGTTGGAGAATGTTGATCTTTTGCTGCTGCTGCAGGAGCTGCTGCTGTTGTCTCGCAATCTGGACACACACAAACAAACACACACACACATTAAAGTGACAGGTAAGACAATGTGCATTATATGTCTGTAGGCTTGTTGATAATTCTGACATGATAAAAAAAAATGAGTGTGGCTCATAGTGTTGAAATCTTACAAACTGCAACAATTAATCGATTAATAATTGATTATTAAATTAAAAATAAAGAAAAAAAAGTCCAAATTTTCTGATTCCAGCTTCTTAAAAATTCTTGGACCGGCGCAAGACGGACATCTAGCCAAGAATGTTTTCATTCATCAAGAATTAAAGTCAATTAAAGTACTTATTTATTTACTTTTTTTTCCTCCTCCCATTCACACAGCTTCTTTTGTTCATTTTATTTTTTCTGTTCTCCCTCTTCCTCTCCCTCTTCCCTTCTTTCATCCTTTATCCTGGCTGTCCCTATTTCTTTTGCTATCACAACTGTTAACCCTACTACCCTTTATATCGCGTTTGTTATTCTGACCTATGTCTCCATCATGATTCTTTCATTTTTTTCCTTATCTTTTTTTTTAAGTATATTTTTTGGTATTGTTTGCCTTTATTTGATAGATCAGAAGAGATAGACAGGAAAGGAGGAGGCAGAGAGAAAGGTCTGCCCGACGCGGTATTCGAACCGGGGACGCCTGCGTTGAGGACTGTAGCTACACGGGGCGGCCGCCTTAACCACTGCGCCACGCCCCCATTTCTTTCCTCATCTTATCTTCCTTATCTTTGCACTATTACCATCAGCACTACACTGCACTCGAACTACACACGCACATCTTGTGTATCCATTGCTGTATGTCTGTTATGTTGTTTGTCTTGTGTTTCACAATAGAATAAAAAAATAAAGCTTCAAAGAGGTTCAGATACCATCGTAGTTCTGACCATAAACTATGATTGGACGGTGTTTTGAGCCTTTTTAATTGTTGCAGAATTTTTCGTTCTGCCGCCGAGGAAACTCCACGTTGTCCCTTTAAATAATCGCTAATGAAAACATTAGTTGGCTGCAGTCCTGCTACCTTACTATTAAAAAGGAGAATTATGGGAAATCTGCACCTAAAGTCCCATTTCAATCTTCCTTCCAGAGTTGATGTTTCAACACTAGCTCTGATTCAGGTGCTCCACATGAAGACAAGTCAGCTACGGAGCCTTGACACTGTGCTGACCAGTCCTTCCTCTTTCATTGTTCTTCATCAGCCTTCCTGTTCAGTGGTGATGGTGATGGTGTCAAGCAGCATCGAATTGTTCCAAGAAACCAAAAGTCTGGATTCAAACCAATCTGCTTTTCATTAACTGCGTAACCTTTGATGAACATTGGTAAAAAGAAAAAAAAAGTTTGGCAATGAATGAGAGAGCATAAAAGACCAGAACAAAACACTTCAAGGCCGCTAACGAGAGAAAAACCTGGAGAAAAGAGTTTGGTGGTGGCGCTGCGTTGATTCAGACCCACAGAAAACCCAGAGCAACCACGGCTACAGTGTTAGAAATGATGAGAATTCTTCAAAAGCAGGTGGAAGGCAGAGAGGTGTTAAAGGTGTTGTTATCTCAGGCCGATGCAGCTACTTTGTGCAATCAGCAGAATGGAAAGTTCCTGCGCCATTCTCTTAACCAACAGTGAATCTGTGAGATTGACATGTTTACTAGGCCAACCAACAACATCCAGCACGTCTCTGATACCCCCCCCCCCCCCACCCCCCTCCCCCCGCCGGCGCACACACCCACCGAGAGGCAATCACAGCTACCTCTTCCTCTGTCGTTGACAACAAACATCTGAAGTCAAAGCGCTGAAGGCTTGACGGACAGCTGGGACCGGCCAGTCGTGTGAAGGTAAAATCCTTAAAGGGGCAGTACGTCAACTACTTGATCCTGCCCGCCCACCCCAAGCTAGCAAAGTAAGGCAGCTGTGCCTCTTTTTTTTTTTTCATGAGGAGTCGTTTAGTATATTTATTCTGAAATGTAATTACAGGCTGCTGAATGGGAGGCGGCGCCCCATTTGCACACATGTCATATTTCATTAAAGGCAGATTTCTCAGGGTTTGTCTGTAGGGCATTATCCTATCAAGTCTCAACAGCCAAATGACTGGCTGATATTGGAATCTGTCTTTCTTTTCACTCTCTCCATCTTCCCCACTCCTTTGTGAAGCTGTGAAAGGTGGAATGTGTTGTGATGGGAGGTGTGGACTTGTCCAAACAGAGCCTGTCGTATGCCGACCTACAGTAACGTGTCGGCAAAGAGCGAAAACAAAGAGGAGCTCACCTAAACACCTCTTTGCTCAGGCTCTCCCACTCCTTCTCTGTCACATGCAATTTAGTTTTACCTCTGCCTGACACCTCCAGACAAGCATCAGCAGCAGGAACTTCTGCTACTACTTTTGAAGACTCACACGTACACATACTTTAAAGAAAGTGTTGTTTTTACTTAACAACGTGGGTTGTATTGTTTTGTATTATTATGACTGACATACGTTTCTGTTACGGTGAGATTTCATAATTAAACTTGACCAGGAACACAATAAAGGACAAAGTCTACCAAAACAAAGCAGGTGAGTGGTGATGAATGGGGTCATGTGACTGATATAAAGGGAATCGGGGGATTTCTTATGAATTGAAACAGAAAAAAAAATGGTTTGATATTTTCTTCTTTGTCTTTGCCATGGAGTGTATCGACCAAATGAACCTCATCAGACAAGGACACACTGCTTTGTGGAAGTGATTACAAGTGGTGATTAACATGGGATGTGAAGAAGTGCTCAGAGGTGACAGTGGCTACTACTGGTCAATGCTTTGCTTCTGTGGCAAACATGTAACAACCATTAAAGAGACACCTGCTGTCCTGTTTCTGAGAATTTATCTTTTACCATTTAATTTGTCTGATGCTTCTTCTTTCTCCCTATTTTCTCACCTCTCAATCCACCGGCTGGAGGCAGGCGGCCGCCCACCCCCAGTCTCCTTCTGCTGCAGGTTTCTTCATGTTAAAGGGAGTTGGTTTTTTTCTCCACTGTCTTGTTCTAGCTCTTTGTTACATTACAAAGACTTAACCTCACTCAGCGATGTGCCTTCAGATGTGTGTTGTGATTTGGCACAATACAAATAAAACTGCATTGAATTGAACCAGAAGGAATTTTGAACTACTTTTTATTTTTTACATGTCTTGCCTCACTCCCCAGTCCATGACCAGCAGATAGACACCATCCTTTCCACTGTGTGTGCAGTAACGAGGGAGATGGAGCCGTATCGCCTGTAATTAGCTTAGCTCAAACACTGGAAGTGTATGGGTAATGGTAGCCTGCCTCCACCTAAAGTCATCAGAGACACTCATCAGCAACTCTAAACATCTCAGAGCTGACAAAACTCTCCCGTAAAGCACTGATCTTGTCCCGGTACCGCCATTTGACCACTTCAAATGCCGGTAACGGGACAAGATCGATCCAAACGGAGGGTTCAAGCAAAGACAGTTTATTTTGGTTCAAGCTAGCTACAGGGGCGAGGTTAGCTTCCTGTTTCAAAGTAAAAGCACTTCTGTATGTAAAGGGTAACAGGTGTTTTATTTTGTGAAAGTAACCCAAAGTGTGTTGGTCACAACAGCTAGCTTGAGTAGCACCAAATTTGTCTGAACAAAATTGTGAACAGCTGGTATTTAGACAAATTAACAATACACTGCTGATCTAAACGGATACTTTCTCACCTAAAAATGTTTGAAATGTTGATAAAGTGATATATTCACAGAGTTTAGAGCTAAAATGAAATCAGCTTCTGACTGCTGATTTCAGCTTGGGTAGGAGGCAGGCTACCATTACCCATACACTTCCAGTGTTTGAGCTAAGCTAATTACAGGTGATACGGCTCTATCTCCCTTGTTACTGCACGCACAGTCGAAAGAATGGTGTCTATCTGCTGGTCATGGCCTCAGGACTGAGGCAAGACATGAAAAAAAAAATGTTGCCGCATCACTTGAACATACTCCATACAGCCACTGTTGGTGCTATAAGCCACATAGAAACACACTAAAGAAACCTTTTCACAGAATCCACGTCCAGCTACTGTGAGGCTTGTTTGTCTATAAAGTGCTTGTTAACCCTCTATCTCTTGACACGACTTCTACTTGACATAATTCAGGACCCTAACACATTGACAAACACATCCTCAGCCCTCCGTACCTGCTCCTGCTGCTGCCTGGCCAGCTCCATCTGTTGTCTTTGCTTCTCCAGCTGTGAGGCAGCCATCTTTTTCTGCTCATCATGGGCGGCGAGGAGTTGCTCCCTCAGATTGATCAACTGCCCAATCATGGTAGAGAGTTGGCGTTCCTTCTCCTCCAGTGACTCTGGCGTGCCTGGACAAGAAATGAAGACATGTTAGATATCAAGTCAGTCAATGGTTGTTCATCAAAAATATATTTGTTGGAAATCCTGAATTTGGGTGTTGAGCCACAGCCTGGATTAAAAGTTTCAGTTCACTATTCAGCCATGGTGAGAGCAAGATGGACAGGATGGACAGTTCAGTACAGTTGTTTTGTAACACTTTCCATTTGTTTATTTGACCTGTTGATTCATTCCATGTTTTAGGTTTTGTTTTGAGTGATTGAATAAAAAGCAGATTTCAGGTAAACACTCAGCCTATTCATCGAACAAGATGGAGGGTCCAGGTGGGCGGGGCTTGGAGCATCATTCAGGGTGATGATTGGTGGTATTACAAGTTATTTTCTTTTTTTCTTTTTTTTTTTAAGTTTTATGGTAGTGAACAATTTAACTTTGGTAAATTTGGTGATTTCCGGAGACACTAGAAGTCTGGAACCAGAATGCAGACAAAATTCAGAGTAAACAGAAAGCAGGCTCTTCTCTATGAAGATCCTGCTGACGTAAGGGTAAATACAGACTGAACATGTCTCTGTGGACTGAGGCTTTGATGCCTTCTCAGTACCACTGTAGAACCTTGATCTGGTTTATTATGGAAAAGAAAAAAAGACATGGAAATCTATGAATCAACAAACAAAACTTGATCAACACACAAGAAAATACACCTCTCACACAAACAATATTTGGCGTTTTCCTCCTTGGTTATTTTGAAACATTTTCATTCAAATAAAATTCCCTCGTTTCAAGAACCTCCACAGACCACAGAGTAAGACCTTCACCTTCACTAATAACCCTCACTCCCAAATTCCCATAAATCAGCAGGCTTGTAGTTACACCTTACCGCTCATTATCCTCTGTCTTGTCTCCACATGATATCAGTGTTTATCACCTAGTGTCTGCTCCCAAGAACAATAAAATCTGTTTGACTTTGCAAATCAGCAGGCTTTTGTCAGCTTGTCTACCATTGAGACATTCTTGGGAGGTTTTGGTGAAGAAGACATTTGTACAGGCAGTGACAATAATGTTAAAATTTCACTTTTCCACACAGTTCTCATCACTTCTTTCTGAACTGCTGGCCTTGGAGGGGGGGGATCATGAGGGCGCTCCACTCGGCTTATCTTTTGTGTTTTGCATTGACATGAGTATGATCCCTCACTGGCTTCCCATCCAAGAACTCATGAACACTTTGGGAGTCAAACCTTGAATATTAGCGAGTTGGAACGCCGTGTGCATTTACAGTCCAAATGCACCGAAACCTGGATGTCAAAGCCTCTACCAGGACAAAAACATCCCAGTCTCACTGTCAACAAACTGACCTGAATAGTTAAAAAAACTGAGAGGTGACACAGAAGGTGGAGGGTTCAGTACAAGAAAACGGTGTGACCTCAGTGCTGTCCTTCATCTGATTTGTAAATGCTGACAGAAGTGTGTGCTGTTATTTATTTATTTATCCTGGTTCAAATTCTTGCTCCTCTGGGTGTACATGCAGGCTATGTGTGTGTGTGTGTGTGTGTGTGCAGGGTCTTGCCCTGAGGCCATGTAGGGAGATTGCAGGGTGGCCCCAACACTACCTGCATACTAACAGAGTCTCCATTGTAGTCCTGTCAGGCCCCTATTGTACCCTAGACTGACCCCCCTCAGTCCCCCAACACACACACACACACATAGAGAATTACCCCTCAGCACCCCTGTATCAAAGGCAACATTCTCCTTTTCTTGTCTCTTTTTTTCATGTTTTCATTCTTTCTTTCTTTTTCAGTTTCCCCCCAAACGACCTACAAGTCCAGACTTCCTCTCCTTCTCTTCTCTCCTCTCCTCTCCTCTCCTCTCCTCTCCTCTCCTCTCCTCTCCTCTCCTCTGTCCTCCTCCTTTCCCCTCCTCCCCTCTCCTCTTCTCCTCTCCTGTCTTCTCCTCTCCTCTCCTGTCTCCTCCTCTCCTCTCCTCTTTTCTCCTCTCCTCTCCTCTGTCCTCCTCCTCCCCTCTCCTCTCTTCCTCTCCTCTTTTCTCCCCTCCTCTCCTCTCCTCTTTTCTCCTCTCCTCTGTCCTCCTCCTCTCCTCTCCTCTCCTCTCCTCTCCTCTCCTCTCCACTCCCCTCCACTCCTCTCCCCCCTCCCTCCCTCCTCTCCCTCCCCTCCTCTCCTCTCCTCTTCTCTCTCCTCTCCTCTCCTCTCCTCTCCTCTCCCTCTCCTCTCCTCTCCCTCTCCTCTCTCTCTCTCCTCTCCTCTCCTCTCCTCTCCTCTCCTCTCCTCTCCTCTCCTCTCCTCTCCTCTCCTCTCCTCTCCTCTCCTCTCCTCTCCTCTCCTCTCCTCTCCTCTCCTCTCCTCTCCTCCTCTACTCCATCTGAAGCATGTCCAGTCTCTGGGGCAGCAGGTATTTCTGTCCTGGTCTGTGGCTGTGTGGTGATAGTCATTACTTGTGGGAGTTGTGAGGCCCCGTCTCTGGGGCAGGGTTTCTACTCGGTGGGGAGGATGGGGAGCTGATTGTCAGTTTCTCATGTTTTGTTTTGTTGACACACTGGTTGAATATTTGGAATGAATGAAAAAAGAAAGATTTTTCCTGAGGCGTTGATATGATTTTTCTCCTCATGACAGGCTAAATAAAGGTAATTGAACTCCTCTCCTCTCCTCATTCTTCACTGTCTTTTACACCACTGCTTTCCTACTTTGCTCTTTTTTCTCCTCTCTAAGTCCCTTTGGCCAATTTATTCTTGCAACGCTGATGGATACTTTATAATCCTGTCATATTTCTGGACACACACACACACAGAAACACACATACACACACACCTCTCTATTTCCCTACATTCCTTGCAGTGAAGTAAAGCCTATTGTGTAATCGCAACAACTGGGATTACAGCATCATGATTCATCTTCATGGATTACTGGTTGTGCATTCCGAACGCAACGCCTTGCGTTCCTTCAACTCTCCTGGCACCAATGATTATCTCCGACGTCTTCCGTTTTCCATCCATCAGGATTATTCCTGACACCTGCTGAGGGTACCAGCCAAAACACAGCACCATTAACTGTTTTCAGTCTGTTTGGATGATGGGGACGATCCATCTCTGAACCAGAGCTTGTGTCTACATTCTGACTTCTGGTACTTCTGTCATCAGTTACTTCCTGATTACACTATGCTGTGATTCATGGGAAGTTTTGATTTATACAATTCTTGTGATGTCTTTGTCTCAAGTTCTTTATTGTGTATTAATATCAGAAGTAATTAAATAGCATTGCCACAGCCGAAAATGTACTAGAAAGGTAGAGAGGAATGCATTGCTACACCTTACAGCTTCCATATAGTGTAAAGAGAGACTGCCATGTCATTAAAAAGAATGTCTAGGTGCTATATTAATATTGTACATGTATCAACAGGTAAAAATGCACAGCCTTTATAGAGAATGTGAAGTTACGTCACACCGTGGGACGTTGGGCGCCATCTTTGGAGGATCGTGGATGTAAACACTTGCTCGTCTCCCTGAAAAAAGTTCCCAAAGTTGCTTAAAAGTAATGATGGTGGGACAGAACTGCTGCAGTATATGCACTAATACGAAAAGCGAGATAGTTCACGATGTCTGGATAAGTCAGTGGAGGGAGTAAATCTGGGTCTTAATAAGTTGTAGTTTTTCTGTCTACCTTTGTTTCTCGTTAAATTTGAGTTTATCACGATACGTTCCTCCTTCCTTTCCCTTCCCCTTCTCCAATTCTTTTTTCTTTTCTTTTTTGTTCGTCTTCCTCATCTCTTTTTCTTTCTCTTTTACTTCTTGCTCGTTTTCCTCCGTTTTCCCCACTCTGTTTACGTTTGCGTTCCTCCAAAGATGGCGCCGACGTCCCACAACGCCAAAGCAGCGTGACGTCAGCTTCACATTCTCTATTCAGAACGTGACAGTGAAAGCCTTCAAACCAAACACCAGGAGAGCAGTCATGGGGACCTTTAACACCACTGGATCTTGTACAACTAAACTTTTTATTAAAGGGATAGTTCACCCAAAATTTAGTGCAAATCATGTGAGATTTGCACTGACACAGGAAGAGCAGTGAACTGAGACACTGGGAGCTTCTGCTACAAACAAGATTAAAATATAGACTTACTTAAAGCAGATATCAGCAGAATGTTTTTGTTAATATAAGTCCTAAATAGTCCTATTTTCCGTCAGCAATCACTTACATGGAGTGTTTCAGCCGTAACACGAGTCTCTCCGTCACTCTGCTCTGCTGTAAACCAGGAGAAAATTTTCCTTGTGGGATACAAGTGTTATCCAATGAGGAGAGAGAACGGCATGAAGGGCTGTGTGTGCAGCCAAGGGATGCGCGTGAATGTGGTGACGTAGCACGAGGACCAATAGATGCCTGACGAGGGCGGGGGCTGCTAACTCATGGTGCGTTCAAGAAAACTCGTACTTTGTGTTTTTCCAACCTGTGAAGTCAAACCAGTTCGATCTGGTACGAGTTCACGGGTCGGAAGTTACGAGAGGCCGTTATAGGGAACTTTCACAGGCAACAGGACGGTAAAAACACGAGTTACAGGTTGCCTGGAACGCTACAAAGTCGTAGTTGTGACTTGAAGCTGTAACTTACGGTTTCAAAAGCCTGCCTTGAACGCAGCATTAGCCGAAATGGCCGGACCGCTGATATCTGCTTTAATTTTTTTCCGAACAATTTGGGGGAAATATGATCTGCTGTAAACACGGTGTATTTTATTTTGAAAATTAACCCGGCGTTTTGTTTTGTATTTTGTACACGATTTCCTGTCCCACACCAATTGTTCTGTGCTGACTTTATGCAGGGTGCTCAGCTCTGCGTGTTCCTACCATCCACCTGGATTCTGTTTAGTGCCAGTGAAGGCGATCCAGACCATAATGATACAGACCCCCTCAGGCCATGACAGAGGTGTCATTCAACCTGTTGTAAGTCGATGTACCATCACAAAAGTTCTTAAAACATTATATGAAGGTTGAAAAGTTACTTAGTGTTGCTTTAAGTTATAAATAAAGGTATGGAAAATGAATGTCTGTTTTGCTTGTTGTCTAATTATATGTTAATGAATTCACTGGATGGATCCATGTGACAACATTTGTGCAAACCACTTTTTACACACACATACACAGGTCCTCACACACACAAACACACGCCAGCACAAAAACCACATCTGAAAATACACAAACACAAACCATCAGATACTCATACCATCACACCTCAAACTATCATGTTGCCCTGAGCCTCTGCCAAACCCTCATGTTTCATGATGCCGACTCTTGACTCCCACCATTCCTCTAGATGACTAAACCCCGTCCTCGCTCCTCCACAGGCCCAGAACAAAGAAGATCTCAACAACAAGAAAAACCCAGTACTAAGCTGAATCTGTGTACAGTTAGGGCTACGACACACAAACAGCTCACCTCCCCAGACACTCATATATATATATACATACACACTACCAGGCAACAGTTTGGACACATGTGTCTTTATAGTTTTGATGCCTCCAATGTAGAAAATAATGAAAATAAAGAAAGACTATTGAATGAAAAGGTGTACGTATAGGGATGAAATATATTGCACTGGGTAAGACGCCTGATTTAATTGACTCTTGAATGTCATGTGATTATTGCTGCCAGATGTGCCAGCTCCAACATCTGTCAGTAGAATCACACATTTTCCATCCATCTGTTCTTTTCTGCATCCTGCACCTCCTTGTGTTGCGGTTGTTTGTGGTAGTTTCAGAAAACGTGATATTGGCTGATGGAAAAAGGAAGTCCTACATAACGATGTATCTGCAACTACTTTTTCTTTTGTTCATATAATTCATCACATCTTTAGCATTAGTGTAAATGCGTCACTGCTGTAGCTACTGCTGCCACTGCAAACTGCATAGATTTGTTCATCAGCTCTTTCAAACTAGCAGAGAGTGATTCTTATGCATCATGATTTAAAAACATATCCAGTCAACTTGTGTCCTAAATCAGCTATAACCACACCACCAGGAAGATAGACGAAGCATTTATCACCAAACTGAAGTGTAGTGTTGAAATGTCACCTGGTTCCCACAGTTGCCTTGTTGGAGCTGCACAGAGGTGTGTAGTAGGAAAAGTCATTCTGGGCTCACACCCAGATGTGTATGAGGGCAACACTTAAATAACTGCAAGTGAATAAATACGTTCAGGTTGTTGTGTGAGGAGACACAGAGCAGCAGCTGAATTTGTCTATTTAGGTCAGCCAGACCGGGCTTCATTTCAGCCATCAAGAAATAAAAGAGTTTGACGCTTGAATTCAATAAGAGCGTTACGTTGGTCAGGACACAGCTGGACGAACACAGACAACCCTGTGTGTGTTTTCCTGAGTGTGTATGCGGTTGTTTCACGATATTCTTTGGGACCAAAGAGAAAGTCTGTATCATGGGGTCAGACAACTTTGCAGGGACCAAGAGTGGAAATGACTGTTTAAAGGTAAAGATCATGTTTGAATCAGACATGGTGACAGGGAGGTCATTATGGCAGTGACATGTCCCCAGAAAAGTCCAACTACAGTTTGTCTTTTTTTTTCCTCTCATCGACACGATCACAAAAGAACTTGATATACTCCACATTTCCAGGTCTACGTATAGAACAAGCATCCTGTTGTCTAAGCTGCCTGAACTCAATCTCTGCCAAAATGTATTTGAACCCTTTATAGAGCACTCATTGAAATACTTTGAAATTCAAAATTCCAACCTTATTACCAGTTATTCTAGGACATAACCAGACTTAATTACAATTTTGACATTTTTCAGAATTTTTCATTTTCATGTAGAAATTGAAGGTCAACGAAGTGACCATTTTTGGTTCCTTGCCCGTTTGTGGTAAAGAAAAAATAAAATATAAGAAAAACACATAAAGTGAAAAAAAAAAAGTTTTAGAACATGTATGGCTTTCAAATTGTAATTATTATAATATTATTGTATATATATAGGCATTTGTACTGTATATATAATACATATATTGTATTTTATACGATTTTACATAACAATATGACACAGACAAAGCCACTAAAATAAAGTATAGAGCGAATTTTATTTACAGTAAAAGGCCTGACAAATATTGTATGTTTCTTGTCTCAGAAAAACTATTTAAACTGGATGAATTTAAGATGAACTCTATAAAAAAGCTGATTTATTCATTCATAAGTCATAAGTCTACCTGTAAAATAAACAGAAATATAATATAACAAAACTATGCAAGGATTAAAACATCAGTGTATACCAGTGTAACAGATGTGTGTGTGTGCGTGTGTGTAGATAGAGGGTGTCAGTGGGAAGACAGAGTGCGTGTTGTGCTGCAGAGCTTCTCTGTCGTCTCTTTCTCCGTCTTTCCACAGAGGAAATGCTTTTCATTTCAACGGCAGACGATCACAAACAGCTCGTTGCCAACTAATGTCACAACGCACACACAATTCACCGAGGACACCTTCTCAGTTCTAGAAAGTCTGATATATGTAATCCCTGTCTTCATCACATCGCTTCATAAAACAGGTGCCGATCCTGGAAGTTCATTAGAATGTATCAAACTGCAGCAGCTCTGACTCTTCACTCGTGACTGAGTCACAAACTTCTTCATGATCACAAAAACATCAGCGTGACATTTCTGGGGAAAAGCAGGAAATCAAACGGACATTGGTTTCTCCTTCCTATGATTTACAAGAAGCAGTAAGCACTAGAACCAAAGAGCGTCACTGCCACAGGCCCACTGCTAATGAGTCTCTTTTCTATTTCAAAGAATAAAACACCAATTTCTAAAAAGAGCAGATCAGTGGAACTGATTTGTAATTTTATTTCTCTCTCCAAGAGGATGACTTACAGTTTGATATGGCTACAATATCATATGTAATTAAACATTATGTAAATGTAAGTGTAATGTCAATTAAGATGAATGAGGAAACAATCAGTCCTAATGAGAATAAGATGCTAATTACCATCATCAAAATTAAAAATACAACGTCAGCCTGCCTTGTTTTAAAATGATAACACATCTCATTCCCTCTCTGCTTTTTGCCGCCTGAGGTTTAACATGATACAACCGCCCCACACACACACACATACACACACACACCCCCAAACCAACCCCACCCACACCCCCTCCACAAAGCTGCTATTTCCACTTTTGAATATTGGAGCAGGTCAAGAATGCGTTTGCCTTGCTGCGATTTACAGCCTCATAAATGGAATTTGCTGATGCAGACAAAAATATTAGAGCATGTGTAGCTTCTCTCAAATACACAACCTTCAATCAAAGTTACTATAACAACCTGGAGCATTTCAGGCTGCTGCCGCCGCTCTGGTGACAGGTAGACCTGGAGCGTTTATGCTGCGTTGCTTTAGTATCTAGACAAATGCTCAGAGTATAAACATGGAGGAAAGAATTACAGCACGTCTGACTGTTTCTCACGCTTTGATTTGCACATAGCGTTTGCCTGGTTTGTAATGATGATGTTATGGGTCAAGCAGAGGGGATTATAAGATTCTTTCTTTCTTTCTTTCTTTCTTTCTTTCTTTCTTTCTTTCTTTCTTTCTTTCTTTCTTTCTTTCTTTCTTTCTTTCTTTCTTTCTTTCTTTCTTTCTTTCTTTCTTTCTTTCTTTCTTTCTTTCTTTCTTTCTTTCTTTCTTTCACTCTTACCTTTGACCTCCCCCAGAAGCTCGTTGGCATTCAGCCGGTCAACGCGCTCCTTCCAGTCTTTGGACAGGAGCCTTTCCATGCAAGATGGTTCTACAAAAGACAGTAAAAAGTCACCGTCACCATTGGTTGTCTTTTTAAAAGCTCTCCATACCCTTCTGACATCACAAGTATTTTTTTAGACCTTGTAATTTGAATGATGTGTCAGCAGAGACACCAACATTAGAGGGGGGTAAAGGTGAAGAGATAGAGTGGATCATAGAACTATGAATCGTTGCAAAGGAATGATTTCCTCCTCCTTCCTGTCCTTAAAAAAAAGAAAAAAAGATGCAGCAGACATCCAGCTGACCAAATGAGAATGTCTGCATTGTTTTTGACACAGGGTTTTATTTGTGGCCGTCTTCTTTCTCACAATGTGTCTCATAGCCTCAGGATAATAGACATCAGAGACACGTGGTCTCATAAGATTCATAAGGTCTCATTTGTTCGGTCGGAGTCCTGCTGTGAACTTTACTCCACAATGGGAACTTTTCAATTCTTCTATTGAAAATGTAACATGTAGAGCTGCCATTACCTCTGCAGATTACTAGCTACTGTACATACCATGAAAGTTTACAACCCTTATTATTTGTACACAGACATGTCCATAAAAGTGCACAGCTTTCATTGTCTCTGCCAGTGTTCACCTGCAGCATTCAAGTCCCACACATGCTGGATGAAGCCTGGATGCATTTCACATGGACACGATTGTCTCCTCAAACTGTTCTGTGGTGTGGCTAGTAAATGCATTGCCATAACAACACAATGACAGAAAACAGCTTCATTGTTTCTGATTGGTAGGTATACACCGCTATACGGCGTATACCTACTTATTTTTCAGTCAGCATTGCGTATACCCACTTCTAAACCCCCCCTGATGTGCACCATTCAGTAATATCTGTGAGCCAGATTGCCCATTCCTCAAAGATGGTGAAGCCATGACCAGCCCCCCTCTGCCTCTAATTGGCTGGTACTCCCTGCCCTCATTGATCATTGATTGGTTAACTTTAGGCATGAGGTCATTCCTAGGAAAATATTGCTAACACCTCAGGTGCCAGTTGATTGACAGATCACTGCACGTCTCCTTGAAAGATGAGCGATTATTGGAAATGCGAACGAGAAAGGCAGAATAAACATCTTTCAAGTGAGCGGCACGTATGGATAGAATCTACTTTAAGACATAATTCTGAGGTAAGTTTTAAGGTGGTTTCCAAATGAATCATTGTTTTGAACTTCTGGCAATATGACTGCACATAAGAGAGATTTTGTCGCCAATAGTTAAACTGTGCGAAGAGAATGATTTGTGTTTTATTTAAGATGAAATATGAACAAAGATGCATTGTCAACTTCAGATTTGAAGTATTAGCTTAGCTCAAACACTGGAAGTGTATGGGTAGTGTTAGCCTGCCTCCTACCCAAGCTGAAATCAGTAGTCAGAAGCTGATTTCATTTTAGCTCTAAACTCTGTAAATATATCACTTTATCGACATTTCAAACATGTTTAGATGAGAAAGTATATCCGTTTAGATCAGCAGTGTGTCGTTAATTTGTCTAAATACCAGCTGTTTACTATTTCGTTCGGACGAATTCGGCGCTACTCAAGCTAGCTGTTGTGACCAACGCACTTCAGGTTACTTTTACAAAATAAAACACCCGTTGCCCTTTTTTTACTTTGAAACAGGAAGCTAACCTACCCTCGATGTAGCTAGCTTGAACCAAAATAAACCGTTTTTGCTTGAACCCTCAGTTTTGACCGATCTCGTCCCGTTACCGGGATTTGACCGCTCAAAATGCCTTACCGGAGAGTTTTGTCAGCTCTGAGACCAAGATCAGCCCGTTTAGAGTTGCTGAAGAGTTTCTCTGATGACTTTAGGTGGAGGCAGGCTAACACTACCCATACACTTCCAGTGTTTGAGCTAAGCTAATTACAGGCGATACGACTCTATCTCCCTTGTTACTGCACACACAGTGGGAAGGATGGTGTCTATCTGCTGGTCATGGACTGAGGAGTGAGGCAAGACACAAAAAAAAAGTTGGCGTATCCCTTTAAAAAAAAAAAGGTGAAAATTGAGAGTATAGCCACTTCTCCAGGGACCACTACTACAGGTGACACCAAATCAACACTGAGACCTGAAGGATTTTCAACTTCATACACTGTGACGTTCATCCACTCCTTCAACCACTCTTGTTCCTGTGCACACTGGGGTTTGCGTGCCAGCGGATGCACCACAGATGGTGTCACGGTCACGCAGGGCCCCTCGGTCACCAAGGATGTAAAACACACGCACACACACATGCACACAAGAAGGGATACATTCTTTGGTACTGTGTGGAAAACATGCCCCTGAGGTCTTGCCTGATTTAGAATGGTTAAGTCAGACAATAGCTCATTTGTGGTGCCTTTATCCTGACAAAAGGCGCTATAGGCATTCGTAAGGGCACATGGCCTATTGTGAATGGCTTAATGTTTAGTTTGTGCGTATTGGCCCATTGTGCGGTCATGAGATGCCTTCCACCGGCTCGAGTACAACTTCCTCATTGAGTCCATTAAAGCCTCGCATGTTTACAGTTGGATTATGATTGTTGTAAATAAGCTAATGCAGCCATCCAGATCACATGGGATCAATGTAAACAAAGAGGAGGGGGAGGAGGGGGAGGAGGGGAGGGGGCAGACAAGCTACAACACAAAGACACAACTTGAACGTGCAGCGATGTCTGATGATTTCCCACATTCAGAAAAAAACAGTGGGTATTTCCAGACAGATGGCTCATGTAATTAATACAATTTCCCTCCCCGGGGACAAAGGAAAACACCCAATACTTTATAGATTTTCTGGACAAGTGGCTCCACTGGATATGTTTGTGTACATTTGGTCCAATTGGTGATATTTACAGCCTGTAAAGGAAGGGAGGGGGCTGGAGGATGGGGCAAGGATGAGCACTTCTTTTTTTTTTTCTCATCACAGGACCTGAGGTGTGCTCGTTGAGCAGGACCTCTAATACGACAAAATAAGGAACTGCAATTTATGGCAGCACTTAGGAAGGAAAGTACAACCTGTAACTCCAAGACACAACTGCATAAGTCATGCATGTGTGTGCTCCAGCACACAATTTATACCCCCCACACCAATAAACAGATCAGAGGAGGAGACGGTGGGGGGTGGGGAGGGGCCAGAGGGAAAGGGGGGGTTGAGGAAGACGTAGAAGAAGAAGAAGAAGAAGAAGAGAGGGATGAGAGGGAAAGGTTTTACCCTAGATGGCTCGCTATCTGTCCCCGCCACCGACTCTGGGATCAAGTACTGTTTAGATTGGAGGGTGGATAAAAATTCCTCACTGTCCGAACACCGGCTTCTTTATCAAGTGAAAGAGAAACGCCGGAGATGGATGTGTTGAAGAAGAGCCAATGGAGGAGGAGGAGGGGGGGGGGGGGGGGAGCAAAGAGAGAGGCAGATGAAAGAAAGGAAGCAGGAGAAACTTAGGAAAGGAGAGAGACAATGATGTGAAGGGTAAGATGATAAAGATGCTTCTTTCATCTCAGTGTTATGAATGAGGATGGAGGAATGAGAAAAGGGGGGGTGGGGGAGGTGAAGAGGACTGGTAACACAGCCCATAGAAACCACTACATACTGATGGTCAAGTCATTCATTTCAATCACTTGAAACCTGCTTTGTTCTCATCAATAAATAAAAAACCCAGCAGAATTATTGAATATCAACATTTTCCTAACCCTTCACCCAGAGATTGGTTTCTAATTGGCTGTAAAGCCGACAGTTTGAGGGAGGAGAGACGGAGAGAAGGAGAAGGAGATAAAGACAGAGAGCTGTAAATCAACACTGAGGCTCAGAGTGTTTAGGGTAAACACACTTTTATCACCTGTCTTCCGCCAACCTGCCAAGAGACGGTGTTACGGTTGTTTTACATGAGCCACAGGCAACTCACTGTGTGTGTATGTGTGTGTGTGTGTGTGTGTGTGTGGCAGACAAGCATCAACACTCCCAAACAGCCACTGCCAAGAACAACACAGTCTGCCACAAGCTTCCACTCAGACTCCGTCTCTTGCGTTTCCCTCTCTCTGTTTTTCTCTGGCTGTGTTTCCATGTGGACAGCAGCTTCTCATGGAACACACAGCGCAGAGACATGTCAAAGTTTACATTTTGACAAGCATCAACACTCCCAAACAGCCACTGCCAAGAACAACACAGTCTGCCACAAGCTTCCACTCAGACAATATTTTGTGATGATACACTAGTGTTATTCTCTTGTTATCAACATCCTGCTCCTCTTTGACCTCTAACCGCTCTGGATGATGTCATCTCCGACGGCGCGGCGCGGCTAACTCTTTCTCTGGCTGTGTTTCCATGTGGACAGCAGCTTCTCATGGAACACACAGCGCAGAGACATGTCAAAGTTTAGCCTTAAAGGGGACATGTTATGCAAAAAACTCACTTTTTCATTGCTTTAGTATTTGTGTATCCGGAGTGCCTCCTCGCCCCTTAAACGTACATTTTGACAACTACATCAACATTTTGTAAACTGCCATAGTCAATTGGCACTGCCATGTGTCTCTGTTTACACCGGCACCACCGGGATTACGGCAGCCAATCAGCACTGAGTGACGAGTGACTGACGACCGGAGAGTTGGGATTTCTCATCTCGAGCGACTTGAGCGAAGAAAAAAAACACTCCATCGCTGTCGTTCCGAGCCCCAGCGATTTTTCACGTGGGCGATAAAACGCTCAGTCACTCGTTTACATTGACTCAACATGTAAACTCGTCGCTCGTTCGAAAAACAAAAGGTCCGGTGTGAACGCAGCTTTAGAGCAGGGCCGTGAAACTGGTGTGTAGAGAACTGTTCAGTCTTTTGGTTTTTCTGACCAAAGCTTGTTGCTAACATGACTTTTAGACATCAACGTCCCATGTCAAGAAGCAGAAATGTTTTTCTCTACTGGATAACATGGGCTCTACTGGTAACAGGATTGAAGTGACCGCTGATAGTTTCTTTGTTTTGGGGGAGAAATCATATTTTGTATGTCCATAAGCTCTTTCTGCAATAGAGAAGTTTGTTGCCATAGTCACCAAATTCACCCAGAATAAACTCAGAATCGGGGATTGAACCAGAGTAAGTGCATAATGGTGGAAGTCATTTGTTTGTCAGCATAATATTTATCTTCCACTTGATGTTGTAGGGAGTTAACGAGACAGTTTGGCAAATTAGTTGAAATGACAGAATCCAAGCCTCTCTCATGTCTGTATGTTTAATATGAGGCGAGAGCCAAGAGAGACAGTCCACTTATTTTTAGCATTCCACATTTTATTTGAAGAGTTCGGAGTCCCTCTGCTGATTGGCCGAGTGACTGAATGAAAACATAACAGATGTCAGATGAGTACTCGGAGAAAACAACAACAAAAAACGTACAAAGTTGGATGTTGGGTCGTTGTGGGCGTGGCTTGGTGACTGCTTTGTTGTGATGTCATAAAGTTACAGAAGTCCTGACGACTGGTTTTAAGGCTGAGTTTCTGGATTCAGGTTGTGAGTATTTCTCTGGTGTTACAAACTCTTACTGAAGACTGACTGGGATGAAGAGTCCCACTTACCATTGTCCACAGAATAAATCAGGTTTTTATTGAATATCTTTACATTTGACAAGCTTGTCTTTGAAACACAGTGTCTGGCAGCGTCACCTTCAGTGGAATATCAGACCTGCTCTTTGTGGTAAGTGACGACAAGGCAAATCTCCACTGTGGTGATTATTGTGACATCTTTCTCTGTGTGACTTCAAGTGCATCCAAGAAATCTTAGCTTCATGAGCAATAACAATTCTTGTTAGGGGTTGTTTTTTCAGAAGAGGCCAGTTTATTTGACTGTTTTACGTTTTAGATTTGATGATATTGCAAAGGTTTCCTTCTCAGCCACTTAACATTTCAACTTCTCACACACACACACACACTGTACATACTGTGTAGTGTAGCAGAGGCTCAGCAACTCTGGAGTCTGCAGCCAGATGCCAAGGTAAACAGAAAAAAAAGATTCATCTGAAAAATTAGTTAATGTTAAAAATAACAAAGGCCAGTGTTCTAGCCGGTGCCTGATGTTTGTGTAACACTCACATGGAAGAAAAAAAAAACATTTTGTGTCTTCACTTCACTACTGAGTGTGTGTAAATGGAAGCTGACAGCTACACTTTGCACTTCCAAATTTATGTCAGTGGTGCAACTTCAGCTGCAAATACTGAAGCATCCGTTAGAGAGAAGGAGGAAAGAAAGAAAGAAAGAAAGAAAGAAAGAAAGAAAGAAAGAAAGAAAGAAAGAAAGAAAGAAAGAAAGAAAGAAAGAAAGAAAGAAAGAAAGAAAGAAAGAAAGAAAGAAAGAAAGAGGCAGACAGAGAGAGACTGAGAGATGAAGTGAAAGTGAGGGTGAAAGAGAGAAACATAGGGAGAGCAGAGAGCAGCTGTCCTAACAGCTGGCCAGCAGGATTGATGTCTCAGTGAAATAAAACTCAGCATATGTCCAAACATGAGAAGACAGGCCAGCACACACACACACACACACACACACACACACACACACACTGATGTGAGAACACTGTAGCACTCTGAGGAACATACATGAGCACCACACACACTGATTAAAGAACACTACGCTGGTGAGATGTTTAATGCCACAGAGAGGGTTTATAACACACACACACACACACGTTGAACGGCCACACGCTGCTCTCTCAGTGTTGTAAAACCATTAAAGTGCAGAGCGGTTAGCCTGGCTGCATGTTAGCACCGTCTCCATTTCACACACACTATTTTCATCTGTCAGATGACACCCAGACTCTCTTGTGTCAGAACATGGCCTGAGAAAGCAGCGAGTCCTCCTGGCTGTGTGTGTGTGTGTGTGTGCACGCGTGTGTGTGTGTGTGTGTGGGGGGGGTTCTGAGAGACAGTGAGGTGCACATAACCCTCTTAACGCAACACACACATAACACGTGTTACCTTTATTTGTCAGTGCAAGCTATTTTTAGAACGGCGGAGCAGAGCCGTGAGCTGCTCAGAGCTACGCTACGGAGGCTCATGGGATTTCTTGGTTTCCCTCATCAAACTCATCAAATACACAATCCAACAACTCCACAACGCTCTGGTGGACAAGTTGTGACCTGCACATTCACCACACTATGAGATAATAACACAACGTTACCACACAGAGTTGTTTTAGAGGGAAATACAGAGACTGTTGATGGAAAACTGTCCCTGAAGGGAACACTTACCAGCTGTTTTGCATGAATTTACCTCTAAAACAACTCTTTCTGGTAACGTTGTGTTATTATCTCATAGCGTGGTGAATGTGCAGGTCACAACTTGTCCACCAGAGCGTTGTGGAGTTGTTGGATTGTGTATTTGATGAGTCTGATGAGGGAAACCAAGAAATTCCTTTAGTCTCCGTAGCGTAGCTCTGAGCAGCTCACGGCTCTGCTCCGCCATTCTAAAAATAGCTTGCACCAACAAATAACGAACCTACTGATTGTTGAGTTATTGCTTTTTAAGATGATATCATTCTTTTTATCATCTTGCAGCATTTTTGTGTTTACCTGCTACCAATGACTATCAATCCACACAATGTAATCACAGTTTTTTACTTCACTTGCAGTTTCGGGAGGCGAGGCCCCAGCATTATGGGGCTTGATTCCTACTGCGGACCACCCGTGCTAAAGCACTCCCACTAGTGTGAACTACTACATGTGATACTGTGGTTCTGAACTTTAAAAAAAAAGGATCATGTTTCTACTGAAGGTGTGAGTTTAATACTGGAAAAGCCACGCTGCTGATCCCTTGAGAGCTCAGGTCGCCCCGCGTTACAGCGCCCACACCAAGGACTACTAACATTCTGGGTGTCAGCCATTGGGTGTCCACAGGTGGCTCATCCTGTTAGTGCCTGATTTATTCCTCACCCATCACTTGTTTTAAGAATAAGTAAAAGCCCAGACTATTTACAGATATTTTCCAGCTCAGGTCTTTGTGTGAGAGTCTGAGAATAATCCAGAGCCTGCCAGGCTTTAAAAACACTACTGTAGTCTGGGCATATGATGCATGGCAGTGGCAACAAGGTCAATTTACTTTGGATTTAATTAATTTAAATAATGCATCTATTCACTGGTTAATCGTTGAGCCTGGAGATTTCATTTCTTTTTGTGTCCTCACATTTTTCAGGGTTTCTTTTTGTTAAAAAATGAAATGTAAATAGAGTGTTTGTGAATAGAAATGACCTTTCTCCCTTGTATTTAGATTGGATGGAGCAGACCTTCTCATCACTGAAATTGGAATTCAACTATATTTTGATACCGGTTAATAATAAAACAATAACACTCTCACATTCAAGGTGCAAAATTGCCTCTTTGTCAAACACACGCTTCCAAAATACCAGATCAAGACCTGAGCTTCTGGTTTCACTTTAGGCATGTTATATGAAACCCTAGCCTACTTAGCACACACACATGGACTCAGACATACACACATACATCCATAACGTGTGCTTCAGACACAATAGGAGCGTTGTTTTGGGTCGGGCCCTGGGGTAAGATGATGTGGGTTTGGGTCACAGAAGAGAGACTGGGGGGTGGGGTCAGAGAGCCAGTAGGGTGAGGGGCAGCTTTAGTCTTGACTGAAGCAACAACCGCTCCAGCTGAGCCCCACAGAGCAGCGGACACGGTCACAGTGCATTTCTAATGAGCTGCTGGTTTTAAAATAACCAAAAAGGGTTGTGGGAGGGGGACTTTAAGCGTTGTGTGTATCGCTTGAAGTTGAAAAATGTGAACTTTTCAAGCGACATCACGTGACGCTGTGCCGCGACATCCAATCAGCGTTTATATCCAACACAGCTACCAGAGTTACACCAGACACACGGTGGAGAAGATTACTGTGGCTGTGTAAAAAAGAATATATAATAAATATAATACATCCATGTAGGGCTGTTCGATTAATCGATTTGAAATCGTAATCGCAATTATTTGGCCAGGACGATGTTAAAAAACAAAAATCGATTTTTTACTCTAACTAGGGTAATTACAGTAAACCCCCATTCATGAATCTGGGCTGCGCTGAATTACCGTAATGACTCCAGCCCTCTTCCTTCCATCACGCTCTCCCACTGCTCTCCCCACACACTGTAAACAAGCATGGTCGTACGCTGCGCGTGTGACTCTTTCGGTGACAACGCTCTGGCCAATCATTGGAAGGCAGTCAGTTGACGTCACGTTTTTGGATGGATGGATGGATGGATGGATTTTTAAAAAAGAAATTAGACTCCAGGTCCATTTAAAAAGACACAAACAGCACACAAAATAGTTCATTGTCATTTAACAAAAAAATCGTAATCGGAAATCGATTTTTGAGAGAAGAAAATCGAGATTTTATTTTTGGGCACAATCGAACAGCCCTACATCCATGGCTGTGTCCCAGAGCTTTACGACACCATGTCGTACTGTTCCCGCAATCGTGATGAGAAAAGAAAATACCTGCAGAGGGTCGGCGAGGAGGTACAGCTTCCTCCTAAGTTGTGAAAATGTATTTATGTTTATTAGTATTTCAATACTCAGCCTCATACAATATGGGGTTGCTTTTGTTTGTGATGGACAGTGATTCTTACGTTCATCACATGGACTGATTTACATGGAGATACACCAGAAATCGTGTATTTCGCTCACCAAAGCAGTTGTGGGCTACAGTATATCCCTGAGCTGTGTTGATTGGAATTAGATCGACAGCCTTCCTAGATCATGGAGCAACACACGACTTGTGTTATTTTCAGTTTAGTCATTCTGGGGCTTCACTTTCCTTCTATTTTAGGTGGAAGAATACTCCTCTAAGCCAGACAGAATTCATTTTCTAGGAAAGACTTGCTTTTAACTTCACTGCAACTTTTCCAGAAAATTCATGATGCCGTTTTATTACCTATTGTTCTCTCAGATCATAAAAGGGTTATTCTGTTGTGTAACCATAAAGCATGCTACTTAGGCACTTTAATTTTACTTTGTTATGGAATGATGATTATAAATCCCATTTTTAAAATTTAAATCTAGGCTTAGTCGATCACCCAAGAATATGAGGGACATAGTTTCTAAAGAAGCCACTCCACCCAGTTTAAGGCCACACTGCAAAATTAAATTGGAATTGGTTTTACAAAATAATTATTCAAAAAAAACTGAATTACAGTGTGGCCTCAGTATATTAAAAAAATCATTCTAACGAAACATTTAGAACTCTTAATACAAGGCAACAGACAGCATAGATATTTGTAGGGGTCTAGACCCACTCGTCTTCCTGTCTTCAAAATAAAAGCCGTGATGTGTGCTGCCTCCCTGGAATTTCAGTATTTCCATAGATTTAAGTCCACCATGAACCATCTTTCATAACAGTAATATGATGTCAATCTTTACCAGATGTAAGTTATCAGGTGAACAGTTTGGCATGTTGCTGAACTCCCAGTAAAAAAAGACGACTTGATAAAATCACTATTTAATCTGATTCTTTTGGACGGGATTCAAAACTGTTACAGCAAACCACACTGCATGCGCCCATACAATGTGCTGGCTGGCCAGCAGCCAAGCCGAGGAGGAGAGGGCTACTAGGCATGTCCCACTGCCTGTATTTGTATTCAAGACAAACAGACTGTGGCTGATGATTAGTAAAGAGATCCCTATCAATTACAGGGTGGGAGACTGAAACCGACCACAAGGAGTCCAGAGGGAGTCGTCCTGTTGGCAGAGCCGAGGAGAGCGGGCTGACCACCACACGCAGCTTCACTGTATAGATTAAAAGTTGCAGATCAAAGAAGGAGGCTCATGTTTGGGTAGCACACAGCTGTTCTCCACACACACACGCACCGTGCTTCCCTGTTGCCCCTATACTTGTGGGTGGCTTTCCCCAGTGTCCCAAACACTGATCCATATGCACACACACACAGACACAAAGCCTCTGCCTGCACACAATCACAGCTCAAGCTGCCAATCCCATAGAGGAAGGCAAACATAGTGCCAAAGCCAAGACCTCGTTAATTAGCCAATAAGCTTAACTGTCAGGGCCAGCCCAACTTGGTTGTTAAGCTGTCATCACAACTACTTCCACCTGAGTGTATGAATCCATAAGCCCTCCCACACACAATCACAGACACACACAGAGGTCAGGCGCACAGGGCTCACAGGCCTTGTAAGTTCAAAGTTTGGTCATGCACTATAGCTTCAACTGCAGCGTAGGTGATAAAGCCTGCAGAATAGATGATTTAACCTTCAAACAGTTGAGCTGACAGACCTTGGCTAGTGGCTGAGCTGCCATTGTGAATACATCTAATTGTTGTTCTGTGACACAAGTCCATCCAGGTAGAGCATCGCTTCACTTTGCAGCGCTGTGGAGGATGCACATGTCAGCTAAACACACCACGTCCAGACAAGAACACACTCTCCACAGTTTGAGTGGTGGTAACAGCAGAGCAGCAGCAGAACGGTGAGCGACAACACAGTGAAGCCCTGGCAGAATGTCTGTATTGTCACAAAGTGGCAGGGTTGGAGGAAGGCTTGGCCTCACTCTGACCTCCTCTTCCAGCTGGGGAAGCCATTATATGGGCGATTGGGTGGCCAGTTCTGGCCTGGCCTCAACTCAAGACACAGCGCAGACTCCTCTGAACTGGACAAGGCAGGCTTAAATACACAGTGCAAAGACAAGGCTCATAAAACAGCTGTAACCAGTCAAGACAGTGGAGGACCTACAACTGCAAACTTGTTTCCCTATTATAGTACTGTGAATTATATAGTTCACACAACATATTTATTTCTTAAACATACTCAAGACAACATTGACATTAATTATTTATGACTAAATCAGTGATACATTTTAGAATTTCTATCAGCGTGGGCGTGGTCTGACCAGGTTTGACAAACAGCTCCTCGGCCTTTTTCTAATATGAATAAATTCTATGAATGGCCCCACCCATTCTGAAGTGCAGTAATGAGAGGAGCACTGTATATTCAAATCTGATGGTGTTCACCATTAGAAGATAACTGAGAAAACTGTTCTCAGACCAGAGCAGGGTGCTGAGGCAGGACACCTACAGTATGTGGAAGAGGGCTTTGATTATGTTATTAAGTTCAAGTTTCTGCAAAGATGATCAACTCAAGACATGTCATGATGAAAATAAGATGGGTTTGTTGGATACTAGAAATGCATCATCATGTTGCCACTAATACCAGATTAGAGGCTGTGATGTTGCCTGTTTCCATATGACGGGAGGGGCAGCTGGTGGTGTTCACAAATCTGAAACTGTAGTTGGGGTTTATATAAATATCTGAGTACAGTCTGAGGTGAAGTAAAAAAGAAAAAGTATATAGACTGAAATGATAGCGTGCAAATCTGTATTCAGGCTGTCGAACAGTGGCTGCCTGTCAATTTGGTCAGTGTTCAGCAATCATGAAAAAACATAATCATCGTCCTCTCTGATCTGTGAGCGGAGCACTGAGGCCTCTACCCATCAGCTCCCTGTGCACACACTAATCTAGGAGGAGAGTTGATGGAGGAGGGTTGGTGGAGGAGGGTTGATGGGGTTGGTGGAGGAGAGTTGATGGAGGAGGGTTGGAGGAGGAGGGTTGGTGGAGGAGGATTGGTGGAGGAGGGTTGATGGAGGAGGGAGGGAGGAGGAGGGTTGAAGGAGGAGGGTGGGTGGAGGTGGGTTGATGGAGGAGGGTTGGTGGAGGAGGGTTGGAGGAGGAGGGTTGATGGAGGAGGGTTGGTGGAGGAGGGTTGATGGAGGAGGGTGGGTGGAGGAGGGTTGATGGAGGAGGGTGGGTGGAGGAGGGTTGATGGAGGAGGGTGGGTGGAGGAGGGTTGGTGGAGGAGGGTTGATGGAGGAGGGTTGGTGGAGGAGGGTTGATGGAGGAGGGTGGGTGGTGGTGGGTTGGTGGTGGTGGGTTGTTGGGGTTGGTGGAGGAGAGTTGATGGAGGAGGGTTGGAGGAGGAGGGTTGGTGGAGGAGGATTGGTGGAGGAGGGTTGATGGAGGAGGGTGGGTGGAGGAGGGTTGATGGAGGAGGGTGGGTGGAGGAGGGTTGATGGAGGAGGGTGGGTGGAGGAGGGTTGGTGGAGGAGGGTTGATGGAGGAGGGTTGGTGGAGGAGGGTTGATGGAGGAGGGTGGGTGGAGGAGGGTTGATGGAGGAGGGTGGGTGGAGGAGGGTTGATGGAGGAGGGTTGGTGGAGGAGGGTTGGTGGAGGAGGGTTGATGGAGGAGGGTTGGTGGAGGAGGGTTGATGGAGGAGGGTGGGTGGAGGAGGGTTGATGGAGGAGGGTGGGTGGAGGAGGGTTGGTGGAGGAGGGTTGATGGAGGAGGGTTGGTGGAGGAGGGTTGGTGGAGGAGGGTTGATGGAGGAGGGTGGGTGGAGGAGGGTTGATGGAGGAGGGTGGGTGGAGGAGGGTTGATGGAGGAGAGTTGATGGAGGAGGGTTGGAGGAGGAGGGTGGGTGGAGGAGGGTTGATGGAGGAGGGTTGATGGAGGAGGGTTGGTGGAGGAGGGTTGATGGAGGAGGGTGGGTGGAGGAGGGTTGATGGAGGAGGGTGGGTGGAGGAGGGTTGATGGAGGAGGGTGGGTGGAGGAGGGTTGGTGGAGGAGGGTTGGTGGAGGAGGGTTGGAGGAGGAGGGTTGGTGGAGGAGGGTTGGAGGAGGAGGGTTGGTGGAGGAGGGTTGATGGAGGAGGGTTGATGGAGGAGGGTTGGTGGAGGAGGGTTGATGGAGGAGGGTTGATGGAGGAGGGTTGATGGAGGAGGGTTGGAGGAGGGTTGGTGGAGGAGGGTTGATGGAGGAGGGTTGGAGGAGGGTTGGTGGAGGAGGGTTGGAGGAGGGTTGGTGGAGGAGGGTTGGAGAGGAGGGTGGGTGGAGGAGGGTTGGTGGAGGAGGGTTGGTGGAGGAGGGTTGATGGAGGAGGGTTGATGGAGGAGGGTTGATGGAGGAGGGTTGATGGAGGAGGGTTGGTGGAGGAGGGTTGATGGAGGAGGGTTGATGGAGGAGAGTTGATGGAGGAGGGTTGATGGAGGAGGGTTGATGGAGGAGGGTTGATGGAGGAGGGTTGGTGGAGGAGGGTTGGAGGAGGAGGGTTGATGGAGGAGGGTTGATGGAGGAGAGTTGGTGGAGGAGGGTTGGTGGAGGAGGGTTGATGGAGGAGGGTTGATGGAGGAGAGTTGATGGAGGAGGGTTGATGAAGGAGGGTTGGTGGAGGAGGGTGGGTGGAGGAGGGTTGGTGGAGGAGAGTTGATGGAGGAGGGTTGATGGAGGAGGGTTGATGGAGGAGGTTTCATGGAGGAGGGTTGATGGAGGAGGGTTGATGGAGGAGGGTTGGAGGAGGAGGGTTGGTGGAGGAGGGTTGGAGGAGGAGGGTGGGTGGAGGAGGGTTGGTGGAGGAGGGTTGGAGGAGGAGGGTTGGTGGAGGAGAGTTGATGGAGGAGGGTTGATGAAGGAGGGTTGGTGGAGGAGGGTTGATGGAGGAGGGTGGGTGGAGGAGGGTTGGTGGAGGAGAGTTGATGGAGGAGGGTTGATGGAGGAGGGTTGATGGAGGAGGGTTGGAGGAGGAGGGTTGGTGGAGGAGGGTTGGAGGAGGAGGGTGGGTGGAGGAGGGTTGGTGGAGGAGGGTTGGAGGAGGAGGGTTGGTGGAGGAGGGTTGGTGGAGGAGGGTTGGAGGAGGAGGGTGGGTGGAGGAGGGTTGGTGGAGGAGGGTTGATGGAGGAGGGTTGGTGGAGGAGGGTTGATGGAGGAGGGTTGGTGGAGGAGGGTTGGAGGAGGAGGGTTGATGGAGGAGGGTTGGTGGAGGAGGGTTGATGGAGGAGGGTTGGAGGAGGAGGGTTGATGGAGGAGGGTTGGAGGAGGAGGGTTGGTGGAGGAGGGTTGATGAAGGAGGGTTGGTGGAGGAGGGTTGATGGAGGAGGGTGGGTGGAGGAGGGTTGGTGGAGGAGAGTTGATGGAGGAGGGTTGATGGAGGAGGGTTGATGGAGGAGGGTTGGAGGAGGAGGGTTGGTGGAGGAGGGTTGGTGGAAGAGGGTGGGTGGAGGAGGGTTGGTGGAGGAGGGTTGGAGGAGGAGGGTTGATGGAGGAGGGTTGATGGAGGAGGGTTGGTGGAGGAGGGTTGGTGGAGGAGGGTTGATGGAGGAGGGTTGGTGGAGGAGGGTTGATGGAGGAGGGTTGGTGGAGGAGGGTTGGTGGAGGAGGGTTGATGGAGGAGGGTTGGTGGAGGAGGGTTGATGGAGGAGGGTTGGAGGAGGAGGGTTGATGGAGGAGGGTTGGAGGAGGAGGGTTGGTGGAGGAGGGTTGGAGGAGGAGGGTGGGTGGAGGAGGGTTGGTGGAGGAGGGTTGGAGGAGGAGGGTTGGTGGAGGAGGGTTGGTGGAGGAGGGTTGGAGGAGGAGGGTGGGTGGAGGAGGGTTGGTGGAGGAGGGTTGATGGAGGAGGGTTGGTGGAGGAGGGTTGATGGAGGAGGGTTGGTGGAGGAGGGTTGGAGGAGGAGGGTTGATGGAGGAGGGTTGATGGAGGAGGGTTGGTGGAGGAGGGTTGATGGAGGAGGGTTGATGGAGGAGGGTTGGAGGAGGAGGGTTGATGGAGGAGGGTTGATGGAGGAGGGTTGGTGGAGGAGGGTTGGAGGAGGAGGGTTGATGGAGGAGGGTTGATGGAGGAGGGTTGGTGGAGGAGGGTTGGAGGAGGAGGGTTGGTGGAGGAGGGTTGGTGGAGGAGGGTTGGTGGAGGAGGGTTGATGGAGGAGGGTTGGTGGAGGAGGGTTGGTGGAGGAGGGTTGGTGGAGGAGGGTTGATGGAGGAGGGTTGATGGAGGAGGGTTGGTGGAGGAGGGTTGATGGAGGAGGGTTGATGGAGGAGGGTTGGAGGAGGAGGAGGGAGGAGGGTTGATGGAGGAGGGTTGGTGGAGGAGGGTTGATGGAGGAGGGTTGATGGAGGAGGGTTGGAGGAGGAGGGTTGATGGAGGAGGGTTGATGGAGGAGGGTTGATGGAGGAGGGTTGGTGGAGGAGGGTTGATGGAGGAGGGTTGATGGAGGAGGGTTGATGGAGGAGGGTTGGTGGAGGAGGGTTGGTGGAGGAGGGTTGATGGAGGAGGGTTGATGGAGGGATTGCAGTCAGGGTGAGGGTGGTGGGTTTGTGTGATATTAAAGGACAATTCCGGAAAAATTCAACTCGGGGCTGTATTTTCCTAACATTTTAGGTCTAAAAGAAGGAATTTGAGGAGTCGCAATGTTCTTCCACAGACAGCGTCAGATGGCTAGAAGTTTTTTTTCATTTGAAGCAAGTCAAGAGTTGATATTCCTGTGTTTATGACACAAACGGTATATTTCCGCAAAACAGGAGTAATTAAACTGAAAATCTTCAGATTCCTTCTTTTAGACCTAAAATGTTAGGAAAATACAGCCCCCAGTTGAATTTGTCTGGAATTGTCCTTTAAGTGTCAGCCAGGCATCAGGGCTGCTCTGGGCGCATTAGATGGCTGAGTAAGTTGGCACGCGGGCGCTGTGCCGTTGCCAGGGCCTCGTTATCAGCCGGTCGGCCCGTGGAGACACAACGATTCAGATACTGCTAATTCAGTCATTTCAAACTGAGCTTTGATTGCTCACTTCACTGGGTTTAAATGTCCATCAGGGGGGCAGCTCAGAATGCTTTGGTTTAATACATACGTCTACTCCTGAACTCCACATTTTCCCTCATCGTGTTGACAGGCTCAAAGAGACCAGGTGAATTCAGATTAATCATCGTTAACAAGAGGCAGTTTATTGTTTAGCTTGTTCCTCTGCTTATTTCACATCTTGTATTTTTAGCCACAAAATTACAGAGGAGCATTTCCATTCAGCACCGTGTCCGGTGCCCACATTTTTCCTTCTGATGTTCCCTCATACTGGCCTTGAACACTCTATTCAATAACCAACCTACCAGTTTAAGCACTTTAACAGTACAGAAGAAGCCCTTTGTATACAGCCAGCCTTTGTATTTAGACCTTTGCACAATGCAGGCACAACTCAACATAAATGCAAAATTGTCAAGAAAATGTCAGACCTTCACCCTCTCAGCTTGTGTGCTGTGGAAGCCAACAGGCAAAAAAAAGGATTGTATCTGCGGCGACCAGTTGCAGTAACACTGCTAGCTGACAGAGTCTTTGAGAGTTCTTGGTAAAGCTTTTAAAAGCTGAGGCGGCAGTTGGGTGGAAAAAAAAAAAAAATGCTCCCACATTGCAAAGCGAGGCCATGTCTATTCATTAGGACTGTCACAGGCACTTAGGGCCGGTGTGAGCGGCAGACAGCTAACAGTGTGACGACAGGGGGTGAGTACAGCACAAAGGCTAACAACGACATCATCCACACTTTAGCTCCTGGCTACAGTGCACGGAGGGGTCAGCCATGTTAGGCTAAGTGAGCGCTCAGTGGCTAATAGGGTCTGTTCCATTTGATCATACAGCCAATCTAACCTGGGAGAGCTCAGCTGACTGAAGCCCTTTCAGCAGGAGGCGGTGGATGAGGCAAGGGACGCATTGTTCAACCTTTAATGTGCTTGCCATCTGAGTGCCAATGATCAAATCTGGTCATACTGCAAGAGGACTCTGAACAAAACCATGTTTTAAGTGTCGGTCTAAGTGAACACATGCCACTCAAGAATAAGGGGAAAAAATACTTGGAAGAAACACAGAGTAGGCGACTGTCTGAGGAGCGTTCTGAGCTGCAGCATTTGAAAGACAAAAACAAGCTCTCATCTGTATCGCACCAGAAATCAATATGTAAGCCTATTTACCAGGATGGCCTTGCACTCCTGGGCACATTATATTGCTTTGACAAAAAAAAAGGATAAAAAAAAAACGCTTATGAATTTACCAATAACACAAAGAAAAGCTTTAAATCAGGATGTGAGAAAGGTTGCCTGTTGAAGAGATTCCAAAGCTGTGCCAAGAGTGGATTGAAAGGCTGCAAAAGCTGAAGGATAAAGGGGTTAAAAAAAACACACACACACAGCAAGCCCATCAGAAAGAGAATTTAAAGACAATAACTCAGTGATGGCGAGAAAGGTGTGATTCAATTAAAATACATTAGACAAATAGATTCACAAATGGGAAAAATAAAGAGCGTGAAGCTTTTGAACACATTCAATTGATCACTTCTACCTATTTTCACTAGACTCATTAGTAAAATAAATAAATAACTAAATAAATAAAATGAAATCAGAGGTACCTGTCAGTCTTAGGATTAAATTAGACTCAAGATGAACGCCCACAGACGGGGGTTGTTCTTCATGCTAACAGCGTGGGATTCAGAATGCTGCATTTGTCTGGTTTGTTTTTGTCTCATCTGAGTGTTTGCAGTGTGATCATTGCCACTTGTTAGTCCTCGGGAATAACAGCTCCATTAATTAGCAAAGGAAGAGCCAAACTCAACAGCAGGCTGTAAGGAGGAGGGGCTGCTTGGGACATCATGGAATATCTCAGGCTGTGATGTTACCAATGGATAGGTTTGGAATGACTTCTTTAATTCATATTCAGGGATGTTGGTTCTAGTGTCTTGATGAAGCAGAATCTAAGCTTAGCTGGAAAGGAGAAACCTGCAGCTATGTGATGAAAAAGACACAAACTTCAGTTGTCCCCAGCATTTCTTCTACTCACATTACCTTTGATTTGACAGGAGGGTGTCACAACACTTTGAACACACTCATACACACACACACACACACACACACACCCAGAGACAAGTTTTTCTCTTCAAACCGTTTTCCGTAGATAAGAGGCAGAGCTACCTATCTTTCAACTAAAGACACTGTTGTGTATCCGCCTCTGGCTGTCCCATTCTGGCCCACTTCACTGTATCAATAACAAAGTAAAACCCCTAAATGAGAGAGATCAAGTGCTCCTCTGATATCATCACAATTACTATGTGCACATAACAGTGAAGAGGGGTGTTAGATGGTTTCAGATCTGGCTTGCTGTGGGGTTGGGAAGGGGCAAGCTGAGGCATGCTGGGAGACTGCGGCGCTTTCCTGCGTTAGTGGTGGAGATCAGAGGAGAAAGGGAAACCTGTGTTTTCACTGATTGATATTGTGATCTAACAAGCGAGGGATCTGTCAGCTGTAATTTCAGATGTTCAAAGATCCTTTGGAGAGGATGTGTTCACAGGAGGAAAACAAAATACAGGTACAGTACGGCTGTTTTCTCTTTATGTACAAGTGCAGAGTAAAGGATTGATATCCTGTCTGTCAGTTCAGAGGGAATAAGATGTTGGAGGTTCTGTTCTATCCACATCACAAATTAAATTAATTTTCCGTAATGTCATTTACTTGCTCTTTATGCAGCTCTGTGGTCTAATTAGCAATTAATACAATTGATAAATTAAGTTATTTAAGATAGAACTGTCACACAATATAAGTTAAAATGATTGAATTTAAAATAAACACAATCCTGTGCTACTTTTTTGTCGCTTCGATTAAAGATATTGCTTATAGTTTCATGATATATTCATATATATATATAAATTAAGTTCTGTCAACACACAACAACACATGTACCATATCTCATACTGTTCTGATCAGCGTCACTTGGGTTAATGATTTTCAGCTATAACACAAGATGTTTTAAAACAGCAAGAAAAACTCCTCTTTAAGACACTGCTCCCAGATCAACCTCTGCCCAGATGAACTAGCCATTCAAACTGGATTTTATGTTTGGGTTTATGTTTTGTGAAGTGGATGTTTTCATCTACCAATCTTTGCTGTGTCCGGGCTAACTGTTGACTTGATGTTAGTTCTGATATGAGTATACGTCCTTCTCTAAAAGTATATAATAGCAGATTTCCATGTCTGTTAATTGTAAGGCAGCTCTAGGTTCTATAATAAAAGTGTGAAAGTATCAAAGCATCAGTCCACAGAGAAATACACATTAGCCTGTATTCAGAAACTGAGCCTTAAAACGAGGCATCAGGACTTTATGATGTCACAAATCAGCCATACTCCACGTCCTGTCCACCTGGACCCAACATCCAACTTTGAAGGACTTTGTTTCTGAGATTGTAGTTGGTAGAATAAATACAATATATTCTGTATATTTTATGTTCTCATGGATTAACACAAAAAAGCGTTAAATATGGGACCTTTAATGTACAAGCATCCATTCGCACAGACTGAATCAAAGAAGTCCTCTTACCGTCTTGTTCTGTCTTGGTCAGCTCCACAAGCTTCTTCTGTTTCAGTGTGTCCACCACGTCTGCGAGGCTTCCTTTGCGGCGCTCTGGCGTCCCAAATGTGAGGCCAATCATGGGCTCCCCCCGATCCCGGGAACACTCCTCTGGCTTGTGTGGAGAGGTAGAGTTGGTCCGGTAGGAGTACACTGAGCAGCCTTTACTGCTCTCATTGTCCTGGGAAAATACAAATCAGCAGAGAAAAGTCAGAGGCTTTTGGTTTCACTTTGCTGTGCTTCACTTCAACGGGGCCGGCTGACGTGACTCAGGCAAAGGTCAAGTTCAGCATTAGGTTTTGCTACTGACAGAAAGTGATGATCACAGTACTTGATCTATCTGTCATCAGGGGCCCTGTAGCGTCACTTCGCTGCATTCCTTTAAAGGGGTTGGCCCTTCTCTTGTATCTATTATTGTATTATTAAAAATACATGTCAGTGTCATCTTGCAAGTCATTCCCCGTTTCTCCGCTTGCTTCCTGTCGCCTCTCTGCTCACGGCTCTCTGATAAAGACGTAAAAACTGAATCACAAATGAGAGAAATGGCAACAGAGAAAAGCTGTGAGTGTGAGCGGTAATCTGGAGACAGCTAGGGAAATAAAAACACATATGCAGAAAAATAAAGAGAAAATTAAAAATAATCACTAAATTGTTCACTGATGTATGCTTATATTTAGACATGCCCCTATAATACCGAGGAACTTCAAATTTAGACAAGACATTTCCTGTTTCAGTGAAGGTAACACAAAGCCAGTTAGTTCAGACCTGTTGAAAGTGGATGGCAGATATTTTATGGCCCTGTCTATTTTGCGCTGAATGACCACAGTGTTGTTCCCCTCTGCTGTTTGCTCTGCTGGTTATGAGTTAGGCAAGAGGCACAAGGAGTCTATATTTACCAAGACGATAAGCCCTTCAGGATGACCACATTGTCCCACACAACAGACACTTTTGCACAGGTGTTCTAACACCGGGGCTATTTCTGGATGCTTTCTCCTTCCCTAACAGAGCGGGGAGAATCTCCAAGACCTTTAGGAGGCTTATGTTTCAAAGACAAGGGGCTTTGGCAAACAGCAAGATCTTAAGACGCCCTTGAGGCCCTGTTGTGCACTTTGTCTTTAAGCGGAAGATGCCTCTGTAATGAGGATTAAGAGATACTGTGTCACTGTGTGTGTCGCTCGTGGATTGTTCAGGTGTGAGTTTTCAGGTCAGTACAGTATTTAAGCAGCAGCAGAACGGTGGTCGTGATAATCTGATGCTCAGATTGAATTATAAACCCAGAGGTCACATGTTCACTCTGTGAAGGAGACAATGCAAACTCATGACTCAACCTGCGATGTTGTAAATTGTCCTTGAACAAGGCACAAAAGTCCGATCTGGACACTTCATTGGATGCCATTTGAATGTGAATGCAACAGGTACACTTCATGTGAAAATTAATATATAAAAAAAGCACTTGGCTGGGCCAGGAAGTGTCAGGGTGGACAGAGGGAGGAAGATGCTTTCTCCCTTTTCTTCTCATGTTTCAGGCTGAGTAGCTGCTTCTTTTCTTATCTTCAAAACTCATACTCGCTTTTTCTTTCCCCTTTTTTGCCCATACAGTTCATATTTTTGATTCGACCATTAAATTTAATGGAAAAATCTCAATCAATTTTATTTTAATGAGTTTTGTTTATCATGTTTTGTTTTTGGTTTTTTGGCAAATGAATTATTCCCAAATACAAAAAAAAAAATAAAAATAAGAATTGAGGTTCCTCTGCCACTAAACATGACTTATCGCCAGGACAACAGTCTGATAATTGTTTTTACAAGACAAGCGGTTATAATGAACCTCAGCTGGTTAGCATGCTACTTCAGTAGAAGAAAAGACTTGATAGAGAAGTTTTTTTAGTCTTTGTGAAGTAAATCATGGGGTCATCAGGGTCGCTAAACAAAGTCAAGCTAACCTCAGAAAGCCAGGATTAAGATAGCACCATCTCCAGATTAGACTTGTTCACAGGCATCAATCACCATGGTTGCAGCTTGGAGTCATATAATCCACACTGATGGTGTGAAACTCCAATTTAAACTTTTTGAAATTAGTGAGGCTTTTCCTGATCAAGGTTCATGGACCAAGTCCTAGCTGCTAATGCTAACACCAAAAACAAACAGCCCAATTCCAAGTGTGTGAGTGTGAATTTACATTTTACTAAGAACTAAAGTTCTGCATAATTTAAGACGTGTCCCTCGATTGACAGAGCTTCAGATCACTTCTTCACAAACCTATGGATGACATCATTATTTACAGCTCATGATCATAACAGTCCTGCTGCTGCTTCAACACTCTGCTATAGAAACTTTATTTGAAGAACTTTCCCTGATGTCAAACACACCTTGTCCATGAGGGACCAACACAAGCTGAAGCCAAGTTACTAACACTTCACCACACACACACTCTCCCTCTCACACACACATGAACAGTGGAGATTAGAAGAACAATGGAGTACAAGCCTCCGGAGGAGAACCCCCACTGGGCTGCCTTCAGCCATGCCTGCAGCACACATATCAGAGAGGAACCACTGGTGTGTGAGTATGTGTGTGTGTGTGTGTGTGTCCAGTATGTGCATACTTGCATTTACGTGTGTGTGAGCATACAATTGTGCACAATCATCATTATGCATAAGAATTTGCACACCCAGTGAACTCCTGCGTGTGTTCCCTGAGCGTGCACACTCACTAACCACATTAGTTTCATAGATTGGAGTTGTGGGAACATATGTCATGATAAGATATGGCTATTTTCTAAACTTCATGTGTAAGTCACTTCTCACCATGGCAGCAGGCCCAACGATGTCCCACTCGATGTCTTTCAGCTTCTCTCTGACCGGCTGCAGCTCGTCAGGGTGGGGTTGGTCGTGCGAGGAAGGTGATGCCGTCTCCTTCGGGCCCTCGCGCTCCTCTTTGGCCCAGGCTGCGTTGTCCTGACTTATCACTTCCTCCTCCTCAGACGGTGGGTGAAAGGGAGGTGTTGCTCGCATGGAAGACATCATTCTGTGAGGGAAAAAAATCAACACATTTCATTTTGGGGATGGATAAGAGAGGAGAGAAGAGACTGATTTTAAACAACAAGTAAAAGATATTGGTCACTGCTGACACTGTAAACAAAACCTGAATTGAATTGAATACCTTTATTGTCATTCATACCAAGGTATAAACGAAATTCAAATTGCAAATCTCCATGTGGTTTAAAAAAAAAAACATCAGTGAAGATACAAAAGAAAGACACAAAAGCAACAACAATAAAACAAAAGTAAAATGCAGTATTTGCACAGTCCTCTGTCTATCATGGGACATTACAGGCTGACACACCTCAGGAGCAGTGTGTCTCTACCTTCTGAAGTTCGGATGTAATCTTTTTAATTTACTTCAAGTGCTAAGATAAATAAATATATGTGTATGTATGTATGTATCTGACTCAATGCATGCTGATTTTTCTTTTTCTTCAGTGAATCTGTTTTGAGAATATTCCTGAAAATGTTGTAAAAGCTTGTTTTGTCTGGTCTGCAACTTGATGGACTTTACCATGAGTTTCATAAACAGTGGTCCACAGTTTGTCTGCAGTCACTTGTTCTTTGCTGCAGCTAAATGAACAATCTTTAAATTGTGTAGTTCATTAGCACTAGTGCGGTAAGGACTCAGTCTAGATGACATGTGTTCTACCTGGTGAGCCACCAAGGACACTTAGAATACATATCACATTTATAGTTTTACAGATGCACTAATTCTTGACAAATGACAACTGCAAACAGACACATAAACACACACACCCTCATAGTAAGCACATTCTGCCATGGGGTTAAAGGGATAGAAGCATTTTTTTAAAAGTGGGGTTGTATGATCTACAAATAGCCCCTAAGTACTTTAATTGCAGTAGAAGACTCTCTGCACTCCTCCCGTTAGCAACGCCAGCCCATAGCCCTGCCCAGAGATTTACAACATACATTGTTGTGAATGGACCCAAAGAAACGGCCTATTTTCACGGCTTAAAAGAGGTTTTACCTGAAAAAAATACACAGTTCCATTGTTTGTCCATTAATTTTTTCCAGCCCCTCATAGTGCAGGAAAAACACAGTTTTTATTTGGACCTAACCAACTCACGTATCCCTCCGCCCAGCAGCAGTTGGTTAGCTCCAAATAAAAACTGTGTTTTTCCTGGACTTTGAAGGGCTGGAAAAAATTGGATTATAGCCAACAATGGAACTGTGTTTTTTTTTTCAGCTAAAACCTCTTTTAGGCCGTGAAAATAGGCCGTTTCTTTGGGTCCATTCACAACAATGTATGTTGTAAATCTCTGGGCAGGGCTATGGGCTGGCGTTGCTAACGGGAGGAGTGCAGAGAGTCTTCTACTGCAATTTAAGTACTTAGGGGCTATTTGGAGATCATACAACCCCACTTTAAAAAAATGCTACTATCCCTTTAATCTATTAATCTACTGAGCATCGAGGCCTCTCATCACCACAGACGCTGAACTGCTGAGATTCAGTAGGAAAATGTTTGTAAAGTAAGCCTGAGGCCGGGAGCGTCGTTAGGCTGTAATGACTTCCTTTTGTTGCACTACACTTGGAACCACTCTCATTGGCCCCATTTATTCTTATTTTAACAGAAGCCCACTTCAAGGGACTTTCTGTCCTTAGGAGGTAAATTGGTCCTTGTAAGTGATAATATACAAACAGCAGTCCTATGAAAACAGATCCACACCTGACCCACATTACAAGGTGATGAATGACAAATCACACCACCAACACACACATACGCAAATACAATTTCTATGAAGTTCAACAGATTGGTGGTTCAGTGTAAGCACATAGTAAATCAGAGCAGGCTGTCCATCTCTGAAAAATGCAGCCTCCTGGGTAACCTTCAACATAAATCTGACACTCAGTCAAGAGCATGCCCCTACACACACACACACACACACACACACACACACTGTGGCCCTGATAGCAAGTCGGAGTTGATAAAGAGTAAGATAACAGACTGAAACCAAACGCCACAGTAAAGCAGACAAAAAGAAGAAAAACATGAATATGAAGAGAAAATGCATAAATGAGTACAATAGAGAGAATGAATGAAGGTTAATACTCAGCAGTGTGTGTGTGCGCGTCATGTGTGCTCACGAGCTGTGTGGCCTTTAATTGCTGCTCACATAATAAGGCGTTTGTGCATCTGAATGTAAAATGAATCCGTTGTGATGTGACACATGAAAGAGTTTCTATTTGATTCTATTCTATTAGACTTTTTTTTATGTTAGTGATTTTGAGGTCACAGCGTCGGGTCTGTTACTACCTGTGTGAGACTGCAGCTGAAATCAGGGGGAGGGCAGGATCAGGTTGTGGCCTGAAAGCTGAGACCTGCTCCACTGTGACCTGAGGATGTTGCAGAACCATTAATAGTACGCCATTGCAACTACATCACCCCCTCCTGTCGATTGAAAACCATCTGTTATACTTCCTATTTTACTGAGCAGACAGAATCCCCTCCTCTCTCATTTATGGTCATTTCCAGTGTTTCTCTCTATATCATTATCATCACAGTTTGAAGCCCTGGGTGACTCTGTTTCTCACCTTTGCAGTTGTCCATAAGGGGACTGAAGCTTATTCTACCATTGTCTCATTGTAAGCACTAGCTAATGGAATTTATATCATATTTGTGCTTTAATTAATGTTTCTCTATTTAAACAAAAATGATCCACAAATGATCATCACCCAGTTTGTCTCAGGTTTCTGAATCATTTTAGCATGTTTCAGCTCAGTGTTTTCAATTGTAAAGCCACTCATTGATGGTTGACTGTCATCAGATGCAGCCAGCAGCTCATTTTAGCGACAAAATATGAATTTGGAACACAGGAGCAGCCAGATATCAGAAGAAAAAAATAAATTCTATTCAACAGGTAGCCAGAAAAAAAATCCTGATGTTACTCTAAGTCTAGCCAATGTGGAAATAAGCAACTCATCAAGTTCAATATTACTTTCCCAAATGGAGGGGTTCTATCGGGGGACATGGTCTACAAAGGGGCAGCGCTTTAGACACACACACAAGTTGAACAGAAATAACAAAGCTTTACCAATGTGTCCCTAAGTACGGCTCTTGGAACCTCAGCAGCAACCTTGACAACACAACTTTTCCAACTATTAAAGTCCTTGGTTTTGTTAACACTTGTACCATTTGCTGTCCACCTGAGCTGCAAAAACTCTAAATCTTTCTAAGAATATTTGTCTTATTTCTTGTCAAAATGTCTCATTTCTAGTCAAAACTAAACTCTTTCTTAAAATAAAGACTCATCACCTAAAAATTAACTTGTTTTCAGATTGTTTCAAACTAATTTTCACTTGGAATAAGTAGAAAAATCTGCCAATGGAGCAAGTTTTTCTTTATTACAAGCACAAAAGAGTTGCTCCACTGGCAGATTTTTCTACTTATTTCAAGTGAAAATTTGTTTGAGACATTTTGACAAGAAATAAGACAAATATTCTTGGAAAGATTTTGAGTTTTTTTGTATCCTTTCTGCATAAGAACATAAAGACAGTCTAGTGGTTCACTGATACAGTGGGCCAGTTTGGGTCAGTGCTCCACAAGTTTCAGAATTCAAGTAAAATGATGAAGGAGAACTTCTGTGTCTGCATTTGTTATAAAAAATAAATAAATAAATCCAATCATATTGCACCCGGCTGACATAGCAGCAGCTTTCGGTCAGAGGTTTGAATTCCTCCAGACCTTCGTTGTTTTTCACAGTGGCATGAGTACATGAGATTTGAAGACTCCAGACATCCAACAGCAAATCACTGATCCCCAATCAAGTCACGCAGTCCAGACTGGAGTGATGAGAGAGTGATGGGAAGCAAGGGAGGGGGAAGACAGAGAAGAGCCTATATTTAGCTGACAATATTGCTGCTGCTGTGTTTACAGGGGAGCTTAAGATCTAGTTTCTTGGAACTGGTGTCTCACATGGCCAGGAATGCCCAGCCTCATAACTCACTGCCACTGATACAGTTTCATCATGCAACACCACCCCCGTTTGTTGGTAAGCATGTCACAAGGCCTTTTGTGATTGGCTGGTGCAAGAAAACACTTCATACACTCATTATTAGTCAACAGTTTTCTCCATTGTTTAACGTACCCCATTATGTGTATAGTGAGAACCGTGATTTAAATGTCTTTTTTTAATCAAAAAAAGCAGCTCTAGGTTCCATATTAATGCAGAGGAAGTGTCAAAGCCACAGTCAGTCAGAAACTGAGCCAACAGGGTTTCTGTGATGTCACAACAAAGCAGTCACCACTTTCAGCCATGCCTGAAGCCCCGCCCACCTGGACCCACTGTCCAACCTGATTGAGTTAAGATTTCTGAGGTTGAGGATGAGCAGAGATAAAATAAAGGCAAAAAGCCAAAAAAAAAATATATACATATCCTAATATATATATACTTTAAAAAAAGAAATCAAGACGATAATAAACAAGAAGAATTCACATCTACCCCATTTCCTCTGTGTGTTGCCATCAGCCTAAATAATAATAATAATTGTATTTCTATAGCACTTATCAAAATTAAAATTACAGAGTGCTTCACATCCGGAACAAGCAAACAATAACAAATAAAATAGAATACAATAAAATCAAATTACAGTAGGAAAGAGGAAGGCCAATCAATATAAGTGAGTTTTAAGAAGAGATTTAGAAGAAGATACTGAGATTGCCTGAGATCCAGGGGCAGAGATACTCTGTCAGCACCACCACAACAGGACTGGACTACTTTTGCACAACAGTTTCCCTTAAGGAGGAACTATGCAGAATTTACACCTTGCTATATTTTTAAGTAATTTAACAGCTTGTGATGGTTAAATAAATGACACAAATGCATCCTGTAACCCGTAATCTCTTGTTTATGACAGATATGACTACACAAATATATCATCATAACATCGGATACGACAAATAACGTTATCCACGACCACCGCCACATGGATTGATTTCTCACTGGCGTCATTAAAAAACAAATGCACATGGAGGAGAGGAGGGTTAGCAACACAGAGAAGAAGAGATACTTAATAGATTGAGTGTTTATTGGTCATTATTTCTGAAACTTTGATGCATTTTGTCAAAACAAATTTCTCTTGTGATGTCATCTCTCGTGCCTGAGAAAATCAGCTGCCTCCCTTCTGAGACACAGGAAGAAATCGAGTGACCTTCTCAATAAAACTGTGACTATAACGACACCCTGACAGCTGAATAACTAATTCATTTCTCGCACACATTGCCTTGAGGTTTTCCAAAAGCCTTTTTATATTGTCAGACATCTAGGAAAACATCAAGTCTTTCCCCTTGAAGCTGTTCTCCTGTCTCAAATATTTCTTGGAAAGTGATACTGGTGAGATGGCCTACTTGATAAGTGAACACAGCACAAGCTGTTGAGGACAGAGTTATGATTTTTCATCCTTTGAAAGCTTTTAGTGTTTTTATAAGTGTGAAGTCTGGAAGATCATTCAGCCATAGCCTGCTGGGAACATCCAGATAGAAATGCCTGTTGTAAATAACAAATCATTTTGATTAAGGTGCGTTCAGCAATGTTAGCCTACTTATTGTTCTCTTTGAGCATTGAATGTGAGAAATCTTACAGAGACACATTCAGCACACTGCTGCTGGTGGACAGCTATAGCAAAGTCTCCTTCAAAAACAGACAGCAACTTAGAATCCCTTTGTGAGCGGAAGAAAACCAAGACTGGGGTCAGATTTTGGCAAGAAAGCGTTGTCCAGATCTGGCCTGGAACCTGGTGATTTGGCAGAAATAATCAGGCATTGTGGAGCGTGGACGGAGAGGGACGGAGAGGGACCTGTGACAGATGAGAGCAGGAGAGAGGGCCCCCTCTTAGAAAAACAGTACACAAAGCTCCATTCACAACTCAGGTCCCTTCTGCCACTTGTGGAGCGAGAGGAGGGCTCTGACAAAGGCCTCCGACTCAACCAACTGGGTGTAAAAGCTCCAGCCGTCCCAGCTGGATAGAACTGAGGAAGAGGGAAATACCAAAGAGGAGACAGAGAATGTGAAGGGAGAAAGAAAATCAGGGCCTTCCTTGGAATTGTTTGTCTGCTGGACAGAAAATACGGTGAAAGACAGCAAAGGGAGGCTGTTTAAGGTTTAACTCAGTGTGGTGCTCTGTAGAAATACAAGCTAGACCACTGAAAACTAGTAGATTGTTGGTGGCATTCTTCATACGTAGCTTATAGACCGAATAGCCTTGTTGTTTACAACTACTTCCAGGTAGGAAACCAGCACGTAATTTGAATGAGAACAGTACGCCGCTTTGGCGTTGTGGGACGTCGGAGCCATCTTTGGAGGAACGCAAATGTAAACAGAGTGGGGAAAACGGATGAAAACGAGCAAGAAGTAAAAGAGATGAGGAAGACGGACAAAAAAGAAAAGAAAAAAGAAATGGAGAAGGGGAAGGGAAACGAAGGAGGAACGTATCGTGATAAACTCAAATTTAACGAGAAACAAAGGTAGACAGAAAAACTACAACTTGTTAAGACCCAGATTTACTCCCTCCACTGACTTATCCAGACATCATGAACTATCTCGTTTTTCGTATCAGTGCATAGCCTATACCACTGTGGCATTTTTTATGCAAAGTTTATGTAACTTTGGGGACTTGTGTTTACATCCGCGACCCTCCAAAGATGGCGCCCAACGTCCAACAGCATGATGTAACTTCACATTCTCTATAGCCTATATCGTATTTTTCACACCCTGTCATAGTTTAGACAAATCTGAAATGACCGAAGAAACATTACTATTTCTGTGTGTGTGTTTTGTGTTTTTATGTGTTGTATTTATTCCGTTTGGGGGAATCACGGTGTCTAGAAGCATCAGTGGCTGCAGCTGACAGGGACAGCTAACGGCAGTAACTAAGCTAACAGCGGCAGCTAAGCTAACATCAGGACGTCAGCTGTTAAAACCCTCTCGTTGTCGGACACGACATGAAACTACTCCAGTTAGCTCAGTCATGTTGTAACTCAGATATCCGCTGGAGAAAATCTTTTTTCACGCGCTATTTATTGAGTCACTGAGTTATTATAGTTAAACAGGTAGCTGACCGTTAGCCTGGCTAATCTATGATAACCATGACTACAGTAATTACAAAAATGTGCAAACATAAATAGTAATATTTGTCCAATCATTGGTTTTCTAAACTTTACAAACATCAGATTAGTATAAACAGCGATATAGTGACATGAAAATGAGAGGTTAAAGGGATAGTTCAACATTTTGGCAAATTGGCCCATTGCCATAATCGCTATAGTCATAGCAGTAGGTTCGTTACCTTTAATTGCCAGTGTAAAATAGGCTGCTCAGGGCTACGCTATGGAGGCTATTGTTTCCCTCATCAAACTCATCAAATACAAAATCCCAAAACTGGTTTTGAGCTGCAGAACCAAGACGCTGAGATTACGAAACGGAGCCGTTTTCGAGGTAAATACAGGGTAAATACGGAGACTGCTTGCTGAAAAACTGTCCCTGAACGCAACGCGCATCAGCGGTTTTGCATGAATTTACCTCCAAAACAGCTCCGTCTTGTATCGTTCCGTTATTATCTCATAGTGTGGTGGTTCTGCAGCTCACAACGTGTCCACAAAAGCGCTTTTGAGTTGCTGGGTTGTGTATTTGATGAGTTTAATAAGGGAAACCAAGAAATTCCCTTAGCCTCCATTGCATAGCCCTGAGCAGCCTGTTGCTCCGCTCCGCCGTACTAAAAATAGCTTGCACCGACAATTAAAGGTAACGAACCTACTGCTATGACTATAGCGATTATGGCAATGGGCCAATTTTCAAAAATGTTGAACTATCCCTTTAAAACTCTCGTCCTTCACTATTGTTCTCATGCTGGTTTTCTACCCGAAAGTAGGCTAGTTGTAAACAACAAGGCGATTCGTTCTATACAGGGGCGGCACAGTGGTGCAGTGTTCAGCATCCTTGACTCTCAAGATGTTTTTGTGCTCAATTCCGGCCTGAGGTTGGTTCTCCAGCGTCCTCCTACTGTCAAAATACATGTACACCAAAGTTTGTGGTGAACTCACCACAGTAAGTGCTGAGATCTGGTGACGCAGCCTCATGCCTCCACCGCAGCCACACACAACCAGGTGACTACGTTAGCCATGACATTACAGTAAGTATTGCTTTCATTAGAAAATGAACAGACCCATAGTGTTAGCAGCAATCCCTCATTACACACACAAAGTGCAACCTAACAATGAAAAGTATGACGGGTCAATATTTAACCAGGAAGTAAGACTTTAAACTGGTGCTGACAATTGGGTCATAATTTTACTGTGACAAAAATAAACTGCAGGGGTTTGTTTTTGTCACACTTCTTTTAATCATGTTCCCAGATATAAGCAAATAAAGTTTTGAGCACAATGTTGTGATAACTGATTGAAGCGATGGCCAAAAGGAGATCCAACACATTGTGAACCATGATTATGTTTTAAGGGCCATATTTCAATGGTTCAAGCTACATTAAAGGGGAGCTATGCAAGTCTGGTCTCTTTTCCTCTTTTCCTTTGCTAACCCTCCTCTCGGCCATGTGCATTTGTTTACAACGAAGCCAGCAAAAAATCAATCAATGCAGCGGTTGACGGATGACATTATATAACATTTACGATGTTATGACGTGTGTTTTTATGTAGTCTTAAAGCAGAAGTAAGCGATCCGGTCATTTTGGCTAATGCTGCGTTCCAGGCAGGCTTACGACTTTGTATAGCATTCCAGGTAACCCGTAACTCGTGTTTTTCCAACCTGTTGCCTGTGAAAGTGCACTATAACGGCCACTTGTAACTTCCAACCTGTGAAGTCGTACCAGATCGAACCGGTACGACTTCACAGGTTGGAAAAACATGAGTTACGGGTTACCTGGAACGCACCATGAGTTAGCAGCCCCCGCCCTCGTCATGGATCTATTGGTCCTCGTCCCTACGTCACCACATTCACGCGCATCCCTTGGCTGCCATTCTCTCTCCTCATTGGATAACGCTTGTATCCCACAAGGAAAGTTTTCTCCTGGGTTTACAGCAGAGCAGAGTGACGGAGAGACCAAACACTCTATGGAAGTGATTGCTGACGGAAGATAGGACTATTTAGGACTTATATTAACAAAAACATTCCGCTGAATTATGCTTTAACTGTCATAAACAAAAGATTGTGGGTTACGGAGCGCGTTTGTGTCGTGGTGTGCAGAGAGCGGGGAGCATACGTCAGTCCGACTGCCCCAAAGTCCGCCAGCTCATTTCTCCGACTACCCATTCTACAGCGTTAGGGTTAGGTTTAGGGTAAGGTTAAGGGTTAGGGCTACTCAAGTCAGAGAAATGGGAGGTCGGACTAATGGACGCAAAAATAAAGAAATGTATGGTCGGAGAAATGGGTAGTCGGACAGACGTCATGCGCCCGACGAGAGCAGGGACACCACCACCAGCGTGGAGGCCAAGTACTAAACTGATGTTGCAAGGTTGGTTTTCAGCCGTGAGATGCCAGGTGGAAGACAGAGCCTCCGTTCTCACTGTAACAAGTCATGTTGTTAGAGATCACAATTACTCTGGAGCTTTTTAATGACGGTAAAATGTGGCATAGCCACGGGAGAAATCCTGCTTAGTTCATCTTTAAAGGACTCAAAATAAATTCAGAAAATAGAAGTCAAATATAATGCATTAGAGGTTTAGAAAACCGGACAGTCTTTCAGAGCTTTAATTACATTTTTTTTTAAAAAAAACAACAACAAACCCAAAAAACAGAACACCTCCCATGATGCAACTTGACTGCATTTATCAAGTTGCCTCCACTTCTGTCAGATGTGACTGATGCTGCTGTATCAGTAGATGTCTGTGGTTGCGCTGGGCAGCTCGCAGGTGTGAATGAGCAGCAGGGCGTTGCTAAAAAGAACATGTGTGCTCAGTTACTTTCCCTGGATAAATAAATGTTAGAAAAAAAACAGCAATTGGAGAATTGGCCTTATGTGAGAACAGCTCTCCCAGCTCCTAAATCTTGGGTCTGTCTGGACTCTCATTAGATCATCATGCAGCGCTGCAAACAGAGGGCACTGTCATAGGTCAGATATGTGGAATGTGAGCACACACACACGCTTCCCTGTTTTCTCCCAGAGATTCCCTTGTCCCGGCTCTTTGGCTCAAAATAGACACGTTCAGTAGCAGCAGCAGTTACCCCCAAACCGGCCCATTGCGTCACTGCTGTAATGGCAAGAAAAGCAGTTTTGTTTTCCTAAATTCCAGCCCATTAACATGGATTTCAACACCAGAGACAGCTCTGTAGCTCTTTAACCAACAAGTGGCTGCTGCCTTACGGAGCTGTAGGTTCTTATCGCGTGCAATTGAGGGTATTCTCTGACCTTTTCATGACTTACGTGAAACAATGAAGGGAGGTAAGAGGAGGGCGGATGTTGTGTGAAATGGTCAGGTCAGAAAAGAGTGTACATCCATCAGCCGTCACAACCAAATCCTTTCACTGTTCTCAGGTAAATACAACTTATTGTGTGACCATCGGATTCGGTGCGCTACACTAGCTCTATGTATTCACCTCATCTGAAAATATATAGCACAAAGGGGATGGGCTTTCAGACAGGGTACAGAGCATGACTGAATTAACTCTAATTGAACTCAGTCATTTCAATCTAAAGTAAAACTTTTTCTGCTGTAATTTCTATTTGCTTTCATAAGCAGTTCCCTCTAAAAGAACTATATGCATGTCACATTTTATTTTTCCATCATAAACATCCATCAAGAGTTTATTTAATCCAAACCAAAGAATTGAGTATATATATGAGCACCAGATGTGCATTAATGAGAAGGTCATTTCATTTGCTTTACAAGATTTTTGATTTGAGATTAATTTTCTGTGTGGCATTTTTGTCTTGCAATCATAAAGTCTGATAAACATTAATATTGCCACTGTCTATGGACCAGATAGGTTGTCATGTCTTGTGAGGTGCAGGGCAGACACAGCCCAACAGTAGCCTATATTAACAGACATGTTAGTCAGTGGGTCAGTGGTGCAGCCATGTTGCCCTAGATCCCACGATAGGGTGTTGGTGCCAAAGAATGTTCATCACATGACATTCACCTGTCAGGTTAATTGTTACACAATTGTTATGTTGTGTGAGTGCCAAAAAGCAAAACAGGACTACATATGTATGTGCCTTTTTTTATATGAATGTATAATTCATCTTTCATTTAAAACATATTGTTGTTCTGAGATAACAGTATTTTGTTTTGCACAATAATGAAAAAACAAACTGTTCAAACTTCAACAAGTAAATGTTTGACGTTAGCTAACATGGTCTTTTGCATTGTCCTATAATCTAAGTTAAGACTTGGAGTAAAATAAGCGATATAATATCATATCAAAAGTTTTGAAATGAATCTTGATATAAATGAACAACAGCATGCTCCTTATGAGTGGATCTGTGAAAATTCACTTCATCTAGTGCCAACATCATTTTCATCATCCGCAACACGAACACACTTGTTATTTAATGATTTAGTCTGTCATCAGATGCACACCTGAAGCAAACATGGAGCCTGATGTCTCCATTAGCCCTGCCGATGGAAAATCTCAATTAAAGTCAGTGATGAAGCACTCAAAAAATGATGAATGCATCGTTTGTACAGGGGGCGTAAACACACACCACTATGCTTGGTCTCTGTGTTCACACTCTGTACCTCGGCTGATGCCCGACTAAAACCACAGACCCCCAGAAATCCAGAAGCGGCCTTATTGACCAACACCCTCCCTTGTGCTTGTTATTTTTCCTGGCATGCGAACACACCCCTTGCTAACACAAATACAGTACACATATACATTTATCTACTTCATGGCAACGATACAGAGTAAACCGCTGGAGAAACCATTGAAGACCAAAGTCAACACATGATGGCTCAAAAGGACTGTTTGTCAGCTAAGTCCTGCCCACGGTAGTTAGAAGACCTGGTCAGTGTGAACATTTTGTCTCTTAATCCTTAGAGTGGAGCACATTGTCCAGGTAGGTATGCTGCTGACACATAAACACCATAGAACAGCCCACAGACAACAGTACTTTGTATGAATTTAAATAATGAATTGACAGAAGCATCGTTGTATGTTGAAAGCTTAAAAAAACTGTTACATCCCAAGATGTCTTAACTTGCTATTAAAAATAGTATAGATTTCATAATATGATGTAATTTCTAGGGCTGACCCAAAAAAAAAAAAAACGTTCATTGCCATGGTAATCGATCATGAAGTCCGTGATCGATTTTTTTTTTGACACCGGTTCTCATCAGTAAAGTTACATTAAAATGAGTAGGCTACTTGGCATCCTGGAAACCTGCCTGATTTTGGAGATATGCAATATTTGTTTGCCATTACTTTCATTATTTCTGCTACGATCGTGCACCCCCCCACCCAGACGTTACGATTGTGCACCCCCCCCCGCCGTCGAAGCTTCGATTTTGATCGATTTTATGTCCCCGAAGCTTTGATTATCAAAATATGATAATCGGGACAGTCCTAGTAATTTCCTAATAATAATACATTTACTATTTTTCATTAATGCTAATCTCTGGTGGGAATACAGTTCAACATCTACTGTATGTAACTCTGGCATGACAATAAAAGTGAATAGCCTACCCAAGAAATTGTTCAACACAGCAGAGTAAGTAGTAAAAAGTAGCACAGAATGGAAGGGGGACCAAGACAAAAGCCCTGAGGTACTCCACCAATTTGTTCCAGTCATTTTTGACAACAATATACTTAAACCAATCAGGGGGTCAGTTTTCAAAGTATTACTGATATTTAACTTTGCCTTAAGTAAAGGTGAAGTGATTTCTCAACCATGCACCACACAACAGTGATAAGCCGTCATACAGTAGTTTCATTTCTGATGAAAAAATATGTTTCCATCTTCACAGCCTGGTCAGAAAGTTTTCTTCAGGAGGAATATCATTTCCATTTCAAAGAAAGGAGGGATCTTACAGTCCATCAACAATTCTATAAAAGATCATGTACATCTTTTTTCTTCATTCAAAAACTTTACACAACACTAAGCTGTTCTTCTCTCTACTATTGCTCTTCCTCCTCTGATCTGTTCCCATTTAAAGTGTGCAGTGCTCTTTAGGAGCTAGGTTAATGTATAGACTGCCACCTGTCCTCTCACTTCAAGCTACGATCCTAATTATCACACCATGGAGCTTTGACCTCTTTGGGGATGAACATAATGCCACTGTGATGCACATATAAGCTTGTTACACAAGTTTTAAGCCTTGCTGCACCAACGTATATTGACAGAAGCTGTAAACAAGAGGAAATCCTATTATCTTCAGAAAAGAGGAAAAAATATGGTTACTTTTTTCCAGAAAAGAAATCATTTCATGGTTTTATGAAATGATTTTAAAATAGATAACACAGTATAATGTAAAGGTACAGGAAAGGAGGATAGAATGTAAATGTTTACTAAAGAGATTAAGCAGATTAAGGAATGAGAGCAAAGGGTTAAGATTCAGAAGTGTCATTGGAAATCTATTTCACGGTGAAATCAACAGTAGAAAGTCATGATAGAAGCCTATGGCAATATGACAGCTGCCCTCACACATTTTTCAGAGTGGCTGCATTAGCCCTGAGGCTGGCAGTGGTAAAAAAAAAAAAAAAGTGAGTTTCAATAAATCATTACAGGACCCATGGGGCTTCACTGCAGCTGAGAACAATCACCATCCGCCCATGTTTACTGTTCTTCAGCTTTGTTAATTCACTACATTTGTCCATCTCTGCTTCACATTTATAATTCAGAGGATGTTGAGTTAAGATGATATGATGGCACAGAGGGACCAAATCACTCTGACAAAAAGTAGGGAACTGTCACTACATGTTAGAGCTTCATTTCCATTTCTGATTTGCTGACAAACATAAAATAAAGTAGATCATTCATATCACTACACGGTGAAAATGCAGCTAATGTACAGGAATGTACTGAAGGTTGAGACATGCTGACAGTAAAGTACTCCGACATGGGGGACTACAAAACCCAACCCTGCAAGGACCAGAAAAACTGAATCAATGAAAGCCCATATCTGATACTTACAGAAACTATGAATGCATTTAAAAACCATTTATATGATGGAAAAACTAAATCTTATTGTCTTATTTTTTAAAGGGATAGTTCACCCAAAATTCAAATTGCAGCAGTATTTGTCCATGTAATGGCTGTGAATGGACACCACTTTTCTTGGTCCAAAAAGACACACCAAAAAACATCCAAATACCTCCATACTGCTCGTCTGTAATGTCCCTCTTGTATTGAAGCCCCCACATGAGAAATTGTTCTGAAAAAAATAAATAGGTCTATGTTTTAAGCTTGTTTGTAGCGGAAGCTCCCAGTGTCTCAGTTCACTGCTCTTCCTGCAGAACCATTTCTCATGTCTGGGCTTCAATACTCTTAGTCGACATGAAGGTGAGTAGATAATGAGTGAAATTTGAATTTTGGGTGAACTATCCCTTTAACAAAAGAATTAGAATCAAACAAGAAGCTCTAGGATGTCACATCATCTGCAGGAGTATCCAAACAGGTGGCTTTTAGAACGCCCAGGAGGCGCAAAGGCCAGCTAATCCCAGATTAAGACTGACAAGTTGTTTCACTGGATGCCTCCATTGTAATCCCAGTTGCCTCTCTATCCTCTGACAATGAACTTCGTTCCCGATCAGAGAAAGAGCTTTGAGGATTTCCTCAGCTTTGTTAGCATGAAACGGCTGCATTATTCAGAGGCATGCTACTTTTGGTCGGTCAATAAACAACATATTTTTATTCAATTATTGACCAGCCTGAATGCGTAATGTGTGCAGATGGTTCTAACAAGTCATCTGTGCTCAGAACACAAGATTTAATTTCCCCTCATTTTGGCAGTGTAGAACTCTGCCACATATACAGAAATGTCAGGGAGGGGGGGGGGGAGTGGTGATGTGTAGGAATGTAATTACATTTTTTACACATCACGAGTTTGTGTGACACTCTTGCCCAGATGGTTTTACAGTTAGAGTACCACAACAAAATTAGATCTAGAGCCAGTCAATTTTAGTACTGCTTTTTGATAACTAATGTTAGTTATTCCTTTTGCTATTTTAAATGTTGGGAATTTTTTTCTTTTTTTTTTGCATTGCAACATTATTTCTGTAGCTACAGTAAAAATTGTAAATTCAACTCACATTTGTCTTCATTTACTGTCACATCCTGGTGTGTTTTAACGATGCTATAACATTACAACTGGAGCTCTGTCTGCTGCTGAACTCTGTGGACAGGACAGTCTGCTAAATGGGGGGTAATGCTGAAGCAGCAGTTGAGCAGCATGAAAACTCCTCCCCATGCAGGAGCAGTTGTCTTGCTCGGTGGTGGGAGGCATGTCAGTGTCCCTCGGCATGTCGAGCTGTCACAATCCAGGCTAATCCTTTCCACGGCTTGTCCCTTGCTCTCGTTGAAGCCAGACGTTATAGTGCATACACCAGCGTGTGTGTATTATGGGAAACAGGCTGTGTGATTTGAAACAGTTATGTGTTAGCTGATAAGATGTATCTGATACCACGGACAAGAGGCCTATGCTCAGTAAACGGAACGGCTGAAGAGGCAGACCTCAGGCCAGTTCGCATCAGTGGCTGAGAAGGAGGAGGTTACCACAGTGAATAAGTCATGCTTCCATAAGGGAGTATGTAAAAGCACACACGCACACACACACACACACACACACACACACACACACCATTACGGCTTTGAGTATAGAGAGGTGAGAGTCTCTGTAACTACACAAGGCATCCAGTGTCCTTTACCTTGAATTAGGGCAAATATTTAAAATTCAGGTGGGGGTGGAGAGTCTGGGTGGCAGAGTACTCCACCCCAGTACCTGAGTAAGAGTACAAATACTACTGGTCAAAATTTACTCCGTTACAAGTAAAAGTAGCTCAGTCAACATGTTACTGGAGTAAGAGTAAAAAAGTACTTGCTTTTAAAGGAATAGTACCATTTTTTTTAAAGTGTGGTTGTATGATCTACAAATAGCTCATAAGTACTTTAATTGCAGTAGCAGACTCTCTACACTCCTCCCGTTAGCAACGCCAGCCCATAATAGCCCTGCCCACAGATTTAGCGAACATAGCGCAATAGCGAACAATGGAACTGTGTTTTTTTTTCTTCAGGTAAAACCTCTTTCAGGCCGTGAAAATAGGCCGTTTCTTTGGGTCCATTCACAACACTGTATGTTGTAAATCTCTGGGCAGGGCTATTATGGCTGAAAATCCAGGAAGTAGTGGTACTTCCTGGTTGGTACTACCTGAATTTCCGCCAGCTCCTTTATTTCCTGTCTTACATGATTGGCAAACTGATAAATCCAGTTGTGTCTGACTAAAAAAAATAAATAATAATTCTGAAAATGTATGAAATTCAGAAAGTACCAACCAGGAAGTACCACTACTTCCTGGATTTCAGCCAGCGCGGCATATAGCCAATTAAAGTACTTAGGGGCTATTTGTAGATCATACAGCCCCACTTTAAAAAAAAATCTACTATCCCTTTAAAGGTACTTAAGTATGCTTTCAAATTTACGTTAAAATAAGAGTAACAAGTACTTTTCAGCCTTCCTAGAAATTAACTTGAGTAAAAGTAAAAATAATTATCTCGGAAATGTATTCAAGTAAGAGTAATAAGTACCAAAGAAATCAAATACTCAAGTAAAGTACAAATCCTCTGGATATGTACTTAAGGACAGTACTCAAGTAAATGTACGGTTACTGGAAACACCACAGTAGCATTTACAACAGTAGTCACTCTATTGTAGGAATGATTCATCAAAAGGCCCATGCTGATGGTTCTTTAATGAGAAAAACATTCTGGCGCACAAACAGCACCCCGCATGTTTTCAGTTAGAGCTTGGAGAAGAATCTACAAACTGACCACTCACAGGACAACAACACATGTCTGAGACCAGAACCTGGAGTGGAGTGGAGTTGGGGGGGGGTTTAGAAATGGCTGGACTCTGACTGTAATGGTTCCTCATCCAGCTGTTCTGATTTTTATACAGCGTTAAGTATCGTATCTGGACAAAGCACTCATGAGACTCACTAAGAATTTCACAGTTGCTGGAAAGGAGCAGTGCGTATTTCAGAAAGCTGTGTTTCTGCTGCTGCTGACCAGATACACCATCCTCTCCCGCTCTGTCTCCTTTAAGCCATGTCTCTTTTCCATGGCAGCACTTGGCTTGTAGGTTGTAAATCACAATTAGGGGGTTCATCGGATATGGCTGATTTATTAGGACCCGGGGCTTGTCTCTGGGCCTTTCAGCTATATATTAGCTGGCTACAAGATCTCATACATAGTTATGAGACACGCTGTTTACTGTTTGGCATATAGGGTCATACGCCAATGGATATTAATTATTGAATGAGACTCCATAGGTTAAATTAATAGCATCTCGATGATAAATCATTTGCATCTATATATATATTGTGCGCCACAGTTTTTGTTGCACATCTAAACACATATCCTTTAATAACTACAAACTGGCAACGGCATCAAAACTTGTGTCTATTAACAGCGAGTGATCCAGCATCTGAACGGCAGCCAAGTATTCCAGAGCCTCATCCAAGGGCTTTGACAAACATACTCTGGAGCTGTTTGCCCTCTTCAACATGTACACATACATTTGGCTTGTGTTCACATCACAGTTCCTCCCGTCTTGTCTTTTCAGCGTCCCTGGCCCCACATAATGCTGTATTGTTTCCCCCTGTGAATCAAAGTGTATTTATCGCGCCGCAGATCAGCCTTTGTTGGGCCTGCAGTCTGTCTTTCGTGTCAAATAAAGTAATTGTGTGTAAGAGCACACAACTCCACCATCTGTGACCTGCTATTCCTGTCCTGTCAAGACTAAACCACTGGGCTCAGTGCATTACAGTAACAGTGGAAACGCACATCCTGAAACGGCAATCAACTGTTTTTGATTTCCAAAATGTGCCTTTACAAAGAAGGCCTGCATCCATTTACTTCTCTTCTTTTTTTCTCTCTTTCTCTTTCTCATTCTCTCTCTTCTAGCACACCAATATGCCCGCTCATCCCCTGGCACCTTACGCCCCGGATCATCAAACCTGAAGGGAACTATAGAAATAGTTCTGGATTAGTTACAGCTTGAACAGGTGAGCTCCAACTTGTTGGGGCCTATTTATAGAGAGCATGAAATCCTATTGTTAAGAATAGAGGGTTTGCAGACACAGCAGTGATGGAGAGGAGAGATAAAGACAGAGAAAGAGCCTTGGCTCAGTAAAAACCCTTCCTGTTCTTAATCTCAACACTGATCTGGAGCTTCAGCATCACTTAGACTAATGACATATAACTGTACATTCCTATAAAGAAACATGTCTGTGAGAAAATAACTCAAATACTGGATTTCTTCTTCACACCATGACTTCATCGCAGTATAAACATTAACATAAAACCTTTTTAAACGTTAAGTAAATACATAAATTAGAGGGAAAAGTTATGACAGGAGTTTTTACCCTAACATTTGAAGGCAGCAACTAATTCATTTATGTTTTTTAATTATATCCTAATGTAAATAATAATGTATTATTTACTGTATAAATACATACATGTCTTCATGCTGTGTACAGTTATATAAATGTCTATTTTTTCTTTTATAAAGAACCAACAGTCAAAATACTTTTTTATATTTAAATTTTAAATTGAATAATAATTATTAAATAATATTTTAAATTAGAAATTGAAACTGCTATAAAATAACTTTGATGGTTAATCACATTATCAATACATGAATACAACTGTAAAGTGTGATTAAACTGGGGTTGTATGGGTCCTTTCCTGGGGCTGACTCCTGGTACATGACTAATTGCTGGTGACAGAGAACAAAGGAGAGGATTAGAGGATTGAGTGTGTGACACAGCCACAGGTCAGGAGGCAGGTTAGTCTCTAACTGTGATTATGGATGAGCAGGTGTCGCTGGAGAACGCAGCCACAGCAGACACCTCTACACACTGCTGGGCCGGGCTGCTCGTCCCAGGACGTCAACCGGCCCTGGATGAAGAAACCATGCAGGCTCCGTGCTTCCTCTCTGAAAGAAGAGATGACTGTCCTCCACCTCCATTCACATCTCATTTCATCAAAAAATCATTCATAAATTCATGGATATAATAACTCACTGCAAAAGCTGTTCTGAAAAGTTTGCATTGTCACACAGTGAAAAGTTAAAGGGATAGTTCACCCAAAATTCAAATTTCACTCACTATCTACTATCTACTCACCCTCATGTCGACTAAGAGCTGTAAGATTTTTCAGAGTCCTCTGTCCCTTCTCTGAGTTACGGGGGGATTGACATGAGAAACAAGCTCAAAATATAGACTTATTGAATTTTTTTCGGAACAAATTCTCCCAGCTCTTAGTCAACATTAGGGTGAGTAGATAATGAGTGAAATTTGAATTTTGGGTGAACTATCCCTTTAAATATGTATATACTGTATGTGAGCTTGGAGAAGAAGTTGGTTGTTCTTTTCCAGCGTCCAGCCTCTTTATCAGTGGCGTCTCCTAATTGTTGGACGGCCCGGTTGATGTTGAAGCTAACCAGGAGCGATGTCATCCTTCAACTCTCGCTACAATGGGGACTCATTGGATTAAGTTCGAGCAGGCTTTGTTAAAAGCTGCTGCAAATCTAATCAAGGAAGAGACCTCAATTATACTAGCATGTACTTAAATGAAATGGGGGGGGGGGGTGTAGGAATGCAATCAGCAGCCATTAAGGACAGTTAATTTCTGCTGATGGCAGATTTTAAATGAGATGCAATGGGGTTTTTTCTTTCTTTTTCTTTTTTGTACTGCAATGATGAGTATGTGGTGTTTCTGGTGTTCAGCTGTGAGCGGCAAAAAAGTGTTCACACAATAGGGGCTGCCACGAGCTTCTCAGAAACAGGTGTTAGCTCCGACTGCTGCAGAGACGGCACTTTGTGTTCTGACCTTCCCTCCCGCCATACCTACATGGGTGACACTGCATTCAGACACAAAGCATTTAAAAGCCCTGCTTTTTTTAATGAAGTGTTGACAGAGGCCAAACAGCTGCAAACAACTTCTACGGCCTATATTGAAGAATGTACAAAAAAGGGAAAAAGAAAAAAGGCTTATTATTTGGAGGGGAATAATATGCTGGATCACCATGATCTAAAGTACAACAGCTGAAACTGACCCTGACCTGTGACCGCTGTGACCCATGACAGTTAAAACAGGAAGCAATTATCCTGACTGTCAGCAAGTCCTGCAGCATTCCTGAAGCCCAGGCCTGAGGAGCCAGCAGATAACAGTTGTCACCCAAGAAATCTGAGAAAAGACGTCAGTACATCAGCAAATACTGGTGGACAGACAGCCCACACACACGCACACACACCACCGAGGCTTTTACACATCTTTTTCATTGACAGTTGTGAAAGCTGGAAGAACAGACTTCACATGTGTTTTCAGATATTAGAGGTTTGTAACAATTACTGAAATTACAGATGTGACTTCTGGCTTTTAGTCCACCACTTTGCAATAGAAGTGCATCAAAATGACTTGAGCCTTTAAAACTATACCTTTGGAGGTGTTTTTTAAATGCACATAACAAATGCAAGAAACACATTTACTCAATTTTCAGCATTTTCCCTTCAGTCCCAGCCCAACCAGAAACAAAATGTATCCGGTTACCCCCACTTCCAACTCCTGGGTTTGGCCTTGTGTGTGTGTGTGTGTGTATAATGTGCTCTTCCCAAAGCACCAGCGCTGGAGTCGCCATCAGAAGAGAAAGAAGGAAATGTGTGTTTCTCCTAATCATTTCGATATACGGTAATCTGGTCAGTGCACATCAACCACTATCTGACTCACACCAGTAACATATATCTTTATGAATGTCACATCCAGCTGTGTGACACATGTGAGGCCAACTGGAGCCTCACAGAGACACTCCTGTCACAAACACTTGTTGCGTCCTGTTTTCCATCATTAATGACACATGTCTGGTCTGATGATCTTAGGAGTGCTTTCATTCAGACCTTTGAGTTTCACTCCAAAATGCTGAAGCACTAAAAGCTAATAATGACAACTTCTGGTTTTTCCTCTGTGCCGTATTTCACCCTAAAGCTTGCCGCCATATTGACCTATCGGTACATTGTGTAAGAATTCCTCCATCTAGTGTTGTGGTTGTAGATCACCAGCAACTCATATTTTTCATGTTGCATTCACGTGAAGTTGGGCAGACAGCAGTCAGACGACAGCTGCTGCAGGTAACGGCTTAAACAAGCCTCTATGTAAACAAGTGTTCCGTCATCACGAGACAAAACAATACACGTGACAATATGTTGTCATGGTGATGTCGTATTGTTGACCTGACCCACGTTTTACCGTCTTTCTCTGGACTTCTGTGACTAAAATGACATCTGGTTTGTTACCGACGGCCGTCTGTCCGACTGCACCTGAATGCAGCATCAATGTAACGCTCCATTCCTCCTCACTGCGTTACCACGGTGACTTTTCCCAGACGCCACCTGGACCTGAGCCGACAGCTCCGGTGTCTCCGCTGAGTTTCCGTGGTTTCCTACCGTCATGGAGACAGGACATGGCAGCCAGCAGCGAGCTGACCGTCTCCATGGAGATAGGAATGATATGAACTGAAAGGAACACTTCACTTTGTTGAATAGATAACAGGAGAACTTAGACAATGTACCTTTAAAGTGACTGTTAAGAAAACAAGACCACCAGAGATCATCCTCCTCAGGTAAAGGAGCACTTGTTTCCAGAACCCACAGATGATGCTGTGGAGCGGACCGGTAGCTGATAACTGGTCAAACGGGTCATCTGGGCATGGATGTGAGGGAGTGGCCTCCTTGTAAAGGATCCCTGATGACTAATCAAAGGTTCAAATATTTAGATTGGTCTTGAAGCTGCTCTCCTTCCTCACCTCCCTCCCTCCTTTCCTGCCCTGCCTCCTCATCTAGCCTGCCTGTGCATTACCTCATCAGAGGAGGATCTGCCTAAAGCCGCAGCAGTCGCGCAACAGACAAAAGCGCTCATCTCCAGGAAGCCGCTGCCGCTGCCTGTGGTTTTGGAGAGAGGAGAAGAGAGGGGAAAAAGTGACTCAGCCCCACGGCTCCTTTCTTCTCTGCCGACTTAGGGATAAATGGAGGGATAAAGCACAGGGGGAGATAATATTTAGAGCAGGCCCCATTTCAAGGGCAATAGAAGAGAGAAAGTGGAGTATGAGCTTGGGTGGTTTGGGAAGTAGCCACGAGGGTCGGTCTATACTATTACTGGCAGCAGGCCTTGCACCGTGGATTTATGTGTAGTGGGAAGGAACCGCTGCTGGCCCAGCCCTGCCTCGCCTCAAAGCCCCGGCCGCTGCGCTGCGCTGCGAGCTCCACGAGCCTCTACAAAACAAACCAGATGGGGCTCAGACGGGATGTTGATGAGGCATGAGTGTGCAAAACACAAACATGCACGCAAGCACAAACACAAATAAATCGATACAGATTCGGCCTGACAAACAACTGAATACATAACACACAAACATATGTACCGCTTGTACATGTGCCGGCGAGCTGGCACGCATGAACGAATGTGCTGAGTTGAAGCGTGGCCATGGCAGATCGCTGAACTTGCCTCCTCTTTTCCCACCGTTAAATAAGTTCCTTGCCGCAAACTTGCAAGACATTCTGTCCACTTTAGGCCTAAGTAGACATTTCATACGTGTGGACAAATCAGATCAATTAACTAAATGTCCCAGCTCAAGGGGGGCATAATAGCTCACTGTTAACATAAGGTTAAGCACTGAGAAACTTCAGCAAACTTTGTTAGACGCTGCCCATTAGTGGCTCTGATTTGTCTTACACTACAACGCTGTGAAGTTCACATCCAAAGCTGGAAGGGTCGGGCTCGGAGCAGAGGAGGACATTGTTGTGCCGAAGCCAAACAGGTAACCTCAGTGGGTTCATTAAGCCATTAGCTCATTACTTTATCACAAATCATCCCAATGGCTGCTTGCTGTACGCTCACTTTTCTAACTCTTTGCAAATGACTGCCATTACAGCAATCATATGTAACAAGAGAGCTCTGCAGTTCGGCTGAATTCTTTTCTCAGACTCTCGCCTTCACCTCTGCTTATAGTGGCATGGAAAACTTCAGACTTTGCAAGTTCAGCATATTATATCTCAGATGACAACGCCTGTATCTATGAAAGTCATACTGGAGCAACACATGTGATCTTGTTTTCCTAAATCCAGCACTAAACAGATTTTGGATACACAAATAAAAAATCTGGATCTTGTTCTCCATGCTTGACAGTTAAACACACTGCAACCAATAAGAACCTGTTTCAAGACAGATTTTGCGAGCTGTCCGATGATGCACGCGCCTGCTCGTCTGATCATTAGATATATACACTCAAGTCAAGCCTTTGATTTTGCAAATCCTCCGACACGCAGCACAAGCGGCCCCCCCCTCCAAAGTCTTGTAAAACAAAGATACCATAAATTGCCGCTGTCACGACAGGATCAGTGCCCTATAAAGGCTGTAATTTTGTTATGAGGGTCCACCTGTCAACTCACCGCAATGTAATTTCATTTGAAAAGTAACTGCATGTTAAAAGACACAATAATGTGATTTCAAGTTTCCAGATGAACTGATGAAATTAAGGGAGTTTGATGAAATTAAAAGTGAGCCTAAGTGGCCCGGTTTCTCCAAATCATGACATAATTTCTTCCTTCAAACGCAGGGTTAGACAGAGGAAAGGAAAGGTGAGCTTCTACATCATTCACTGAGATGATGTGCTCATTATTTTTAGTGGTTTAAAATACTATCTAATGAAGAATCAAAAAAACATCTGTCATCCAAGATCCCTTTATTTATGGATGTTCTTTTCTTTTTAGCTATGAAGACTGTACAGTCCATGGCTCTTCTGATTGGCTGACTGTTTTCTGACTGATGCAATCTAATTTAGCAGGTTTCAGGTAAAATGCTCCTTGGGCATGGCTGATATATTTTACTATGACTGTTTATACATTTTACTATTACTGTTTTTCATCACTTTTTTTTAGTATTATATGAATAGCAGAGGGGGGTAGGACCTTCTTCTTACCCCTTTTGAACATGACAGGCAGGCACCCTCTTTATGATGAGATGACTATTATTAATTCATTGTTTTTATTTTTATTTTGTTTGTTTTGTTTTTACTCTTGACATGTTCAATAAAGAAAATGAAAAATGAAAAAAAAATTAAATGAGAGTGGCGACCGCTTTGTTGTGACATCACTATGTTACAGAAGGCTCAGTTTCAGAATACAGACTGTGTACAATACATTCCTCTTATGACTGAGGTTTTAATACTTTCCCAGTATTAATATGGAGCCTAGATCTGCTGCTTCATTAGAAAAAAGACATGGAAATCTCATTTTGTATATTATGGGACATTAAGCAAAGCCCTGTTTTGCTGTCACAATGTTTTTGGAAGACCTCACAGCTCTCCATTGTGACTCTTGAATGGTGGCTCTCCCAGACTTTGAAAACCACAGTTTTAGATCATGATACAAGATGATTTAAATGAGCCTTTGAAAGTTGAACCTTCCAACCAATCACCCGGCAGAACGCAGATTATCACCCACAACAAAACACTGACCCTCATCTGTCCATTCTGAAAGCAAGACGCCAGTGAGAATCACACAGGCCACTTGTTGACCACGCAGTGACACGGCTCAAGGGCCACTACAGAGAGGCTAATAAGTATTCTTAAACAGGGGGATTAGCCAGATGGTCAGATCACTCTTTTCTTCAACCACTCCCATCTGTACATTGCATGCCCCCCTCCCACCTCTGCTGAAACCATCGGCCGCTGCGGCCTCACGAGCGTAATATGGGCTAGTGTTACCTACAGCGCTGTTTGACTCCAGATATAATCTTTATTGCTCACAAAGCGAAAGTCCATTAAAAGGCATACTGTAGGTCCCGGTGCTGAAAGGTTCCTGGAGCGCTGCCTGCCAGAGGCTTTAAAAGACCCCTTTCTTCACCTCCACTGAAAGCTGCTATTGAGTGCAGAGGGCAGAATACTAACTGGAGTGGAGGTCTGCATTTGCTGTGTAACAAATCAAAAAGCGTTCTGTATGGGCTGAGAGGTAGTGGACATGCACGGAAGTCAGCCACAGTGTTGTTAGCATGGACTATCACACACACACACACACACACTGCAGCTCTTCTAAAATAACCTCTGCTTCCAAACGTGGCATGAACTGCTCTGTTCAATAATGTGTTCTCCATTAGGACTTCTTCTTCTTCTTATGCCATTTGGTGGAGGGAGGGCCAAAGCCGTACCAAAAAATACATGTGAGTGAAAGAAACTTACACAAATAAGAGACTTCGACTCCAACACCCTCTTCTCACTTGCGGACGACTTTAAAATTCATGAACGTCACCTGGAAAAGAAGGAAACAAAGAATTATTTTCAGTTCTTGTAGATTTGTCGGGTCTGCCTCTCAGATTCAAATAGACTCTTAAAACCTGGGCAAGCTGAACCCAAATTTCAGATGAACCAGGAAAAAAATAAAACAAGAACGCACACTGACTGAATTCTTCATGTTAGCTGTGCCAAAGTATGAAAATTTGAGTTGGAAAGTGTTTTTTGGAGCCCGGTGAATCCACTCTGGCCCACCTGAGGTCCCTGTGTAGTGGATGTTGAAGACAGAACAGAGGTCCTGTGTGAAGACCACTGCAGCGCCAACAGAGGATCACTGTACTTCTCTCACAGCAGCTTTTTGCTGCACAAACAAAGGCACCAACTCAGCCACGCAAAGCCCCACAAACAACAAACAGAGCGATTCTTGTGCGTGGCTTTGAAGTTGAAAAAACTGTCCGCGATCGGTCTTAATACAGTTAGCGATGCCTGATATTTGCTTTCAAAAAAAATGTGTACCGATGAGAGCCGGAACAAATGCCCTTCGTCAAGTGGATGGACTCACCATTCCTGGGATGCCGAGGTTAAACAGAGCGCTCTGACTCCGAGGGCTAACCTGGAGTCAAGACCTTATTATAGCCTCACACGCACGCAAGCACACACTACAAACAGCCATTTGCTAAACCGGGGTCCTAAGAAACAAATAATAAACATCAAAGCGGTCAAACTGCCGATAGGCCGCTTTGAAGGTATGCTGCTCAGGACAGAGGGCCCCAAATTGAGAGAGGATGGGAGGCAGTCTTAATTGAGAGTGGGAGGCCGCTAATTAAAGAAAGAAGCTGAACAGGATGAGGGCAGAGTTTAAGAGAGAGGCTGTGTTCACACACACACACACACACACACACAGGCAGCAGAACATACACAGCCCTATATGCATCATGACCGCGCCTTAACGTTGTACAAAGAGCACATACAAACACGCCTTTGATTCCACAATTTGAGGCTAATTGAGAACAATGAAGAAAAAAGGCAACACTGGGCATGTATGATCTTTTATTCATGTGTTGAATCAAGCAAATGATTCTCTTGGATGCATTTTTCTCTCTGGGCATAATTAAGAGCAATTCTGACCAGAACAACTCAAAGAAGTTCTTATAATAATAATAATAATAATAATGATAACAAATAAAAAGAAAGCAAGATACAACTTTTTCTCCATTGGTCTGTCTCTCTGTCTCTCCGTCTGTCTGTCTGTGTCTGTCTGTCTCTCTGTCTGTCTCTCTGTCTGTCTGTCTCTCCATCTGTCTGTCTGTCTGTCTGTCTGTCTGTCTGTCTGTCTGTCTGTCTGTCTCTGTCTGTCTGTCTCTCTGTCTCTCTATCTCTGTCTGTCTGTCTGTCTCTCGATCTCTGTCTCTCTGTCTCTGTCTCTCCGTCTGTCTGTCTCTGTCTGTCTGTCTGTCTGTCTGTCTATCTCTGTCTCTCCGTCTGTCTGTGTCTGTCTCTGTCTCTCTGTCTGTCCGTCTGTCTCTCTCTCTGTCTGTCTCTGTCTCTCCATCTGTCTGTGTCTGTCTCTGTCTCTCTGTCTGTCTCTGTCTCTCCGTCTGTCTGTCTGTCTCTCCGTCTGTCTGTCTCTGTCTCTCTGTCTGTCTGTCTGTCTCTCCGTCTGTCTGTCTCTCTGTCTGTCTCTCTGTCTCTCCGTCTGTCTGTGTCTGTCTCTCCGTCTGTCTGTCTCTCTGTCTCTCTGTCTGTGTCTGTCTGTCTGTCTGTGTCTCTCTGTCTGTCTGTCTGTCTCTCCGTCTGTCTGCCTGTAGAAGTCTATAAGAATCAAGAAGTCACCTTTCCAGTGAAGTGACAGCAGCTGGAATCCCCTGAGTGCCGTTCACACACGGCGGCACTGGCTGACCCGTCTGAACACGCTCCAGATGTCTGTAGAACCAGTTATTCTGCCCAACCCCCCACCCCCCACCCCTCCTACCCCATCCCACCATTCCTCAGCTCCCCATGCCTTGCCACTCATCTGCGTATGGCAGATCTGACACCTGGAGGATCCTGGCCAATCAGAGGGACAGCTGGCTGCCCAGTAGAGTAGCTATGCTCCCTCACACACACACACACACACACAGCAACAGCCTCCATACTTGACATGCATGCATTCTGCTCAAAACCACCTTGTTTTTCTGCATGGACTGATATAAGCTGAGCACTGCATAAACACACCTGTATTTTATGAGGTGCACCTCTTTGTATAGGTCACCCTCTGTGTGTAGGAGTGGCATTGTTTTGTTGTCAGTGAAGGTGTGGCGTGTGTGCGTCACTACAATACCTTCCCCTGTACATTTTCAAGCTTCTGCATGTGCACATTAACCCTCTGTGAACTGCAACATCCATACATACAAAGTGAAGTCAACTTTTTTCATTTTCTAAGCTGAGGCTGCAGGCTTTCCCAAGGAATGCACAAGTGCAAACTTCACTGTCTTTCTGCTTGATATTATAGAATAATCGCAGCTCTCTTGTGATTTTGCAGATATTTCCCGTACCTGAAACAAGTAGGTTTTCACATGGACAGTCGGGACATGTCTTTTTGGACAAGTTTAGAGAACTGTCTCTACCAATATTTGAGAAAATTAGTTGGCACTAGAATTCCTGATGCATCACAGCAGAGGTCACCCTCTGGAAACAGAGGGACATCACTGTGTTGACTCCAATAGAGAAAGAAAAAACAAAAGAACTCCAATATCTCAAGTAGAAATTTGACTAAAAAACTTTCCCCTATTGAAATGATATCAGATCAGGAGGATCTGAAAGCAGTTGCATTCTGTAATGGATTCTGTATTCCTGCCACATGTCCTGTCCCATCCATTGCTCCTCTCATCCAGCTCAGAGGGGGGGCTGACACAGGAGCCCCTGGCTATAAAGCCATTCCAGCCTCCTCCTGACAACTGCAGGAAGTAACAGCTACCTTTTTGGCCCATTGTCCAGCAGCTGTAAAATGGCACATGTTACCCTACTGTTGAGCCAGCAGCAAAAAAAAAGAAAAAGAAAAGAACACCTGTCTGTGCAAGAACCTTGAACTGCACAAGGAAAGGCCAGAGCCATACTTCTGGCAAAGCAAAGTCATGACATCATGGCCTTACAGACTGTAACAGGAGAGGTAAAAGATATGGTGCATGGCAAGGCGGTAGACTGTATTATACTCAGAACGAGGCCTGCACCTGCACAATGAATGCATGCATTCACGCACCAAAATATGCACAGTCCCAAATGTTGTCTTGTCGCAGCTGTCAATGCCACTTGTGCAGACGCAGACACACTGGAGTAAGAACAATGGAACACTATGAGACTGAAATGCACTCTCAGTGAGCTTAGCGCCACATGAGGCTCTGTGCTGCATGGAAGTGGCAGCACTCCTACCAATCAGATGGCTGTTTTAGACAGCAGGAGTTTGAGTTGACCCATAAATGATGGACTTACAGCACACGCTGACTCTGTTAGCACCAAATTATTTCTCTGCATTTCACACTTTGAATTGTGACTGACATCACATCTCAGACATCTTCTTATTCTAAAAATTCTGTTCACTAACAATGAAATCATTTAATGGCAGCATTATGACATGTTATCCAGGCTCTAGCTCTTAACACAGTGGAATCCTAACAGACAAACATTCACTGAAACTCCTGATGCTTTCACATTTATTAAAGAAAAAGAAAAGACAGAAAGTCAAATAAGTCAATAAGATTTCCACTGATTTTAAAGCAGGTTCAGATTCTATACTGACACAGTGAAAGTATCAAAGTCTCAGTCCACAGAGAAATGCACATAGCCTGTATTCTTAAAACCAGCTGTTAGGACTTCAGTAACAAAGCAGTCACACCATCAGCTACTCATTTCCACCCACCTTGCAGCATTTGGTTTCTCTAAGGGTTTACCTGAAATCTGCTTTCACACCAGAGACTCAAAGCCTACTCTCCTCTGATTGGTTCACTGATCTGTTGTTACTAGAGCTCCAGAGAGAAGCCTGAGAGAAGATATGTAAAAAGGAGATGTTTTTTTTGGTTCTTAAAACGATAAATGTGTCTTCTTAAAGTACAAATAAAAACACAGGAAGAGTGTAAAATATGGGACCTTTAAAGGGATAGTTCAACATTTTGGCAAATTGACCCATTATCATAATATAGTCATAGCAGTAGGTTTGTTACCTTTATTTGTCGGTGCAAGCTATTTTTAGAACGGCGGAGCAGAGCCGTGAGCTGCTCAGAGCTACGTTATGGAGGCTAATGGGATTTCTTGGTTTCCCTCATCAAATACACAATCCAACAACTCCAAAACACTGTCATGGACACGTTGTGACCTGCACATTCACCACACAACACAACGTTACCAGACAGAGTCGTTTTAGAGGTAAATTCATGCATAACAGCTGATGCGCATTGCCTTCAGGGACAGTTTTTCAGCAAGCAGACTCTGCAACTTACCGTTATATCATAGGTCACAACTTGCCAATTTGCCACAATGTTGAATTATCCTAAAGTGGCACAACTTCACACATCAGAATCAGTTTACTGGTGATGTAAAGGAGAGGTGTGGAGTCTAATGAATTCACTTTGACAGAGAGGTGTCATCATCAGGGCTGTCAGCCTTGGAGAATACAAAAAGCTTGCATCACAATCTGAGCCCAGCGGAGGAAGTATAACATGTGGGACATTAAGAGCAGCACAGGAAAGTTCATGTCCTGCCCACCCTCTGAACTTTACACCTCTGCTAAAGTGAATGTGATCAACAGAGTGTGAGTTTCCGAAGGGTAAAAGAGAGGTGAACGTGGTTCTGCTCAGATCTGCTTGGTATAGGTGGGAGAGGATAATATCCACTAAATACAAGTGTTTTCTGACTTGCAGATGTACATGTGGGTGGTCAAACCACTGCTAAGAGCACCTTTAATAAGTGAAGAGGATGTTTGCATGTGTGAAAAGCTTTTGTGTTCTCCCCACAAAAGGCCTAGGTGAACATTACAGAGGCTTAAGTGACAACATGTATTCTCCCCAGAGTTGTCGTTAACATGAAATATTGCTCAAGTGAAGGGTGGGAGGGAGAGAAGAGGGTTGGTAGGGGCAAGCGCCAGCACATACATCTCGACCTCACCCTTCTGCCTGCTACCCTTAGGAGATTACATTAGGGAACTCACCATTGTTCCGCTTCGTCAAGACAAAGCCTGTTCCACTGTGCAAACAGCGCGCCTTGGAAAGATTGTAAAAACAAGAGGTGAATGTCAAAGGCAGAAGTGAATAGGATCTCTCCCTTCTTTTGTCAAGCCGGTGAGGTATGCACAAACACATCGCTGCGTGACAGAGAAGAAAGGAGGGCCTTGTGAGGGAAGAAGCCGGAAAAAAGTTGGAGCGTCTTTGCATGAAAAGGCCAATACCGTGAGAAGTGGCCTGCCTGACTCCTCAGTCTATAGAAAAACCCCTCGGAACCCCACAAAACCACACAGGAGCCATCACACTAAAGACAAAACACACGCAATGGAATGACAACCTATGGCTGCATAGAGATAGGCATTCTGGGACGGAAAGCTGATTGTTGCAAGCAAAATTAAAGGGATAGTTCACTCAAAATTCAAATTGCACACAGTGTGACTTTTTCTTACGAAGACAGTTGGTGTCCATTTGCAACCGTTATTTGTGACCCGCTCTGGCGAAATGAGTCGGAAGTCGCAACGTTCTATTTTTAGATAATCAGCTGTAAGCATGGAAAATCAATAAAAAATCGATTTTTTTCTTTTTAGCTAATTTCAAAGCAATGACATTCAAAAACACTCTCCCAAAGTTTCACAGTCCAGATAATTGAGAAAAGGCAGTAAATGATGATTAAAGTTGACTTGCTACTTAAACCCTCTGAAAATGAGCGTTGCATCGTTGCAAAACATGAAATATCTTCTGATCCATTTGTGATAGAGACGAGCTGTAAACTGCAGCTGATTCGCTGGATTCTCCGCTTTCCGACGGTCATTGAATGGTGCCTCTATGATAAGCAGGGACGGCTACAGAAACAGATGCTCTAGCATCGACGCTAACAGAGCTAGCGTCGATGCTGCAACGATGCTAAATCGAACGTAAATTAAATGGAATCAACACAAGCTTGCACATATTTTACAAAACATCAACAAAACATCACAATTCAACCGTTTATGATAGAGACGAGCTGTAAACAGCACTTTCCGAGGGTCATTGAATGGTGCATCGATGACAACAAGGGACCGTATATGGTGCGTGTAATCACGTGGTACAGGAACAGACGCAAGAGTCACAGGCTAAACTTTGAATGGAATTTTCTCAGGTTTTAGAACAGAATAAGAGAGGAGGAGATCGTAATTCAAATGGCCATATCTCGAAAACTATAAAATGTATTACTTTGACATTTCATTTTAAAGCTCATTTTCTAATCTTTCCATTGATACCAAAATCTCAACTTTGACATTTGGGTCACTGTGACTCATTTTGCTGGATCGGGTCACATATGGACATGCACTGCTACGCTGAGACCCCCTGTGACTCGGAGAAGCCACGGAGGACTCTGAAACTTCTCCCAGCCCTTAGTCCACATGAGGGTGAGTAGATAATGAGTGAAATTTGAATTGTGGATGAACTATCCCTTTAAATAAATGACTAAATAATCATAATAGTACAAAATAATACATTAAGTCAGTAAAATTTCCATCTTTGCTGCAAAGTGATATCAGATGTATGAAGAGCTGCCAACCACTGCTAAGCGCTCACTGTCCCAGCCTGATGTCAACCTTGTAACGACCCAAACAAGGCTTTAACTGTCAGGGGCAATTAATGAGTGCGACCTCGACTCCCTCTAATTTACAAGGCCAGCGCCAGTCTGTAATTAATTGCTGCATGCATAAATGTAAATGAGTCCACTGGGGAAGCAGAGTGAGGAAAAAACGGCTGTCAGGCCAATATTCCTACAGGGACCAATCTTTGAGAGAGGCAAATGATTTAGAGGACAGCGCACAAATCAGCTGCTCTGTAAAACACAGAGTAGCTCCACATTAGGGGAGGTTTGTTGAGGTGAAGGAGGCGGCTGTCAGAAATGGCTTTAAAAAAACGAATAGAAAAACTGCGGTGGCAATAAATATCAACTGTTTTATTCCAATCCTCTCCTCCCCCATATGTCTACAATTTGTATTCATAAGAGAAATCAAACATACAGTTTATCCTGCTCCCTCTCCCCACACTGCTCTGACTTGTTGCACCGTAGTGACATGTTTTTCTAAGGAATTAATGAGAAAATTTCATCTAATAGAAACCTTTAGAATGATGCAAATGTTTACTGAGGATCCAGACTTTTCCCTTTGCTTCATTTCTCCACATTTCTTGTCTATATATGTGCATTTTTGCTGCCGTGTGTGTGTGTGTGCGGCCCGTTCAGACGCCTGTGGAGCTCAGGCCAAGAGTGATTACATGGCAAACAGTTATTGATCTGACTGGAGCCGCATTTTTCAGTCCTCTGCAATTTTACGATGCTACTCACATTTTATGCCCCATCTCTGTTTGGTGTTGGTTATCATGAAAGCTTTCAATCCTGGATTATCTGGGGGAATTCATTAACACATGTTCACATTTGCAGCTGGAAACGTCCTGACACAACCTCGTGGGCAACGGAGAAAGCTCAACAGGTGGGACTCAGCAGACTGGATAAATGAAGTTGTGACATTTTCTAAACATTAAAGGGATAGTTCACCCAAAATTCAAATTTCACTCATTATCTACTCACCCTCACGTCGACTAAGAGCTGTGAGAATTTTCAGAGTCCTCCGTTCCTTCTCTGAGTTACGGGGGGTCCACGCAGCAGTATTTGTCCATATAATGGTTGTGAATGGATACCACTTTTCTTGGTCCAAAAAGACACACCAAAAAACATCCAAATACCTCCATACTGCTCGTCTGTAATGTCCCTCTTGTATTGAAGCCCCCACATGAGAAATTGTTCCGAAAAAAAATTAAATAAGTCTATATTTTAAGTTTGTTTGTAGCGGAAGCTCCCAGTGTCTCAGTTCACTGCTCTTCCTGTTTCAGTGCCCTGGTGGAACAATTTCTCATGTCGGGGCTTCAATACCAGAGGGACATTACAGACGAGCAGTATGGAGGTATTTGTATGTTTTTTGGTGTCTTTTTGGACAAAGAAACCTGGTGTCCATTGACAACCATTATATGGACAAATACTGCTGCGTGGACCCCCCCGTAACTCAGAGAAGGAACGGAGGACTCTGAAAATTCTCACAGCTCTTAGTCGACATGAGGGTGAGTAGATAATGAGTGAAATTTGAATTTTGGGTGAACTATCCCTTTAATATGGCAAGATCTGACTTGATATTTGCGGTACGTGGAACAAGCCGCCTCAGACGGGATTCTTTTCAAATGGAAGTGTTTGTGTTACGTCAGATTGGGAGGATGTTTTGTGCTTCAGACTAATACACGCTAGGACTCCTTCCATCATCGCCGTCATTATCTCCAGCAACAAAAGACACGGAACTGCAAAATGACAAAACACAAATCAAAGAGGGGAGGGAACAAGAACTATGTAATCATTTGTGGCAGCTACAATAGCAGCTCTAATTCATAAATCTCCTGCACAAAGAGCCGGCACTTTACTCCCTTTGTGTGCGCCGCCGAGAAACAGGCACAGAAACTATTGTCCATTCAAACCTGCACAAATGTGAGGAAAACACACGTGAAATCCACAATGTATGGGTCATAGTGGTGACACCTACATATACAACCACACACACACTCATACACTCATACAGCAAGGCCCCGCTGTAGCCACAATAGCGTCTTTATGACATAAGCTCCTTTTCACTATAGTGCCTTAGAACAGGCAAATGAGATTTTTCCTATAGCTGGCCTCCAGCAATAACAATTGACATCACAGGCCAGCTTCTATATGTTTCCTATATTAAACAGGGAGACACAGTGTAGGCTTCTTGAGGAGGAGACTAAACAGCCTGCTGAGGCAGCGATTTGCTCTCCTCCAACAGGGAACCATCATGTTGAGGGACCGTGGCAAAGAGCCATTTTATTTGGTTACACATTGGCTGTAAGCCAAGACAAATTAGCTACCTTTAAAGGGATAGTTCAGTTTTTTTGAAGTGGGGTTGTATGAGCTACAAATGCCCATGAAGTACACTAGTTGCAGTAGAGAAGTCTCTGCTCCCCCTCCAACTGAGAAACATCGGCACATCACACATGCACAGAGACACAGGGGGTCGTGGCGGACATAATGAATGTATGGCAAACAAACACTGCAAAACTCCAAAACTTATCAGGCAGGTCTCCAGGGTGCCAAGTAGCCAACTCATTTCAATGTAGCAACTGCTGATGAGAATCGGTGTCAAAAAAGAGAAGAAAAAAAAGATCACAGACTTCACGATCGATAACCATGGCATCGAACGAAGCTTCAATTTTTTGGGTCAGCCCCAAAAAATCCCGTCTCAAAGTAATACACCAGTTCAAGAGTAGGATTCTGCTGTTCATCTGTTTGGATCGGTGGTGTGTGGAAGAGGTGGAGTGATACAGTGCGTCGTGGAGCCTGCCTGTGTGGAGGAATACCGAGCAGTAGGCCTACTGTGAGTGAGTTGGTTAGTTCCAGATAAACTAACTTTTTTCCGATCAGCAGCTGATGCATTGCACATTGTGACTTTAGATCCTATTCTTGGCAGGATCTAGGCAGTGAAAATACGCTGATTAATCCTCCCTCATTGACAACAGTGTGCTGCCTGTGTCTCGTTGCAGTGTGATGCGCTGGTGTTTCTCAGTGTGGCGAGGGGTAGAGACCTTTCTACTGCATCTAGTGTACTTAATGGGCATTTGTAGCTCATGAAACCCCACTTCAAAAAAGATGAACTATCCCTTTAACAATACAGTGGTTGGACTGACTTGTTTCATCTCGGATTGAGGAGCACGACAACTGGCATTTGACAACAGCCCATTAGGTACAATCAAGTGGCTCAAATTCTGTTTGCATGGGACACGGAAGAACACACACACACACACACACACAGCGCTACTATCAGTGAGTGTATCTCATGTGTGTGAAACATCCTGGCACAAATGTCAGCAGGCTGTGCCACCGTCCTCCTCATCATCTCAAGTGTGTTGGATTACGTGGCGGAAATCTGAGGTCTGAGCCCAGTCAGCTTGATACCCAGGCTCCACGCAGCGCCGCTCTGCTCCTCACACACCCCGTCATCACTGAACACCACGCCACCGGCGCTCCCGAGTCCTGCTAATCCAGCGCTGTGTTCAGAACATAGCATACCGTATACAAATAGACAGAAGGCTGCAGCGTGTCGGGAGCATGTCATTTTGGAACACTTTCCCAGGCGCTTTATAGCCTTGGGAACTTCACGGCACCAGGAGTGAACCTGATGAGTTCCTGACAAAGACTGGCTGTCTGTCAAGCAGCGGCGTTCTATTTTGAGCCACGTGGTCGATACTCAGCCTTCCTCGCCGCTTTTTTCCTCGCTGTTTCCTCTATCCCTCCGCTACGCGCCCCAAACACTCACCACCGTCATCCCATGATGACAACGGGGCCGATTAAAGACTTCGTTTGGGGCCTGGAAACCATGGCAACGCCCAGCCGGCCAGCGACCAATTGGATTGGGGCTTTGGCTAGGTGGGTGGGACCACGTGACGTTACCGTAGCCCTCACTACTTCACCACAGGGTCATTTCAGAGGCCTCACGCCCCAAACCGTGCCACCACGCCCCATTACTCCAAACCACTGGCAGCAGGAAGGTGAAGCAGAGCCTGCATGCCCGCTTCCACAGAATCAAGGAATCAAACTAGAAAAGCTATGTAAACAGAAGCTGAGAGGAAAATCACACCAATAAACTCTAAAGTGATTACGAGTCTTTTCACTTTGTTTACCCAGGAAAGAACAGTTCCATGCTCCGATTCACCAAATACACAAGAAGTCTGACTGATATTTTTAGCAGGCACAGAAGCTGACACAAGATGGCATCTTATAATAACTTTTATCTTGAAGGGATATTTCCACATTTTGGCAAATTGGCCCATTGCCATAATCCCTATAGTCATAGCAGTAGGTTTGTTACCTTTAATTGTCGGTGCAAGCTAGTTTTAGAATGGTGGAGCAGAGCCGTGAGCTGCTCAGAGCTACGCTACGGAGGCTCAAGGGATTTCTTGGTTTCCCTCATCAAACTCATCAAATACACAATCCAACAACTCCAAAATACCCTGGTGGACAAGTTGTGAGCTGCACATCCACCACGCTATGAGATAATAACACAACGTTACGAGTTTTCGGGGTAAATTCATGCAAAACAGCTGATGCGTGTTGCCTTCGGGGACAACGTACCATTATTATCTCATAGCGTGGTGAATGTGCAGGTCACAACTTGTCCACAAGAGTGTTGTGCAGTTGTTGGATTGTGTAGGCCTATTTGATGAGTTTGACGAGGGAAACCAAGAAATCCCATGATCCTCTGTAGCGTAGCTCTGAGCAGCTTGCCGCTCTGCTCCGCCTTTCTAAAAGCATCAAATAAAGGTAACAAATCTACTGCTATGACTATAGGGACTATGCCGGCAATGGGCCAATTTGCCAAAATGTTGAACTATCCCTTTAAGACTTTTTTGCACATAGATGGATAATTAAACTTCTCAGACGTGCATGTATTTATAAAGCAGCTCTAGATTCCATATTAATTCTGTGAAGGTATCAAAGCCTCAGTCCACGGAGAAATGCACACACCAGCCGCCAGGACTTCTTTAACATTGTGACATCACAACAAAGCAGTTGCTGCTCTCAGTCATGTCTCAAGCCCTGCCCACCTGGACCCACTACTAAACCTTCGAGAATTCAGTTTCTTACATTTTTTAAACACAAAGCCATTCAAGAATTGGAGCTCTAAAGGGGCACCACACTATACCAACCTGACGCATTAGGATGAGTTTACTGATGATAGAGAGGAGAAGCAGTGTTAAATCTGCCAAACTCAGTTTGACAGAGTGGTAGCGATGTTATCAGAGCTATCAGACTTGGAGACTACAACAAGCCTGCATTGAAGACTGGAAAACAAGGATGTTTCCTTGGATCAAGTGAAGAAACATCATTAAGTTGTACCATGGGAAATGTGGGCTCCAGCAACTTTGGAGTTTGACCCAAACTATGAACTCAAAGTCAAGATATTGGAGCTACTGCTTCCTCAGTCTGGATGATCTGCTCTCTCCTGAGTTGAAAGTGCATTAGCTCCAGTTTTATACACACATATATTTCAATTACTACCTAACCTTTTTACATAACCAATATCAGCCTGTCAATGACTGAATAATATTCTGTTATTAAATGAAATATGAATAAAACTGAATAACAGGCCAAAGTAAATTCCCATTTTGTGACTGTTTCCACACCACAAACATTCCTTCTCTTCTCTTCTATGATTGGACATAATAAAATATGGTGAGTTTAGAAAGAAAAGAAACTGTTGTGTCACTTCTATTCTAAATTTTGTCCATGTCTTGGACATGTCATATTCACAGGGACAGCATCTCAAAAGAGACTCCTGTAACATCAACAGAATACTTTCAACAAAATAATTTTGTTTGTTTTAATCTGCAGGGAGTGGCGGTGGGGGGTGGGGTTTCTGTGTCAAGACAATGCAGGGCTGTCAATCACACAACTAACTTCCATTTGATTGTAAAAACTTTCAGACACTTGTCATCTCACACCCCAAACCCCACCCATCTGCTTCTGAAGAAGCATAAAACAAACCTACAGATGTTTGCTAAAGACAACCACCATACACTCTTAGAAATAAAAGTGATATGTAGAACCATATAAGGTTCTTCAGCTTGTCCTCATAGGAGAACCCTTTTGGAGGGTTCTATTCTCCAGAAAATATCCGACTTCTTACGGTTTCATCTAGAACCCACACAGGGAGTTCCACCAAGAACCCTTTTACTGGAACCCTTAGAACCCTCGAAAAACCATTTAAGGGTTCTCTGGATTACTGTAAAATGGTTCTTACTAGAACCCTTACTGTGCGTTCACACCAAAAACTTCCAAAGCATCAAAAACGCTGGAAGTCAATTCATTTTCAATGAGAGCCCGGCGGCACTGAGTGTCCAAAGCGTCAACAGGCGTTGCCGCGCTTCCAAAGTGTCCAAAGCGTCACCAGACGAGAAGTTGAGCCCTGGTTAACTTTATGGTAATTAGCTATGAGGCGGTTCAGCGGCAACCAGCGGCAACCTGTCAGAATAGAGATGTCCGTCGGCTGCCTTTTTTTTCTTTTTTTTGTATTTCGGTTCCCCAATGACCAGCATGATCGAAGTTTGACGTCAGCGGCCAAAGCAGCTGATAATATTTGCCGTTTTGGAAAATGCCTTGTCTGACGCCCACCCTCGAGCATTTTTGACACTTTGGAAGCTTTTGGTGTGAACGCACAGTTAGTGTTACCAAGAACCCTTGAAAAACCCTTTCTTCAGGAATGGGATTTTCAGAAGCAAATGGTTCCAACCTCAGCTCATGTAGAAGAACACTTTTGGAACCCTTATTTCTAAGAGTGTGGTACCTCACAGCATCATGAAGCTCACTGGAAGTAGATAGTGAAGTTGTCTTAGGGCTTTAGTCAGAATTATATTTCATGATGAACTTGGGGTTCTCTGTAGGGTTGGGAATCAAAATGCTCAGAACACTGGGTTTTAATGTGTCCTTTTAATCCCAACTCCAGAAATGAACAGAATATAATCTCCATAGCTTTCATTTGGAAACCCAGCTGGTTTAAACAAACCCACTGGGGAAGCCAGCATTCGTTCAAATACAGTGCTCAACAAAAACAAAGCACTTGTATGAATCGAGGCTGCTGATAAGCTCTGCGCTAAAGGAATAATGAAAGACACTCAGCCTTCACAAAAGTTCCCAAACCATACAAGTGCTATGTCGCACTCTGCAACCCTGAAAAACAGCCACAGAAATACAGGCTGAGACAATGGCTGACAGACAGACAGACCAAAAACAGGCTTTTTTTGTCACAAGTCTCATGTCGGAATGAAATAAGCAGTGCTCAGTGCCCCGTTCTGAAGAATACAAACTCAAGCATTTGATATGGAAGTCACTGACTGACCGACACAAGGTTGGGTTTTTTCAGTTCATATTTAGGATTTCAGGCTGAGGTGTGAGTTCCACCTCACACTTGAACCTCATCTGTCCAGCCAACTGTGCCCTCCGTTTGGATGTTAAATGTTACCCAAAAAGAAAGGAAGAGAGGCAGTGAAAAGAAAGAGGGAAGGAAGAGGAGAGGGTAAAACTCTAAAAGATCTTGGACATGCAGACATGTGATTTCCCTTTTCTGTAAAATCATCAGGAGCAGCATAATTGCCAAAGCATCTGCTGCTGCTGCAGTCGAAGGCCACGACGACTGACTGACAGATGAAGAGCACCAGTGTCGGTCACCTGGTTACCCCCATCTTGTAAGAAATGCCAAAAATCTGTAATCTGCCCGGGTGAGCCGAACCAACCATAGTATTTTAATCCTGTCGATCATGTCCACTAATTAGCAGAGAATGGGCTAGAACAGACAGTTGAACGTCTGGTAAAGTCCAGACATCCATCAAGTGCTACAGAGAAAGAGCTAATCTGAATTATGTCTTTCTACAATGACTTCTTCAAGTCAAACAATAAAATGACAATGATGAGATTTCCATGGCTGGGCAGCAGCGACTAACTTGTGAGACTAATCTATTTTGCATGCAACATCAGAGGATCTTGAGTGTTTTTCTCTTTAAAGCAATGCATTTCAATGAGAGGAAAAAATATTACAAAAAAGTTTTTAAAAAATTAGATCAAGAGAGTCCACCTGAAGTGGTGCTAGTTTAGTTTATCTTATTACACAAAGGACAATGACTTAATAAACTAATTTCCCATAATTGTGCCTCATATATCACACATCTGTTAAAGTGGATATTACTGTGGTAGATGTCAAACTTAAATGGGTCATTGTTAAACCTTTTTTTATATTTTGGTCTTTGTAAAAAAATAATAATAATAAATTAAAGGGCTCATACAGTGTTAAGGTAAGTTCTTATGTGTTCTTTGATTATAAAGCAGCTCTTGGTTCTAAATGAAACCAATGAAAGTATCAAAGCCTCAGTCCACAGAGGAACACACAGCCTATTCAGAAACTGAGCCTTAAAACCAACCCTCAGGATTTCTGTAACTTTGTGGTGTCATAACGAAACAGTCACCGCTCTCAGCCATGCCCATATTTAGGCGTATTTAAACAAATTTATGTCCATAGGCTGCTGCGCCTTTTTGTCTTTTATACTGTAAACTGAACTACATTAGGATGCTTTTTTGGACAGTCGAGCGCAGTTCTTCAAAACAGTCATACCAATGTGAAATTCAAACAGCGGAGGGGAGCAGGAAGTCTATGACTAGAAAAGCATAAGCCATTTTGCTGCTCATCATATTGTTTTGAAGGAGCGACTCTGAAAAAGCCAGACAAATAGCAGCTCTCTGCGCTGCGAGTGTGATGGTGAGTTTTTCCACTTGAGGGAACAAAAAAAAAAGAGAGCAGAGAGAAGAATGTGCCAAGTTGTTGACAAATCACAAAACAAACAGGAAAACAATAAAGCAACATTACAGACATCCTTTCCAGATAATAACAAAATAAAGCAGTTGAAGTTTAACATGGACTCCAGCCAGTCCTTGTTCTTTTTCGCGAGCTCTGTGATTGTGCTCGCGGTGCGGCAGTCATCTGTCAAAAACTCTTGCGCAAAGCATGTGATCATAAATCGCACTCAGTCCTCCACAGGTACACGACAGACATTGTTAATCTGACAGACGTGAGAGGACACTGATACACACCCTGATGCTCAAAGAAAGAAAAGTCAGACTGATTGAGAGAGAAAAGATCTTAGAGGTTGAACTTGATGAACCTCAGGAAGTGCATTGAATGTGATGGGGACAACGATGATGAATGTAAAGATGCATAAAGAGGAGGATGGAAGGATGTGAGTGAGAGAGAAGGGGGGGGGGGCTGTTGTTAAGAGCCCCAGTGTGTAAGGTAAGCTCTCATTCTGGCCTTTGTAATTGGATGGTGGGGAGCAGGTGGTGGAGAATCAGCGGCAGAAAGGAAAGGTTACCCCGAGCATTGAAAGAGAGGAGAGAGGAGAATAAAACGTTGTGTCTTGTTATTCTCCGCTCTGGAGAAAAATGTGGAAGCTGTTTCCAAGGTTATGTGGTGGTGGAGAACAGAGGAGAGATCCACAGAGCAGTACGCCCACCCAGCAGGACACACACACACACACACACACACACACACACAGTCAAAAACACATAGGCTACATGCAAGCAGAAAGGCCACCCAGGGTAAGACACACAAGATCGACTGAGATGCTTTTACCTTCAGTACTTACTGTGCAGAAAGACATACATGAGCACATGCACGCTCATGCATCCACACAGAAATATACAGACGTGCACAGGTACAAACACACTGGATAGAATGTCACATGAGCATGTGTCAAAATCAACAGCTTTGCTTTTGTTGACAGTCAAAGACACAAATATAACATAAAAGTCAATGCACACAAGCATCCCTGCACACACACACATACTCATACACACACCTAAGCTCGCATTGTGGTTGAGAAACGTATGGGCATCTGCCAGCGTGCTTCAAGTGCTCATTCTCGCGGGCCTCAGCCTTTCTTTTTCGGCAGCAACACTGCAATTTGGGTGTGCCGTTGGGCCCGAGATAAGTATAGGCTGACTAATATGCACTTAGGACCCAGGGAGAAATACTTAGGACTAAATGTTTAATTTGTGTTTGTACAACATATGTCCAATTTGGGGGCTTCTGTCATTTTCAAAGAGCCCGACAGCAAATAATAAGGGTTCTCTGGATCAGCCACAGGCTTAAAATGGAGGGGTAACGTGTTATTGTTTTGTTTTTTCCAATGAAGGTGAAGGGGGAAAAAAGCACACATACAAAATAAAAAATAAAAATAAAAACACCTGGAAGCACTTTATCTCCAACAGTGTGGTCAGATGGAAGACAGTGAGCATCATGATGCGTCCTACAGCTGAAATTAAACACAGTTGCTTCTGCACATCAAGCTGTTCGGGATTTTTGATAAAAGGCAAACTCACACGCAGTCTCCAAATTCACATCACCCCCCCTCCTCCCTCCTCTTCCTCCTCCTCTAGTCAGTATCTCTTCATCTCACTCTCTCATTCTCTCAGCTGTCAAATCCTTTAATCTTTCCATTTGTACCCTCTTTCTGCCACTAAACAGTCCGTCTGTGCCACACCAGAGGAAAAGGCCTCTCAGGGTCCAGGAAATATATGTGGCATATTATTCATGTCATGTGACTGATGGCTGGATGGAAGGAGAGAATTAGATCCTGAGGTTGGTCTTGCATTACACTGACAACAGTGCATACATTTTGACGGCCTAATGAGGGGAGAAAAGAAAACGATATATTTCCAAAAATAAATGTTTTGTGATGTTTTATAATGAGACATAACGGGATTGAGCAAAGAGGGATTCAGATATAATCAGAAATTAGAAATCTAATCAGAAATTAAAAAACAATTTAATTTAATTGTAACTATGAGGCTGGCCCTAAAAAATAAAGCTGTTTTATTATTATTATTTTTAACAAAGTAACTCAATACGATTTAAATGCACAAAATGCAGCCTACTCCACATTTTCTATTTCCGGAGACATTTTTAATGTTCTATTTCATTTCTATTCCATCACCGATTAATTCAAACTGGCTCCATGTGATGCGCACGGCTGGTGATTTCATGTTGCTGACAGAGTCCCGATGGACCACACAGTGACCGGCCGCTATTCAGCCTGGCCCGCCTGTTGTCAGCGCAGATCCCCACAGAGATGTAAAAAAAAAAAAAAAAAAAAAGACAGACGGACAGAGAGAAAGAGAGAGAGAAAGAAAGAAAAAAAAGCAAAAAGGCTGCAGGTCTCCCTCACACAGCGGAGAGAGCGCAGCCATGCAGCCCGGGACAATGTGCTGAATTGGCAGCCTATATATAAGTCTGCCATTTGGACACTCTAATGCCACTTTACCTTATGAGGGAACTTCAACCCACAGCACCTGCTCAAAACAAAATGCCATAGGAGATCAACTTCAGCGACCCCCTCCCCGACTCGGATTGTTTTTCAGACAGACACTCTCACTTACAAGAGAGAGGGGGGGTGGCGGGGGGGTCTATAAATTGTTTCTGCCACAGTCCAAACAATTAAACAACTTGTTGGAAATTATAATTTACTGCGTCAGCCGATGTGGGCAGGTCCAAAACGGGCAAGTGGAGAATTACTTCGGCCTGGGGTTAATTCTAACAGCGTTAAGAGGAGTGATCTGATCAGTGCAAACAAAAATAAAATTTAAAAAAATGTGCGAACAATTAGCGCACAGCTGATGCTGGGAAACTGCGCGTTCTCCTTCACTCCAAACACATCAAGTGTTTCACATTTAATGGTTTCACTTCTTTTTCCTTTTTTTTTTTCAAATGAATCACAAATCACTGGAACAATTATCCAAACGTTGCGTTTCCTCTTTAGCGGTTTTCAAACAAATTTTTGTCATGGGAGTGTGATCTCACTCTTGTCTCTTGAGACTCTGAAAAGCTCCTTATCTGCAGGCGAGCGGTGGCTTATCTCGGAGGTGTAGTGTGGCTAAATATGGGGAAACACCCTGAAGTGAGTCTATCAGTATCTTCCAGGCCGCTGCCGTGTCTCCTTGTCCTCCTGTACCCTCTGTCACATCCTCACCGTGAACCCGGGTCCCGGGCCACAGCAGAGCGGCGTGGTGCGGTGCGGCGCGGCGCGGTGCGGTGCGGTGCGGTGCGGCGCGGCGCTCCGGGCTCCGGGCAGCAGCCTGCAGCCTGCTGCACTTCACATACTCTACATACACAGCCATTAAGTGACTATATAGTGGAACGGACACTTTTTTTTATCAGCCAGAGTGCAGAGACGATGCAACACAGAGAAAAGGCAACTGAAAATCATGGAGAGAAAAAAAGAAACTTACAGACTAAGTGTCAACTCTCCCGCAGTGCTGCTGGGACACTGTCTTGTTTTCCCCCGGTATTGTCTCCCAATGGAGCCGCGTTAGGGCTCCGGGTCTATTTTAGTACATGACTCACGCATTCTTGTAGGGTCAGCCGCCGTGACCTCCTCCGGCTTGTGGGGAAAGTTAACTTGGGCCCTAAAGACAAGAAAGACGCCCCCCTCTCTGCTCGTCTTCCCCCTCTGTAGTCTCTTTCTCTCTATTGTAGTCCACAGATCCTCTGCAATGTGGTGCGTCTCTGGTGCTGCGACAGAGCCTGGGGGTGGGGGGGGGCGGGGGGGTAGGGCACGAGGAACCACAAGAGGTCCGACAGAGCGCGAGGCGTTCACGACTCTGGACAGAAGGCTACCGCTGTGTGGCCGAGGGGGAAACTACTGAGTGTCACCCGCAGCCTCCTCTAGTGTGTGTGTGTGTGTGTAGCTGCATTAGATTAGATTAGAAACAGCCTCCTTACAATTAAAGTTCGGTGAGTTTTTTAAAAAAGTTTTTAATTTACTCGGCTATTTTACGCGGAGCTCATTTGCGCACAGTGCTTCAGAGACTCTTCTTAAATGTCCTGTGAGCCTATTGAAGCGTTGTGTGGTGTTGCAGAGCCGCTGAACCACTTCTGTTAATAGTGCATGACAGGGATGTATAGTGGAGGATGGAGCCCGTTAAACTGCACTTCATCCTCGGCTTTCTTTCTTTTTTTTCTTTCTTTTTTTTTTTGAACAATATAGCAGCATCTTTTATGGCTGAAATTAACCTTGACTTTCTGTCAACTGGAGCACCTATAGTGTAAAAGCTTAAAGCGAGTGAAACGAATTAATGGGCACATGTTTTGAAATCAGAGTTTTATACTTTGCACAATCACAGATTTTATTTTGTGATTTTATTTTTAAAAAAAATCTATTTTAAATAAGAGAGTGTCGGTAGAAAAATCATACGTTCTGTAAAGTTCTCTAAATATGTTTGAGGCCAGTCTCTCCACCACAGTGCGTCTGTGTCTGTTACAATTTTAATATTGGTTGTCTTAAAATAAAATGACCTGTATTTCTAATAGGCCACTTCCCTTTTAATCTGTTCAAATAAAATTGACAGTAACACATGATGGTGGTTATTTTAAACTATTAGCGTTTAAATTCAATATGATTTCTTGTGACACTGTCTTATTATAAGTGAGTTAAAACATCAATAAAGGAGTTTTTTTGTTTGTTTGTTTTTCTTATTGCTACAGAATAGGAAAAAGAGAAGATTGAGAGTTCGGAACGCTCTCCCGGGTCACGTCGGGTCGACCGAGTCTAATCACGGCCCAGCTGCAGCTTTGAAGACACTGACGGAGTGTGAATCTGCTGCTGTCATTGCAGTTTGTTGTGCAGCAGCACAGATAACCGGAGTGCGCACCTACTTTTCAAAACAAGCAGCCCGGCGGAGGACGCGCCGGGTCCCGGTCCCGGTCCCGGTCCCAGTCTGTAACTAGTACACTGATGCAACAGGACTTCTCTTACCTGGATCCGCTGTGTTGACTCCTCGCTGCGTTATTTCTCACTCAAAACTCGCAGATGTTGAATGATGATGATGATGATGATGGTGTTGATGAGGATAATGATAGCAGAGTGTCAGCGCCTTGACCGAGCCACAGGAAGTCAGTTCAAACACTCTTCAAATCCCGTGCGTAAAGTCACCATCGCTGGAGCGGAGCGTGTCGTTCGGGGACTTCGGTAACTCCTCTGTTCCGCGCCGCGCGGACGATCACAAAGTCAAAAGAAAAAGCACTTTGTTTGCGTCGTTGTCAGAGGAGACGCTGAGCGCGCGGAGCTGTCATTGAGATGCTTTTAAAGTCATTGAAGTTATAGTTGGAGTCCGGCACTGCATGTGTGGAGGTTAAAGTGAGAGTGCGGGGTAGTGTCGGGTAAAGAGGCAGAGGCAGGATAACCCCTCCTCTCTCCCTCTCTTCCTCTCCCTCTCTCCTTCTCCCTCATTATTTACCTCTGTCTGTCCGTGTCACTCTCTTTGTTGCTTTGTTCATTAAACGTCTCTCAGTTTCAGCTTTGACGTTTTTACATTTCCCCGCTCTCTTCATTAGTTCTCGGTTCTTCTCTCTCACACTTTTTCTCCGTATGCAGCCTATACGAAGCACGTGCGGGCGAGTGCGTGCGTGTACGCGTGTGCTGATCACCTGTTAAGCAGTTTCAGGAACAATTAAATAAATTGATTTTGTTTAACTATGGAAAGAAAAATGTATTTCTTTTAAACGGAAATCAAACAAAGTTAAAACGTAAATCATTTTGTTTCGTATTGACTTCAAAACTATGTGTTTAGTTTGTAGGCTGTATTAATCATTTTCTTTTTGTTAGGAGTATGTCCTAATCAGGACATAACCGCTTATGTTTTATCAGTAAAATTGAACCTCAAACTGTCTGAAAGAAATCTGAGATCCAGACTGATTAAAAACACATGGCCTTTTATTATAGGCTACTTCATTTCTTTGCCCATCTTTAAAGAGTAGTCGATATCTTAAACGTTTGATAATTCTTCATTTTACGCAGGAAAAAAAATGCCCAAATTATTTAAATACAGGAAAATAATCAGTGCTCGGGTTGTGATTGGACGAAGCGTCAGTCTCATTGAAAGGACAAACAGGCCCAGACGCACATTTCTCTCGTTCAGTATGTTTTTGTGTTGCACAAGTTGAAGCGTCCTGTCAGAGGTGTGAGCACTTCGCTCCTCATTACACTTACTCTTGTGCCACCTTTTGGCGGTTTTAATGTAGATCATCCAAAGCAGGGCTCATGTTCTCGAGGCTACAGAACATGGTCATGACCGCACAGAGGAATCGGACAGGCTATTTAAATTACTAATGTAATTGGATTATAGAGAAAATGACCGATTCCAGTAGCCTAGTAATTTAAATAGCCTGTCCGTTTAGCCTATACAAAAAATGACCCCAGCCCTCATCTCTCAGTGCTCCACAAATTGAATCAATGAATCAATCCTCCATTGAAATATAATCTTCAGATTCCACAAAACCCCCACATCATGCATCTTAAATGACTTGTATTTTAAATGATTCCTTTCTCATTGAAAATCACAGAGTCTGTGATTTTGCAACAGGCTATTGATTCATTTGAAAGTTTAACCACTGGGCACAAGACTATTGTCCCGTCTGTAGGATAGGCTATAGCCTATGCGCATTAGCCTACATTTGGTAAATTCCGGAAAGCACAAACAAGACGTGACATTACAAAACTAGCCTACACACAAAAACGGTCTTCTTCAGGATGTGAACAGTAACGAACCACGCCCCCAGACTCAGACCACATGGGCCAATCAAAGCAATAAAAACACCAGCCAGAGCTCAATGCCACGTGGAAGTTTAACATATTAAATCATTTATCCATTTCATACTGACTCATGTGCTTGTGCACATCAATTCAAACAGGAAAGATTAGGCAAAAACACACTGAAAAAAGTTCAACCTAAAATCACTCCCAATGAGCCAGCACAGAATAGATAACAACCAGCAACCTGAGATCCAGCCGCAAACAAAGACATTCTGCCTCCTCGTGGCAGGTGAAACAAACATGTAGAGTTTCTTTTCATCTATTTACAGAAACATCTTCAACCAAACAGGCTACTATACCACAGTGACCTTATCAGAATTCGCCTGCGGTAAAATATCGCGAGAACTCTCCCCTGCCAGAGATATGGAGGTGTAAACAAACCCAGGAGTGGATTCATTCAGCTGTCAACAATCATTGAAAAGCCAACTCACCGAGTGTCCGGAGATCCTGGAGGAGAGGAGCCTGCTGGTCAGAGAGAGATGAGGAAGAAAAAACAACATGGCGGCTGTTGTTGTTGTTGTTGTTGTTGTTGTTGTTGTTGTTGTTGTTGTTGTTGTTGTTGTTGTTGTTGTTGTTGTTCTGGTGGTGGTGGTGGTGGCGGCGCTGACGTTAGCCGACCTAGCTAGGCAGGCTAGCACTCGGTGGTCAACTTTCCGTCCGGAGCCCTGAGAGGTGAGCAGGTGAAGAGCAGGAGGATTGTTGGAGTCAGTGATGTTCCAGCTCCGTGGATCCATGTGGAGGAATGTCCAACAGGTGACGTCAGGCAGAGATACAGGACACAGTCCATACAAACAGCTGAATAACCCACACTGCTGCCAGAGGAAGACGAGACGAACCGCCTGAGGAACAGCGCCCTCACTGAGAGGCTGAAGCAGGTGAAGGAGCACTGGGCCCTTTGACATTCAGGGCCTAGCGGCTGTAGCTACAGTAGCTGCTAGGTTTCATCAGTTTGTACTAAACCTGAGGCCTGTACTGCAGGGAGGTTCAACATGACCAGAGGGGTGGAATGTCCATTCAGCACAGGTGACGTTCCATAATCGATTATGTCCCTGTTTATTTTCTGGCCTCAAATAAAGTTATGAAGTTTCAATGACCTCCGAGGGCAGAGAGCCAGGCACACTAGTAACAGTCCGGGTTGAGAATTCAAACAGATTCAACAAGCCGGTCGGGTTTTACTGTTTACTACAGGCAGTACGCCTGTTTAACCAGTAGCCCATAGGAGGAGGATGAGTGACTGAGCTCAGGCTGGGGGGTGCATGGATCTGCCAGACACTCGCTGTGGAGCGACACGGCGGCTAGCTGTATGTTTCTGAAAACTAGTGCAGTAACAGAATCTTGAACATATTTGATCAACACTGCCTAGTTTGATAGTTTGAACGGAGTTTCGGGAGCCGGCTGCATGCATCAGACGGACCCAATTTGCATAAAGTAGAAGGAGTCTGATTATGGAAATTCACATACGGCGACTGGACCGTCAACTGGACGTATCGGATCCATGATGCACCGCGCGGCCGGAGCTGCTGCTCTACATAGACAATGAATGGGATCCGTTGACTTGACGTCCGTTGCCGGAGTTGGTGTGTCTGCACCATTAGACAAAAAAAAAAAAAAACTTGCCGTGCCGTGTAAAAAAAACAACAAAAAAGTGTCACTACTTCCTGTATCTGGCCCTTCAAAATAAAAGCCCCATAGACTTTCAGTCACATTGATTTTGAGTTTCAGGTTTGAAAATGCCATATGCAATATCCTGTAGGCTACCATTCAATGTTATGTCAAAGATACAAGAGAGTGATAATACTAACATAGCAGCCGATAAAATCTGTTGTTCAATATCTCATGACTGATGAAAAAGTTTGTGCAGTAGAATTTTGATGCATTGCAATGCATCGCAATGCATCGGAGAATCGAATCGAATCGTTACCCTCTGAATCGTAATCGAATCGAATCAGGAGGACAGTGCCAATGCACACCCCTAATGACCAGGCTTTGTGTTCAACTTCCAGTTCAACAAAACCTCAAGTCCCCGGCCCGGGTTAACACGGTACTACGAAGCTAGTTAAGTCCGACTCTCAGCTTCAAAGGGGGCGTTTGGCGTCGCACGAAGTTGATCCACAACAGGCTGATTTCAGCCAAGAGGAGTGCAATTGTTTTATTGGAGAGAGTATGAGCGATATAAAAAAGCACGATCGCAGCCTGAAGCAACAGTGTTGCTGCAAATACGACAAGACCGGAGGCTGCTTTTAATTTATAACAGCTCTTGCGCTACTTTTAAATACGAAGCTTTATGCATTTGAACTAAATAAACCAGAGAAACATCAACTGTCATTTTAAATGGTGTTACACTGATCGCAATTATAATGCGAGTGTGTGTTTTATTGGAAGCGAGGCTGGTGAAGTGGGGTTTTTAAGGTGCTATGGTGGCTAAGCAAAACTCATATTGCTCTGAGATTTATTCAAGATTTATTCAACAGCGGCGCTTTTATAGCCGGTTTTATGGTTAAACTCTGAACATAATCAGAAGGAGAAAAACAGTCGCTCAACTCAGCCTTCATGTAGAAAAAATAAGTGATTTATTAAAAGACCAACGTTTCGACCTCACAGGTCTTCCTCAGGGTATACTGGTGCCTCACACTGATGAGGGGTTATAGGTTCTACTTGGAGGTGTGTGGGGCTCGAGGGGGGCGTGTCCATCCACAGTCGAGCCGAGCCAATATCAATTGAAACAAGGCAGTTGATCTCATTCAAATTGTAACAATGCATGCCACAAACAATAATGCAAACATGTAGCCTATAGAAAATCTCATGGACATCACCATAATGTGCTGCCAAAAATATGCAGAAAATACAGCCACAGTGCAAAAATACATAGAAAAAAATATAAATTAGGCCTAGCTATTAATAAAAAAAATGTTATTTTAAGTTACCATGGTGATCTAGCCGGGTTAAAAGAGAGAGCCACTTTTGCAGATAATTGCTAGATAATTTCGAGTTTTTCCCTGAAAAAATAATCTTGGAACAGAGTTCACTGTATGTAATGGCGGTAACAATTTTCCTGTGAAGGACAAATAAATTCAAATTCAAATTCAAATTCACTTAATCCAGCAACCAGTCTTCTTCACTTTCTGCCATTTCTGTTGTTGTTCCTACTCTTTCCATCATACCATTTTTTTTCTCCTTGCCCACTGATTCACTTTCAAGCAGATCTCTTTTCCACTAGGTATTCACAGAAATTATTCCGCCATAATTTAACAAAATTGGCTAACACCAGTGTTGGACCCATTACTTTAAAAAAGTTAACAGTTAGGCTATAGTTAGCCTAGGCTACTAGTTATTTCCCCCAAAAAGTAACTGAGTTAGTAACTGAATTATATAAAACATTTAGCTTTTTATAGTTGATGTAGGCCCCACCAAAAAAAAAAAATACTGAATGTAGCCTAGCCTGCTGGAAGCAAATTCCACCAGCCTGGCTGTGTGGTTATTAAAAAGAATCAATCAATCAAGTGTATAATTCTTATTTATTCAAGGACTTTGAAAGATGATTCAATGATTTAGTCATCATCAAGTATGGACTAAATTTAAAAGTAGATATTAGCCACATTCGATAGGGGCCTAGTTTAATTTGGCCACAAATTCCAAAATAAATGAGTCGCCCATCTATTTATTTAGGTTTCAAAACTACAGCAGCCAAACCACATACAGTTGTGCTCAAAAGTTTACATACCCCGGCAGACTTTGTGAAATAATGGCTATATTTCAAAAAATATAATTGATAATGCAACAAAACTTTTTTATTCAGAGTTAGTGGATGGGTGAAGCCATTTATCATCACACAATTGTGTTTGATCTTTTTAAATCCTAATGATAAATGCAAACACCAAAATGGCCCTGATCAAAAGTTTACATCCCCTCAAAGTGTTACCCTGATAAAATACACACAGATTGGTTTAAATGGTTACCCAGGGTAACTGTCCAGCCTGGAACTTGGTTGGTTGTAATTAGTGTCTGTTTATAAAAAGTCAATGAGATTCTGGGCTCTTGACAAACACCTGCATATTTCATCCATTGCTGTACTGACTTTGCTGGATTCTGAGCCGTGGAGAAAGCAAAAGAAGTGTCAAAAGTCCTGAAGGAGAAGATTTTTCAACTTCATAAAACAAACAAAGGATATTAAAAGATATCCAGAGATTTGAGAAAGCCAATCAGCAGAGTTCAAGCTCTCATAAAAGTGGAAATTGTGGGGTTCTGTTGATACCAAGCCTAAAACTTTGAGGGGATGTAAACTTTTGATCAGGGCCATTTTGGTGTTTGCATTTATCATTAGGATTTAAAAAGATCAAACACAATTGTGTGATGATAAATGGCTTCGCCCATCCACTAACTCTGAATAAAAAAAGTTTTGTTGCATTATCAATTATATTTTTTGAAATATAGCCATTATTTCACAAATTCTGCTGGGGTATGTAAACTTTTGAGCACAAATGTATAAAACATGACATTTTAAATGATATCCTTATTGGATATCAGTTATTGATTGTAGGGATGCACCGATATGAAAATTTTGGCCGATACCGATATCCGATATGAATTTTTCTGTTATGGCCGATAATCGATATTTACCGATATCGATATGTGTTGGGGTTTTTTTTAAGTTTCTGAAATGATAAATTTGTGTACAGACTGAAAATCATGCAAACTGAATTTTTGAATGTCTTCCTTTATTTTCAGAATGTATTTTACTTCCAAATAACAAGGTTACAGGCTCCCATCCTCCTCGCATTACCTCAACTTTGCAGGTTTTGCATACGGATATGTATGGGCCGATATATATTGGCCCAATTTTACTCATCGGACCGAGACCGATATGTTAAAAAATGACAAACATCGGACGATACTGATATTAATGCCGATATATCGTGCATCCCTAATTGATTGGATGCTGCATCTGATCAGACTTATCAGATACATCACAACAGCAACATTGGAGTGAAGACATTAAACTCAGGTCATTCCCAAGTTCTATAATTGATCTGTTTTATGATTCACCATCTATTTTCAAATTTGATAATTGTCTGAACAATAAAATAACCCCAAACAACATTTTTCATAGTAAGTACAACACAAGAGAAACCTGTCATTTTACTAGTACGTAGCTAAGCTGAATACTTACAAGCCTCCACACACAGATGCTCAAGCTACACTTGATATAATTTAGCCTACCAGCTATCTTTCAACCACTTATCTTTCATCCCTACAAAATAAGGCAGGGCGATATGAGAAAAAACTATCTTTTTTTTAAATTAAAATTTAGATAAGAAATCCCTGTTAGTACAGCACTGTCTCCCAGTGCTGTCAGTGTCTTGGGTCAGTCTAGGCAGTGGTCGGCACAGTCTAATCAGTAATGTACCTCTGTTATTGATCTTATCATTTACACATGCACAATAGCTGTAATGTTACTCTGACGTGATAAATGACACGTCAGCAGCACATCGGATGACGCTTCTGAGGAAAACTGGAGTCACAGTCCAAACTGTCAACATCATCCTTGATTTCATTGTCTGAACACAAGAAAAAAAAACTAATTTATACAAGAAGACAAAAAGAACATAATCCATCTGCCTGCTCAAAATAATTTTCCCCTCAAAGCTTTGGCGGGGGCGCCAAAGCTAGTGCAGCGCCCCTATTCGCAAATCGTGCATACCGACTTTTCACACCACTGTCCTACACTTTTTTTTTTTTTTTTTTAGTATATTTTTGGGGGGCTTTTTTTATGCCTTTATTTGATAGGATAGACACGAATGACACGTAGAATTATTCTGTGACAGGCCTTCCTGAGGCAAGTAGCGGCACATATGGGGGGCATCATGTGCAGGCGCCCCATATATGGAGGCTACAGTCCTCGCTGCAGTGATGGGCTTCGGTTTGAATCCCGCATCGGGTAGCCCTTTACTGCATGTCATTGCCCCTCTCTCTGCCTCCCCATTTCCTTTCTCTACTTATTACTGAAAAAAGTTAATGATGTTATTTTATATCACTGTTATTCCTGTCACTGGTTAAGACACCTGTCAATATCAAATGTATGCCTTGTTACAGCAACTGAAGGCCCTGCCTGGAAGGAGGTGTCACTGATTCACCATCAGGCCTACCATCACAAGAAAAAGTCAATTTCCCTGTTCTGTTAGGCTATCCCATTCTTTGCCAAGACAAGTATATAACAATAATCAGTAGGCTAAATTATCATTCGCTAAATAAATATAATAAAATTAATTCAACAAAGAGAGAGAGAAAAAACAAGCAAACAAAAGAGATTAAATTATTTATTATGAGTACAACAAATCTTTCAATATTTTTTCGTAGGCCTTGGGGCCCCAGTTTTTCCAACCTGGTCTAAGTATTGAGGCCAATCCTTTCATTCAGTAGCCTATCTGATATAATCACTTGACAGCTAATATGGTACATGTATTCACAACTGACACAATGTAGTCCTGCAACAACAAAAGTTACAATGAAATTGAAATTGAGAGAAAGAGTTCTGCTTTTATTGTATTGTAATTCAGAAGCAGCACCACAAAGAACAGCTCCCAAATAACCGTGTCTCAACAGACTCAACACCTTCCTGAAACAGCTTCAGCACAAACTGAACATTTATTTGAGCCTTGTTTCAACCAAAAACGTAATAACGGCCAATAACGTAATAACTGCCAATAATGTAATAATTTTGGCCATTTCAAATGTAATAAAGCCAATAGTGTAATAATGTGCCAATAATGTAATAAAACTTTTGAGCCAATAACGTAATAACTTTTTGCCGATAATGTAATAAGGCATTAGGCTACATGGTTATTACGTTATTGGCCTGGTATTAAAAAAAACCTTTCAAAATGTAATAACTGGTGCCGATAATGTAATGCCTTATTAGCCTACATTATCGGCAGAAAAGCATTGGGACAGCACTACCATGGCTCAAAAAAGTTTTATTATATTATTGGCACATTATTACACTATTGGCTTTATTACATTTGAAATGGCCAAAATTATTACGTTATTGGCAGTTATTACGTTATTGGCCGTTATTACGTTTTTGGTTGTAACAAGCCTTCATGAATAGTAGAAGGGGGTCAGGCTGCCGGCCTCCAGTGGTTTTTCCATTTTTGCGCACTTACTGTAGTTTTCACAGTCCACCGGTGGGTGGCAGCAGAATACCGACACAACCGCCTGCAACACAGGCGAAGAAGAAGGAGAAGGAAGTGACGACCGAAAAGAGTGTCGGGATATCTGGTTAGCCTATGCTACTGATATTATAGTTAATTGGCAGTTTAAAAACGCTGTTATAATGAGTTCTCCAGAGAACAGACACGGAACAAAACGACCCGCATCTCCAAGTCAAGTGAGTGAAATAATAAAAAGTGAAGATAATCCGTAGACGGAAGCTGTTGGTGACTGAAGGAGAGCGTTGTGTTAGCCTGTTTGCTAACGTCTGAGCCAGGAACCTGAATATGAACGGGAATAACACAAAGTTTACTCTCTTTGTTCAGACAGACTTAAAAGTGAATTGCGTGGAAAATACCACGCATGCTTTTGTATCAAATCGACTCTTTAACAGAAGGTGTTTAACAAGAAAGCATTAATGACGGGGCGTCATATAATCTTCCTTCTGCTCTATATCTGCTGTGGTATTTTCACTTGTAACTAACAGGTTTGAAACGTTTTGATATTGATAAATAAAAGACAAAATATTCCAGACTTCTTTGGGGCAATTCTTAATAGATACCATATATCAAAGAGACAACAACAAGGGTATTTTAATGGAGTATTACTGCAATTTCTCTGAACAACTACTGACTGCGTTGTGGACAGGTTATGAATAATAACTTAGTGAAGATTTGCTCACCTTTTATGCGTTGTTGCATGGGTCAGTTAACCTGCTCAGCTCTGTTTTAACTTATCAAACTGATGTACTGTCAGTCAAACTGGGGAAATCTGTATATTTAGAGTGTGTATAGGGTCATTTTCCCCTTGGAAGTTGCCAGTGTTTTATGAACTCTGTGGCATCTTTTCACCCATTAGTTCCCAGTATTGCACAGCACTTCCAACACACTGAGAAGAAGGTCAACATTCATTTTCTCAGATTGTGTGTCATCAGTGGACTTGCCCTGCTTATTAGAAATAGCATCTAGAGAAGTAACCTATCTACTGCATTATAGAAATGGAAACATTTTTTTTTATGTAATGTAAAATAACAAAATGGGTGATATGCTGCTGCTGATATGCATTATGTTCTGACTGAGTGTTTTATAATAACTGTCTTGTCTCAGCAGGATGGGTCTACTCAGTGGGCAGGTGCTGATCTGGGAAGTGATGAGAGGAAACAAAAGTTTTTACGATTGATGGGTGCCAGCAAGGTACTTAATGATTTAACACTTTATTCACTTAATTGTAGACGTGTTGTCCAGGTCATGAGAGGTTGTTTGCCTCTCCTTTATAGAAGGAGTGAGAATTGATATAAACTCTGATTGTTTCTGTTCTCTAGAAAGAACACACAGGACGCCTTGTCATTGGCGACCACAAGTCAACATCCCACTTCCGAAGCGGTAAGCTTCATGTTTAGCTTTTTTTTTTTTTTAAGGCTGGATTGTTGTGCTCATGTAAGAAACATCCAAACTTCTGTCCTGTGTCATTTACCCTTTGATGCCCAGTGCAATTAACCTGGCTTCATCACTACACACCCACCGCACAGATCTATCCCTGTATGGATAGGCCTGTAATGGTTGGGTGCCTGCTGTGACTGATGTTTCCTCTGCAGGGACGGAGGACAGGAAGATGAACGAGCAGCTGGAGATGCAGTACCAGCAGGGCATGGATGGGAAGCTGTCGGGCCGGAACCGGAGGCACTGTGGTCTGGGCTTCAGTGAGGTGAGGGGCTTATTGAGAACCACACAGGACGTTTACAATCTCCTCTGAAGGCACAGGACTCTGGATGCTGGAATTCAAAGAGCAAAAGCAAACTGTGGAGATGAAAAATAAATTGTGATAACATTTTTTGAAATATGGCCCAGCCCTACCGGGGGGTCACCTGACCCTGCAACGTCATTTCCTTGCACACTGGCTGCAGCAGAGGTGAAGTGAAGTCATCTTAAAGGATAACTTTCGTTTTTTACAACCTGGACCTTATTTCTAGCATCAAATACGATCATTTACTCACCCTGACAAGTTTGGTGTCATTTGGAGTCGTTTTGATGAAAAAAGTCTGTTCACTGCCTTGATTATTACACTTTTTGAGATTGAGAACACGGGCAAATTGAAAGCCTCTAAATAACACAGGTAAAAGTCAGAAAACTTGTTCATTTCGCCAATATTTTGTGATGATACACTAGTGTTATTCCCTCCGAGCCCGTGGTGAAATGTTATCAACATCCGGCTCCTCCAGGCTGACCTACTGACCTCTGACCTGGATGATGTCATCTCCGACCGCTGCCCGGCTCGTTCTGATAATAATCATTCCGCTTCGGCATTTGGGTCCTTTTTAGCTCAACTATCCAGAGCTGTAGTGAGGATCCAGGCTGAGGAAAAGCCTTGGAAGCTGAACTTCATCCAGCTGCTCATTTTGTTCTGACAAGTCAGAAACATGCAGAAACGGATAATCAGCATTAGCGATAGCAAGTTAGTTGGTTTGGCCCCCATTCGGAGATGACATCATCCAGGTCAGCGGTCAGTAGGTCAACCTAGAGGAGCAGGATGTTGATAACATGCCACCACGGGCTCGGAGGGGAATAACACTAGTGTATCATCACTAAATATTGGCCAAATGAACGAGTTTTGCGGCGGATAATGTGTTATTTAGATTGCATTGGGTGCCCCGTGTTTGAATTATCCGGATATACATAACGATTGGGGCTAATCATCAAAACGACTCCAAATGACACCAAACTTGTCAGTGTGTGTAAATGATCGTATTTGTTGCTAGAAATAAGGTCAAATTCTAACAAATAAAAGCTTAAATATATTATGCAAAATCCACTTTCTAGAGGTTTTGTAGCGATCTTATGTGTTCTCGTGGCCTTTCTATGACGCCTGGAGGTGAAAAAAGTCTGTTCACTCCCTTGATTGTTACACTTTTTTGAGATCGTGTCTCCAAACGGGCAAATTGAAAGTGCTGGCAGACTTTTTAAGTATATATTTTTGGCTTTTTATGCCTTTATTGATAGGATAGTAGAGAGTGTGACAGGAAATGGGAGGCAGAGATGGGGGGGAACGACACGCAGTACAGGGCCGTCCGACGCGGGACTCGAACCGGGGCCGCCTGCAGCGAGGACTATAGCCTCTGCACATGGGGCGGGTGCTCTACCAACTGAGCTAAACACCACCCCAGTGCTGGCAGACTTGACATCAGGATGCGCTGAACTCAAGTGACTCCACCTCCCGGTACTTCCTTATCCTCCCCCTGGGCCAGTCTAGAAAAACGTGAGCCATTTCCGTACCCCCCACCCCGCCCCCTCTCTCTCCCCGTTTATTTGACAGTTTCACACAGACCTTTCAGTCCATATTGGCTACAGTAGCCTAACTCCGTCTGCCACAGTAAAAAAGGAACATTAACACTTTTTCAGATAAGAGTCTCAGAAACTTTTTTTTTTTTCTCGGAAATCAATGCCCGACCCCTGTCCCAATGTCAACACTGGCACATGCAGGCTACCTGCAGTGAAAACCACACCCTCTCCCCGTGACAGCTGTGGAGTGGACGTGGTTTACACATCTTATTTGCTTTTCAAGGTGCAGACACAGAAATGGAGAGCTCTGGAGAGTCACTTTTAGATTACTGAGATCTAGAACTGCAGATTGATTTGGTGATAATACACTAGGAATGCAATATGGTTGGACAACTTAGACCCATGTGAAATGGTTGAAAAAGAGCATAATATGGGACCTTTAACCATCAAGCTCAACCCTCACTTTTAGGGCTGTTTTGTGACTTAGAAATGGGACACCCCTTAAACGTAGATACGTCTGAATCAATTTTTATATTTGTAGGCTACTGTTAACCCATCCACTTTTAAAAGGAGTAGGCTGATGTAATTTAAAACAGGATGGTGGAGCGAGCCGAGGCCTGAGCCGACACCCTGTAGCCTGTGTGGGTGAGACTGGGCTGGAGCACCAGCCGCTCTGCTTCATCCCTGAGGTTTTTGCAGCTCGGAGCCGATCAGGGGACTGGTGGAGGACCGACAGACTGGCCCATTCTGCTACGGTCTAATGTCTCCAGAAATTCGGTGTCAAGCCACAGCCGCCTGCCACTACAAAGTGGAGCTTCTCCGCGGTGGAGGTCCGAGGCAGACCGGCATCTCAAGGTCACACTATCTCCGACCAATTCGCAGAGCGTCGTGTCACTCCCATTGAGAATACATTGGGTGGCGCCGTCGGGAGTCGCCGTTGCCACGCAAAGCATGCTGGGATACCATATGGCGCGACCCAACGTATTTTCAATGAGAGCGACACGATGCTCTGCGATTTGGTCAGTTATCGTGTGGCTGCACCTTCAGTCTTTCTGCTCTCCGTGGTCCTGATGCGGCACAGGTGAGACCAACATGCCCTGTCTGCGTCGGCCGACAGGCGGCTGTTTCTTGAGTCAGGACGGCTGAATGACCGAACCCTTCCCGACTGGCTCCAAGCGGCAAAAACCCTGCGGGTGAAAGCAGATGTAACGTAGCAACATTGACCACACAGGCCAGCTATTGACAAAAGATCGTAAAATAAAAACAATGACGTAAATGATCCATAAAATGGACCTAAACTAAGTAATACAATGGTTTTCATAATATTTATATCTCTATTAACAAAGAAAATAGTTAAAGGAGTAGTTCAACATTTTGGAAAATTGGCCCATTGCCATAATCGCTATAGTCACAGCAGTAGGTTCGTTACTTTTAATTGTCGGTGCAAGCTATTTTTAGTATGGCAGAGCACAGCAGCAGGCTGCTCAGGGCTATGCTATGGAGGCTAAGGGTATTTTTATGGTTTCCCTCATCAAACTCATCAAATACACAACCCAACAACTCAAAAACGCTGTCGTGGACACGTTGTGAGCTGCACAACCACCACGTTATGAGATAATAATGGAACGTTACCACACAGAGTTGTTTTAGAGGGAAATTCATGCAAAACCGCTGATGCACGTTGCGTTCAGGGACAGTTTTTCATCAAGCAGACTCTGTATTTACCTCGAAAACGGCTCTGTTTCGTAATGTTACCTTATCTCATAGCATGGTGAATGTGCAGCTCACAACTTGTCCACTAGGGCGTTTTGGAGTTTTGTATCTGATGAGTTTGATGCATAGCTCTGAGCAGCCTGCTGTTCTGCTCTGCTTTTCTAAAAATAGCTTACACCAACAAATAAAGGTAACGAACCTACTGCTATGACTATAGCGATTATGGCAATGGGCCAATTTGCCAAAATGTTGAACCATCCCTTTAAATTTGTAGCTGGCTTTCTTTGCAGCTTTCGGTCTGGTGAAAATAGGCAATGCAGTCTGGGTAGCCCGTGCTCCCAATGGTGATGTCAGAAAATCTCAATATTGAGGGCGAAACAGCCCTTAAACTTGGCCCTCAACTTAATTTTTCAGAGAATTGGGACAGCACTTGCACTGGCGGGAGCGTGCATTTTTGAGATTGAGGGTTAAGCGAGGAATTGGACCCATCGTGTCTGATCCACATTAGATGGAGGCAGCACTGTTTGACTGTGAACTTGGAGTGACCTAGGAGAGAGACATGAGAGAGAACGCTGACTAGTCACATGATTAATGCAAGCAGACAGTTTGCAGCTGCTTTTCCCTGGAGCAGACAAACAACGCCCATAAATACAGCTCCAGAGAATCCAGAGAAGAACTCCTGAACAAACATAGATAGGAACTTCAGTTGACTTATAGAACATCCCAAACAGATGAATACATTTTTCCTAGGTGAAATAATCCTTCTTTATTGCCAACCTGACACCGGAAGTAACCCCTTAAGAAACAGTCATCATTTGATTTACAGTGCATCCCTCCATGAAATATCTGAATTATCTCTGCACACTTAATACATACAGAGATGTAAGGACTCCTGTTGTCAGACACACGCTCTGTGGACGGAAGTGAAATAAACATCTTAATCTTTGTATTGTCTTATCCACAGCCGGAGCCGGAGCCAGAGCCAGAGCCCCAGACCATTCCTGAGCCACCAGTGGACAGTCAGATAAAAGAGGCGGAGCCAGAGGAGACCAACAGCGGTACAGACGATGAAGAACCCACAGACAGACGTGAATCCATCTCTAAGGAACAGACGGCAGACCAGGCCAAGCCCAGCGCTGACGGCAGGAGTGAAGAGCGGAAACAAAACTTCAAAATGTCCTTTGTGAAGTCGACGTAGACACCGACGGGACGGGCTTTAGTTTTTGTAATCTCAGAATTGTAAAAGTCGGCATTATTTGTTTATCGGCCCCTCTAGTTGATTCCTGCGTACGAGTGGTTTCTCTACACAAAGCACTCACCACTGGACAGTATCATGGTGATGATGCAGGTTCCACCGTTAGCTTTTCTGTGAAATGGTGTTTTATCATGTTATTATGGCAAATGGTCCAGGTTTTAATAGTTTAAACACTGTAGCAATGACTGAATTTGCCATTAATTATGGAACAGGATTGCTTGTGTGGTTGGTCTGCACATTATGAATTTTGTGATTTGTTGTTGAAAACCAATTAAAGGAAGTGTCAATTGTTACGTTTGCTGTTATTAACACTTGGACAAGAGTTTTCCTCTGACAACAAGATGGTTTCTTCCTATAATCATTCTAGAAGTCTGCAGAGTGAAGGTTTTATGCAGGAGAGCTCATGGTGCTGTGTGTATGGGCTGTGGCCACTAGGGGTCATGCAAACTGCTCAGGGAAGAAATGAATCCAAATGCACTCAAGTCCTCTGAGGATCCCCTCTATAGTGAGGCTGTAGTTTGATTTTGACAGAGATGTCAGAAATGTTAGTCAGTACAGTTGTGGTACAGCCCTGAACACTGACATTACAGTATGGAGCTGTCAACGTACGTGTGTGTGTGTGTGTGTGTTCCTACTGCAGCACTCTCAGACAGGAAGCAGGACATGTTTATAGACTCATCCATAGGCAGAAATGTAACTAAAGAAATTAATATTTAAAAAGAATGAATTTTCAGTGGATGTTTGACATTAACTACATAATATTCTATGTCTATGTGATGTGTATATCTAGATAGATAAAGGTGCTTTCCAAGATATGATGCATTCCTGTTACTATACTGCTCAAAAGAATTAAAGGGAACACTTAAACAACACAATGTATATCACACTCCTGTGACATCAACCTGTCCAGTTAGGAAGCACTAACACTAATTGTGAATCAGTTTCACCTGTTGTTGTCCAAATGAAACAGACAACAGGTGGAAATGAGAGGCAATCAGCAAGACTAGCCCTTTAAAGGAGTGGTTCTGCAGGTGTGACCACAAACCATTACTCTGTTCCCGTCGTTTCTGGCTGATGTTTTGGTCACTTTTGAATTGTGTTAGTGTTCTCTAGTGTTCCCTAGAGCTACAGTAGCGTGAGGCGGTGTCTACAACCAACACAAGTTGCTCAGGTTGTGCAGCTCATCCAAGATGGCACATCAATGTGAGCTGTGGCAAGAAGGTTTGCTGTGTCTGTCAGCACAGTGTCCAGAGCATGGAGGAGATACCAGGAGACGTGGAGGGGGCCGTAGGAGGGCAACAAGGCAGCAGCAGGACCACTACCTCTTCCTCTGGCGGTGCTCGTCCTGTTCCTTCTTGCACAGAGCCCTGCAGAACGACCTCCAGCAGGCCACTAATGTGCATGTTTCTGCTCAAACTGTCAGAAACAGACTCCAGGAGGGTGGTATGAGGGCCCCACGTCCAGAAGTGAGGCCTGTTCTAACAGCCCGACACCGTGCAGGGCGATTGGCATTTGCCAGAGAACACCAATATTGGCAAATACGCCAATGGCGCCCTGTGCTCTTCACAGATGAGAGCAGGTTCACACTGAGCACATGTGAAGACGTGACAGAGTCTGGAGACGGCGTGGAGAAGGTTATGCTGCCTGCAACATCCTCGAGCATGACCGCTGTGGTGCTGGGTCAGTAATGGTGTGGGAGGCATTTCATTGGATGGCCACACAGCCCTCCATGTGCTGGCCAGAGGTTCCCTGACTGCCATTAGGTACCAGGATGAGATCCTCAGACCCATTGTGAGACCACATGCTGGTGCAGGGGGCCCTGGGTTCCTTCTAATGCATGACAATGCCAGGCCTCATGTGGCTGAAGTGTCACCAGCTCCTCCATGATGAAGGTATTGATGCTATGGACTGACCTGCCTGTTCCCCAGACCTGAATCCAACTGAGCACATCTGGGACATCTTGTTTCGTTGCACCACAGACTGTCCAGGAGTTGGCTGATGCTTTAATCCAAGTCTGGGAGGTGATCCTTCAGGAGAACATCCTCCACCTCATCAGAAGCATGCCCAGGCGTTGTAGGGAGGTCACACCCTCTACTGAGCCTCATTGTGACTTGTCTGGAGGAATTTTCATTGACGTTGGAGCAGCCTGCAATGTGGTTTTCCACTTTAATTTTGAGTATGGTTCTGAATCCAGACCTCCATGGGATGATCATTTTGATTTACATTGATCATTTATATGTTATTTTGTTCTCAATGCACTCTACTACATATTGAATAATGATTTTCAACTGCAATATTTCATTAATTGAGATCCAAGATGTGTTGTTTAAGTCCCTTTATTTTTTTTGAGCAGAGTACTATATGGCAGGGGTTTGAACTTCAGAAACTCAGGATTAGTGTATTGTGTCCAGGTGTTTCCTGAGTCTCCATGATCCAATTACTGTATACACAGACAGATGAGGTGACTGACATGTGGAAAGTGGGTAATAATACTTAATGTGAAACATTAATTCATCTAATAATACCCTTGATTACTGTCCTCTCTTTTTCAATTTTACAGTTCACAACCTAAAGAAATGAAAAATTGAGTGATAAGAGCTTGTAAAGTCAGGATTGGAAAACTGAAGCTTCTTTATCAAACAATCACAGCTTTACAGGTCTTTGGACAAATGGCGCCTGTTGATTGGCTAAAATCAGCAGCACTTACAGTACCTGCTTATGTGCATGTAAGAAAGAAATTGTTCCGAAAAAAATTCAATAAGTCTATATTTTAAGCTTGTTTGTGGAAGCTCCCAGTGTCTCAGTTCACTGCTCTTCCTTCTGGCGGAACAATTTCTCATGTGGGGGCTTCAATACAAGAGGGACATTACAGACCAGCAGTATGGAGGTATTTGGATGTTTTTTGGTGTGTCTTTTTGGATGAAGAAAAGTGGTATCCATTCACAACCATTATATGGACAAATACTGCTGCGTGGACCCCCCCGTAACTCAGAGAAGGCACTGAGGAACTATCCCTTTAAGAGAAAAACAAGGACTGAGATTAGTGTGTATTAGGGAATTAGGCCATTTCAAACTTGGAATAGAAATGTATTACTGGTTTCACTGGGACTCTGAAGTGGCAGGTCAGGAGTCATAATGCTGTTGTAAATCTTGGGTTACATGACATCAGTGTACAAAGTGACAAATGAATCATTTTGAAACATGTTTGGCAATCTTGGTCAGCCAGTAATTGAAGAAGCAAGCTGCTGATTACTGCTGCTGTGATATAGTTGCATGTTTTGTCTTGTGTTCATCAGTTTGTTCTTTCATTTGTCAGAGATGACACATTTGCTCTTGTGTACAGAGCTGCTTGTCCTCCTCTACCTGGGCTGAGCAGACATGTTGCCTTCATGGTGCAAAGACAAGACTGCATCTTCGTCACAGTGGATCAGTGTAGACGAAGGTCACGTAAATAAATCCCTTAAAGCACAAGTGTATATTCCACACAACACAAATAAAGGAAACAAATGTTTCCTGTAATGACGCCACTCTCTTCATGTATTTTTTAAATCATTATTATTTTATTCTTGTGCGATTTTCGGATACATTTCATTGTTTGACAGGACCTTGATTATTTTGTGACAAAATATGGATTAAAAAACAATTCAATAAATAAATGGATTAATCTCCAAAACAGACTGTTATCTAATAATGTTGCTTTTGGCTTTCATTTCACTCTTTTTTTCCACTCATGAATATACAGACCAAACAACAAGACAAGTAAATGCAGATTTAAAAAAAAAAAAAAAAAAAAAAGTTATTCACTTCTGTTAAAGATTATTGCTTTGTGTAATTGTGCAATGCAAATGCTGTGGCAGTGAAGCTTCAACATTCTACTTCAAAACTACAGAGAAATCATTTAGAAAGATGCATGTAGTTTTCAGTCATATGAAAGCAGTAAATCGATTAATAGAAACTGTTTTAACATGTTTAGGTCCTTTTCTTCCTCTTCACAAACAGTTGATTCTTCTTTTTGTTGTGCCAGTTGTTGCTGGGGGGTCAGTGCTCTGCAGCTGCTTTGGCTGAGAAGAAGAAAACGCAGAAAACATAAATATTTCCTCTTCTAGTCAGAAATTCTAACATCTTTCATTTTCATCACAGCTGCTTATGCAAATGGAAAACATGGTTCATTTTGCATAAACATTTCTGATTTTGTTCAGATCTGATTTTAAAGGACAAACTGCTCAGTCAGCAGTAACAGTTTATAGTTGTGTCTACTCTGGTAAATCTGATACCTCAGTCGGATATTATATGTAAAATACAACCTTTAATTTAAAGACACTGAGTCAATTTACCGCAACTGTTTGACTCATTAAATCTGTATAATCTTACTGCTTTGGAGCAAAAAGACAATTAGATCCTGGGTAATGCAGGAGTTGCATAAATATTATTTGTCCAAATGATTTTATATCCATAGAAAACGTAGAACTTTGCATATAGGAGGTTACCACATTTCACCAAAGTAGCCCTTTAGTCACACTGATCCAAACAACAGCTGAGCCCAGGACAGAAACCAGACACTGAAGCAACACCACCACAAAGGAAAATGGCAGGTATACCTGGACCAGACCCGCTCAGCGTCTCTGCAGCCACTCAGTCCCTGTGCACCAGGGACAATGACAGCGTCACATGTTGCCACTTAAAGGTTAATATTGTGCAAATAAATGTAGTGCGGGGAATAGCCGTCTCCTGTCTGCTTCTTTCTACATCCACTGTTTTTGTATCTTTTTATACTTCAACCTTTGTGTGATTTAACTTTTACTCTGAGTCCAGTCAGCTCTGATGATATATTTGTATTTGTCTACTTCATGAAACTGAAGTGAGGTCTGACTTCTCAGATGATTTGAACTGGAGACAGCATAAGTCAGACCTGTTAAGGCTCATCCTGTGGTCAAAGCCAGGGGGAGGTGAAAGCACTGACCTGCAACCAGTTTGCTCTTGCGTGATGCTTCTGCAGCCAGTGCCTGGGACACGTTCATGATCCTCTCCTGCTGTTGTAGAGCTGAGTCCAGCTCACTGAAGTCTAATGGTGCAGATGTTTGTATGTTCTGAACACTGTGGAAAGGACACACACACACACACACAAGATCGGACCAGTGGGTTTTGAATGGCATATGACTATTCCAACTATTGTCTACTTCAGGGGTTCCCAAAGTGGGGTTTGGGACCTCCAGGGTGGTCGCAAGATAATTTCCAGAAATCAGATACAATTTCAAAATGATCAGAAACACCGCATTATAGCCGTAGTTGTTAAAAAAGATGAAGATTAATTGATAAAATCTTAAATAAAACCATGCTATAAATTTTGCTCCTCACAATCAAGAGGCCAGCTCCAAAATACCATTTTTGAACAAAAGTTTATGTGTCCCTCATGTCAAAGTGTCCTGTGAGTGTTGTATACAGACTGAGAGGTAGAGCCTTCAGTTACCGAGCTCCTTTACTGTGGAACCAGCTCTAAGTTAGGGCTGGTTCAGGTAGCTCTGAACCATTTATAGCTACGCTGCTATAGGCTTACAGTAGACTGCTGGGGGACACATCTGGTTACATGGAGCCCTCTCCTCTCTCCTCCACTCCTCTCCTCTCCTCTCCTTTGAGACAATCTGTTTGAAAAATGGGCTACACAAATAAAATTGTCTTGCCTCTCCTCTCCTTGCCTTGCCTTACCTGGATTTGGCCAGGAGGTTCTTGATGCGCTCGGCCCGGCGGAAGCGTTCTTCCAGTTCCTCAGGACTCGTAGGCTCATCAGTGTCAGACTCTACATAGCGCTCTGGGATGGGGACTTTCCGTGGCTTGGATAGCTGCATGTTGGACAGACAGGTAAGTAGCGGTCAGTAATTTCCTTGGTAATATATTAATCTATTTCCATGATGACAGTGAACTTTACCCTCTCAGACTGTAATACTGACTATTAAAACATAGTAGAGCCTATGGAACTAGAGAAAATGTGTGAACACTAGTATATGTTTCTAATGTGGGGTTCAATCATATTTAACTGACATTGTATAGAGAAATGTACATTGTTCTTCATTACATAGCTAGCTATCATAGATTTATATTTAATAGTGGAACGTCAGCTGCTTTTAGAGAACACAGAGCTTAGATCTGATGTTGAAACACCACACTGCCTGTTTCCCAGGCCTTGTTCTCCTGCCATTTATTGTCTTTCATGACATGATCTCTGTTTTATGAGAGAAACAGTGATGATATAAGAGAGAAAACTTACAGGAGAATCAGTAGAAAATAAAGTAGGCAAATCATTAAAAGGTGGCTATTATCACCTGTGTAATCAGAGGATCTGTTACAATAGAACTGAAAGTGGAGAAAACAGCTAATACTCCCATCTGTCTTGACCCTGTGTCTCTGATTGAAGTCATATGAAATTGTCTGCACAGCTGTGTTCACCTCTCGGCTGATATCCAGGTCGTAGTCCAGAGGCTCCACGTCCACCTCTCGTATGTGTGCGGCTGTGACCGTCACCCACTCATCTGAATGAATTCTGCCTCTCTCTTTCACTTGGCCCCGTCCTTCATCACTCTGACCCTCAGCTGCCACTCGCTCCTCCTGCCAATCAAACACCTGAAAAGAGCAGGAGTGTGGATTACACAGCCAGACAGGTGATGGACAAACAGCTGATATCAATTTGAAATGGAAGGCATCGCTGTTACTGGAGATGTGGTAAAAAGCTTAACAATTAAAATGGATTTTTAGCTATTAAGATTATTAACCAGTTCCATGTGAACGGTATGCTTCTACACAAATTAGATGTTACATGTAGCACAATGACTGATCAGTAACTCAAGTGATAGAAAGTTAATTCACAAGATGTTTGATTAAAAATATTAGAACACAAATGATGTGGTGGCTCCAAACACAAGTAAAACTAAATGTCATTGTGTTTTTGACTGTTTTGACAAATGAAGCTAAAGGAATTTTTTTGTAAAATATTCACTAGTGGTAATTCTAGTTTGAATCGGTGTCGGTTAATGATCCAACTTCAAGTGAAAAAAAGACCACCTCATATGGAGCAGTGGTAGACAGGTCAGAGGAGGAGGGGTTGTGAATCAAAGTATTTGACTTTAGCGGGAAATGTTAACAATAGCATTCACCATAGCACTGTTGTAAAAAACAGAGTGCATAAATAATGGTCATTTTTCCGCAAAACATCATAATGACACACTGAAGTTGACCTTTATCCTTTTGGATACAAAGTGTCATCACCTCCAGGTTTGTGCCACGTGAAGAGATCCCCTCTGCGCTCGCGAGAACAGGACATATAGACGTACAATCCAGAAACAGGCCGAGGAGTAACAGTGACATACAGAGAAGCAATGGGTTAAATCTGTTGGCTGCAGCGGGTCTCGCCTCAGGTAGAGGGAGACAGTTGAATTTAAAGGGATAGTTCAACATTTTGGCAAATTCGCCAATTGCCATAATCCCTATAGTCATAGAAGTACGTTCATTTCCTTTAATAGTCGGTGCAAGCTGTTTTTTTGACTTTCCTTCATCAAAATCATCAAACACACAATCCAACAACTCCAAAACGCTCTGGTGGACAAGTTGTGACCTGCACATTCACCACGATATGAGATAATAATGTAACATTAAGAGACAGAGTTGTTTTTGTTTTTTTAAGTGTATTTTTTGGCTTTTCATGCCTTTATTGATAGGACAGTTCAGAGAGCGATAGGAAACGGGAGGCAGAGATGGGGGGAATGACATGCAGTATAGGGCCGTCCGACGCGGGACTCGAACCGGGGCCACCTGCAGCGAGGACGATAGCCTCTGCACATGGGGCGGGTGCTCTACCAACTGAGCCAAACACCACCCCAGACAGAGTTGTTTTAAAGGCAAATGCAGCCGGAACTATATTCAGACACATCTGCTGCTGGGTGGAGGGATTTCAGAAGCTCAAGTAGTTCAGAGTATTTCCTTCATGTGTCGTAATGTTACATAATTATACGTTACTTCATTGTGTGGCGAATGAGCAGGACACAACTTGTCCACCAGAGCGTTTTGGAGTTGTCGGATTGTGTATTTAGTTTGATGAGGGAAACGTGGAAATACCATGTGCCTCCGTTGAGTTAGCTGAGTAGCTGGCGCCTCTGCCCCGCTGATCTAAAAACAACATAGATGGACAATTAAAGGTAATGAACCTTATTAGACTATTGGGATAATGGTAATAGGAGAATTTGCCAAAATGTTGAACTACCCCTTTAAAATCTCAGCAAAACCAGGAATAATTAGAGCAAGAAGTTGATCCAGGGATTTGAAAGGAGGATGTTTAGTAGTGGAACCAGGCAGATTATTAGTATGCATTTCTGGAAGCTGTAATTACACACATAGCACATTCGTCTCCCCAGTGAACACCAGCACATTAACATTTATACAAATACTCTGATTTTCTGACGAGCACGTGAATGGACGTGTGTGTGTGTGTGTGTGTGTGTGTGTGTGTGTGTGTGTGTGTGTGTGTGTGTGTGTGTGTGTGTGTGTGGTGAAGGGTACTTGTAAGTATCCATCCAAGGAGCATCAAAGCCATGCATGCAGCTTCCAACTCCAGTAGCCTGCAGCAGGGGCTGATGTGATGGTGTGTTCACATGCTCTCAGAGACACTGCGTCCATGCCTTGTGGTGCTCAGGAGAATCAAATCAACACACACATACACACACAAAAAACAACAACAGAAGGACAGGGAGAAAGAACCCTCATGCAGACACACTGATCAAACCCCCACCAGATTAGGAAGAACTCAGCCAAGAGGAGGTTCAGAAGCAAGAAACTCTTTATTGGCGAGTGCAAATCTCTACATGATAGAAAAGAAAAAGGGAAAGAGTTGTGCATTGCTTCTCAGTTACACAGAATTAGGTGGTGATTAGCTGTTGTTTCTCTAAGTTCTCTACTATAATTCCACTCTTCAGCTGAGCAACCTCCTACAATTAGTTTTCTCTCTGTGATCCGATATACTGTTTGTGGCTGTGGAAGGATAAAAGCAATACGGCAGAAAAACTTCCCATAAAATACGTATGTGAAAAACAAGGAGCAGACAGCAGGGTCATGGAGAACAACAATGTTGTACCACACACACAGGATCCTGTGTGTTATTAACAATTTTTATCATTGTTTGTTATTCGACACGTGCAGGTTTCTGCTGTTCCTGCTGTGTCTGCAAATAGGTAAAGGTCCCACATAGTATAAAGGTAGATGTTCAGGTTTAGTGTGAATATATATATATACGTAAATCAGCTTTAGCTTCTAAATTAATACTGTGAAAGTATAAAAGCCTCAGTCCACAGGCACAAAGCCTGTATTCATAAACTGAGCCTTAAAACAACTGTCAGGACTTCCTGTGACTTTGTGATGTCACAACAAAGTGAGTGGCTTCTGATTGGCTCACTAATCTGTTGATACTAGAGCTCCAGAGGGGAGGGAAGCCTGTCAGAGGAGCTGTAAACCTAAAATGAGACAGCGTCTGATTCTTACAACCACAAATATAGCTTCTTATGGCTATCAAGAAAAGTTGCAATAACTGCAGCCTCAAGTCTGTTTCACGCTGAAGTATTTCCATGACAAAGTTGTTTGCACCTTGTTTCTATTCTTTTTCTTTTTATTGCATTTCAGCCCAGTTGCTTGAACCTGTCCCGTATATTTATGATGCATAAAACAGCACAGCATAGGCCACTAAAACGTACTCAGGTTAGAGTACAGCTTCTATTCCCAACTTGAATTGTGGCAATGTAATTATCATCCAATGTAAAATGATAAAAAATAATCTTGTAGTCCGTACAAGAGAAGGCTGTGTAAATGAGGATGTTAATTCAAATATAAAATGGTGTAAACATGTTTTATGCTGGTGGAGCTGATTAAATCAAAAGATGCTCTGGTATTTATGGTTATTGTCGCTAAGTTATAGACTATATTGCTTGCTGCTGTAGGGATATCAAGGATTTATGGGAAATGCAGTTTGATTACAGACAGATCTCACATCAGTCTCATTATGTAATTGTTACCTCTAATTATAATACCAATCTGGTAGCTATCAAAAATCGTGCTATATTATCAGGAAGACTTTGACATTTTGGTTTCCGCTCAGGTAGCCTATGTTAGCATCGTTAGCATTCTTCACTGAAACCAAGGGACTCAGCTGTCTCTAAGATAACTTTGGCTGAAATGTCAAAGTCAGTCCTGTCGGGGGGGGGGGGGGGTTAAAAGCAGCAGATCTCCTCCTACATCATTCTTATGACTCTGTGGTGGAGACGTGTGCTTCAAACAAACCGTTATTAACTAGAATGCTGATTAAGGAGGTTATTCTGGGACAAAGGCAAAAGGATCATCAGCAAAACAAGGCACTTGGATTCCATCTGAAGAAAAGAAAGGAGGGAGGTGTGATCATGATTTGTGCCAATAGCATTAACTCTTTCTTCATTTCACCAACCCTGAAAACTATTTTCACCTACCCCATCTCCTTTATAAGCTCTATATATACCAAATCTCTACGAAATATAACTGTACAATGTATTCTGAAAATATCCCTCAGTAAATAAATAAAAGTGTACAAGTACACGGCATGTAGATGTACATATATGGGCTCTTCTCTCTACTTTCTGATGATTAAAAACAGAAGAACAAGGAAGGCACCACTCTGCCTTCCTTTCCCCTCTCTTCTCATGGATTTACATTCAGAATTGTGTCAGTGAGGTCCCACCAGGGGGCAGTGGTAACAGGGTTCACTTCCACCCCTGAACCTTTAAAAAAATAAAATCAACAGGGAGTGACTGTGCAAGTCCAAAACTAGCCAAGCATTTCCCTCATTCTTCTGTTCTCTCTTCATCTCCCATTGTTCTTAAAGCGTTAACCAAGCTAGCTAGCTAGCGGTAGCCAGTCCTGCCCTGGAGCTTGTTAGTGCTTGCAGCTAATGTCAACAACCACTGGTTGCACAGCAGAGAGTGGTAGTGTGTTAGCATTCCTGCTAGGATTATTATGTAGCTGGGGGCTGGAGGGTGGCGTAGCAGCAGTGGTGGTGGTGGAGGTGGTGTTCCCTGTGTCTGCTGCTGCTGCGCGGGGGCGGGGGGTAACGTACGGAGGCCGGAGGGTCGCTGGTGCTGGAGGGCAGCCTGGAGGAGGAGGAGGAGCGCTGGCTGTGGAGGGTGGAGGAGGTGGAGCGCTCCCCCTGGCTCAGGTTCCTCTTGCGCTCGCGGATCAGCGCCCTCTGGTGGCGCTTCATTCTCTCCAGCTGCTCCTCAGCGGTCATCCGGCCTCGGGGCTGGCTGCTGGGGAGCTGCAGGGCCTCCGTGGGGGATGACAGACGCTCCAAGGCACTCTTAGGTCGCTCCTGCTGAGACAGGGAGCGAGGGGAGAAACAGGGAATTGAACCAACGTCGGGGTGAAAACGAGAGAGGAGATGAGGAGAGGAAGGAAAGGAGAGGAGTATGGACAGTGAGATAGTGTGGTGGAAGACAGGTGTCAACAAAATAATAAGAGAGAACACTAATGAAAGTGCATCTGTTTTGAATAGATGGCTGACAAAGACATTAGATAGGAACTCTCAACTCCCATCAAACAAGAGACTGAAACTAATAGTCGGGTGCATTTATGAAAAAAAAGCACCTAATCGTGAAATAATTCTAACAAAAGGTTTCTCAACTGTTTTTTATAGTATTAGATGTCCTTAATAACATACTAAAAGTTTACCAAAGTTTGACCACTAGAAAGGTGTCATTTTCAGGATGGCGTCCTAATGTAAATGTAATGGGTTGAAGCCCAGAGAGACGCTCCAGGTGAATAGGGTAAAAATTTTAACTAACAGGTATCACCATGAAACTTCCCAAGTTTATCACTTACATTAAGACAAATATTTTTTGTATTACAAGTTTTGTCAAATTTTATGTTTATATATGTAAATGAGACAATAACTAATTAAATATGCGCTAAATTGCATACTTTTCCAGAACTTTTCCAGATCCACTTCAGCAGCACTTACACACACCAAACCTTCCAGTTTGATCATTTTCCATATTCTTAAGGTTTTTACAGAGGGGATTGTTGATATATCATTCACAGCCTGATTTATACAATATTTGAGTCCTGAAAACATGGCGAAATGTGATTTATTTAGGGCTGGTGACAGTATTTTCTCATTCACAAAGTGATAAAAAGAGATATCCAAAATCCCCTCAGTAAGACCTTCTTACTCTAATGTGTTCTAATGTGTCAACAAAATAAAACAAGACTTTTGAAAGTGGCTTTATCCATTAAATTTTTGGATCTGGAAAAGTATGCAATTTAGCGCATATTTAATTAGTTATTGCCTCATTTACATATTTAAACATAAAATTTGACAAAACTTGTAATACAAAAAATATTTGTCTTAATGTAAGTGATAAACTTGGGAAGTTTCATGGTGATACCTGTTAGTTAAAATTTTTACCCTATTCACCTGGAGCGTCTCTGGGCTTCAACCCATTACATTGACATTAGGACGCCATCCTGAAAATGACACCTTTCTAGTGGTCAAACTTTGGTAAACTTTTAGTATGTTATTAAGGACATCTAATACTATAAAAAACAACTGAGAAACCTTTTGTTAGAATTTTTTTACGGTCAAGTCATAAATGCACCCGACTATAAAGCAGAGCTCCACCAACACTGAGCTCCTCCACCCGGTCACCTCCAGCCCTCCTGTCTTGACTCACCCTGGCTGCAGAGCTCCCAGGGCCTCTCCTTAGGGTGACATAGGACGAAATGGAGGTGGACTGGTTCACATGAGATGAGGAGCCTGACAGAGCAAGTTGATGACAGAATGAAGAGAAGCAGTTGGTTTGGTTTCAGTTGCATAGTGAAAAAGGCAGTAAGGTCATGACAATGGAAAAAATATGAGACAAAAAAAAAAAAACTGTTAGAAAACCTGATAACAATGTATTATCACTGAGAATAAACAACCTTGATATATTAATTTGGGAACCTGAACATCTTTACACAATTGGAATCTTTATTTAACCACATCATTTAGTCGTGATAATCATTTTAATAGCATTCCACACTTTTCCATCCCTCTCAAATCATCAGGCTGCTCTCATGGGTAATTATAAATTCATTTACAGAGGGAGAATTTATTAGTGGGGTAAGTAGGTCTGAGGAGATTGGATTTTTACACCTTTAATTTATCATCTAAAACTTGCTGAAAGCAAATTTCATAACAAATTAGATCAGAATTTGGATCGACCACACCGCAATTCAAACTAAAAACTGTAGCAATGGTTGCTGCTCAGCATTGTCTGCATTTATATTAACATGTCAAATAAGATGTGGCTCACCGGCCTAAATAAAACAGATCGGGGAGCAGGAGAAGAAATTAAGAATATTTTTTGCATGCTTATTTCATGTGATGCTCAGATACCTTTGCTTGGGAAATACTGGTATTCAATATCAGACCCGGAGTTGTGATGACTCATTCCCGGCAGCTCTGGTTCGCTCAGGTATGATCGCAAGTCGGCCTGCAAGCAGACAAGGTTAGAGAGGCGCTGGAGCTTCTGAGGTTCAGCCCCTCCCTGAATGCTCTTTGACTGAAGATGAAAACATCAGATACCTTACAGTCTCCGTTGACAACATACTGCACGCTCTCCCTGTCTCTCTTCCTCTCATCTGACTGCCGCTTCAGTCCACGCACCGATGTGTGGCGGATGACCGAAGCCTCTTTGGGGAGGGGCGGAACCACGGGGGGCGTCTCCTCATAGTCGTAGAGGCGGGGCAGCGGGGGACGAGGCGGAGCGCTGTCCTCTGCCTGGGACAGTAAGTGGACAGACATGGATTGAGTGTTTTGCAAGTTCACTAAATAGTGCTGCATGTCTGGTAAAGACCAGTTGTTGGGTACGTTACTTTTAAAAAGTAATCAGTCATAGTTATTAGCTACTTTCCCCCAAAAAGTAACTAAGTTAGTGACTGAATTACTACGTTATAAAACTAACGGTAAAAAACACGCTGTTACTTGACTCAATAAGTCTTGTCACAAAATAATAAAAGTTAAAGTGTACAGTCATTTTTTTTCAGTCTATCAACTGGTCAGAAAAAGAGTGAGTTGTTTTGTTCCAGATGAACAGGAGGTTAGGGTTATGGTTAGGGGGTCAGGGGGACCAGTCCAAGTAAGTTTGACATATTACTGTACTATTGTTAATTAGTTACTTCACTTTACTTGATGCCTATCGCTATAACACATTATAATCATACTTATAATGAGTTAAAATACAGTTATAACACTGTATAATTATAATTATAAACACTCATAAATGATCATAATGCTTTATAACAATAATCATAACACACTATAAAGCATTTTATCATGACTTATAAGGTCAGGTATTATAATAGGTGTTGTGTCAAACTCTGGATCACACTGAAAAACCACATTCCCAGACTCCACTCCAGACTGCAGAGACCTGCAGGGGGCAACCACACCTGAGGGTGGAACCCCAGGTAAGGGAGGGGCATGGTTTCAGGAAGCATGGGCTTAAAATGTTTGGATCTGGGTCAGTCAGCCTTTTTGCCTGTGCCCAGAAACACCACACGGCCACAGCTCCTGAGCAATTATTGAAGACACCACTGGTAAAGTAAAAACTCTAGTTTGAAGCTTTCCCAAATGCTTTCTGTTGTTTGTGGTTGTATTTTCTTATATTCTCATATAATGATTTACACAAGTAGTTTGGGTAACTCATGCTTTTGTTTTGTAACTTTTGATGTAATTTACTACTTTAATTCTTAACCTTTTCTGAAATGATTGAGTTAAATTCATTTGAATAAGTTGTGTTTATCAAGTAACATTAATATTACTTATCCTTTAATTCTTTACATTAAGAAATGAATTGAGATGATTTATTAATTTTTATTATTTATTAATGCTTTTGTTTTTCTGTTTGCCCTAGGTTATTAACCTATTCTGACTATTCTGCCAAAGATCCCATTCATCTCCTTCATTCCAAAAATAAAAAAGCTGGAGATTGAACAGAACTGAGTTGTCCATCGTGTCATTCAAGAGTTGTTCAGCCGTTTTTAAGTTTCGGCAGAGCTGTGGTCATATCTTAACATCACATAACTATAGGTTATAATTGTTAGTAACTCACTGACAATGCCCACATCGAAAATGCATTATTAATATAGTTATAATGTGTTATAATTGGCTTATAAACGTGTATAACTATAAACACTTATTAATTATCATAACACATTGTAGATCATTTTATAATGGCTTATAAAGTCTTGGTATTATAATAGAGTTATAATGCTCTATAATGTGTTCTGATTATTGTTCTGCTCAGCTGTTTTTGTCTTCTTCTTTCAACAGGCTGACACTTACCCACTTTGGCACAGTGCTGTGAGGCAAAGTGTGGGAGAGCCTGCTGGGAATGGAGCTGCGAGGAGGAGGCTGGACCTCGGTGCTATGAGAAGGCACTGCCGGGTCTGACACCGAAGGCACTAATTTCCTCTCTGGTGGGTCAAGTGAAACACACAGTCATCAGGATTTAGCTTTTTAAGGTAAAAACAAACTTTTCTTACATTTAAAAGTGCATTAACAAACAGGAAGCATGCAAAATCCTGAACATATTAAGAATGAGTAGAATCATGACAACTCTGGTTCTGGCAGATACTTGTGAGATACACTGATGATAGCTGGAATGAAGATCAATATTAAAGGATAATTAGCGGTTTTTGCAATCTGGATCTTGTTTCTAGCATGAAATATGATCATTTACTCACCCAGATAACTTTGTGTCATTACAAGTCGTTCTGATGAAATTAGCTCCAGCCGAGAGCAGCGTATATCTGTATGATGTGAGAACACGGGGCAGCGCAATGCAGCCTCTAAATAACACATTATCTGCTGCAAAACTCGTTTTAAAGCTGTACAGAAAAGAACATTGAATTTGAGCCACTCTGGGTCATAAAATGAGTGTACAAACTCATCTATCAGACGATGGAGGCCAAACTTTGTGCAAAATTCTATTTTTGAGTAAATCCGGGATGAAATTGTGGTATTTTTTTTTCTCATTGGACAATGCAGGCGCATGGATTCTACGTCAGCCTGCTCACGATTCAAAAGCCACTGATACTGGATCTGTCATCCGTCATTCAAACGTGTGAAACACACACACGGAGCTCGGGCTCGCTTCAAACTTTGAATATCCCGCCCATTCGATAACGACCAATCAAATCCGTTTTCCGTACTCGGCTAAACTCGTGTTGCAGCTCGTGACAACTCGGTGCGACAAACGGGACAAATGGCCATTTCTGTGCACCTTTCAGATTCCTGTTTTTGTTAAAATCCTAAATAGTCCTATTTTTGCAAACAGCAATGCTGTTGTCATCTTCTGCTCAGCTGTAAACCAGGAGAAAACACAGGTGAGACAAGTGTTATCCAATGAGGCAGAGAACGGCATGAAGGGCTGTGTGTGCAGCCAAGGGTCCTTCTGAATGTGGTGAATAGACGAGGACCAATAGATGCCTGACTGGCGAGGGCGGGGGCTGCTAACCTGTTTTCAAGGTCGACTTGTGTTTTTCCTTCCTGTGAAGTTTTCCCAAATTGAATTAATTTATCGGATCTTTTTATCGGTTTGAAATTTACCCAACAGGATCGATAAAAAACAAGCTAACGTGTTACCTCCAAAGTTGTAGTTGTGACTTTTAATCGGTTTCCGCCTTAATCATCGTGCATCCCTACCTTTAATGCCAATCAATGTAAAATGAACAAGTTTCTCTGCAGATAATGTGTTATTTAGAGGCTGCATTGCGCTGCCCCGTGTTCTCACATTATACAGATATACGCGGCTCTCAACTGAATCTAATTTCGTCGGAACGACTTGTAATGACACCAAAGTTATCTGGGTGAGGAAATGATCGTATTTTATGCTACAAATAAGGTCTAGATTGTAAAAAACTGATATTATCCTTTAAATCAGGACCATGTTCTTCTAAAACACTGCCAGTGGCTTCAGCTGGTGCAACAACATCTGGGCTGCTGTGGTCGTCCCACCTGGGTTGTGCACAGAGTCGATGGTGATCTTGTAGTTGGCTTTGCTGGTGCTCAGTCCTGCCATGACATCTTCAATCCTCCACAGCTCCCGCTTCATCTCTGCCTTCTCCTGCTGAGGTTTGACACAACGCACACAACGTCTTTAAACTCTATTTGTAGCTTCTCTTCTGGCTGGAATGGCATTTTATAATTCATCTTCATAAACAGCGTGTGAGATTTCAAATTGTGTGCATGTCCTTTGCTTTAAAGGGACAGTTCAAAATTTTGGCAAGTTAGCCTATTGCCATAATCCCTATGTTAGGAGAAGGTTTGTTACTTTTAATGTTTTTAGATCAAACTAAAACTAAATACGCACATTCACCACGCTATGAAATAATAATGTAACATTATGGGATGGCTTTCCTAGATGACTGGATTGGAGGAATTACTCTGGAGATACAGTGTTTAGGATGGAAAAGTTGACATATCAAATACTAATTTTAACAAACTGGATTTCATTTAGAAAGCGTCTATGCTGCTGGAAACAAACAACAACAAGAGCAGTTAAAAAAAAGAAAAGAAAACGATGCACAACGACCGCGCGATGATCAAAACTGTTGCACGTGGCCATAAGAGGTGGGTCCTGTCTGCAGTGGAGACACGGCCACTGAGGGGACCGAGTGCGAGGACGGTTCCTGTACAAGTTCCTACCCCCTCCTTTTACCAGGAACTCCTGCAGCGCCTTATGACTATAGAGATTATGGCAAATCACCCAGAATGTTGAACTATCCCTTTAAGAACAAAGGCCATGCAGACTGTGGCGGCTCCTGTGTTACCGCAGCCTGCTCTTCTGACCTGGGGGGTGGAGGTGTGCTTCATGTGTGTGTGCAGCGCGGCCCTCAGCTGCTCCACTGATCTCTCCAGCTGGCTGTACTCCTCCCACGCCTGGGACATCTCCTGCAGCGCACACACACACACACACACACACACATACACTGGTCAATTTATAGCACTCTGAATGTGTACATAAAACTCAGTTACAGGTTATCTGTGCAGATCCCTACACACACACAGACAGCCACACACACATACATAAAGATAAAAGCATACTGACCTGTCACGTGTTAAAGGGATAGTCCCCCCAAAATTCAAATTTCATTGAAGCCCCGACATGAGAAATTGTTCCTCCAGTCAGTACAAATCACGCGAGATTTGCACTGACACAGTGAACTGAGACACTGGGAGCTTCCGCTACAAACAAACTTAAAATATAGACTTATTTCATTTTTTTCGGAACAATTTCTCATGTTGGGGCTTCAATACAAGAGGGACATTACAGACGAGCAGTATGGAGGTATTTGGATGTTTTTTGGTGTTACTGCTGCATGGACCCCCCCGTAACTCAGAGAAGGAACGGAGGACTCTGCAAATTCTCACAGCTCTTAGTCGACATGAGGGTGAGTAGATAATGAGTGAAATTTGAATTTTGGGTGAACTATCCCTTTAAAACACACAACAGACCCCTGCATCCCCCCCTCCACACACACACACACTAACCAAAAGAACAATTCAACACTATTTTGTTTTTATCTGATGTGACATGTGATGTCACCATGTGACATTTTGCATCAGCCATCATAGTGCAACAGATACATGGGACACTGTATATCTTCATATTGGAGACATACGTGTCATCATAAAAATGCTTCTCCAAACTTTACATCACACACACACACACACACAGACCGTGGACAGCCGTGATATCTGGGCTCTAATGGTGACCAGATCCTCCTGCAGCAGCCTCTGCTGATAGGCGATCTTGTGAGCGTGGGCCGGCTGCTCCTGGAACTGCTCCATCTGCTGGTGGGACACGTCCAGGACGCTCTCCAGTTTGTCCTGAGGGAGCAACCAGATCAGACAAGGCGAGGCAATTTGTTACAAACAGTTTGTCTCAGGTTTTTATCACAGCATCCTCTGTCCTTAGACCCTCACATCCACGGAGGAAAAACTCCAGGAAAATCTTTTTAACAGGGAAAAAGTTGGACGGAGCAACGTAGGACTGAACTCACAGACAACACCAGGGAAAGTCATTGTTTAGTAGGGAGCAGGTTTCCCAAAGTACCTCTAGAGGGCAGCATGTTTCCACAGTGAATCAGGGTCTTTGGCTTCCTCTTAAAGGGATAGTTCAGCTTTTTTGACGTGGAGGGAGCAGAGACCTCTCTACTGCATCTAGTCTTCTTACTGGGCATTTGTATCACATGCACATGCAACCCCACTTCAAAAAAGCTGAACTATCCCTTTAAGGACTTCTACTCTCATATATCACACTGTAATTGACTTTTTTGGCATGTTAACATCCCATGTGTAAACTTCATGCCTTCACTTGAGGTTCTCTTTGTTTCTGGTCTGAGGTCTGGTATCAGTATCAGTCCCAGCCTCAGACCAGGAAGCAGCAGTATGAAGCTGTACTGCAGCAGCACACAATGCATTCTCCTCAGGGACTGGTCCAGGATCAGCTGGTGGACTGAGGTGGACTCAGGGTGACTGTACCTTGTCCTCCTTCAGGGAGCTGATCCTCAACTCCAGGTCCTTCAAGATCTTGTCCTGCTCACATAACCGACTCAGCTTCACCTGCGGGGGGAGACACAGAGCTGAGCAGGTGGCGACACAGCGGGGGGGGGCGAGCTCCATGCTCCCTCTGATAAGACGTGTGTGTGAGTGTGTGTTTTGACCTCTGCTAATTAAATGGCCCATTTACTTGATTACAACTTCCCCTTGTCTCTGCAACTGTAGATAAGTGTGTATCTGTTCCTCTTTGTGTATTAAGGTGTGCAACTGTGCGAGCTGTAGCGATGTGTCTGAGTGCTAAGTGTGTTTACACATCTCTTTTTCTTTTAGTGTCGGAGTTTGTAACACTTAAAGGACAATTCCGGGCAAATCCAACTGGGGGCTGTATTTTCCTATCATTTTAGGTCTAAAAGAAGGAATCTGAAGATTTTCAGTTTAATGTCTCCTGTTTTGCGGTAGTTGTGTCTGTCCCCGCATCGCCACGGCAATGATGAATGGAGTGGATGCAAGTTCTGCTGCTTAGACTGTTTCCATCCCTCAAAGCCACAGACAGCAACTCAAACATGCACCAGAAGTTTATTTACTTGAAGCAAGTCAAGAGTTGATATTCCTGTGTTTATGACACAAACAGTAGCTCCTACTGCACCTGAACACACCGAGCGGAGACTTGGGTCTCGCGCCAGACTCTTAGAGACTTTGAACTAGATCTAGTTCTACAAACACATCGGCTTGTTGAAGTAAATAAACTTCTGGTGCATGTTTTAAAGTATATACTTTTTGGCATTTTTGCCTTTATTTGATAGATCAGTAGAGATGGACAGGAAAGGGGGAGGCAGAGAGAGGGGGAATGACATGCAGGAGAGGTCTGCCCGACGCGGGACTCGAACTGGGGCCACCTGCGTTGAGGACTTGGGGCGGCCGCCTTAACCACTGCGCCACGCACTGCCCCAACTTCTGGTGCATGTTTAAGTCGCCGTCTGACGCTGTGGCTTTGAGGGATGGAAAAAGCCTAAGCAGCAGAACTTGCATCCGCTCCCATTCACTGCTGCCGTGGCGATGCGGGGACAGACACAACTACCGCAAAATCTTCAGATTCCTTCTTTTAGACCTAAAATGTTAGGAAAATACAGCCCCGAGTTGAATTAGCCTGGAATTGTCCTTTAATATTCATGGCTCCCCGGCTCCCCAGGACTTCATCCGGGTGTAATTACTGTGATTGAGCCTGTTAGACAAAGTGGGTGTGACCCACCTGACACTTTCAATTACAGAGTCAAGGAGGCTCTGAGCCTGTTAATTAATCCCAGATTAAATGCATCAGACTTGGCGGCGGCGGCGGCGGCGGCGGCTGGATCACCATCCTCCTCCGGTGAAACCACACAACAGTCGTGGAGCAAAACTGTGACAGAACAGTTTGGTGTGAACAAAGCGCAGAAAGTTTTTCTGTCCACGCCGGTTTGAATATTTCATCAAATAAATTATTCACTCTGCTGTCGTCTCCACGGTGATGTTGTTGTTGGATCTAATCAAATATTCATCGCAGACAAGGCGCTCATAAATTGTTTTAACAGTTGTTTATGAAGCTTAGTCTGAGACATACTTTTGTAAGACTGTTTGAGAAGCTGCAGGGGAGTTGTTTGGATTATCAGGCTGAACGAGCTGTGGCAGCGACACACACACACACACACACACACACACACACACACATTGTGTGCTGTTTTCCCCCTTCAAAGCCAAGACTTAAAGCTCATCTCAATTCTCCCAACACTTTTATCATAAGATTTATATTATGTTTAGCCTTGATTACCCTCACTTGTTTCCCAAATGAACCACAGCAGGCAGCGCTGCTCCACTAAACTAACCACAGTGTTATGCTAGCTCGTCTGGAGAGGAACACAACACAGCTCTTCTTAGCTCAGCAGCTTCAAAGTCAGTTCCAGTCCTGTGTTGTGGCAATCCTAATACATGGTTATTACTGAGCTGAACACAGTATTCACACATAAAAAGGTGTAAAATACAACTACACTCGTCATTGATCAGTCTCTACACGACACCAGGTGAAAGAGCTGCGTCATGAACATCAGTGGAAGAGGAAACATTAGAGACAAGTTGGAGTTTAAAGGATAATTAGCGTTTCTTACAAGCTGGACCTTATTTCTAGCATAAATTATTAGCTCCAGCTGAGAGCCGCGTATATCTGTATAATGTGAGTGTAGGAGCCATTTGTACCTTATTGTGGAGTCAGGTCCATTTTTATCTCAACTATCCAGAGCTTTAGTGAGTCCAGGTTGAGAGAGGCACTTGGGTCAACTTCATCCAGCTAAACTGACCGTAGCCAGCAGTACCAGCAGGTGTGCACCGTGGTCAGAGATGACATCATCCAGGTCAGAGGTGTCCAGGTCAACCTCAGGTGTCATGTTGATTTGTGTCCTGCCACCACAGGCTCATTGTTTTGTTAATAAATTTTTTACATAATTGGATAACTTTAGTTTTTTACAACCTGGAACCTTTTTTGAATCGCACAGACACACGATCATTTACTCAGCACCTGAGGACCAGCCACCGTGCCTGTCTTATAGGGACAAGACGGGCAGTACAGTGAGAACACGGGGAAGCGCAATGCAGCCTCTAAATAATAATCATTCTGCTTCGCCGTTCAGGTCCATTTTTATCTCAAATCCAGAGCTTTAGTGAGTCCAGGTTGAGGAGAGGAAGCTGTGGAAGCTCAACTTCATCCAGCTGACTGACCGTAGCATTAGCCGTAGCAACAAGTCCGTTTCTGCATGTTTCTGACTTGTCAGAACAAAATGACATCATCCAGGTCAGAGGTCAGCAGGTCAACCTACAGGCGCAGGATGTTGATAACATGCCACCACAGGCTCAGAGGGAAATAACATTAATGTACATAACTTAATATTGGTGAAATGAGTCCATGAGTTTTGCGGTGGATGATGTGTTATTTAGAGGCTGCATTGCGCTGCCTCGTGTTCTCGCATTATACAGATATATGCGGCTCTCGGCTGGAGCTAATTTTGTCGACTTGTAATGACACCAAAGTTATCTGGGGGAGGAAATGATCATATTTTATGCTAGAAATAAGGTCCAGATTGTAAAAAACACTAATTATCCTTTAATCTTCAGTCAGACTCCTAATGAGCTGGAGGAGAGGCCAGCAGACATTCCAGTACAGTTAGCAGAGTTACTGTAGCAGCATCTCTTACTGTAAAAACATTGAGATTATATGAAATGTCTCTTATCACTGGATCACTGGTCTCCCCCAGGAACTCTGCTGCTGGACTCACATCACTGTTTCACTGTTTTTATTTTTAAAGCTGTTTTTATACACATGATTGCTCTCATTGTTTTATCTGTTCTTCTTTCGTTGGAAAAATGTTATATAAATAAAGGTTGTCATTATCATTATTATTATAATCATTATTATAAGCATCTATTATTTGTCTGTGTGGTTTGTTAGCTTGCAACTATTTATTTTTTATTTAACCTTTATTTACCCTGGCAAGCAAATTAAGAACAAAATTCTTATTTTCAAGTCCAGCCTGAAAAGAACTAGAACTAGCAGTGACACAATGTTAGCGGCTGTGCTAATGCAGATCTCTCTCTGCCCAGAACCTTGTCTGAATTGATTGTGGTAAAATGTACTTGAGACATCCCAAAACGAACAACTGAACCACACTGGACCGGACTGCTGGGATAGCTGAATAGCTAAATAGAGCTGGTTTGTGGACTATAAAGTTTATATCATAGACTGTAAATAACGATGAACATAATTGATGGAAACTGTTTCTGTGGGGATTAGATTAGACCTGCAGTTGCAGATTTGTCATTCTCATACTTGCTTCATGTTTCTTACTTACATCCACATCACTTTCTGCAACTTTGACAGGTTTCCCCAACTCCTTGAGCGTCTGACTTCCAGCAACCTGGAAGTTAGGGGGGAAAAAACATTTCCAGGTGTCAGCTGCATCATCACACCACGTGTCCTACTCCACGGTACATTACGGCTGAAACAAAGGAAATACGGGAACACAAAGACGAACTGCTGACTATCACGAGGCCGAGGCTGAGACAGACTATGTGTGACACGGTTACGCACTCTTAGCCTCGTGTACGTGACCACATGAGTGAGTTCTGGCAAAACAAAATCAGCTCGTGCCATGAAGAGCACAATGGCTATGGACACTTTGAAGCCCTGCACAAAATGACTTCTCAATAGAACATCTGTACACAATGCTGCCTCCATGCAAAAAAGTTGCAGTATTTTTTTTTTTTTTCCTGAATGGGAAAATGTTTGTTGCAGTCACGCTGAGTTCAGGTGCTGACTTCCTGACAGGGTTCTACAGTGCTAGAATAACCTCCTGAAGAGAAACATGAAAATGCAGCTGTGCAAAATCAACAATTTTTCTGGTGTGTGGAATTTTACACTCCTTTATGGAGCAATAAGTTAAAAAAGAAAAGAAAAGGAGACACAGTAGAGCCCTGTGTTATTGTGAAGGAGGTGCAGCATTTCAGACGATGGTAGAAGCAGCTGGCTTTTCAACCACCGGGCCACAGCCACAGCCACAACACATGCACTGCCGAGCCATCCCATGCCCACTAATCCACAGCATCGTCAACATCGCAACATGGCGGGCAGACTAGGGGGTGGAGGGGGGGGGGTAGTTGATGCCAAGCTGTGAATGCAGTGCTGTAAGCGATGGGATGGTCTGTCTAGGTCACAAAGGTCACACTCTACAACATGGGAACACACACACACACTCACATACAGACTACACACACACATGCCTCTCTGTTCTAGACTCTGGAGAAACATGCACAAAGGTAAAATGAAAACACACACACACACACACACAGTGTTTCCCCTACAATTGTCCCCCAGGCCAACGACAGCCCCCACCAGGCCAAAACCAAACAAAAAGAAGCAAAACATAAGCAACGTATCCATTCATTCAGAAATCTATCATCATTTCCGTTTAGGAGCCTCTGTGCAGCGCTGTTCTGCAACTCCAGTTAACCTACAGCACTTTGTTGCCTAGTGACGCTACGAGCGCATGAGCATTTTATGGGATGTTGAAGGTTTGTAGCAAGCTAACTATGGCGTTGTTGAAAAAATGTGTGTTATAGAAGAGATACACACATTTCAGGATCACTGACTTGTATCATCAGAACAGACATGGCCTGGGATTTTTTAAAGGGATAGTTCACCAGAAATTCAAATTTCACTCATTTTCTACTCACTGTAGAGGAAGCTCCCAGTGTCTCAGTTCACTGCTCTTCCTGTGTCAGTGCAAATCTTGGGCGATTTGAGACTGAGACACTGGGAGCTTCCGCTACAAACAAGCTTCAAATATAGACTTAGTTCATTTTTTTCGGAACAATTTCTCATGTGGGGGCTTCAATACAAGAGGGACATTACAGACGAGCAGTATGGAGGTGTTTGGTTGTTTGGTGTGTCTTTTTGGACGAAGAAAAGTGAGCCCTGTTTACTACCGTCATATGGACGCAGTGCTGCGTGGACCCCCCGGAAAGGCTCATTTATGCTCCACTTACGGACGTAATTGTATGCGTCCGTTTCAAACGTTTTTACCGTCAGTGTCCACATACTTTCATGCGTCCTGAACGTTGGCATGGATGTTAACCGATACATCCAGCAGGGGGCAGCACAGAGTCAAAAGTTTATGACAACAAACATGGCGACTACGGAGGAGATCTTGATGCTTGATAGTACATCATAAATAGAAGAAAACGGACTCGTTATGTGATGCCGTAGTCGGCAAGGCCGTTAAATTCATCACGGCTGGAGGACGGAGATTTTTTTTTTCTCTCGTTCAGCCGTCGTGTCTTCTTCTTCTGTCTCACACTGGCTCTAGTGGCAGCAACAGCGCCCCCACGGTTTCCGGTGGTACTGCTCCGTTTGGTGCGTATCCGTAAGCTTTGTGAAAACGGTCGAAAAACGGACGAAATGAACGCAGAATACGGACGGATTTAACGTTGAGCATAAATGAGCCTTAAGTCAGAGAAGGCACGGAGGACTCTCCCAACCCTTAGTCGACATGAGGGTGAGTAGAAAATTAGTGAAATTTGAATTTTGGGTGAACTATCCCTTTAATGACTGCCATTACACTATGCTATCCTAACCCCCCCAATATAAAGTACTGGGTGAAAATTTGAATGCAAATGTAAATTGCAGTCAGCTTGAGGCTCCACCTGGACCAATAGCGTCCCATGAGCCTCGTCTGTTTAGAGTTTTTGAAACAGGCCTGAAACAATTTCTCGGGAAAACACTGCACACACAATCACAGACGCACTGCGATTCACATTACATAACCTGCATACAGACACACCTACACACACACACACATACAACGCAGACACACGCACAGCTTACGTTCATTAGAGGCCTGAGTGGCCCAGCAGTGCAGTGCAGTAGTAAACTGTGAACTGCGAGGATCAGGGGCTCTAGAGCTCTGATCTGGGAGTTAAAAATCACAGAGACACAGAGCCGCGGTCACAACACGGTGGCTGCTGCTGTGAGATGCTTCTCAAACAAGTTCAAGAGTTAGAAGATCACTGCAAGAAGGGCGGGCATTCCTTTTTTTGGTCCCCACACATTTTGTAGGCGCAAAACAGGCCGATACGCTGGGTCAACAGTTCAACAGAGTGTTACAGCAGAAGGAAAACATGTAACCTGAAGCAAAAGAATTGAAAGAAACAAAACAGGAATCAGTCGACGGATTCTGGACGTCTCTAAGTCTCACCTTCAGGTCCAAATACTCCAAGTCCTTCTTCAGCTGCATGTAGGTGTCATCAGCCTGGAGGGTGAAAGCAGCGTCAACATGTGAGCGCACTGGGATGAATCGGACAGCTTCAGGGACAGCGAGCTATCCAGCAGATGTAGTTAGCTTTGTGTATCCAGTGATGATGTGTTAACCGTCTGTGACTACATGCATCACGACACTCACAAATCAGGCATTTCATTGATGTCGGTAGATGCTTACGGTCCGACTGCGACACACACAGAAACACCAGCACACAGCAGAACCACCGGAAGCAGCAGATCACTGAATTCAGCTGGGAATTCAGCTCACATCACTCAACCACTAACAAACAAGTATGACCAGATATGAGAGACTGGACTGTACTCATCACAGGACCACACTGGCCCATCACATGGGTTAGCCAAAGCATGGGACGGCTGTGTGGATGTTGAGAAGTCAGCAGCACAACATGCTATGGACAGTGTCACCAGAAGCAGGATATGGAGACCGAGCAGCCAAATAACACCACATGGAACAGAGGTGGAAGCTGCTATGACAGGTCGACCATGCCTGAGGCCATGGGGAAGCACAGGAGCTTTCTGATAGAGGTTGCCACTAATACTGAGACCAGGTGTTGATGCAGCTGCTTGGTCTTTATCCTGGAGTGGGTTCTTTTCCAATGATACTGTTTTGTTTTGTGTTTGGATACAGGATCAGAATCAAGTGTTTAGTTTAGTTTATTTATTTAGCACACATTTATATTCAATGGTGCACGGAGGGAACAAAGCCGATTGGCTTGAACATAAGATCCACCCCATAACATATTACAAAAGACAAATTTCTATGGCTAACAAATAAACAGAAAAAAAGGAGATAAAGTGCACACATAATCGACGTTATATGAGCAAAATGGACTAAAATGAGAAAAAATGGAGAAATAAAGAGCAAAGTGATCAGTAACAATTAGACAATAGAAATAAGTTAAGAGATGTTGAGATGTATATTTAACTGCTTTTTAAAGAGTGAATAAGAAGACATGGATCCTAGTGAAGGAGGTAGTGCATTCCAAAACATAGGACCTCTGTAAGTCCTATTAAACTGATAGAGTAAGATTATTACTGTGTCTAGTGCGGTGAGAATGTACATTATGAGTGAAGGTAAAGACATTTTGAAAGGTAACAGGGAGATCTTGGTTCCTGTAAATAAAGTTGTGAATAAACAAACAAATCTGATAGTTATTCAGTTTGTGAATTGGTAGAAGAGAATACTTAGTGAATAGCGGTGCTGATGGAGCATATCTGTTGGAATGTGAGATGAATCTTAAGAACCTCTTCTGAATAGTACATCATTTCGTGGTTACAAGTTTGGGTCTAAATCTAGATGAGGATGAAGGAGAGGTGAGTATCATAGAGTAGTGTTGCTACAGTATGTTAAAACCTTTCTTCAGTTCAGTCTGCTTACAGCTTTTGTGAATTGCTAAAACTCTAAATTCCATTGTCTGAACCAAATCCTCAGTGGAGATAAGCCAGAATCTACATTACAGATCTCAAATCAGCTTTTTTTTGCAGAACTCTTAATCACACTGTGCACTGTGATGCTCTTGTACAAGGTTGTACAAGTTAAAAACAATTCTAGATGAGGTGTCATCACTCAGACGTAACAAGCTGATGAAGGGATGAAACCAACATGAACAGGTCGATGAAGGGTGGAGTTTGAAAGAAACAAGGGAGGAGAATAATCTGAGAGGTAGAGGAGTGCTCCAAAATGCACTGTTCCAAATGATTATGCACGACTGAGTTTTATAACATTCTACAGGTTGTCAGGTGACTGAAAATGCTCATTTTTTGAATTTGCAGCATTAGGAGGTATTTCAATCAAGAACATCTTAACAGGTCAAGTTACATTTTAAAAACATCTTATTTGATAGCAGTTACAATTTTATCCATTGACCTTTGAGTTTTTAGACAGTTTCTGCTTGAATGTCTTTGCAGGATGTCAGAACAGCCTCCCATTGACCTTGTGAGATCTTTTGCTTGAGGATGCTCCAAAGGTTCTCAGTAGGGTTGAGGTCAGGGGAGGATGGGGGCCACACCATGAGGTTCTCTCCTTTTTATGCCCATAGCAGCCAATGATGCAGAGGTCCCTGAATGATGCACCTTCAGGGAGCGTTCTAGGTCACTGAAGGTGTGAAAATGACCTCTGTAAAGTATGTGGAGTTTCTGACTGACCACTTTCTTCCATGGTACAAACCGTGCTTTCCGTAACAAAATCATCTTCATGCATGACAATGCACCATCTCATGCTGCAGGAATACCTCTGCATCATTGGCTGCTATGGGCATAAAAAGGAGAGAACCTCATGGTGTGGCCTCCATCCTCCCCTGACCTCAACCTTTGGAGCATCTTCAAGCAAAAGATCTCTGAGGGGGGGGCAGCAGCTCTGGGAGGCTGTTCTGACATCCTGCAACGACATTCAAGCAGAAACTGTCCAAAAACTCACAAGGTCAATGGATGCAAGAATTGTGAAGCTGCTATCAAATAAGGGCTCCTATGTTAAAATGTAACTTGACCTGTTAAGATGTTTTTGATTGAAATAGCTTTTGATTTCAGTAACTATGACCTCCTAATGCTGCAAATTCAAAAAAATGAGCATTTTCAGTCATTTACAACCTGTAAAATGTTATAAAACTCTGTCGTGCATAATCATTTGGAACAGTGTATTTTAAGTTTTTTATTTAAAAAAAAATACAGTTATCGTTGGGAGGTTTGTTCAGTACATTAGAATTCATTAAAATTATGCTGACTGTCGTTTGCATCGACTATTTAAGAAAATCTGAGAAAAATATAATTTGCGTAATAATTTGGAACACAGTGTATGTAACTGTACATTTAATGTAATATACTTCTCATTTGTCTCAGGGTTTAGTGTTTTTAAGTTCTGAATCTTTGAATAAATACTTTATTCCTGTCCTTACAGTGGGTCAGACTGTTGCTAAGCTCTGAATATTTGACCTTTTTTTTCCCATAAAGAACAAAGAGTTTCTGCAGCCACATACTCTGAACACTGTGTTTTTTAGTTTTCTATGTAGAGTGTAATGACTGATCGATGAAATGGATGAATGAACTATTTTGAGGTGTGTGTTTGGTTTTGCAAGACGAGTCAGAGGTTTGGTGAAAGTGTGATTCTTGAGTTTTGTGTTTAATCTCTGAGGAAAGCATAGAGGCTTTCAAGAAATGTATTTCAGCAATTATGAAAACTGTAATAAGGAACTCAAAAGTGAATTTGCATTAAATCTCTGTGTGATTAGAACATCTTAATGATGACATGATGTTTTCAGTGGAGAGGTGGAGCTCACAGCACAACCAGGACAGGAGGACGCCAGCAGAGGAGCTGCTCCTTCACTGTGGTCAGGATGGATTTACCTTCACACCACTACAGGAATGTGGACATGTGTGACCCGGACCATGTCCCACTGTGGTCTGAGTGATCAGGTCTGAAGTGTGTCTCAGTGTGTCTAAGAGCTGACCACATGTGTGACAACAAGAGATGCTGCAGGTGCATTGTGACGCACAAACAAGTTGGTTAAGGAGGAGAACACGTTATTTAATAGTATACGTATGGAGACCATGCAGCATCTTCACTACTTGACAACCACACCTGGCAGAGACACTAGAGGAAATGCCAGGAGGTGAAACATCATAAGGATCCATCACAGAAAAGTTCATGAATCATTTTCACTAGAATTTCCAATCCATAATTTACACAATTACAGGCTGTTTGAATGGTTAACCCATGTTTTCAAACACTGTCGGTAATAAAACATCTGGATGCAAACATCTAATCACATGTGGGACTGTCGTCCAATTCATACAGTATCAATTTGATTTGATCCAATAAGAATAAGTGATTATTCTTTATGAAAGCCGATGAATAGGTGCTGTGACATTTCACTCTGGACCAGTGTTGGACAGACAGAATGAGAGACGAATGAATCCTCAACAAAACCAGATGGAGTGCTCCGCAGAAACTGATGATTTCAATTCATTAGTTTAGGAGAAGAGATTGTGGCTGATCTGATCTGAGCAGCCCTGCAGTATGTTTAATGGCAACCTCTTCCAGCCCCTGGTCAAATTAGAGGCAGGCAGGCAGGCAGGCTGGCTTATTGCAGGGGCCCCCACCTGGGTGTTGCAAGGGCCTATGGGAGCTGAGAGGCCGACATGTCCGAGGTGGGACACAGGAGAGGGGCCGGAGCTGAGGAGGGGGCTGGTGCTACAGGTGGCGGTGGTGAGGAGGTGGTTGTGGTGGAGGGGTTCTTTGGGACCGTTGAGCTGCTGGAGCTGGGTTAATGTGTGGTGGCGTGCGGAGGCCATCTTGGCCTGGTGCCGGCGCAGCTGAATGAGGAGCAGAGTGAGCTCCTCGGGCTGTCAGGCACCACAGGACATTGAAGCTGACAGATCTCCACAGCGACCACACTAAGGCTTCAGTGAAACCTGTCTCGTTTTAAATTAGTAGCTTTTTCTTCACAATACCAGCAGCCGGCTTGTAATGTGACTGGCTGGAACGGTTAATTTGGGCAAGCAGCTAAATTAAGGAGGATTAATGGTGTCGTGTCGAGGCTAAAGGGACACACACAGCAACAACAGGCTGCAGGGTAATAATGCAGTAATAGCTCACCACCAAAGAACATTTTATTGGTAGTAAAGAATGCTGAGGTCTTAAGTGCTGACCAATGCTGAGACTGTGATCAGTTCTTAAACCTATTAACTCTAAAGGCTTAAACACTACAGTTGCAGTTTCCAGTTAATGATAAACATAGCAAATGAGTCCTTTGTAACTAAGTTTTGCTGTAATGCTACATAGCCAGCATTAGCATTAACAGCCGTTAGCTGCCAGTCTAGAGTCTAGAGGGGTGTCAAACTCATTTTAGTTCAGGGACCACATAGAGCGCAATTTGATCTCAAGTGGGCCAGACCAGTGAAATAATAGCATAATAACCTATAAATAATGAGGACTCTAAATATTCCCTTTGTTTTAGTGCAAATGGACCCTCTGTTTTACAAAACATGTTATGAACAACCTGAAATTTATTGAGAAAAATACATGAATTTCAACAATATTTTGTCTCCTCCGGCTTCTATGTGATTTTCACATTTGGCAAATTCATCCGCCAGGCCAGACTGGGCCATCTGGCGGCCCAGTTCTGGCCCGCGGGCCATATGTTTGACAGCTCTTGTCTAGAGAGAAAAAAATGTTTTAATGTTGGCAACATTTCGGTGCTGTGGCCTTCTTCAGGTGTCTTCGAGTGTTCTGCCTTGATCATGTTCTTTTGCACAATCCCTGTGACTGGGAGCAGGCATGCAGCCACTCCCTACGTCAGACGGCTTCTCCTCAGAACAAACTGTTTGCCTGAAGAAGGTCACAGCACCGAAACGTTGCCACCATTAAAACACTTTTTCTGTGCAAGTAATACAGTGTGCAGGAGTCTCTATATTCTGCACATCTGAGGATCTACAGGTCCCTCGCTTCAACCTGTCAATCAAGTTGATGTGCAAAGTATTTTTTATTTTCTATTCCTTTATGTGCAGTGAAAAATTACTTCAATGGTCAGAACATTTTTTCCACTAATTCTGTTATTTATTTTCTTGCTAACTTAAATGAGCGTGTCATCCAGCCGGCCCGGCCTTACTGGACCATCTGGTCACTTCCCCTAAAGAACCATGGCTCAAGCTCTCAGCAAGACTGCTTCACAACTGTTGATGCTAACCTCGGTTATGTAGTAATAGCATAACTTTAACTTTCTCCTTTCAGTAAAACCATATAAATATATGTACATAAGGTTTGTAAATGTTAATATTTTCAATATATATTTCTATTGTATGTATTTTTTTCCCACATACCGTTTTGCCATGCAGACTGGGCGCACTGACAGTGTGAGTCATGTAGCCAGAAGGAGGCATGGAGCGTCTCTCGATAGTAGCAGCCTGACAACACAGAGACAAGATGTTTCATAGACACTGCTTGGAGACTAATTCATTCATTCATTCATTCATTAATCATTTAGAAAGTAAATTGTGTAGATAGGTGACAGCACAGTGTGTTTCCAGCTGCCAGGACAGCTTGAATGCTCCTAGGTATTGACCAACCAAGTCTGAAGTCTGAGCTCTACGGCTCCAGAGGGTGTTCCCTCTTTCTGTCATCCTGTTTCTCCTTTTGCTTAGTTTTCCTTTTAGTTTGTCATCCATCTAGAAAAGTCCAGTTCAGCCCAGTCATGCTGTTCAACTAATATAACCAGTGAAGAGCCTATCAGAACATAACATGGTGAGCTCAGCTACAACCAGAGGCTTGTTTTAATGGCTACAGTTCTTTACATGACCTTGGTAATAAAACACCAGTTGTTTGTCATCTCTGGGTCAAATGCAGTTACTCATGGTTGTGGGTGAGGAAGTGGAAATCTGGAAAAACAATATGGAGCTCTGCTTGCATGAGTTTCTGAAAATGTGACAAATACGTACAGATCACAGATTATTCCCACTAATAGTTGATAAAGCAGAGATTATTTAACAGGCTTGATGCCTTCAGGATACGTCTGCCATTGTGCCCTGAGGCACCAACACAATTACTCTGTTCAGTGGAGCAAAGCTCCGATAGCTCCCCCACACTGTCAGAGTTACTGACGTGTTTCTACATGAAAAATTATTCTATTTGACATTTTACACTTGAAAGTGGGTAAAAAGTGTTCACGGTATAATCTCCTGAGGAGCACAAACAACAACAACATGGTCATAATTTCACACAATCCATGTAAAATAAGGCACTGACAACAGAACTCATCTCATCCATGTCATGTGTCTCACAGCTACAGCATCTGCTCCTCAGAGCTTAGCCTTTGTGTTTCCCTTCCAATTTCCTGTTCAGGTTTATTTGATTAAATATTCCAGGGAAACTGTGGAGTAAATCATTTTGTTGAATGACTGCACACTGCTTTTTTAAAGGGATAGTTCATCTTTTTTGAAGTGGGGTTGTATGAGCTACAAATGCCCATTAGGTACACTAGATGCAGATCCACCAGCACATCGCGCTGCACCGAGACACAGGCCACTGTTGTCAATGAGGGAGGATTAATCAACATATTTTCACTGCCTATGAGTCCCGTCTCAAAATAACACACCAGCTCAAGAGTACCATCTAAAGTAACAATTTACAATGCATCAGCTGGTTGGGAAAAAGTTTGTTCTAGAACTACCCAACTCACTCAGTACTCCTCGGTATTCCTCCGAACAGGCAGGTTCTGCGACGTGCTGTATCACTTCGCCTCTTCCACACACCGCTGATTCAAACCGCTGAGAGGCGGAGTGATACAGCACGTCGCAGAGCCTGCCTGTGTGGACGACTGAGTGAGTTGGGTAGAAAATACGCTGATTAATCCTCATTGACAACAGTGTACTGGCTGTGTCTCGGTGCAGTGCGATGCACCAGTGTTTCTCAGTGTGGGGGGTGCGGAGGGGGGGCATTTGTAGCTCATACAACCCCACTTCAAAAAAGATGTCCACAGTTTTCCTATAAAAAAGATGAACTATCCCTTTAAAGTGATAGTTCACCCTAGAATGATATTTCACTCATTATCTACTCACCCTCATGTGGACTAAGGGCTGGGAGAAGTTTCAGAGTCCTCCGTCCCTTCTCTGAGTTACAAACACCATCTCTGGGTCAAGTGCATTTCAATGTAATGGTTGCAAAGGGACACCAGAGGTCTTCGTAAAAAAACACACACCAAAAAACGTCCAAATACCTCCATGCGGTTTGTATAAAATGTCTGTCTTGTACTGAAGCCCGGAGATGTGGGATTTCCCAAAAAATTAAATAAGTCAATTTTTAAGCTTGTTTGCAGCGGTAGCTCGTCTTCCTTGTCCGCACAAGTCTCGCGAGATTTGCGTCGACGCCATTGCGATTAACTGACGCTGTCGCAAATATGGCGAGACTTGGGCGGACCAGGAAGACGAGCTACCGCTGCAAACAAGCTTGAAAAATGGACTTATTTAATTTTTTTCCGGACAATTTCGCACTTCAGGGCTTCAATTCAAGAGGGACATTATATACAAGCACCATGGAGGTATTTGGATGTTTTTTAGTGTGTCTTTTTGCAACCCTTTTGTGGACATGCACTGCTACGTCGAGACCCCCTGTAACTCAGAGAACCCACGGAGGACTCTGAAAATTCTCCCAGCCCTTAGTCGACATGAGGGTGAGTAGATAATGAGTTAAATATCATTCTGGGGTGAACTATCCCTTTAACATCAGTATTTCATTTTAAATCCCTTGATTGAGAACTGTGTGATCAGCTTGAATTAAATGTGTGCTGTACTTTTCTAAAGCACAGTATAAAGTCAGTGCTGTTCCCAGAGGGACTCTAGACTCTGGTGTGAAACCCAGAAACCTGACTTTGTTGTTTACTTGCTCATCATCACCTAAATGTCTGTCTCACCCAGGCTCAGTTTCTTGCTGTTTGGAGAACAGTGAGATTTTACCTTGAACAGCTGAGACTTGGTCCTGCGTGGGGACACGGTGAAGGGGACGTCCATCACTGACCGCTCACCCATCGGTCTGACCGTTACCCTCCCAGCTGGCGTGTGTGGCCTGCGTGTGGGTGACAGAGTTCGACTGCTCCCCGGCGGGGGCCCTGGCGGAGGGATGTCCGCGGCCGACGGTGGCACCGACACGCAGCGGGGGGGCCCCTCGGACCTGGGCGCCGAGGAGGAGGGAGGCACGGTGGATGGTGGGCGGGGCCCAAAGGGGTACTCCGGGGCCGGCGTGTAGAGCGGCGCCGTGGGGCTGCCGTGACGGAACTGGTGGCGCTGCTGCCACTCGTACAGCTGCCACACCGTGTTGGCCCCGGGGCCGCCCTGCTCTGGGGTCAGGCGGAAGTGGCTCAGGCGGTCCTGGGCGTACTTGTACTCACCCAGTCGGCCGGGCGGGGGGCTGTGCCGAGGAGTCTTTGGCAGCGTTTGATATGCATCCGCAGAGGTGAACTTGTGCTGGGTGGGTGGTGTACGACGTGGGAGGGTGTTGTCTCTGGAGGGGGGGGGATGGTGACAAACACTCATTTGGTCAGTGCTCTTGTGTTGAGTTAAAGGATAACTTTCATTTTTTACAACCTGGACCTTATTTCTAGCATCAAATACGATCATTTACTCACCCTGACAAGTTTGGTGTCATTTGGAGTCGTTTTGTGAAACCCAGAAACCTGACGTTATCTTGTATAATGCGAGAACACGGGGCACCCAATACAGCCTCTAAATAACACATTATCCACCGCAAAATTTGTTCATTTCGCCAATATTTTGTGATGATACACTAGTGTTATTCCCCTCCGAGCCCGTGGTGGCATGTTATCAACATCCTGCTCCTCCAGGCTGACCTACTAACCTCTGACCTGGATGATGTCATCTCCGACCGGTGCCCGGCTCGTTCTGATAATAATCATTCCGCTTCGGCATTCTGGTCCTTTTTAGCTCAACTAGTCAGAGCTGTAGTGAGGATCCAGGCTGAGGAGAGGAAGCCTGTGGAAGTTGAACTTCATCCAGCTGCTCATTTTGTTCTGACGAGTCAGAAACATGCAGAAACGGACCATAGCATTAGCGATAGCAAGTTAGCTGCGCCGCGCACCGTGTTGGCCCCGGAGATGACATCATCCAGGTCAGCGGTTAGTAGGTCAACCTAGAGGAGCAGGATGTTGATAACATGCCACCACGGGCTCGGAGGGGAATAACACTAGTGTATCATCACAAAATATTGGCGAAATGAACGAGTTTTGCGGCGGATAATGTGTTATTTAGAGGCTACATTGGGTGCCCCGTGTTCTCGCATTATACGGATATACGCGCTGCTCGATTGGGGCTAATTTCGTCAAAACGACTCCAAATGACACAAAACTTGTCAGGGTGAGTAAATGATCGTATTTGATGCTAGAAATAAGGTCCAGGTTGTAAAAAACGAAAGTTATCCTTTAAAAGTATGGGTTATTTTTCAGTGAGTGACATATTTTCTAGTGTTATAGAGCTAATATTCTAACCTAACTCTTGGATTGTTTGGGTGATATACCATTTCTTCAACCCAATTTCTGGGTTGCTTTTGTTGGGTTAAAATTCAGAGTTATTTTTCAAAGACTAACCCATTTTCTGGGTAATAAAAACAATTATAATATAAACAATCACATGTCTAGTGTTTGCCTGCCTGGTTTTTTACTTTGCCTGTATTCTTGTTCTTTCCCCTAACTGGATTTGGCTGTCTTCCCTGTCTGCCTAACTGTGTATGACTTGGGCTGGACAAGTAAAGGCGTTATCTTCACTAACTATTGTAGTGTTTCCTTGGTTCTTTCTTCTGCTCATTAATCTGAGGTTCATTCAAGAGTGCTACAGGAGGACTTCTGCCTCTAAAGTCTGCAGTGATCAGTCCAGATCATGGAGGCAAAGAGCAGCACCAGTTCAAGCCATTATTGCAACCAGCACTAACCACTTTATGTCATGTTCAAAATGATGTAAGACAACTAGGGGTGTAACGGTATATGTATTCGTCCCGTCCCGTCACGGTATGGGGGTCACGGTTCGGTGCACGCAGTCACACGACGAATACGTCTGAGTGAGTGAGAAAAAAAAAAAAAAAGTCGAGTCCTCGCTCCAATCCAGGGGGCGGTAATGAGCATAACAGCTGCCAGCACCAGCTACCAGTTGGAAGAGCCGCCGGCTTCATTTAAGTCAGCCGTGTGGGAACACTTTGGTTTCCCGGACGGCGAAAGAGTGGTTGACCGGACAAAGACTGTCTGCCGGCGATGTTTTACGGAGGTGCGCTACGTCGCTGGAAACCTGCTGGAAACACATCCAACATGCTAACACACATTAGCTCGTGAAACGGCCCGGATGCACTGCCTGTGAAACCACAGCGCAGCGCTGGAGCAGAGGCAGGTTCTGATGGTGTCTTTACGTGAGCCGCGAGCTCCGTCTGTCAAGCAGACCAGGTTGTACCAGACGGGAAGTCGGGCACAGAAAAGGAGAGAGAATCCGGTCAGTTTTCAAAATAAAGTACCGGTAATTTACGGATGATTAATGTAGCTGTTGCCTGTCCATCTATAAATACTTGTCAGTTGCGTCTGCACATGAGACACATCGATACAGAGCTAGGGACAGACCTGTGGAGCCGCATTTGACCGGCACGGAGAGAGAAGCTGCTCCCCGTGCGACCAGCAGGCAAACAGCTGTTTCTGCAGCCAGTCCTTGCGCTATTTGTTCATTTTAATTTTTATATTTTATATTCTAAATATTTAAGAAAAACACACAAGCAAACATTTAAAGCAAATTATATTAAAAAATATGGACTTAAATTTTTTTTCGGATTCTTTTCCTCTGTATGAACAGAATGAATGGTATGAGAACCCTCCCAATGCATTTGTTATATGTTCTATTCTATTTATTTTTATTACTTTTATATCAGGAGATGGTTTTACATTTTGCAGTCAATTGGTGTCTGCTCAAAATAAATGAAAAAAGATAGTCTTGTACATGTGTGAGCTTTTGTTAATTTTTTTCCGCTGTACCGAAACCGTACCGAACCGTGACCCCCACACCGAGGTACGTACCGAACCGTGACTTTTGTGTACCGTTACACCCCTAAAGACAACGTTTTAGTTATTGAAATAAGGTAAATTGAATAGTAACCAAGGTCACTATCGGGGGGGCAGTGGTGATGTCCATCAGTAAGCAAAGAATTCAAGGATCAAATCCCACTGCGGGTAGGGTTAAAATAACCCAACATTGAACTGTAGTCAATATAACCTAATCTTCGGGTCAAGTACATAAGCCAAAAGTTAGGTCAAGAAGAATAACCCAATTTTCAGGGTTGAAATAACCCAAAAAGTAGTCGACCCCAACACACAGAATGAATCTGGTCATACGGGAGCGACCTACCCTTTGTGCTCCGTCTTCTGCACTTGGACCCACTGCTCCACTTGCTCCAGCGTGCTTCTCCTCTTCACCTGCTTGTGTGCGTCAGCGGGGGGCGTCTCCGGGGCCCTCTGGTACGTACCGGCAGCGATGCCGTTGGGCTCCAGAATGGGGCTGGGCGTGGAGACCAGGCCGTTCCGCGTGCAAACACTGGAGGGCAACGTCGAGGCGGCTCGCGACGGCGCCCTGGACGGCACCCTGGACACCGGCGCGGAGGCCGACACGTGGTCCGACTGCGGGAGGGCGGAGGGCGTGGGGTTGGAGGGGAGCGAGGTGTGCGTGTCCATTTCCAGGCCGGTGCATCCCAGGGGGTGTTCCAACATGTTGGTGACTGGAGAGTCTTTGTGGAAGCTGGAGCGTTCCTTGGCGTCGCGGCAGATGGGCTCCAGGAGAACCTCGTGGACGATTGGTCGGGGGCCGTCAGAGTCGGTGGTCTTGGTCCTGTGGTGGTTCACGTGGTTTGTTTGTGGGACAGCCTGTTGCATCATGCTCAACTTCTCCAACTTGTCAGATGGTCTGTGGAGGGGAGGGAGGATTTGAAAAGCCTGGATAAACACTGGCTTTCAACTTTTTTAGTAACTTTCTCTCTTACACCGTGAGACTTCAGTTCCTGAGAGAAGTGAAAATAATCAGCCACAGCAGCTACACCGACAGCTCAAACTTCTTAAAAGATCTCAGTGGCTTTTATTTTCAGTAAGCACCAGTTCTGTTTCATTTGATCTGATCTGATTTCCCATGGACACCATGTTCCACCATTTCAGGGGTCTTAGTCTTTGTTCCAATGTGCTGGACTGAATTTAAACTAGATGACTGTCACCTTTCAAAGGGAAACTTTAAGTCTTACTGCCAACTTTAAGGACAAGAATCCAAGGCAGACGATGAGCAAAGCCCTGTAAACACAGTTAGTTTTAAAAAGCATTAATGAAGCCCCGTGTGTACAAGAGTACAAAAAGTAGTCCGGTCTCTGAAATCCAATGAAGCATGAACTAAACTGAATTAATACATTGAAATGAATTAAACAGCCTCAGGTGACGGCAGCTCATATCTGAAGACTGTCGATTTACATGTACATTAGCAGTGAGGTGACGCATCTGTCCACATTTGACTGTGTTAAAGGGATAGTTCACCCAAAATTCAAATTTTCATTATCTACTCACTCTCATGTCGACTAAGAGCTGTGAGAATTTTCAGAGTCCTCCGTTCCTTCTCTGAGTTACGGGGGGGTCCACGCAGCAGTATTTGTCCATATAATGGTTGTGAATGGACACCACTTTTCTTGGTCCAAAAAGACACACCAAAAAACATCCAAATACCTCCATACTGCTCGTCTGTAATGTCCCTCTTGTATTGAAGCCCCCACATGAGAAATTGTTCCACCGGTCAGTGCAAATCACGCGAGATTTGCACTGACACAGGAAGAGCAGTGAACTGAGACACTGGGAGCTTCCGCTACAAACAAGCTTCAAATATAGACTTATTACATTTTTTCGGAACAATTTCTCATGTGGGGGCTTCAATACAAGAGGGACATTACAGACGAGCAGTATGGAGGTATTTGGATGTTTTTTGGTGTGTCTTTTTGGACAAGGAAAAGTGGTATCCATTCACAACCATTATATGGACAAATACTGCTGCGTGGACCCCCCGTAACTCAGAGAAGGAACGGAGGACTCTGAAAATTCTCACAGCTCTTAGTCGACATGAGGGTGAGTAGATAATGAAAATTTGAATTTTGGGTGAACTATCCCTTTAATATTCTATTTTTAATATGAATATGTCTACTGGTTTTGGCTAGTAACACCTGCTACAGCACAACAACGTCTCATTCTTGTATTTGCATGTTTTTAAAGTATCCAGGCTATTGAAAAAGATCACAGCATACCAGAAAATGCAGAGATGTAAAGGAGATTTGAAACAGTTTACTTCCCCTCCTGTCATTCACTATCAGCCTGTGCAGTCTTGAGGGATTTCCCCCTCCAAAACATGAAATGAAAAATGAAGCAGCACCGAGCTGCGGATGTCTGAGGCTGCCAGTGAAGTGACGGGCCACATTTGATCTGTGCCACCTCCCCTCGTCAACACATGAATAATACATGAAGGAAGCCACCGCTCGCTCAGAAAGCAGCATTTCACAGCATCAGAGTGGACTCTTTGAGCAGGCGAGAGAGTGCTCATAAACAAACACACTACACTCGGTATATGTTTCACATCGGGACTGACAGAGATGTGTTCAGCCTGAAATCAGCAGAGTGGGACATTTTCCAGGAATCAGTGTCATTTACAGTGACATATGGGACAATCAACTGGCAACGCTTTCCAGAAGCTGTGTGTTTATAGAACAGAACAACTGCATCGTATCAATAGCGTCATGTCACACTTCCACTTAGTCCAGATGGTGTTTTATGGACTGTGAGGCTCAGGGTTCGGGTTACAAGTATTTATAACACAATATAGTGAAAAATATTCCTAGCGCCAGCTGTAAGGACAGATGGATCAGAGATTGTAACTGAGGATAGAAGTGTGTAACTGTAGATTAATATAGAGAATTATTTAAAATCAAAACTGATCAACTTCATTCATTTGAGTCAGAAGATCAATGAACATAATTAAAAACCAGTCTGATCCCGTCTGCCCAACCTTTCTTGTCCCTCATATTCTTCAGTGTCTTCTCTTTTTCTAAAGTGTGTGTTTGGTTAGTTCAGTGAGATGGGCTTTGTGTGTGTGTGTGTGTGTGTTCACCTGATGAGTGCCTCGCCGTGATTCTGCATCAGTGCGGCCTGGTTCATGGCCCTCAGCCAGGTGTTCATGTCCTCCTGGGTGTCAGCGCTGAAGTAATACGTCCTCATCCCAGTGTGTTCTGCCTGCGAGCCAATCACAGAGCTCTGCTTGTAAATGTACGAGCGCATACCGGTGTGGCTAGCCTATAGGAAGAGAGAGGAGGCCGGGTCAGTGTCACCATGGCAGAGACGGGAGCATCGGCTGAGAGACGAGACGGTGCGTTAGATGAGCTGCAGCTTTGGTCATAGGGACAGGGAGACATCATGCCGTCCGACAAGAGAAACAACATCAAGGGCCACATAAGCACTGACCAGCACAGAGAGAGCCAGGAAACCACGCCATAGAAATACACAGACAAAAACGCCAGCCAATGACAACCAACAAGCCACGACTTTTGACCAATGAGAGGAAAGATACTTCAGTACAATGGAGAATAGAGAAAATGAATACCAGGAAAATCCCCCCAACCCCAACCCAAGTCTGGTCACAAACCTGTTTCCTCCTGCTACAGTAGAGAAACCTACTGAGAACACACAGTATACTGCATGTAAAAGGGCAGAGAACAACAAACACTCATTTTAAGTGAGAAATTGATTTCTGCTTGCTAATAACTTACTGACATGAATAACAAAGTTATTCATTTATTATTCCAAAGAGGCTGTGCCAGTCTGACCATGGTAACTTTTAGCGCCAGGCTCACTACAAGGCATTTTCAGATCCAACATGTCTGACTCTGCACAGAGCAAAGTTAGATGGTCTAACGTCTGTCACAGTCGAGAGCACAGCTGCACCGTGTGGAAGGATCACTGTGTGGAAGGATTAAAAGACAGAGCGTGTCACACTGCAGAGGATGCCTCATGATCTACTCTACTACAGTATAATACTGTATTTACTGGTTACCCACAAATGATCTGGTCTGACCAGCTTCACTGCCTTCAGAACATCAGTGTCTGTCTCAGTCCAGTCTGACTGTGTGACACTTCACTAGGCTCAGTCGTTTTTGCTTTAAAGGTCCAGTTTGTAAAAATCTGAATATACTACTCATAAATATATATGTATTATCACTATAAAATAAAATTTGTTCGGTTTTCGTTGCCTTTTAATTATTCTTTTATATATAAATATAGTCACATTTTGCGCCATCATGTTTGTGTGGCAGCCCGAAGGGAAAATCCAGCCAACCAGAGAGCGCATTTTGCAAGTTTCCCGTTCATAAATAAACCAACGAAGAAGAAGGCAGAAGGCAAGAAGGAGAAGTAGGAAACAGCAGACTTATCGTAAAATGTTTAGATCTTCACCTCATTGCTCCATGCTCCTAAAATACACCCAGTCGCCCCAGTTGGGGTAAACAAGTTATTTTGTCCTTGGAGGCCACCATCACTTTGCCAACGGGAAGGGCAAGCGAGTGAGTGAGTGCTGCAATCTAGAATCTGAACGCTACATATCAGGGTCCCACTCCCACCCCATTTTATACACTGGACCTTTAAAGTTGCACTAATTTGGATTTTACTATTTAGAATATATTTCAAAGAGTTTTTTTTTTACTGACACGTCTACAGAACGTCATCATCTGGACTTGGAGCTCATTGTTTAGTAGCTCCTCAAATAGCAACCAACAGGTAGTAAGTGTAGCCTACTGGAGCTTGATTGTCATGGCCTCTACAAGTGGCTTTCATCACCATGGTTACTATTAAAAGAGACATGGCTTAGTTAGGTTGAGGTTAAGGACAGGATTGTGATTTATGATAACATAAGTGCTTCCTCCACATGGTGTGATCTATTCTAATTACAGCGATAACAATGTAGATGACACCTGCTGCTGCTGCTGGAGTCAAACACCACTCACTGGTCTTTGTTGAGTCATCCATCAAAAACAACCTTCTGACGCAGACGATGCTCTTTATACCACAGTCCCACACTTTTCCCTTTGCTCATAATTACCACAGGCCTCCTCCTGCTACCTCTGATAACCATGTTAGACAGGAGCATTAAACAGCTACACAGAGGAGTGGTCAGTGATGGACACTGGAATTACAAACATCAGAGAAAATACTGGAGATACTTTCAGCAGGTAGACAGAAACACAACTTCAGCTGTTCATGCTACTTTGTCTAAATAATAACTGTTTGTTATTATTTCCACTATAAATATTTAGAAGGTGATAAAAAGTCCATGTATAATATAGTTCAGTACATTAGCAAACGATTGGTTGAACTATTCTTTTAATGTAACCTGCACTTCATACTAGAGGACACATGAAGAGAAGCTGCATTTAAAGGGGACATATATAGGCTATATATAATATATAATTCTCTGAGTCCCTATTTTTCTGGATGGAAACCAAAACAAGTGGGAATACTCAGAGTCTCTTTGAAATCCATGCAGTGACCCAGCTGTAGGCATGTGGATAATAAACATATCTTAAAGGGGACATATTATGGAAATATCCCATTTTGAGGGTTCTTTAACATACTGTATATCTGGATGTTTGTGCCAAAATGTGAGAATTGACAAACAAATCTGTAAGGTTGAAATCCATATGATTCTATGAGCTGTTCCCTCAGTGGTCTGACAATGATGTAACTAGTTTTTGAATTTGCATAACCCAACTGGGGCGGGGCAAGCAGTGGTTCATTTGCATTTAAAGGGACAGACTCTGAAAGCAGCCGTTCTCAACAGGGCTGTTTAGAGAGGATGAAAAGAGCTGGGATGTTTGATCCTTGGGGGATTTTGACCAAAGCATGTCACAGACATGTCTTTAAGACACCTGGGGACTAGTTTAATTTGCAAAAAAGAGGCATAATATGTCTCCTTTAAATGTTCTTCTGCTTTGTGTTGGTGGACAGAACAGTAAGACTAGTGGTAATAAAGTAACTGAGTTATTTCTTCAAGATAAATAAAAATGAGAGCTTGTTTCAAAAAACAAGTTTCTGGCTGCGCTGCATCTTAATCCACAGAGACAACATGCAGTGGAGAAGTTTCTCCTACTATAGATTTCTGCCTCAAAGTGTGAACTCTGTCCAGAGGAAACCCTTGAGAAGGTGAAACCAGACGTTTACTGTTTGATAATTCATACACGCAGACAAATTCTCCTCCTGCTGGACTCCTTTCCAACTGTGCTGAATATATCTGAACACCAGTTTCTGATATTAGAGCTGCTTAGCTTTTCACAGGGATAAGAAACCACACCAGTATGTCCAAGGAACAGCGCATCACTAACTGTTTATTTAAATGCTTTTTTTGTCCGTCCTTCCTTCCTTCCTTCCTTCCTTCCTTCCTTCCTTCCTTCCTTCCTTCCTTCCTTCCTTCCTCATTTCTGTGGCTGGGATTGGAAGACAAATGAGAGAACCCACTCAACAACAGATGCATACAAATGAAAAGTAATTAAACACTAAATCTTCTCTCTCCTAATTCGCTCACTGAATAATGGATGCAGGATAATAAGTGTGTGTGTGTGTGTGGTGCGACCCAGCACCACAGCTGCAGCACAGTAACATTACTGGGATGTCTTCATGTGGTTTACATTGTGATAAAATGGGTGTGACACCTCAGCAATCAGAAACACACCACACCCACTCATGTAGCTTAATTCACACACTGAACGAGTTCATGAATAATACAGAGACAAACTGTTTTGCCTGCTGTTCTGTCCCTCATCACATAAAGGTGTACAAACAACCCCCCCCCTCCCACCCGCAGGTTTCCCTTGATACACTAATTCATATTGCTGTCTGTCTGCTGAAACATGTCACTGATGACGACTAATAAAATGATGAGAAGACATTTTTCTCAAAGAGGCTGCGTTGGACTGGGAGGTGATTGCACCTCTTGCTCGATTAGATCAGGTTTGAGGTGGTTCTTACTTGGTGCTCAGGCAGAAGAGCAGTGAGGACGAGAATGAATAAGAGCACTGAGAAACTTTCACTGCGCAGGTGAACAGGCTGCTGGTGTCCTCTGCCATGGTCACAGACTGTAAATAAAGATGGACACGTCACACGGCCTCTGGAGAGCAGGTTTTAAGGGATAACTAGCGTTTTTTACAATCTGGACCTTATGTCTAGCATAAAATACAATCATTTACTCACCCGGATAAGTTTGGTGTCATTACAAGTCGTTCTGATGAAATTAGCTGCAGCCAAGAGCCGCTAATGCTACGGTCTCTCCTCAACCTGGACTCACTAAAGCTCTGGATAGTTGAGATAAAAATGGACCTGAATGCTGAAGCTGAATGATTATTATCAGAATGAGATGAGCAGTGGTCGGAGATGACATCATCCAGGTCAGAGGTCAGCTTTAACATAGTAGTCGGGTGCAATTATGACTTGATCGTAAAAAAATTCTAACAAAATGTTTCTCAACTGTTTTTTATAGTATTAGATGTCCTTAATAACATACTAAAAGTTTACCAAAGTTTGACCACTGGAAAGGTGTCATTTTCAGGATGGCGTCCTAATGTAAATGTAATGGGTTGAAGCCCAGAGAGACACCCCAGGTGAATAGGGTTTCCCAAGTTTATCACTTACATTAAGACAAATATTTTTTGTATTACAAGTTTTGTCAATTTTATGTTTAAATATGTAAATTAGACAATAACTAATTAAATATGCGCTAAATTGCATACTTTTCCAGATCCACTTCAGCAGCACTTACACACACCAAACCTTCCAGTTATTTTCTCATTTACAAAGTGATAAAAAGAGATATCCAAAATCCCCTCAGTAAGACCTTCTCACTCTAATGTGTTCTAATGTGTCAACCAAATAAAACAAGACTTTTGAAAGTGGCTTTATCCATTAAATTTTTGGATCTGGAAAATTATGCAATTTAGCGCATATTTAATTAGTTATTGCCTCATTTACATATTTAAACATAAAATTTGACAAAACTTGTAATACAAAAAATATTTGTCTTAATGTAAGTGATAAACTTGGGAAGTTTCATGGTGATACCTGTTAGTTAAAATTTTTACCCTATTCACCTGGAGCGTCTCTCTGGGCTTCAACCCATTACATTTACATTAGGACGCCATCCTGAAAATGACACCTTTCTAGTGGTCAAACTTTGGTAAACTTTTAGTATGTTATTAAGGACATCTAATACTGCAAAAAACAGTTGAGAAACCTTTTGTTAGAATTTTTTTACGAATAGGTGCTTTTTTTTTCATAAATGCACCATAGTGTTGCTAAATTGACTTTCACAATTCTCTGTTATCTCCATCTTCCTTCCTCTTCAGATTTCCACTGAAATGTTGAAACTAATGTGAGGTGCTATTTTAGCTTCACCTCAATGTGGTGGTGACTCAACTCACAACTGAACCTCACTGACCCAAAAGAGGGTTAGCGGAGTTACTTCTGCTTAAGACTCTTCATCTGACTGACAGACTTTAACAGGTAAAGTTGTTGTATACCTTTTCAATTATAATCAGATTAATCCAAAGGAGTTGTGGAGAAGATGAGACAAAACGTTTTTGTCATTTTTAGCCACTGTAAAGAGTCGTGATTTGACTACTTTAAGAAGCAGTGCTCTGTGGCATCAGAGGTTGTTATTGAGATTTACCCAGGGGGCAAAATCCCAGTTTTTGGAAAACAGACATGGAGCGTTGTAAAAGGTTTGACACCAGAAATGATATCTAGGACCTTCAAGGATTAAAACCTGGGTGGACAACCCGGTCAACTAGCTGCAGGAAAGCTACGGGGTCCAAAACCCTCTTCTTGGGTCATTTTGCTGGTGAAAGTATGTAAATGCAAATATTTAGGTACTACAATGGCATAAATTGTCATACAACTATAACATTTGGCAGAGAGTATCTTGACACATAGGGGAAGGCAAGAAAAAAAGATTCTGGGGTTTGTTGCAACTTGATTTTAAGATATCACCCTCAACATCCCAAAAAAGACCAAAAAAAGTACTGTTCACCTGGCATGAAAATTATTATTTCAAGCACTTTATGGAGAATATATATAGAAAACTTCCTTAATTCATAAGCTTCCATTTGAGTCCAAGCTAGCCTTTCTATCTGAAAAGCTCCACTTGCTGTGGCCAACGGTCTTCTCTCTCTATCTGTTCATTTTGGGGAGACCAGAAATACAATGTTTTCTCATCATTCCAGTTAACATGGAGTTTTTCACAATAGGTGTTGCATTGTTTGGAGACAGCCTGTAGCTTTTCAGTAGCTAGTAGAAATGCTAGCTTGGACTCAAATGGAATCTTATGAATTAAGGAAGTTTTCTATATACATGTTAGGCATAGATATTCTCCATAAAGTGCTGGAAAATAATCATTTTCATGAGAATTTGTCAGGCGAACAGTAGTTTTTTTGGTCTTTTTTGGGATGTTAAAGGACAATTCCGGGCAAATTCAACTTGGGGGTGTATGTTACTATCATTTTAGGTCTAAAAGAAGGAATGTGAAGATTTACAGTTTAATCGCTCCTGTTTTGCGGTAGCTCCGTCTGTCCCTGCATCGCTACAGCAGCAATGAATGGGAGTGGATGCAAGTTCCGCTGGTTAGGCTGTTTACATCCCACAAAGCCGCAATTTTTTTCCACAGACAGCGTCAGATGGCGACTCAAACATGTACCGATAAGTTTATTTACTTCAAGCAAGCGGACATGCTTGTAAAACTAGATCTAAATTCAAAGTCTCGCGCAAGACCCTGCTGCCGTGCTCGGTGCATTCAGGTGCAGTAGGAGCTGCCGCTTGTGTCATAAACACAGGAATATCGACTCTTTACTTGCTTCAAGTGTACATTTTTTTCCACAGACAGCATCAGGTGGCGACTCAAACATGCGCCGATAAGTTTTTTTTACTTGTAGCAAGTCAAGAGTCGATATTTCTGTGTTTATGACACAAACGGTAGCTTTCTGACTTCCCCCGAATGCACCGAGCACGGCGACTGGGTCTCGCGCGAGACTCGGGGAGACTTTGAATTTAGATCTAGTTTTACAAGCATGTCGGCTTGCTTGAAGTAAATAAACTTATCGGTACATGTTTGAGTCTCCATCTGACGCTGTCTGTGGAAAAAAATTGCGGCTTTGAGGGATGTAAACAGCCAAACTAGCGGAACTCGCATCCACTCCATTCATAGCTGCCGTAGCGATGCAGGGGCAGACGCAGCTACCGCAAAACAGGAGCGATTAAACTGAAAATCTTCACATTCCTTCTTTTAGACCTAAAATGATAGTAACATACACCCCCAAGTTGAATTTGCCCGGAATTGTCCTTTAAAGCTGGGGTCTACGATCCTGTTCAAAAGCACGTTCTGTTCTACTGGGTGAAACGGTCCCTCTGTTGCCAGAGGAATTAATACGTTATGACTTAATGAAAAAGAACGAAAAGAAATCTGTGCTGTCTGGCAACTACAGTGCTGAGAAAACTTCCACCAATCACGCTGCCCAGACCCGAGAGGGAGCAACCAATCCAAATCCTTCTGCACGCACACCCCCCTCTGTCCCTGCCGTTCGCTCTCCTCCTCCCCCCCTGCCGCTTCTTGTTGTGTGCGTGTGCCAGTTTGCAGGGGCGTGGCTTAGACCGAGACACTGATGGGAGGGGGAGCAGGGGGGTGGGACGTAGAGGAGGCAGGAGGAGCTGCATTTTTCAAATCTTGCTAGCTCTCTCCCTACGTTTTCAGGATCGTAGACCCCAGCTTTAAGGGTGATATCTTAAAACTGGGTTGCAACAAACCCCAGAATCTTTTTTTCTTGCCTCCCCTTATGTGTCAAGATACTCTCTGCCAAATTTTATAGTATGACTGATGTCATTGTAGTACCTAAATATTTGCATTTACATAGTTTCGCCAGCAAAATGACCCAAGAAGAGGGTTTTGGACCCCGTAGCTTTCCTGCAGCTAGTTGACCAGGTTGTCCACCCAGGTTTTAATCCTTGAAGGTCCTAGATATCATTTCTGGTGTCAAACCTTTTGTGTCTATTTTTTTGCTTTGCCCCCTGGGTAATTTAGAAAAAACTGAAAATTTATATTTTAAACGTTTCTGTCCCAGGCCTAGATTCGAGACAAGGATGGAATTAATCAATACAACAGATTATTTAGATGGAAATTACTCTCAAGATTATGACTACGAGTACACTGATGACTTTGCTCAGATGAGAAAGTCACTCAACATCTTCTCAGTCATTGTTTACTGCCTGGCCTTCGTCCTTGGTGTGCTCGGGAATGGAGTGGTTATCTGGGTGACCGGATTCAAGATGAAGAAAACTGTTAAGACAGTTTGGTTCCTCAACCTGGCTGTGGCCGATTTCCTCTTCACAGCCTTCCTGCCCCTGAAAGTGACCTCCACAGCCCTGGATTCCCACTGGCCTTTCGGGAACTTCACGTGTAGATTTAACAATGCTTTAACCTTTCTGAACATGTTTGCCAGCATCTACATCCTGGTGGTGATCAGTGTGGACAGATGTGTATCTGTTGTGTGGCCTGTCTGGGCCCAGAACCACCGAAATGTACGCAAGGCATCCTACGTGAGTCTTGGTGTTTGGATCCTGGCTCTGATTCTCAGCACTCCGTACTTCGTCTTCAGGGACACTGAACCATCACCATATGATGAAAATGTCACTCAATGTTACGACAACTTTGATCCTTCTGATTCTTCTGGTTACAGTAAGTTAGGGCAGTTACGACTTCAGGCCACGTCCCTCACCCGCTTCCTCCTTGGATTTCTTGTCCCCCTCACTGTCATTGTCTCCTCATACGCTGTGATAATCCATCGTGTCAGGAGGAACCGCACCCTGTCCAGCCACTCAAATCGCCCCTTTAAAATCATTGCTGCTGTTATCATCACGTTTTTCCTGTGCTGGGCTCCTTATCACATCATGAAGTTAATAGAGTTGGTTCATTTTACAAGTACGGGAAGCTTTGGACGTGTCATCATTATTGGTAGCCCTGTAACCACCAGTCTGGCCTTTGTCAACAGCTTCATGAACCCACTGCTGTATGTGTTCATGGGCCAAGATTTCAAGGATAAAGTTCGCAAATCCATCCTGAATGTATTGGAGACAGCCTTCCAGGAGGAGTCTCCATCTCATACTTACACATACTCAATGGCCATCAGTCAGACTAAAGTCAAGTCAGCTTCTGATGTTGAGATGTTAGATCAGCCATGAAATTAATAATCAAATACTGTAACTGTAAATCACTTTCATATAAAAGCATTTTTGTTAAGGTAGCTTTCACATCATGCTCTACTGTTCTGATAATCTCCACTAACCAACAATTGCCCATGAAAGAAATAAACTGGGATCCTTTTTTTTTTTCAGTATCTTTCACATCATGTCTGATGATTGTGATGAGTGCCATCACTTAACAGCGTAATGAATGTGTGTTTTTCTTTGTCTGTTTGTTTTGTTGTTTATTCTAGCAGTGCAATAGTTTGGATGTACTAGTTTTTATGACAGCTTATTGGCCTGAATGTAAAATAAATCTTAACTTTTCCAAAGTTTTGCTAAGAGTAAAAATGGCTTCCTCGGTTTCATGCCAACTGCTTTGTTACATATGGTGGTCCAACGTCATATGGTGGTGACAAGACAGACACATACAAGACACATAAGAGTCTCTGTAGGTGTGAAAGCTGATGATCTTATATGATATGGTGTGACTTTCATTCAAGCAGCAGAGATATGAATTGTAACTTCTGGAGAGGACCTCCAAAATAAAATCAGAGTGGAACCAGCATGCAGACTGTGATTGTATCCCAAAAAGACTGTCATTTGATTGTGTGTGTAGTGACCTATTCTCTCCCTCCAACCCACAATTATATTAGATCACCCATGGGTAATTTGCACCAATTTGTGCCTGCATCATGTTTGAAGTTGCTTAATGATTGTTTGCACTTCCCCATGAACCTTTTTGTTTATATATGATTGTTTACTTAAGCTGGCCTTTTGCTTTCCCTTCTTTACTCCCACTGACGTTTTCTATGTGATTTATAACTGATTTTGAATTTGATTGATTTTTGTTGTGAACCATTGAGTCTCTTTCCTCCAACCTTTATAAATTATATTATATTGAATTGAATTGAATTAAACCAGTCCAAACGAAAGTTCCAGTGTTCTCAAAATGGGTTTGAGTGCACGGTGGTGCAGTGGTTAGCACTGTGGCCTCACAGCAAGAAGGTCCTGGGTTCCCTGTCAAAAGGGTTTTCTATGGAGTTTTTCCTCAGTGGATGTGAGGGTCTAAGGACAGAGGATGTTGTTATGATGCCATGTGAAGCCCTTTGAGACAAACTGTAAAAACAGGCTATACAAATAAAATGCCTTGCCTTGTACTGTATTTCACGTCACTTCAGTTTGAAGAATAGAAGCATCCTGAGATGTAATTTGATACCCATAAGGTACTGATCTTCACTAGTAGAAATGATTGTGATCCTGATCTCTTCCGGTTGAAGGTTAAATCGGGTGGTGTGATGCTCAGTCAAACCTAAGTTCTGACTCAGAGGGGAGCCACAGATGTGAACCATTCACAGGGCTCAGTCAGTACGTCTCTGTCAGGCATGGAGATGTGTTTAGGTACAAAAGGGGACAGGAAACAGGCATGGAAACTATTTAACAGCCACTCATGTTAAAAAAGAACGCTGGACGTGGCCAAAAACACCCTAAACTCTTGCGTAATGGAGTATCAGCATCCTCAGGAAGCAGCTGTCAAAACACGCCGGCTCCCCCTCCATCAGCACTCTGACAGACGGCTCTGACTGCGACAACGGGACAGACAGGCTGCGTGATGAGAGACACAGGACCGAGCCAGCAGCCTGATGCTCATGAGAGTCTGAACCTACCTCCAGTCTCATCTCTAGTTCAAAATCCTGCTCTCATGGTATTTTGTAGTGAGGAATAAAAAAGAAGAAGGAACTTCATGCTTCATTTTTCAAAGGATCAGACCACACACACACACACACACACACACACACACACACCCCTAAAAGGCCTATTGGTCTCACTCTCAGATCACCGACCTCCCATTTACCCTATTTTAGTTCCATGCGAACACACACACACGAGCAGCGGTCTGAGACAGCGTTGGGAGTGGCTGCGTCTCTTCAGCAGGAATGTAGAGTGGCTCATTGAGCTCTGAGAGCAAGTGAAGGGTGTTTTGCATTATTTGTTCTCTCCACTACATTGTTTAATCATGTGCTATGAAAGAAAAGTACAAATCCTCAGCTTTTCCCTCTCCCCCCTGGCTCACCCTCATCACTTCCTTCCTCTCCACCTCTTCTATTTTTCTCTATCTTCCTCTCTTTACTTTCCTGCCATTTTCCAGCTCTAATCACTTCCTGCACTCCCTCCCTCCCCTTTTTCTGGTAACTAGAAAATATCACTCACTACTTGCACTCGAATAGACTTACATACAAAGGTGTTGGGTCTTTGCCCGTGGACAGCCCCTGACACACACACACACAGTGCAGGAACTATTTACAGAGCCATTGTGATTAAAGATAAGCTCCAGCAGCCAGAGCAGCACAAAGCTCCTGATAAGGTGCATTCTCCTAAACTGTGGAAATTCAATTTACACACAAGAACACACCAAAATCAGACAACAATAGGGTGTGTGTGTGTCTCATATCTAAAAAAAAACACAAAAACAACTCAGTGCTGTTACGTTTTTAAACTGATTTGTAGGAAGAACAATCCTGTTAAAGGGATAGTTCAACATTTTGGCAAATTGGCCGATTGCCATAATCCCTATAGTCATAGCAGTAGGTTTGTTACCTTTAATTGCCGGTGCAAGCTATTTTTAGAACGGCGGAGCAGAGCCGTGAGCTGCTCAGAACTACGCTACGGAGGTTCATGGGATTTCTTGGTTTCCCTCATCAAACTCATCAAATACAAAATCCAACAACTCCACAACGCTCTGGTGGACAAGTTGTGACCTGCACATTCACCACGCCATGAGATATTAATGGAACGTTACGAAACGGAGCTGTTCTCAAGGTAAATGCAGAGTCTGCTTGCTGAAAAACTGTCCCTGAACGCAACGCAACAGTGGTTTTGCAAGAATTTACCTCTAAAACAGCTCCATCTCATAACGTTTCATTATTATCTCATAGCGTGGTGAATGTGCAGGTCACAACTTGTCCACCAGAGCATTGTGGAGTTGTTGGATTGTGTATTTGATGAGTTTGATGAGGGAAACCTTCCTTCCTCTTCAGTGGAAATCTGAAGAGGAAGGAAGATGGAGATAACAGAGAATTGTGAAAGTCAATTTAGCAACACTATGGTGCATTTATGAAAAAAAAAGCACCTATTCGTAAAAAAATTCTAACAAAAGCCAAAAGCTAACCAAATCCAATTAGCATAACTCTGAGCAGCTCACGGCTCTGCTCTGTCACTCTAAAAATAGCTTGCACCGACAATTAAAGGTAACGAACCTACTGCTATGACTATAGTGATTATGGCAATGGGCCAATTTGCCAAAATGTTGAACTATCCCTTTACGAAGCCAGAATCTAAAAGCTTTCTTTACTTCCAGCTGCTTCAGCATTTCAGAGAGCATGGGGCTGCATGGTCAAAGGTCTCCAACAGCTGAGAAACATTATTTCTTTCCACTCTGAGCTGATATGAGCTCCAAATAACAAGGTTTTTCTTCCACGTCGTCAGAAAACTGCATGCTGGTAGTAGATGGGACAGATGGAGGGGACAGCGAGAACAACTCATAGATGAATGATTTGCCCAAAACCAGATAAGCCAAATACAGAGATTCATATTGTGATAACCAGGATGGAGAGAGGGAGAGAGGGAGAGAGGGAGGGAAAGAGAAAGAGGAGTGTTATTAACACAGAAAACACTGAAAGAAAAAAACAACACAAGCAGCAACAGCAGCCAAAAAAGGACAAACTGTTCTCAAGACATGCATCAACAACCAACACAGACATATACAAATGTGTTGTATATTCTGTCATGTTCAGATCCAAGAAGCCACACCAACAGGAGACGACAAGGTTTAACATCTGGTGAGGCGAGAGCACGGAGCAGGAGTACCTATTTATGGGAGCACTGTCACTGGACGACGCGACACACTCACAGGGAGGGTGGGAAGTCCCAGCCGGGCGGCCAACCAATGGGAACAAGAGAGGAAAGAGGACTGGGTGAATAGGGGACGAAGGGAGGGAGGGAGGGAGGGAGTGGAAGCTGGGAGGTGTGGTGAAGGGAGGAAGGCTGTGATGTGTTTAGGTAAATGTGGTGAATGAGCGATTCAGCATTCAGACGCTCAGATACCCACCGGCGGCCCACGAGGCTCACTGCAGGTTACACAACCAGGAAGAGTTAGTCCTCATAAAGGTCTGGAGCATCAGTAGCCATGTTTCCATCCAAAGTGATCTGAATTACTGGGATGTGCGCATTAAAAAACATTTGAATCCTGTGCCCCCACACCCATAATAACCTCGTCCACGTTGTTTATTGATAAGCATCCGTCCGGACGGTATGATGAGCAGCGATGGCAAGTAACAAAGTACAAATACTTTACAGTTCACCCAAAATTGAAAATGTACTCATTATCTACTCACCCTCATGTGGACTAAGGGCTGGGAGAATTTTCAGAGTCCTCTGTGGCTTCTCTGTGTTACAGGGGGTCTCGGCGTAGCAGTGCATGTCCATATAATGGTTGCAAATGGACACCAACTGTCTTTGTCACAAAAAAAACACACCAAAAAACATCCAAATACCTCCATGCTGCTCGTATGTAATGTCCGTCTTGTATTGAAGCCCAGAAATGCAAAATTGTCCTGAAAAAAAATTAATAAGTCTATATTTCAAGCTTGTTTGTAGCGGAAGCTCCTCTTCCCGGTTGGTCCAATTTTGACGAACTGGGAAGAGGACGGACCCTCGTTTGTTCAATATGGACAAACCAGGATCCGTCCTCTTCCCTCTTCCTGGTGCATGTAGACTTTTTTGGAACAATTTTGCATTTCAGGGCTTCAATACAAGACGGACACTAAATACGAGCAGCATGGAGGTATTTGGATGTTTTGTGGTGTGTCTTTTTGTCATGAAGACAGTTGGTATCCATTTGCAACCGTTATATGGACACCGAGACTCCCTGTAACTCAGAGAAGCCACCGAGGACTCTGAAACTTCTCCCAGCCCTTAGTCGACATGAGGGTGAGTACTGTAGATAATGAGTGACATTTCAATCTTGGGTGAACTATCCCTTTTATTCAAACAGAACTGTTTCCATCCCTTTCGAATCATCCAAAACCCGGTTCTAGCGAGCGTATTTTAGTTTGTGGGAATCAGGGGATTTTAGTTTGAATTATGGCGTTTCCATCATCATTTTCTGATGCGAGACATCTAGATGCATCTAAAGACGCGGATGGAAACATGGCTAGTGATGTGGTGTAGCTGGGTGAGGTCAGGCCAGTGTGCTGTACCTGGAACCACACCCAGCAGCGCTGTCATGTTGGTGTCACCACAGCCTGTGCATCACAACCAAGGTGAAGAGTTTTAAAATACACAGTCATCTTTTTTGAATGTTTTTATAATTTCAAAAAGTGTGACTTGACTGGATGGTGAACCTGGATGACAACAGGATGAAATGTTGTAGCCGTGAAGCTACAGGCCACAAGAAAGTCTCCAACCATGTTCAGAAAGCTCCTGTCCAGAGAAGGTTCAAATAAACAACAATCATCATCTGGACAAAGATGAGAGTTACACAGAAGACAAGACACGCACAAACACACACATACATGCACAGTAATAGAGAACTCTTTTACCTCCTCTCTCACTCTGGTATAAAAAGACACAGGAGATCTCTGAAGTGAGGAAACACTATGTATCCCACAGTGTCAGACAACAGTATCGTCGCAACAACATCAGAATGAACAAGGTGCATAACAATGGAGGAAGACAGTGATGGTCACAGGCCGCTGACAGACAGTGTGTGTCCTCAGGCCTGGATGGAAAATAAACCACAACACGTGGGAATCCTCAGAGTCTCTTTGAAATCCATGCAGTGACCCAGCTGTAGGCATGAGGATAAAAAACATACCTTAAAGTAATACGCCAACATTTTTTTTCGTGTCTTGCCTCACTCCCGAGGCCATGACCAGCAGATAGACACCATCCTTTCAACTGTGCGTGCAGTAACAAGGGAGATAGAGCCGTATCACCTGTAATTAGCTTAGCTCAAACACTGGAAGTGTATGGGTAGTGTTAGCCTGCCTCCTATCCAAGCTGAAATGAGCAGAAGCTGATTTCATTTTAGCTCTAAACTCTGTAAATATATCACTTTAGCAACATTTCAAACATTTTTAGACCAGCTGTTTACAATTTTGGTACAGTTTGGACAAATTCAGAGCTACTCAAGCTAGCAGTTGTGACCAACGCACTTCCGGTTACTTTTGGTTACTTCTGGTTACTTTCACAAAATAAAACACCCGTTGCCTTTTACATACAGAAGTGCTTTTACTTATAGGAAGCTAACCTACCCTCGATGTAGCTAGCTTGAACCAAAATAAACTGTCTTTGCTTGAACCCTCCGTTTTGACCAATCTGGTCCCATTACCGGCATTTGACCGCTCAAGATGTCTTACCAGAGAGTTTTGTCAGCTCTGAGACCAAGATCGGTCCGTTTAGAGTTGCTGAAGAGTTTCTCTGATGACTTTAGGTGGAGGCAGGCTAACACTACCCATACACTTCCAGTGTTTGAGCTAAGCTAATTACAGGTGATACGGCTCTATCTCCCTTGTTACTGCACGCACAGTCAAAAGGATAGTGTCTATCTGCTGGTCATGGACGCGGAAATGAGACACATAAAAAAAAAATATGTTGGCGTATGAAAATATAACATCTTGAAGGCTCTTTAACATACTGTATATCTGGATGTTTGTTTTGCCAAAATGTGAGAATTGACAAACAAATCTGTTATTTTCAGACTCCCTAGTTTGAATCATGTGGTTCTATGAGCTGTTCCCTCAGTTGTCTGGCAATGATATAACTGGTTTTCGAATTTGCATAATACCACCCCTACGTGGTACCAGTAAAAGGGGCGGGGCATGCAGTGTTTCACTTGCATTTAAAGGCACAGACACTGAAACCAGTCGTTCTGAACAGAGCTGTTTAGAGAGGATGAAAAGAGCTGTGATTTGTGATCCTTGAGGTATCTTGACCGAAGCATGTCACAGACAAGTCTTAAAGACACCTGGGAACTATTTTAATTTGTGTCTCCTTTAACACAGCATTCAAATAAATAATCCTTCTGTGCTGTATAAGGAGTTCAGTGGTTGGGTTGGGTTTTTCACTACTATCCTCATTACTTACTTATGATGTAAATCAGCTATTCATTTATTTCAGGTTGCTCATGTCAGATGAGAGACACTGCATGCAGATCTATTAGGATTCAATACAGCTGCCATGTTTATGCACCAAGCCCAAGCAAAGACAGCAAGCTGGTCCAGTTTGAAGTGACTGAAGGGAAATATTTTCATCTTTTATTAGAAGGCAAACTTCATATCTAAAGACTCAGGAGTGAGAGGGAGTGGGATTTCCGTCTCGCTCAAGGACAAACCAGGAAACATGGCTGCTCTGCTGCCAATATTCTGGTCAACGTCAACGTGGGATGGAACAGAACAAACCAGGTTACGAGGAGCTCGTTGACTCACAAGATAAAACAAATGTCTGTGCTTGAGGCACATGAAAGATCTCTGTGTGGACAGTTTAACCCAGGGAGAGTGGAGCCTCAGGGGACGGAGAGGCTTCAGTCCACAAGAGACTCTCTGTCTCAATAAAGACACTGACAGACATTCAGTGATAAACAGACATAAGAACAACAGGTGGTGAGAGTGTCTGCTGGTGGGTGGATCAGCAGGGCCCGATGATCTGTTTCAACTATTTTACTAACAAAATGTGTCTTTCATTTTGTCACAACTACTTGGGACATGTTGTCACTGTTGTTCTGAGGCTCCCAGACACAAGTGTGTTAAACACCATGTGAACTTCCACAGCTCCTAAACTGTGACAGACAAACCACATCTCCAGGGGAAAGGGGCGGCGTGTCACTAAACCTGCTTTTCAACACACAACAGGTGTTACAGTAGCACTGGAGTAAAAACTGGAATGTGTATGACTTCTAATGAACCTCTCTGTCATTAACTGTATACACCACTTGGCTTAAAAAAGCAGCAGGGGTTTAAATTTAAACATCTGCCAAAAGTGAGATTAAACCCTTTGACTCTGGATGGTGTTAGTGATAGTTAAGGAATGACTTCACAATGATGCCACCGTCATGTTCAGCAGTGTCAACAGCATCAGAGCAGCCCTGCATCCAGTGGATCAGTTCCACCTGGAGTGGGTTCCTGTTAATCACACTGATATCCCAGCCTCAGCTTTGAAAGCTCTGGAATTCTGTGTCTAGAGCCACAACAATTAATGAATTAATCAAACAATAATTGATTATTAAATTATTTGCCAACTATTTTGATAATCTAATAATCAGTTTGAGCTTTTTTTTTTAAAGAAAAAAAGTAAAAATTGTCTGATTTCAGCTTCTTAAATGTGAATATTTCTGGTTTCTTTGTTCCTTTAAGACAGTAAACCGGGTCTCTCTTCGTTTGTGGACAAAACAAGACATCAGGACGTCATGTAGTTTGAGAAACACTGATTGACCAAAAAACAAATTGATTAATTTAAATTTAAATAATCGACAGATGAATCAATATTGAAAATAATTGTTGCAGCCCTAGTTGTGTCTGTCTTGAATGTGAAGTTTCAATAGCTTGGTCGGGGCCACTTGTGTCCTCATGGTTGATGAATTCTGAAAAGTTAATAAAGCCCTTCTAATTGCTGGAGACTGTTTTGGAAGAAATGATTCTTTCTGTCCAAAGAAAAAGAAGGTGGCAACACACACACAAACACATACATACACAAAACAAGCCAGTAGAAGGTCAGTGAAAGTAAATCAGAACTAGTCTGTAGAGCAAAGAGAGGCGTACCTTGAAGGCATACTTGCGACTGATGTGGTCCTCGGGTCCCACGGGTGAAATGATATAGCTGGGCAGTGGAATACTGCCTAAGACTGACTCCTCTCTGCTGTCTGGAGGGGGGAGGAGGGGGAGAGGCGGGGGAGAGAAGGAGGGAGTAGATTATCAGGGTGAGAAAAGAAGGAGAGGAGATATGGGAGAGAGGAAGGAGCTGTAGTGAATAAATATCTCTCATCACCCACTAATTTCATCACTGCCTGCCACCACTATCATAACACACTCATGCCGTCATTCATACCACAGTGCTGTGCCAAGCGGTGTCACACAGCTGCAGCCGCTCGCCTACAACTGGATTGTACATTGTAAATATTTCTGTCATTTAACCTTTAACCCTTTAAAGGAATATGGCAACATTTTTTAAAATAAGTCTTGCCTCACTCCTGAGTCCGTGACAAGCAGATAGCCACCATCCTTTCCACTGTGTGTGCAGTAACGAGGGAGAGCCCATATCGCCTGTAATTAGCTTAGCTCAAACACTGGAAGTGTATGGGTAGTGTTAGCCTGTCTCCTCCTAAAGTCATCAGACACTCTTCAGCAACTCTAAACGGACCGATCTTCATCTCAGAGCTGACAAAACTCTCTGGTAAGACATCTTGAGCGGTCAAATGCCGTTAACGGGACGAGATCAGTCAAAATGGAATGTTCAAGCTAAGACGGTTTATTTTGGTTCAAGCTAGCTACATCGAGGGTAGGTTAGCTTCCTGTTTCAAAGTAAAAGCACTTCTGTATGTAAAGGGCAACAGGTGTTTTATTTTGTGAAAGTAACCCAAAGTGCGTTGGTCACAACAGCTAGCTTGAGTAGCGCCGAATTCGTCCGAACAAAATAGTAAACAGCTGGTATTTAGACAAATTAACGACACACTGCTGATCTAAACGGATACTTTCTAATCTAAACATGTTTGAAATGTCGATAAAGTGATATATTTACAGAGTTTAGAGCTAAAAGGAAATCAGCCTCTGATGCTGATTTCAGCTTGGGTAGGAGGCAGGCTAACACTACCCATACACTTCCAGTGTTTTAGCTAAGCTAATTACAGGTGATACGGCTCTATCTCCCTTGTTACTGCACACACAGTGGAAAGGATGGTCATGGACTCAGGAGTGAGGCAAGACACGAAAAAAAAATTGGCGTATCCCTTTAACCTTCAAACAGCTCTGAAGAAACAAAAACATCCCTCAGTGTGAAGGCCTGTCCTCACACAGAAACATCCAAACACAAACATCTTCCATGAGAACAGCTCTTTTCCTAATTAGTTCACACATCTATAAATAAAGATGTAGCTACCCAGTCTTCTTTGCACATGCACACTAGAATGTGTATGTGCAAAAGTGTATGTGTGTGTGTGTGTGTGTGTATGTGATCATTACCACACTGTAAAATGCCGTAACGGTATGAAAATATGTGTGCACGGCAGCTGTGCATGCTGAGGGGTGTGTGTGCGGGGAGGGGGGGGGGGTTGAGAGGTGATAAGGTGGCACTGTGGATTATTGGTTAAAAATAATTCAAGGACCTTTGAAGGAGACATTCCATAAATGGCGACCCTTTTTATCTGCTTCGCCCCCTCGACCTCACACACAAACACACACACACACACACATACAAAACACTGAGCAGACCAGACCACGACAAGTGGAGTCAGATTACATCCAAACAGAACAACAACTTTACCCATAAGGAAAGACACCAAGACCAGATCCTGGTGCTGGAACATGAACATGAACATGAGCTTTGTTCCAATCTACACCAATCAGCACTGACAGGTGAAGTGAATAAGACTGAACAACCGTCCATCATGGCTCCTGTTAGTGGTGGATAGATTAGGCAGCAGGTGAACATGTTGTCCTCAAAGTTGATGCGTTAGAATCAGTAAAAAGGTTCAGTGTGAGGATCTGATCCAGTTCTCCAAGGAGGACTGGGTCTCTCATGTGCTGCAGCTGCAGCTCTTGTGGGCTGGTCCCAGGTCTGCAGTGGTCAGGATCTATCTAAAGTTGGTCCAAGGAAGGAAGAGTGGTGAAGCGGCCACAGGCTCATTGATACACGTGGGGAGAGAAGGCTGGCGCGCGTGCTCCATCCAACACACCAGATACTGCTCAGACTGCTGCTTCTGACAGAAGGCTGTCAGGACACACAGTGCTGTGCAGTTTGTTGTGGATTTGACAGAAAAAGGGACCAACACAACATTAGGGAGCTGGTCATGATGTCATAACTGATCGGTCGGCTACATAGCTGAATAAAGTCATGTTTCTTTTTAGTGAAAATGAACTGACAGGGATGCAGAGCTGCTTTCCACAGGGGAGAATACAGATGATTTTATTTTTTCATTTTTGAAATCTTATCCTATATATCTGGTGATATTTTTATTCATTTAAATTTCCTGCATTATGACAGATAATGAAATACCCATAAATTTTTCTGCTTTATCCCAGAGCTGTCATTGCACCGAAGACTGCAATTTAAATCTAAAATACATTCAAATGACTCAATACTCTGTGCAATACTGTTTGCTGGTGCAATATCCTGTCACTGCAATATCTTTTTAGCGTTACTCTGCATATTCATTTACATAGTTGGTCTTTTTTTGTTTTACTGTTGTTTGTCTTTGTTTATACAGTTATATACAGCTCTGTATCTGAGAGTTTCAACCTACCAAAGCTGAACACAGGTCAGAGTATTTAGGTTTAAGATGCTGGTGACCTAGTTCCACAGTGATGGTCGCCTACAGAACCTATGGAGCAAGATTTTCACTTTTTTTTTCCTTCTTTATTCAAATAACTCCTACACATATATTCTTTGTTTGTTTCTTCTTTTATTTATCTGTGTGTTATGAATAGTATAATACTGAGGAAGTTTTTAATTCAGACGGTGGCTGCAGGGTAAGAGCTCTACAGCGCAGACAGAAGCCTCGATCGATAAAGGCAATAAGAAAACAACAAAGATGGCATGAAAAGGTTTGGCTGCTTGTGGAACAACATGAGATGAAGGGAGGGGATAAGTGGTGCTGCAGACAGATAAAGTGCGCTCGTGTTGAGAGGAGAAACCTTTGAACTAAACCAGAAAGATGGAGAGAAGGGAGGAAAAAGAAGCAACGCAGAATTGATTTCATCCTCTTGTGGAGGCGAGGAGGTGGAGGAGTGTGTCCCAGAGGCCTCGCTTAAGAATATGGAGATGAAAAGAAAAGGGCGTGAAGAGGCAGATAAAGACAGCTAAGGGATGGAGAATGATGGTGAGGTGTGGTGTACTTGTGTGTGTGTGTGTCCAGGTGAGAGACAGATCAGATTATCCCCCCCCCCCATCTAACTTCAACTGCTGCTCTGTATCTGTAAAGCAAATGTTCAGAAGCAAACAGAGGTAATGTGGATGTAATTTACACTGAAGGTACAAACTCAGCCTGGTGTTGTTCTGAATCACCAAGTGAAGAGGCTGGATGTTCAGATTATAGAACATTATATATATATATATATATATATATATTCCTCTCACTTATGCTTTAAATTCATAAAAAGAAAAGAAAAAAAATTGTATTCCTGTATGCACTTTTTGTATGTGTATGTATTTGAAAAATAGAAAAAAAAAAAAAAAAAAAAAAAAAAAAATCCTGTTGTTATGTCATTGTTACCATGGCAACCCCCCCCCCCCCCCACCAAAAAAAAAACAGAGAAAAGAAAAAATAAAGTTGAAAATTAGATAGTAGCAAATGGCTAGCACAGTTAGCATCCTCTGTTTGTTTATGTTGAAAATGCTGCCTCTCGCTGTCATTCTGTACTGTCATTGTTTTGGGTCTGTTTAGCCCCGCCCTCCATCCCCACCAGTCGATATGATTGGTTCCTCCAGGTATGAAACTGAGTCAGTGTTTCTGAGACTGTCACTGGTTCATTGTAGATCAAGGTGGAAACACTCAGTCATTATTCAGAGTGATCAACTCACTCATGGTGAGGGAAAATATCAAAACAACCAACAATTCCACTTTAGGAATTGCACTTTTACCACAGCGACACTAGTATGACAGAGATTCAACCTCTACAGCTGCACAGATGTTCCTTGACTGTATGGAAATGGGAGGTTTGTGCTTGATCCAAATACATGACTCACACTCACCTTTGTAGTAGAAAAGACAGAAATCAGCCAGGACGAACCATTTCCTCTTCCAAAGACGCATCCCAGAGCTGTCCTGCAGAGAGAAAGAGGGGAAGAGAGTATAAGCAATGAAAGAATGAATAATTGGAGAGATAACAAGAAAGACTAGACAGAGAACATACAAAGGCAGAGAAAGAGCAATGAGAATGATGATGGGAGAGTTTGAAAAGTGAAGAGACAGCGAGGGGTAGAGATGAGACAGCAGAGGCAGGGGAGGGGGGGGGGGTGATGAGGGGAGGAGAGAGGAGGAGGGGAGCAGGGACAGAGAGAATGAAGAGGAGAGAGACAGAGGGTGGGAGACATGGTTTGTCCTGTTCTCCGGCTGGCTGAGCCCGGCCACCGCTGCTGCTTTACTGCCCATTTCATCTTTTATGTTCTCTGGCTGCTAATGGAGCCGCTGGAGGAGCAGAGACCATACAGGAGGGATGAAATCACCTCAAACACAGATCTGTGGAGCCACAGCACTGTGACCCAGTGTGTGTGTGTGTGGGGGGGGGGCAAGAGGGGGTAAATAGCTTCCTGTTCCTGGTCCTGACAGTGTGCATCTGTGTGTGTAGTTGTTACCATTTCTGTATGCGCACAAGTTTATAATGCACATCTATGTGCACTGGTGGCCGTGCAGAGCACTGTGTGTGGATCTGCACGCTGCACCTGTGTATCTGTCTGTGTGTACGTCTCTGTGTGGTCATCAAAATGTAATTGCTTCGCAGTAACATCACTCACTATTTGTCTGGTGTGGGGCCGAGAGCTGTTCAGTGGGACGGTGCCAACCTCGGATCGCTTTAAATAAACACACAGTCTCCAGTAATAGCCTGTCTGTGATCAACAGCAGGTGCTCTATATTGCCAAACCCCCCAAAAATAAATCAACAAAAACTCAAAGTAGGCCATCGGAGGAAAAGAGCTGGAACTCATCCATCTGTGTAGAAGAGACACTAGCAGACCAGACAGGAAGGGACCTGATCAACCCATTCACAGTCTAGAATATCAGTGTCAGACTTCAGCTGTGTCGCTACATCGTCTGACAAATTCAGCAGAATACCTGTATTCTAAATAATAATCAACATGCATCATAAACATCAGATCATGCTACTCACTTAAGGCTATGAAGAATAGCTCTTTAGATTCATCCATCAACAGATCACTTTTTGAAGGATCTTTAACATATATATTGCCTTCACGCCCCAAAAATGTGAGAATTGAGAAAAAATCTGTAATTTCCAGACTCCGTAGATTGAAATCCACATGGTTTTATGAGCTGTTCCCTCAGTTGTCTTACAGTGGTGTAACTAGGACTTGAATTTGCATAATCCCACCCCCTCTGAACTGTCAGTCAAATATCACAACTTTTGAGGATGTCAGAAAGGAACCTTTTTTTATATATATACACAGTATAGACACAGTATATTACAAAATGCAGTACATAATCTGGTAGTGGAAATTTCAGTCTTTGCTTTATTAGTTTAGACTCCTCTACATGATGACATTCATCATTTTCATATTGTTTTTAATGTATGGATCCAGCAGCAATCATCGGATTGTTCTGGTGAACTAAAATAAATGTTTTCAAGCTGAAGCTCTTATCTGTCATGTGGACCCAGCCTGCTGTAGACAGACTCTGTCTTTGTGCAGATTTACATGTTATTTCAGTCACACTGCTTCCCAACAGCAGGGTTCTTGTAGCCAGGAGTCAGTTTACTAAAACCTCACTATGACGTTGCTCACTGTGCAGAACACACCACACCTCTACAGCTTTATGTGGATAACATGTTGAATCTCTTTGCTGTTTTCTGTAAAGCTGCGTATCATATGATGAGGTCAGAGTGTTGACGTCCTCACCTGTTTGTACAGCCAGCCTCGGACCACCACAGGGACATTGGGATTCCTCTTAATGGCCTGTTCTCTCTTCCCAAAGCTGTGCACCCTGCCACTGGAGCGGGAGCCCTGCACACACACACAGACAGGTGGAGCAGGTTTTAATGAGGTGGAAGAAAACAGAGTGTACATAAACATTCCTTTCCCCTCAGCTGTCAAGTGTCATAATGACATTTACATACACACACCAATTATTCAATCAAAACATGTGCTCACTATGTTTTTTACACATAGTTTGCTCAGTAGCCATTGTTAGCATTTAGATGCAGTGCTAAAGCTAATCTTATCCACCTTTTTCCAAACGGCTCTAAGCCGGTTTTACTCTTCTGGTGGAATTGTATGTTTATGTTTCCATGGTTTCAGTAGTCGCAGTACATGCATGGATTTTTTTTTCTCAAAAAATCAAAATCTGTAAAGCATGAATCATCACACCAGCAATGGATATCACACAGATGGACATCCATTGTTGAAAGCTAGCGTTAACAGATCCATGTGTTTACCGCAACTACAGTATGACACATGGATCTATTATAATACATCTATGCTATGACAACTCCTGACACCATGGAAATGTAAACGGAATAGAATAGAATAGAATAGAATAGAATAGAATAGAATAGAATAGAATAGAATAGAATAGAATAGGGGTCCATCCTCCTCCTCTGGTGTCATTAAGAGAGAACCCCCCCCAAAAAACAAACAAACAAAAACACACAGGTAGAAAGAGCACAATCAACAGCACTATATTCATATTCAATAAATACACTCTTAGAAATAAAAGTGCTATGTAGAACCATATAAGGTTCTTCGGCTTGTCCTCATAGGAGAACCTTTATTGGCTCCAGGTAAAGGGTTCTACCTAGAACCATCTGTGAAAGGTTACACCTAGAACCCCCAATGAGAGGTTCTACAAAAATCCCTTTTATGGCGTATTGGTTTCACCCAGAAGCCTTAAGGTGTGTTCACACCGGACCTTTTATTTTTGTCGCTATTGCTCCAAAAAAAACGCTCCGACGCTCAGCTGCAGTCACTCGTCAATTTAACACAGAGCCGCAGACTCGCATTTTCGCTTTGATGACGTCATGCCCACTGCCATGTGTCTCTGTTTACACCAGCATTACGGCAGCCAATCAGCGCTGAGTGACGAGCGACTGACGGCTGGAGCGTTGGGATTTCTCATCTCGAACGACGGGAGCGACTCGAGTGAAAAAACGCTCAATCGCTGTTGTTCCGAGCCCCAGCGTTTTTTCGCCTGGGCGATAAAACGCTCAATCGCTCACTTGCATTGACTCAACATGTAAACTCATCGCTCGTTCTGAAAACAAAATGTCCGGTGTGAACACAGCTTAACTGGGGGTTTCATCCAGAAAATATCCGACTTCTTACGGCTTCACCCCCACACAGGGAGTTCCACCAAGAACCCTTTTACTGGAACCCTTAGTGTTACCAAGAACCCTTGAAAAACCATTTCTTTGGGGAAGGGGTTTTTAAGGGTTCTCTGGATCAAAATGGTTCTTACTGGAACCCTTAAGAACCCTTGAAAAACCATTTCTTTGGGGAAAGGGTTTTTAAGGGTTCTCTGGATCAAAATGGTTCTTACTGGAACCCTTAAGAACCCTTGAAAAACCCTTTCTTCGGGAAAGGGTTTTTCAGAAGCAAACTGTTCCAGGTAGAACCTCAGCCCTTGTAGAAGAACACTTTTGGAACCCTTATTTCTAAGAGTGTATACCAAAGAGCTTGTGTATTTATTTTTCAGTGTGGAGCAGAAGCTGACAGCTCTCTAGGTCACAGTATTTTTTAATTTTTGGAAATAGTCAGTCTGTCTAACTTACCATATTTTTCTGCTCCAACTGTTACATAATTACAGCCATTATATGTGCACAGCCAATTTTCCACTGGACCTCAGTGACAGCACCAGCCGTGGTTGCTATGACATTTGTCAGCCTCTGAAGACTATCATGTGGGAGGTTAGAAAAGTGGGCTCTGACCTGCAGATCACTGATTGGACGGCCACACAGACACCAGCTGAAAGTTCTGGGCAGTGAACCTGAACGGCTGCCATCAAAGAGAGGCAGGCAATAACTCCCAGAGTGCTTCAGTGTCACCAATAACAGACTCTGGGGGTGTTGGGTGTTTCTGACTGTGGAAGTCAAAAGCTCAGCGTTTATGATGAAGCCGACTTTTCAGCAGGAAATTTCTTCACATGTGTCTGGTTGGAATGTTTCAGCTCAGGTTTCAGCCACATTGTAAAGGTCAGTATTTAATCACTGTAACCAGGGTCTAGACACTAATTCTGTTAATCATCATCATCTATTATCACAAACTGCTGATCTTGTAAATACAACATCTTATTCAATAGTTGAGCAGTGAAGGATTCAGCACTACACTAGGAGGAGGGGAAACAAGGTGGTGAACACCTGAACTTAACAGGAAGGACAGATGGCTTCAGATACAATGAAAGACTTTATTTTTCATCTGAATGTGAAATCCCTTGTGATGCATACGTTGACTGACTGAAAACATTTGAACACAATGTAGAGAAAATTCACCTAGACACAGGAGGAATACACACTTTACATAGAAAGGCTCCAGACGAATCTGAAGCTTCAGAAGTTGAAAACAGAAGTTTTAAAGTCGTTCTTCACATGAAAAGTTCAGAAAGTTTTGAAGAACAATTTGAACTCAAACTACATCTCCGCTCAGTTTAAACATTTTTCATCTGGCACAGACGATATAAGAGAAAATGGACCTGAACATGTGAATTCATCTTTTCACAGTGTCTCCCCCTCACTAATGAGAAACCAGACTGCTGCCCTGTCTTCTAGGACACAGCTCTCAACGTGGGACCTGCACACCCTCATTCCACCTGTTAGCACAATGACAGAAACATCTACGGTCACATGTTGTATCAGATTGTGCTCTGTGGTCCAGTATGTTGTGTGTGCATGGCCTTTCCTGACTAGTTCTCTACTTTTTTATTTATTCCTTTTTTGTAGAAATTGTAAAGTGACCTTGGGTTTCTTGAAAGGCACTAGATAAATTGAAGTTCTTACTATTATTATGTTTACAAGTAATTATTGTTTCTAGATAGATAGATTCCAGATAGATAGATTATTCTTGGTAAGATTTTGAGTTTTTGCAGTGTAGATAGATCTTTATTCCGAAGAATATTCCTCTGCCAGGATGCTCCAAAAGAAAATGTACAAAGAAATAAATGGAATACAAGAGGAAATATATGATAAAATACACCCTACAATGTCTAAAAACAATAAAATATACACTATTAGTGCAAAGGGAACAGCCTAACCATCAATTAAATACAGTGCTACATAATTTGAATAGAATACATCATTTAAATACAATATAATACTAGTGCAAAAGGGCCAAAACATAATTGAAAAACAAGCTATGTTATTGTGTTTTGGGTATTACTGTTTATGTTCACCTCCCACCAAAGGTGAGTCATGTCAAACATCAGTCAATACAAAGATGACTGGGCTCTATTAGCAGTGTTAAAGTTGGCTGGCTGCTGTAAACACCAGCCAACATACACTGTGCATATATTCATGAAATCTCATTACACCATCCTCTGTTCTGAAGCCTTTGAAGACAGGCAGCTCCCCCTGGCACCGCATGTACACACACACACACACACAGCATACAGCATACAGCCACCTCCCTCACACTGTTATCATAATAAAAGATTTGGTGTGACGGCTGTGAGTGTGTGTGCATGGACTGGCAGCAGCACTGGGAGCCGTTCACAGCTGGAAAACAGCAAACACACTCACTAATTAGAGCCAGGCTGGTTAGCCAAGCATGATGCAAACACAGAGACGCACACACTGTCACACTGAGTCCCTCATCTGGAAATATACGTCCACGCAGATCTCATACTGTATGTTTGTCTCTGCAAATATGTGTGTGTGTGTGTGTGTGTGATGCAGTGGTCTATTTTTAGGCGGAGGGTAACGCTGTAGAACAGGCTGTGGTCCGGCTGCAGAGGAGACACTGTGTGTTGTGTGTGTTGTGTGTGAGCCACTCAGGGAGGACAGTAGCTATTTGTCACAATATGGCTCACCATCAGACAAACCTAAAAGCCTTAAGAGCCCTGGGACCTGGGGGTCGCCGGTTCAAATCCCCAGTCTGTTGAGAATTATCTGGGAGAGAGAGGCAATAAACCCCCCCCCCCCCCCCCCCCCCACCCACCCAGGAAAGGGTTTGAGGTACTTAGGATAAACATCTAATCCCTGCCTCTTCAAGTGGATGTGATCAGCTGAGTGTAGAGGAACAGCAATCACTTAAAGGTATAATACGTAGGAATTCCCCCATCTAGCTGTGGTTGCATATCTGAACGTATTCTTGATGTTGCGTTCAGGTGAAATCGGACAGAAGTCAGACAGACAACAGACGCTGCATGTAACAGGATAAACAAAGCCTCTATGTAAACAAGTGTTCCACCAGCACCAGGCTAAACAATACAGGCCTGACAATATGTTGTCATGGTGATGTCGTATTGTTTTGCCGTCTTTCTCTCGTCCAGTAAAATAACATCTGGTTGGTTTGCCGACGGCGTCACTCAGGTGTCTGACTGCACCTGAATGCACCATCAGAGCCTCCGTCCTTCCTCACACTACACAGTGGTGACAGTTTTAACAGGCGCTGTCTGGAAAACTTTCTCCCCGAGCCGACAGCTCCGCTCAGTTTCCGTGGTTACCTACAGTCACGCTGACACTCAGGCTGTGTCCGAAATCACCCACTAACCACTACATAGTGCACTATATAGTGACCACGCCATTTTGTAGTGGTGTCCGAATGTTGAGTGATGATTAAATACTCACTATATAGTGCACTGAATCTATCCCACAATTCACCGCGAAATGTAGTGAGCATCCGATGGTCACTAACCGGTCGCAGATCGCCGCTACCCCACCAGCCCAGAGCAACCATGGATGTATGAGAGCAACCGGTGTAGCTACCAAATAAATGCAAGTAGTGCAGCAGCAACCTCTTAATAAATGTGTCCAGGCTGCCAGAGTTGTCCACAGACTACCAAAACAAACGCCAGAGCAAATAGCGAGGCTAATCTCTGTTAGCCCGTCTATGGGCTTTTGCATTATACGTTAGCATTAAGCTAGCATTAGCGGCGGTTTATGCTTTGTTGTGACACACTGGCTGTGTGTGTTCTGAACGTTGTTTCAAACTGTGTGGGTTTGATTGAACATTTTTGATGCTTAAATATATGTTGCCACTTAATATATTGCTTTTTATAGTGGTAGTATGCACACGTAGGTCTATGCTACACCAGCTGTTACCATGGTTGTATCCATGGTACCTGAACCAACATTATGATCGCGGTCGGAACGTTTTAATTACGCGACGTAATACGTCATTAACTGTGCGGCGGAGTAGTGTCCGAAAGTGTTTTTTTAGTCCACTATATAGTCCACTATATTGAACTCACTATATAGTGAGTAGGCAGTAGGGAATGAGTGAGTGATTTCGGACACAACCTCAATGTAAAAAATGATGCAACATGGCCGCCAAGGTTCGGTGCGTTGCACACTTGTATGTGTAACGACTTGTAACATCTCATTCTAAGGTAGGAGAAAGCTTTCCTTTGTATGTGGGTGTGATTCAACTATAGTGAAATACATATTTATGAAAGACATATTAGATTTTTGCTGATAAAAAGACAAATAAGTTACACACTGGACTTTAAAGAATGATTTATAGCCTACATTTGATACGATTTTGATAATTGATGAAAATCATATGTCAAACAAAGAATTCCAACATTTCATGGTTCAAGTTTCTCATTTTGCTTTGATCAATACAGCAACTCTTGGACCTCAGCCAGGTGGAATATAATAGAATGTTTTGTTAGTTAGGTTTTTTTTGCAACATTTCAGTGTGTTTTTTCCAGGTTGAAGTTTTGGCACTTACATTTTCATCAACGAGGGGTGAAGAGCTCTAATCATAAGTTTCCTCAAGACAACATCCAGACTGTTAAAGGGATAGTTCACCCAAAATTCAAATTTCACTCATTATCTACTCACCCTTTCAGTGTGTTCCTTTTTTCCAGGTTGTCCATATAAGTTTGAATGGACACCACTTTTCTTCACATTTTCTGTAATGTCCTTCAAGCCCCCCATGAGAAATTGGTAAAAAGTCTATATTTTAAAGAGCTCCCAGTGTTTTGGTTCACTACTCTCCTTGTGTCAGTGCAATTCTCATGTGATTTGTACTGACCGACGGGACAATTTCTCATGTCAGGGCTTCAATACAAGAGGGACATTACAGACGAGCAGTATGGAGGTATTTAGATGTTTTTTGGTGTGTCTTTTTGGACAAAGAAACCTGGTGTCCATTGACAATCATTATATGGACAAATACTGCTGCGTGGACCCCCCCGTAACTCAGAGAAGGAACGGAGGACTCTGAAAATTCTCACAGCTCTTAGTTGACATGAGGGTGAGGAGATAATGAGTGAAATTTGAATTTGGGGTGAACTATCACTTTAAGGAGGAGGTTAGTTATAAATAACTTATCTTCTACATTGAAATGAAAATAAGAGCTGGAATAAGTGATACGTAAATAACAAAGAGCTTTTTAAAAGCGTGCATCTTCAAATGAAGTTCGATTTTCCCCTTTTCCTACAGTCTAAGTCGGAACAGTCTCAACCATTTTCATAATAAACAATGTCAGCACATTTTTACAATAGAATAGCTTTAATAGCTCCCTATCTCTTCAATTCCCTTTTACATATTCACATTTATCTCTCCCACTCGTCTCTCCCCCTGGCTGGCAGCATCACGTATTCACCCTACAGGAAAGATTTACCAGTTCAAATGGAAATGTAGATGTTTTACTGGACCCACAGACCCTCCAGTCCTGCCACTGGCCAGGCGGAGAAACTGCCTAATTCAGGACTTTGAAGGTCAGGGTCAGGAACACAAAGTGATGAGAGGGCAAAAATCTTTAAGCAAGATTTCAGCACGCATAGCCTCCCACTTGTTTAACCAGGGGAATCTAAAGTTCACCACAGGCTGAAAAGGAATTCTGAAAGTAGAGCAGCAGAAACAAAAAGCTGCTGCAGGTTTGATGGTGTTTGGCTATTGTCTATCTGACAAAATCAACAAATGGATCAAATCAAGACAAAGACTGAGCTGTGATTTCAGCAGGTACAACACTCAAAGAGAAACCAGAGAAAGAGAGAAAGAACATGGCAGCGGTCCGACATGAAGCAGAGGCAGTCGGGTCAAAGAATAGAAGCTCAGCAGGCTCTCTACAGCTGAGCTGCAGGACACACGTCCCTCTCACTTCCTTTGCTCTCTCACACAGCTCAGCTCAGCCTTCTCCAGGGATTGGAGAGCATTCGGCTTTTATTTCATTCCAGCTGCAGAATATATCCGACTTAAAGGGATAGTTCACCCAAAATTCAAATTTCACTCATTATCTACTCACCCTCATGTCGACTAAGAGCTGACTAATGCGCAGCAGTATTTGTCCATATAATGGTTGTGAATGGATACCACTTTTCTTGGTCCACAAAGACACACCAAAAAACATCCAAATCCCTCCATACTGCTGGTCTGTAATGTCCCTCTTGTATTGAAGCCCCGTCATGAGAAATTGTTCCGCCGGTCACTATCCCTTTAAATTAGAGGCAGGTCTTTATGTCTACCTCCCTCCGTTTGATGCTGTATGATATGTAGAGTTGGTCATAGCTGTTAGAATGAAGCCTTGTTACTGATATCAACTCTCTCTCTGCTCCGTGTGTCTGGTGTTTGAGTTAATCCTCTGCCTCCTTCACTAAAACATGGATCATATCATTAATGAGAGGAATTTACACTGATCTCACCTCCTCTGCCTCCCTGCAGCTACTGAGCAACACTCCACTGAGAAATACCATCAGTCAGTCAGGTACATCTACAACCATAAGGCCGGCTCTATTGTTGCATCCAGCCTCACCTTAAAGGAGAATTCCGGCCATTTTCAAAGTAACGCTCTACAGCTCTAGATCCCCAAGTGCGATCATAGGAAAAAATCAGAGACAAATACGTGCAGACTAACACTGCAGTTAAACAGCAGAGCAATGGGGCAGTTCTTCTAACTCTACATAATGCTCAGTATATCACTACACATGCTTTGCAACATCCACCAGTTCTTTACCACATAACACTGTGAGTGTGAATAACTCTGTTAATATGAGAGAGCAGTGTTAACGTGTGTTTTAGCTCTGTTTACTCTAGCTTCCAGGGTAGACCTTACTAGTCCACTGTCGAGCTTAGGACTGTTTTCATATCAACAAAGACAGAAACATGAGGAAAACGTGCTTTTTTGGATCAGAAAAAGCCGTTATATTCATATTGATGCATTTTTCCCTCCTCAATCCATGTTTTCCTTTCCTTTGTTGATATAGAAACAGTAACAAAGTTGACTAGTAAGGTCTGCTCTCTCATATTAACAGAGCAGTCAGGGTTGTGTGGTAAGGAACTGGTGGATGCTGCAAAGCATGTGTAGTGATATTTTGAACATTATCTAGAGGCCAAAGTCGCTGTTAGAAGAACTGCCCCATTGCTTCACTGTTTAACTGCAGCGTAGCGCAGCAGGAGCAGAGCTCGGTCCGGGCTGCACAGATTTTTCTCCGATTTTTTCCTATAGTCGCACTCGGAGACCTAGAGCTGTAGAGTGTTACTTAGGAACTGAGGAATTCTCCTTTAATGACTACAGTTTCAGGAGTCTCAGTATGAAATACTTATCCAATCACTGACCAACAAAACAGTGACTCATCACTTGTTGTGAAGTCTGTTGGTTGAAATGCTTAAAGCACCAGTGAATGTTAAAGAGCCGATAAAGCTGAATTCCTAAAGGCAGCCTGGGATCCAGGAGGATCTCCTGACTGACGCTGACTGTAATACATCCCACAGACTCTGTGCAGACTGATATGAACAAAACATCACAGAATGCAGCCAACCACAGAGAACAGGAGCCTCAGTACTCCTTCTGATGTTGTGTTCGAGGTGGAATGAATGTGACTTACTCAAAATGTGGATTCGTTTCTTGATGCAACAGCAAAGGGGGACACAAATGACTCATCCTTCCACTGAGACAGGAATTCTTTTGTTAAGATTTTTTCTTGCCAGAACGAGGCCTCTGCACTATTTTTTTCCTGCTGTTTGAAGGCAGGGGTGATGAGCCAGATCACCAGGGAGGGCTCTGGCCGGGGAAACGCCAGGCGCGCTAACGGCAACGGGCCGTTGTGATGGATGCCCTGTCATCTCTGCTCCACGCCCGATGACACATGTTCAATCTCAGTCCCACGGCACCTGTTGATAGGGCCGGATGAGATTTCATGCCACTGTGGAGCTGTGTATGTGGTGCATGCGACTGAGTGAGGAGGAGAATGACATATAGACTGAACAGAAGCAAAGTGACAAGGAGAAGCAGCGGGCCGAGGAACATGAGAGGAAAAGTGAATAAACAAGACAGGAAGAGAGGCTTCTCACTTCCTGTCTATACCGACTGTGAGTAACCGAACCTACATGAGATCTGCAGCCACAACTCAAATTAAAACACTTCAGTTTTTGAACTCGGTGAGACACGAGAAACGTTAAAGGGATAGTTCACCCAAAATTCAAATTTCACTCATTATCTACTCACCCTCATGTCGACTAAGAGCTGGGAGAATTTCCTGGGAGTCCCGACATGAGAAATTGTTCCGCAGGAAGAGCAGTGAACTGAGACACTGGGAGCTTCTGCTACAAACAAGCTTCAAATATAGACTTTTTGGGGGGCTTCAATACAAGAGGGACATTACAGACGGTTCGTTTTTTGTTTTTTTGTTTTTTCTCTATGTGAACTAATGTTTTCTGTTGGACTTTTAATTCTGAATGACCTGGCCAAAATAAAGACATTTCTTTCATTCAGACCAGCAGTATGGAGGTATTTGGATGTTTTTTGGTGTGTCTCTTTGGACCAAGAAAAGTGAGACCCTTCACAACCATTATATGGACAAATACTGCTGCGTGGACCCCCCGTAACTCAGAGAAGGAACGGAGGGACTCTGAAAATTCTCACAGCTCTTAGTCGACATGAGGGTGAGTAGATAATGAGTGAAATTTGAATTTTGGGTGAACTATCCCTTTAAGGCTCCAAAACAAATCTAATTGTGTCTTGTCTATTGTTGATGTCACCATCAGCTGATATTGAAATGCAACTGGCTCATATCAGAGTTGAAATCAGTCATTTAGCAAATCTGACATGAGCCACATTTTGACTCTAGCATGAAAACCTGCAGAGTGAATAAACCTGATGAAATCCCAAATATTGCCACAGAGGAACAAAGATGGAAGATTTCACTTTTTTTTTTGACTGAACTGTTGAACTATAACTTGATCCGTTCATCACTGAGGTTTACAACACAATGGAAAGTTCAAACAGTACCTAGCTGTAATAATTGTCAAAATAAGGACTGATGACATTTGAATAGAGCTCAAATGCTGTTTAAAAGCCAGAGGAAAAGAAACAGTCAGCACTGAGCCAACTCTAAACACAGACATGGTGGATTTTAACCCTTGGCCGTCTTGATCATAAGTTATCACACCAAGACGTAGCTGTCAGACAGCTCAGCTCCCAGCTGCTGCAGATGTCTGCTGTACTGCCTCAGTCAATCACTGAGTTTTAAAGTGTGACTGCTTTATCTGGTGTTTTTTAGTGCTTGTTATGAGGGATGCTGGTAAAAAACATCCTGGGCCCGTATTCCTAAAGGTTCTAAGAATCCTCTCAAAGAGCTCCTATCTTAACCTAAAAATTCCTAGCAAGGAATCTTAGCTTAGGAGTGATTCCAGGACACTCTCAGAGAACTCTTAGCAAGGAGTGGACAGAAACTCCTATCTTAGTGAGGAGGTGTGGTTGACCCCCGTTGCTAGGGATGAGTCATCATTTCAAACGCTGTGATTGGTTGATCCTGAAAAGTTAGATAAAGAGGCGGTGTTCAGCTCAGTTGGTAGAGCAGTCCTATCCTGTATAGCATTCCCCCTCTTTCTGCCTCTTCCTGTCTCTCTCTCAATTGATCTGTCAATTTAAGGCCAAAAAGCCCAAAAAATATGCTTAAAAAAAAGCTAGGTAAAAAATATACTTTTGGTCATACTACTACAAAGGATGGACCCTCAAATCGATAATCATATAATCTAATCTTATCAGACTGTAATTGTAAAAAAAAAAAAAAATTCACGTAAAAGAAAATATCTTTTAAATGAATAGTGAGCTATACTTTAAAATTATCGTACAAAATGTGTGAAAACTTGCATAGTATTCACACAGTGAAACTTATATTTATTTGCTTATATTCATTGCCATGCTAGTAATTTTTGAACTTTCAACATTTCAACTCAATTTAACGAGGGTAAAATGGTTCAGCTTTCATCACTGTCTGTGATCGCTGACCGGCCGACAAGAAGCAGTGTTGGTTGGCTTTAAAATCTACCACAAACCAGCAATGGAGAAGAAAAGAACAAGGAAACCCAAGTGGACAGAGGAACAGGAACAATCTGTAGCCTTTCATTAATTCACTGTCGTCCAGTGTTTGGAGAATATCTCTCCTGCCTCTCCTGTCCACCATGTTGTCCTCTGCTTAGGGAACTCCTAAGCCACTAAAAGTCCTCTTCGCCGCTCTTAACAGATCCCACCTTAGGAGCTCTCTTAAGAGCTAGGATGCTTTAGGAATAGCTTTTATCTTTACTAGGAGCTACTCTTAACTTTTGGAGGAAATTCTAAGAAAACATCATGATTCTAAGAATTTTCTTAGAATTTGGCCACTAGGAGCAACTCTTTACACTAAGAATCTTTAGGAATACGGGCGTCTGGATTGCAAGTTATGAAGGAAACAGTCAAAACAGAGGTTGTCAGCAGTGTCAGCTCCCATAGCCTTTAGTACAACTCTGACTTTGAATTGGCTACATATCTGCCCAGTAATCCAAGGAGTCAAGGAAGAAACTGACAAAATCTTACAAGTGAACCCTCCATTAGACCCACTGATATTACTGAGAGCTAGACCTAAAGCAACATGTAGTTCAGACTGATTGCTAAGAAAATGATAACTGTCAACAGGAAGGATCCAAAACCACAGACCATAACTCAGACTGAAAAGGGCTGAAATGGAGAGAAGGACTGGAGGTCTGAAAATTGATGCTTTTCAACGGTTCAACTGTATGACTCTGTATGATCTGGATGACTGATGGAGGAATATGGGTTATTATGTAAGATGGTTGTGTTGTGTGATTGATACTGTATTGCTGTAATTCCCCTTGGTACAAATATATATTTTCCATGTGACTGTGGTATTTCTATTGCATTCTTTTTACTCATTCATTTTAATTCGTAGGGTCCTATGTCAGTGAATGGTTCGTTTTGTGGAAAAATGTAAATATCTAAATACGTATCTAGTTTTAAAAAAACACTTTTGAATCTGCTTCATCTGGTGAGATCAGTGGTTATAATCACCAGGGCAACATCCCACAATACTCAGCGACTCCCTAAATGCTTCCTCCAGGGCAGCAGAGGCTACATATACCAGTGGTACTCATAGGCGGCCCCATGCAGGCCAGCTGTAGCCTAGATTGTTAAATGTTTTTTCATTACACTTTGATTCCTGATATGTTTGCCAAAGGACTCTATGGAGGTGCTGATTTGATTTTTTGTTAAACTGATTGCTGAACTGAACATTTGGTTTGATTTTTAGCATGCTTCATTTTTAACTCCCTCCTAAGATATATTTTGGTTCCATGACAGGTGTTGTTTCTTGTTTTATTCAAATATTTGTTTCAATTTTGTCAAAATGGAAATTATATTTTATCTAAGTGCATATTTTTGTTGTTGACTTGAATAAAAAAGACATATTTTGAATATTACAGTACAGTATATCACATGTGGCCTGACCGACCTCAATAAAACGACCTTTGAGTCATTGAAAAACATTGTGGCCCTTGAAGATTTGTATTTGAGCACCCCTGCTACAGTATATGCTGTAGTGTGGATGCTATCTGCACATGAGGCCATGGAGGAGCAGGAGAGGACAGCTGGACATTTGAGAATATCGGTGTTAACTGAGGTCAAACAAGAGCAGGATGAAGTACTAAACTAAATGCATGACTTGATGTTTATTCACCGTTTTAAAGGTGAGTGTGTTTGCGAGCCGAGGCACCTCAGGCTGGATTCCCCGCTGTTTAAAGAGCCTGATGTGAGAGACGCAGCTGTCGGCTTCAGGGCACGGACGCTGTCAGAGGACTGGGAAGGTCTGTGGCTTTGGCCCAGCTCATTAAAACACTGTGCTGTGTTTAACATTTTAACAGCAGTTACCACATTAATCCATTTGACTTCACCCATCAAAACAATTAATGTTAGCAACCAAGAGCACGCTGAGCAGACTGTTAATGCTCTGCACACTATCTGAAGTTTGCTGTGCAGGAAAGAGGGACGGTTGGAATGACACGAAGGGTCTGAGCAAACAGTTGGTAACTGATTTAATGTCAGAGCAAAGAGTTCTCTTTACTCCGCTCTCTTTTGTCTTCTTGAACCAACATTAAAGGGATATTTCAACATTTTGGCAAATTGGCCCATTGCCATAAGCCCTAGAGTCTCGGGAGTAGGTTTGTTACCTTTAAAGGAGTCATCACCCGGAAATCGCAATTTCTCTTGTTAAAACATGCATATTGGTGTTTGACCTCAGTTGAAACTTGCCTGAAAAGCTGGAGTTTGAAAGCGGCGCCGTTTTTTCGCTTTGGCTCTTTTTCCGAACAGGAATAGCACACAAGGGTGTGCCTTCCTAAAGCAGGAGATTTTGATTCTGCTCCTACGGTGACCTCACCGTGGAGGCTACTTGCCTCTTTCACCACCCAACCCCGCCCCGTCCGCTACCTGAAATCGCCGAAGCGGTACCAGGGGGCTGTTTATGTTTTGGAGTCTGCATGCAGGCAAGCCCCCCCCCCGGCTCTGTCCTTCCTGCGGCGAATCAACGCGTGCCTCATACAATGCACATCCGGACCAGTCAAAACCTCACGCGTAATCTCGCGTGATAAAGTCGCGGTAGGAAAAAGGGTCAGAACAAGCTCAATGTTTGATTAAAATTTTTTTTTTTTTTTCTAATAAGTTTTACGAATTGATCCAAAGCGATCCAAGGGGGGCTGGATACGTAAAAAACCAGGTTATGACTCCTTTAATTGTTGGTGCAAGCTATTTTTCAATCAGCGGGGCAGAGATAAAAAAAACTGTGCAGCTAACGCTATGGAGGCATATGGTATTCCCACCTTTCCCTCATCAAACTCATCTAATACAGAATCCAACAACTCCAAAACACTCTAGTGGACAAGTTGTGAGCTGCACATTCACCACACTATGAGATAATAACACAACGTTACCACACAGAGTTGTTGTATTTGCTTCATGTGTCATAATATTACATAATTATACGTTATTATCTCATAGTGTGGTGAATGTGCAGGTCACAACTTGTCCACCAGAGTGTTTTGAAGTTGTTGGATTGTGCATTTAGTTTGATGAGGGAAACATGGAAATGCCATTAGTGTCCATAGCGTTAGCTGAGCAGCTTGTATTTCTGCCCCACCGATCGAAAAACATGTTGCACCTACAATTAAAGGTAATGAACCTACTGCTACGACTATAGGGATCATGACAATGGGTGAATTTGCCAAAATGTTGAAATATCCCTTTAAAATGTAACTGACTTCTCCAAGTCAGTGATTGTGGATCATCAACATGAACACATGTTCACAGGCTTGACAGAATCACATAGAGGCTGACACCCCGTGTTTCAGATACTAAACATAAGTGAAATACTTCACAGCACAGTAAAATGATGATGAACCTCCTACACACACACACACACACACAGGCTAACCTTGGAGCCAGTGTTGGTGTCCACAGTGGAGGAGGTGATGGTGGTGGAGGCCTCGCTGATGGTGGTGCTGGACAGCTGCTCACCTGCAGGTTTGGACATCATGCGAGCACCCTGCGGCCTGGCACAGAGAGACAGAGGGTAAACACACTTTACAGCTCAAAAAAAGGTTCAAGAGAAAAGACAAAAGTTCTAGAACTGATTTCAACTCTAAACTGACTCTTAACCTTGAGCTACATCAGCCAAAAGTAACGTTCTAACTTATATCAGACCAGAACCACAACGATGACGATACAAATATAGAATTAAAACAACAGCTTCCTGTTGTTTCAGTGTTTCTATCAGGGAGTGGGTGCAGGTTAAGAGCTGGGTGGTTGTGTGTGATATACAGACTACAGCTATAGTTCTCCCCTGAGGTGAGGGGAATGATTACTGCCTTTATTGAGTTTGAGTTTGACTCTTAATTAAAGAGATAGAGACAGACAGAGAGAAAGAGATGTGGAAACCAAAAGTAATTATCATCAGGCACTTTTCACCAAGACAGCAGTAAAATAACTAAGTATATACAGTAATGACTGTGGAGGTGAGATAGCTGTGGTGCTGTGTTTGCTGTGTGTTAGGGTGAGGGATGTATTTGTGAGTAGGATGTCAATGTGTGTGTGTGAAGCAGACAGCCAACATCTGACAGTGAGGCAGCTGAATGACCTGAGGTCAGGATCCCTGTCCTCACAGCACACACCTTGAAGGGAAATGAATACATCTGTGTGTGTATGTGTGTGTATGTGTGTACTTGTATAGCTACATGTGAGGACCCGTTTTAAACCATTAGTGAGGACATTTTGGCCGGTCCCCACTTTCTCAGATCCCTTCCCAGGGCTGTTTGAGGGTTAAGACCTTATAATAACTATAATTAGGTTTAAGTTAGGTTAAGAGTAATGGTTAAAGGGATAGTTCATCCAAATTTCAAATTCCACTCAGTATCTACTCACCCTCATGTCGAATAAGAGCTGTGAGGCGGGGCTCACTTTTCTTCTCCCAAAAAGACACCCCAAAAAACATCCAAATACCTCCATACTGCTCGTCTGTAATGTCCCTCTTCTATTGAAGCCCTGACACTTCAATTTATTAAGTCTATATTTTAAGCTTGTTTGTAGCAGAAGCTCCCAGTGTCTCAGTTCACTGCTCTTCCTGTGTCAGTGGAAGTCTTGCACATTTTGCGTCGGCGTTAGTGCAAATCGCCCGACATTTGGACGGACCAGAAACAGCAGTGCTGGGAGCTTCTGCTACAAACAAGCTTAAAATATAGACTTATTTCATTTTTTTCTGAACAATTTCTCATGTGGGGGCTTCAATACAAGAGGGACATTACAGACGAGCAGTATGGAGGTATTTGGATGTTTTTTGGTGTGTCTTTTTGGACCAAGAAAAGTGAGCCCTGTTCACAACTGTCATATCATGCACTGCTGTGCCGACCCCCCCTGTAACTCAGAGAAGGCACGGAGGAAACTTCTCCCAACGCTTAGTCGACAGGGTGAGTAGATAATGAGTGAAATTTAAATTTTGAGTGAACTATTCTTTTAAGGTGAGGCATTTGTTTTGGATGGTTAAGGTTAGGGTAAGGGGCTAGGGAATACATTATGCCATTGAGTGTCCTTACAGTATACAGATAGCCAGACAAACGTGTGTGTGTGTGCATGTGTGTGAGTCTGTGTGTGTGTGTGTTCTTATTTTCCCTTTCCCCCCGTAGGTTGGTGCAGCCCTAAACCTTACATGACCGTTTCACAACAGGAGGTTGATAAATAGACTCACAAACCAGATTCACAGCAGAAAAATAAAAGCATGCGCAGCAGCAGATTGTTATGTAACTGTAAACTTCAAAAAGATAAATGAACACCAGGCCCTACTCTGAAGTTTTCTTATAATTATCTTGATGCTTTAAAATGGATTACGTGCTGGATCAAATCTGCATTATGGTTCATGATGGAAACAGGAAGTGTTTACTTGGCATTATACCTTTTTTGGTCTCAGAGAGACAGGTACAGATAACATGTGGAGAGCTGAGACAGGGGGTGGGGGTGGGGATATCACAGATGTCATGGTTAAAGGAACTATGCAGGATGTTTAGCTTAACTATGCTACATTTTTAAATGACTTAAACATCTTTGGAGAAATAGTGCTGGTTAAATCAAGGGAGAATGGAGGCTCTCTGTCTCCCACAGAGCGTCTCTTGGCTGAAAACCAACCTCGTAAGATCAGAGTCTCCGACCCGGTGTCCCAGCTGGTTAAATCAAGGGAGAATGGAGGCTCTCTGTCTTCCACAGAGCGTCTCTTGGCTGAAAACCAACCTCGTAACACAAACATAACGCACCCCCTAACCCGTAATCTCTTGTAATCTCTTGGTTTTTCCCCCAGCTTCGTTAAAAACAAATGCACATGGCCGAGAGGAGGGTTAGCAACACAGACCAGACTTGCATAGCTCCCCTTTAAAATCGCCCATCTTTCACTTTGTTTTCAAACTGACCACGCTGCACTTTTATCCTACAGATAACAAGCAGATGTCATGAGTGAGAAGGATTCAAATCTCATGGAGGTCCATGCAGCCTTTGCTAACAAACTGAAGGTACAGCAGACTACAAAACAGGACTTACAGACGTTGTTCCAGGTGTGCTGGAACATGCAGCGTTTGATTCACGTGGACAGGGGCACAGTAAGTGAGGGATCAATGAGAGCAGCGTGAGGCTAGAATACATTGTACAAACAGCGACGGAGCTACGTCATGTGTGATTAAAAGACTGAGACTGAATGAGTCTCCACACAAAACAATCTGTTCAGGGGTCAGCAAACCAGAGCGACACCCAGACCTTGCTGAAAGCACACAACTCAGTGGTTAATGTCAAGTACACATACACCAAGGACCCTGGTTTGAAAAATCCTCAACACAGTAATAGAAGCAGGTCTGAGTTCAGGTTCAAGGTCCAGTCTCCCGGCTCATATCAGAGGTTTGCTTCTCAGTCTCAGACACATTCTAATCTTAGACTGCTTTTCAACAGGTGCTTCACAACACCATACGTGCAGATATTTATGTGCTCAGCTCACAGCGGCACCACTCGTGTGTCTCCTCTCACCGGCCGTGTAAATCAGCTACAGTCAAATATGCACATGTCCTCATGTGCAGTCGCTCGCTTCCTCAGGCTCTGTTTCAGGAAGAGGAAATCCATCGCTGACTGGAGACCCAGCTCCTGCTCTATCTATTTTATAGCCAGGTATGTTTTTTAATGGTTATGATGTTCAGGTTTCCAAGGATACAGGTACGGCATCAAAGCCTTTACCTTCACCAGCAAGCAGCTTCACAGTATTGATTTAAAGTGATAGTTCACCCTAGAATCAAGTTTCACTCATTATCAATCCCACACTGTTGGAAGGGCTGAAGTTTCAGAGTCCTCCGTCCCTTCTCTGAGTTACAGGGGATAAGTGCATTTAAATACGGTTGCAAAGGGAATTTGTTTAAAAAAAACACAAAAAACGTCCAAATACCTCCATGTTTTATTTAAAATGTCTGTCTTGTCTGAAGTCTGTTGTCAGGGACTTTTTATTACCGAAAAAAATTCATCTAGTCCACTTGAGCCACACCTAAAAATGATATCTAATGAAGTGCTCGTCTAATCTCATCCGCACAAGTCTGCTGTGAGATTTGCTGCGCCATTGGATTAACTGACCGTGTCGTTATTGCGAGACTTGGCGGACACAGATGAGACACTAAGCAAACAATATGAAAATCTGATTATTTTTTTCAGGGGACAAATTTCTTGCACTTCAGGGCTTCAATTCAAGAGGGACATTATATACAAGCAGCATTATTTGGATGTTTTAGTGTGTCTTTTTTGACGAAGACCGCGGTTCTGTTTGCAACCCTTTTGTGGACATGCACTGGTGGCTTCCCTGTAACTCAGAGAAGCCACAGAGGACTGCTCCCATTTAGAAAAAGTAACAATGAGTTAAATATCATTCTGGGGTGAACTATCCCTTTAACTGTACGTTACCGATGCACACAATCAACCACACTGTTGGAAGCTGAAGTTGAGGTGACGTGTCACAATTAGGATAATTGGATTAAATATGAATTTGTTTAGAGATAAACTCAAAGAGCATGTTTTATTTAGCAAATGCACAATCCATGAAGTCTGCAGTCTGTTGTCAGGGACTTTTTATTACCATTCATCTACCCTCCACTATGAGCCACACCTAAAAATGATATCTAATGAAATGCACGATATACTAATCTCATCAAAACGTGACTGCTGTGTCTGCTGAGGACAGCCGCCGTGTCGTTGCTGCTCTGGTGACACAGATGAGACACTAAGCACAATATGAATTACTCTGATTAGTTTCAGCAGGGGACAACAGTCTTGCATTCTTCCATGCAAGAATCAAACCTAATTAATTTTTGTATTCCAAGCATTTTTATTTGCTTTGACTGCCATGGTGGCTTCTCTATTACCAGAAACTGCTCATTTAGAAAAAGAAGAAGAAGAAAGACTTTTTTCTCATCCTCCTGTACTGTATGTCTGCTGTTTTTTACTTCAATCAAGAGACTGAAAGCAAATGCCTTCTCATCTCTGCCCTCCATATTACAGCCTGCCCTGTAACACACCAACACATCCACCGGTGTTCGCTGCCAACGTCTATCTACAGATGATGCATAATGCAAATCTCTCAAAGTGATGTGGGTGGATCGAGAGAGAGAGAGAGAGACATTAGCTCTGTTTCCATTCTGCTGTCAAGAGAATTTCATGCAAACTTTTGAAAGGTCAGAAACTAAATGTAAATTAGATGCATTTCCATCAAAGTCAAAATAATGCCTTCCCTAGAGAGAGACTTTAAATAGATGATAGTGATTTTTAAAAAGTGGTTGGCATTAGGGACCATCATTGTTCTTTAATTAACAGATAATGCTGGTCATGTTCCATGCTCTCCAAACAGGAAACCACTATGCATAAACACTATGCGCTGGTTTAGGGCCACATGCAGCCGTTAGGTGGCGGGCCACATGATCAGAAAGGTAGCGGGGTTCACTCAAGTCATTTAAACATCCTGAGGTGGGCACCCACTCTATGAGCTTTATATGTAATGTGAAGTCAATATTCAGCTTCTTTTTAGTGATGCTGTAAAAACCTTCAGAATATGGAAAATGATCACTGGAATGGAATCGAAGTGGATCTGGAAAAGTTCCGCACATATTTAATTAGCTATTGTCTCATTTACATATATAAACATAAAATTTGACAAAACTTGTAATACAAAAAATCTTTGTCTTAATGTAAGTGATAAACTTGGGAAGTTTCATGGTGATACCTGTTTCATGGTGTACCAAATTTTTACCCTATTCGCCTGGGGCGTCTCTCTGGGCTTCAACCCATTACATTTACATTAGGACGCCATCCTGAAAATGACACCTTTCTAGTGGTCAAACTTTGGTAAACTTTTAGTATGTTATTAAGGACACCTAATACTATAAAAAAAACCTGCAAAGTTGAGGTAATGCGAGGAGGATGGTAGCCTGTAACCTTGTTATTTGGAAGTAAAATACATTCTGAAAATAAAAGACGACATTCAAAAATTCAGTTTGCATGATTTTCAGTCTGTACAAAAATGTATCATCTCAGAAACTTAAAAAACCCCAACACAGAAAAATTCATATCGGATATCGGTATCGGCCAAAATTTTCATATCGGTGCATCCCTACTTCTTTTGTCTCACATTTGAGACATTTGGTGAAAACAGAATGGCAGAATGACAACATTTATGCTCAAAAAGCAATCTTACAAAATGTCATTTTAGACTTGTTGTCTACACTTATCTATTACTGTATTCATATCTTATTTAAAGCACCACAACAGTTCATTCTCATGTGTTTTCACAAGGGATTTAAGCAGAGCTCAAATTTCCAGCATTTGACAGGAATTATTTCTTTATACAGTGTTCTAGGACAAATTGGCCTACAGCGAAAGTTCGAATATTAAGACATAAAACACTTGAGTATTGTTACATCTTAAAAACTATCTTAAAAAGATCAATTTAAGAAAATATGTAAAAGTCGAGAAAATGGCCTCAAACCTCAGAGGGCATAAACATGTCTGTATTCAGTTTTAAGCAGTGATTTGGTGTTTGTGCTTAAAGTAGGTCACAAACAAAAATCTTGTTTAGGGCCACCAAAATCCTAGGGCCGGCCCTGCACCTCGCATTTTGAACATTCCAACAACCAATATATTTTGTGAAGTGATGGAAAGACATACTGTATTTTAAAATCCAGAGGAATTGAACCTTTACAAGTCTTTTATATGACTTTCTATAGGAGTTCAACTTCATTCTGAGGAAAGCAGATTCTGGAACTCAGTCTTGAGGGAGACAATTTATCCTCCGAGTGTGAGCTAGAACTCACTCAGGAGAAGTGCAGATCTCCTCCTTTCATGAATTAATTAATATGCAACAAAGTTCCTGGAGGTTCATAACAACAACACCTCTGCAGGCGGCTTCATTCAGAAGTGTGTTTTTGAAATGGCTTCCAAAAACAAAGTGGGACAACAACATAACCCAATAACCCACTTATTAACTTCAAATGCCCAGAGAGGAGGAGGATGTCATACTGTAGGAAGAGGAGAGACCGAAACACAAATGGAGACACTGGCAGAAAAAATACTGACAGGGAGGGGGTTGAAGAGGAAAAGCAAAATGGCAGTCTGCTTTTCAACCTCTTCCCATTCTTCTCTTTCTCATGTTTCGTGGTCTTTTCGCTCTGCTTCCTGGTTTTTAAACAAGAAACCCACCTCTCTGAACCTGATCAAACTGAAGATCCTGTAGAGAAAGCAACAGAGCAAATGCACATCTAACATCTACAGAACTATTCCTGAAAATGTGCAAAGAAAAAAAAGATGTGGTTGATTGAGGAATAAGAGCGTTGAACTGTGCTCCATCATTTCTGAGTTGAGGATATTTTTGGCACCCATATGGCTGCTGGGTGAAGCCATGTTTCTTTGTAGCATGAAGCTGACTGAGATGCAGAACTATTCCCTATTACACGATTTTTTATTAGAAATTGATTTAACATCAGAGCCACAGTTGACTTCCACCAGAAGTTATGATTTGTTCTCTGTCCAATACTAAGTAATTCTTTTTTTCTAACAATTCAACTAAGTATTGTCCTTGTTGTACCTCCAACTGATTCCCTGCTTGTTTAACAGAAAAGACATTGGTTGGTGATTACACTGTCAGACATCATTCAATAAGTCAACATGCAGTCAATTTTAAAATCACACTCAGGGAGTTTACAAAGCAGTTACAGTGGAGCAGCTTTGATTTAAAGACTTGGCTCAAGGGCATGCAGATTATAGTAGATGTAGTTAAGGGCAAAGGCTTCATTTGCTTCACGTCCCTGCCAAGATTTTCCAAGCTGGTCTTATTATTCAAATGATAAAATATCCTGTTCCAGTCTAATTCTGACTTTAGCGCTCCCAGCACAACCAAACAAGTGAATCCAAATTGATTTGCAGCCTTTCTATAAAGATCTACATGTGATACTGCCATACATAGTTTTAATATGTGTGGTCATTGGTTATTCTGTTTCAAAACCAACACCCTAGTAGTGTGCTACTGCGGAATAAAGCACAGAATCCACCAGTGGCCAATCAGGATGTAGGTGCCAACAAAGCCTTATAATGAACAAAAGCAACCGTGATGAGCTGTAATTAAAAATGAGACATGCCATCTTTGAGCTTGGTGCCTCCATTGCAGACAACAATTTCAGACAGTACAGGCAGTGATGCAGGTTTCATTGTCTGTGGATGACACACCCCTCCTGCTGCTTGATGACTGATGGATGCAGGGCAGCAGAGGTAATAGCAAACACACAAATGACACAATTTGTTCCTTTCCTTCTTTCCGCTGCTGCTGTGTATTCCTGTTGCACATATAAATCTAAAGTCCTGGTTCCATTTCTACCTATCTGACAGGAAACTGTTTGTCACTATTAATGAATCCAGCTCTCAACCTGTCCCGGTTAACCACGGTGTGCCGCAAGGTTCCCAACACGGCCCCCTCCTCTTCGCCACGGACGTGATCCTGTTTGGTCAGATCATTAGCCTCCATGGTTTCCTTTTTATGTTATGCTGACGACACCCAACTCTATGTGGGCCTATCACAACCACCCAGCTCCCTCCACAGTCTCTTATCTACGATGGAGTATTAGGGCCACATTGACAAATTTAAAGAAATCACAAACTTCGAGAATAAAGTCGTAAATTAACGACTTTATTCACGTAAACTTATTCTTTTTGACTTTATTCTCAAAGTCTGTGTTTTTTTTTCTTAATGTCTAATACTCAAAATCTAATACTCTGTTGTAAAAACCTTGGATGACCAACAACCTGTTCCAACTTAACAGACACAAAACTGAGCTTTTTGCTATAAATCTCTTTACACCCCGTCCTTATATACGGCGCCTGTCCTGACATGCTGCGAGCGGCATCGCTCTGTCCAGCGACGTTGCCCAACCCTGAAAAACTTGTGCGCTCTGTCTCCACCTGGACGACATTTTGCTGCAGTGTTCCGCCCCTAAACACTTCTTATTGGTTGAAAAGTACACCCTGCTCCCTGTTGACAAGCTAGTTAGCAGAGAGAGGAGAATATGACCAACCAGGACCAGGAAATGTCTGGAATCTAAAAATAGCGCCAGAAGTCTTTACGTTGGGAGCGTCACTCGTATTGCAGACATCATCAAATGGTGCACACCAACTGTTATTGTTGCAGTACTTAAAAAAAAACATGGCAGAAGGCGCAAACGTGCAAAACTCCACATGGCAGCTTTAACGCACCTCCTTTCAACATTATTACATAATACTTCCTATATTCAGTCGTAGGGATGGGTATCAAGAGCCAGTACTAAATTGGTACCTGTTGGTATCGATAAGTATATTGGTATCGATACCGTTATCAATAAAATCCAGTCGATACCCATCCAGAAGAAAGGTGGCCAGTGTTCATTCCTGACAGGAGATATGTTATTAATTAGTTCTGCGTATCGGTATCGGTTATAATCAGAAATCGTAAATATAAGTGCTGGACAACATCAGCATATCAGATATCTGCAAATTTCCAATATCAGACAGCCCTGACCTTGACCTAAAATAGGCTCATTGGTTCATTCTGGAGTTCTAATTTATGTTTGCACTTTATATACAAACAATGTGAAAACATAACGACTGTCTGACTGATGCTGAAGCGGAGGCAGAAAAATCATGCTATCTCAGTTTCTGCTGCTTTAGTTTTCCTTTTTATTCCGTCTCTTTAGAGACAGACTTTATTGAAGTGCAACACAAAATCACTGATGAACCCTTTTAATAACACTTCAGTGAGGGAGGAATTTTGACAAATGAAAGGAGCTCAAGCAGAGATGGAACCTAATGGGGCATTCACTTCAGAGAAATCATCTCATCTACCCAAAATGCACTGGGCTGTTATTTTACCCCAACCAAAAGACAATCCTTTGAAGTCACTTCAAAAGTTGAGACGCTTGAAAATAAACTGTGAAAGCCTAAAACTCACAGCCCATCATTAAAAAATACATGGAATCATGGGACCAAATATCATAATGACGGCTCAAAGACGTGAAATGCGAACACAATGTTCAACTTCTGCAAAAAATATAGAGCAGCCATTTTCCTTCTGATCTTGCCTGAAACGTGTATTGTGCTTCTACAAGTCTGAAGTGAATAAATTACTGATTATAAGAAGCATAAATACTTGACAAGCACTTAGCAGCCCAGTGAGAGTACGACAGGGCAGGAACCCACATCCAAAAATATTGCATATTAATATGACTCATTAACATTGGCCATGAGTCAAGAGTGACAGTAGAGTCTGGGTTGGAGGACATTTGCTGTCTATTCAGTAGGAGAGCAGTTTGCTTGTCTGTGGGAGGAAAAGGTGGCCATGAAATGAAGAGAGAGGCCAAGAGAGATTTTAATCATGCAGCAGTCATTGTGGATTCTGACATTTTAAGACAAAGCTTTTCCTGTATCTCACCGATATCTCAGACGTAAGCAGGAAAAACACTCAAGACACTTAAAAACTTGGCTAACTCCGACAACCACATGTGAAACACTGACAGACAGCCAGCAATGAAATATGGAAAAAGAATCAATGTTGCTGACTGCCGACTGCTGATAGACACAGCAGACATTTTTCACTGTAGGATTTTTTTTTTTTTCAGAAATATCACTATAATATAATTTTTTTCAGCCACTCAAAGTGCAGGAAAAATGCAGCTTTTATTTGAAGCTAACCAACTGCTGATCAGCAGGCGCTAATTCTGGGCGGAGGGATACGTGAGTTAGTTAGGTCCAAATAAAAACTGTGTTTTTCCTGCACTTTGAAAAATTATATATATATATATATATATATATATATATATATATATATATATATATATATATTTTTTTTTTTCCCAGGTAAAACCTCTTTTAGGCCACGAAAATAGGCCGTTTCTTTGGGTCCATTCATAACTATGTATGTTGTAAATCTCTGGGCAGGGCTATTATGGGCTGGTGTTGCGGGAGGAGTGCAGAGAGTCTTCTACTGCAATTAAAGTATTTAGGGGCTATTTGTAGATCATACAACCCCACTTTTAAAAAAATGCTACTATCCCTTTAAGTCAATGCAAATGGGCGACTGAGCGATTATTCGCTCAGGTGAAAAATCGTTAGCGACAGCGACAGAGCAAAAAATCTCTTGACGCTCAAGATGAGAAATCCCAACTCTCTGGCAGTCAGTCGCTTGCCGCTCAGTGCTGATTGGCTGCCGTAATCCCGGTGGTGCCAGTGTATACAGAGAGACATGGCAGTGGGCGTGACGCCATCAAAGCGAAAAGGCGAGTCTGTGACAAACTGACAAGTGATTGCAGCTGAACGACAGAGCGATACGAGCCACAGCAACAAAAATAAAGGGTGTGGTGTGAATGCACCTTTAGTGAGTAAAAGAGACACTGCATGCCCAACCACACATTCCATCTACAACCGTATCCCTCGGTTTCAGTTTCACGCTGCTGCTATGGCAACAGTCAACCAAAGTCTTGCCATGCTGCGGCTCTGGCAAAGCACTTGTCACGTTGGTGGCATAGTTTCCTCTGAATCACCATATCACATATCAATGAGCAGACAGATACAGTATGTGGACGGAGAGGAGTAACACAGAGGAACAACTACCGGTACTGTGACTAAGAGAAACACATGCCAGGTATTCAGATCATCTCCATTTATGTAGTCAAGAGTTACACCAGGCACGTACGGGTCTCAGCTTCCATTTGACTCCAACAAAAAGTTGGCAAAAAAAGTTTCCCAGCTGTTTGCAAGGACAATCAGGTCAGAATGAGAGAGTTTTAAAAACATGGAAATGAATAGGAAAAATGATGTTTGGCTCTAAAAGTGGACCTGAAATCTAGACTAGAGTATGACAAACAGGAGATGAGAGAGTGACATCATGCAACTGTAACAGAGGGTCTGGGTGCACTCACTCACTCACGCACAGAACATGCAAACCTGACTGCCAGGCGCTCATTGACCTCTTGGCACAACGGTTTGCATCGAACCCCACCTGGGGCTAGCCTGACTCTCGCCAGATCCTTGTATTCCGCAAAGCTACGCTGAGCTCCACACAAGGGTCTGGGACTGCTCCATAGGCGATGTATTTCAGAAGGCGGGGCCATGTAAAAAAAATCCTTGCATGTGATTGGATAAACCACTTGCCACTTCCCGGTCGGAAGAAGAGCGAAAACATCCTTGCCACCAATAAATGTCTTTAAAACAGTTCTGTTCATCTTTAAAAGAATTAATATTCGATAGATTCGACAAAACAGTTGAAATAGCAGAAACAATGCCAATGCACGACTCCTCGCTGCGAGCCGCCATTGTTGTTTGAATCGAAAGTCCCGCCCGGCGATCCTGATTGGTTCATTATTTTTTGCTCCCGTGCAGGAGTTTGCATTGGCCTCGAGTCCAGACCCTTGTGTGAAGCTGAGCGTAGCGACTCTGCTGGAGCTTTGTGGAACTACAAGGGTCTGGCGAGAGTCAGGCTAACCTGGGGCAGTCCGTACTGAGCACCACGCAGAGGGCCAGATAACATCAGCTACACAACGTTGTGTAGGAAATTAAAATGTCTGGAGAAATCTACATATCTGGAAACACATTAAAAACCTAAAATGGACTTTTCCTCAAGCTATCCAAGAAAAACAGAGCTCCCACTAGTTTCAGTGGTGCAACTTTCCAAATGTTCTAAGAACCCAGAGTCGCTGAAGGAGCCAAAGACAGACACACTGCTCCAGACAGCAGCAGCTCACCACCTCACTCCATCCCTCCTGCTTCCAAAATAAGAGTTGATAAGGCACTCCATGGAGCCGTGAAGTCCTGACACTTTAGCCTCTTTAATCTGTGATAACCCCCGAGCCCCCCCCCCCCCACACACACACACACACATATACATACTGCACTCTGCTGCTAATTACGCTCTCAGTTTCATCTGTGCTGTGACGACCTGTGAGCTTATGCCTCCATCAAACACATTGAGAAACAAAAAAAGTGACAAAAAAGGGAGGGTGGGGGGGCGGTGCATGGCGTGGTGGTTGGGGCGGCCGCCCCGTGTGGTGGCTGCAGTCCTCGGCGCGGGTGTCCCCGGTTCGGGTCCCGCGCCGGGCAGGCCTTTCCTGTGTGACGTCCCCCCTCTCTCTGCCTCCCCCTTTCCTGTCTGTATCACTGCGTGCTGTCGAATGGGGGCAGAAAAGCCCAAAAAATATACTTAAAAAAAAATATATATATATACCAGAGTATCAGCTCCACTGAAGTCCACCACTTGTGTGCCAGCATGTGGCGTCAACAGGGCGGCAGTAATCCAAAGGTTAGCTCAGCTCCAGCTGAGAGGCTAGCTGAGGATGAGCTATGAAATATAAATGTGTGGAAGTGCATGAATGTAAAGCAGGACGATGGAGGAAAGAGTGGAGATACATGGAGATAAAGGTTGAACAAAGAGCTGTGGCCTCAGGGGAAACCTTCCTCCAGCCTCTTTGAAGATAAACAGCAGCACTGGAGATGTTTGTGATAACACCTGGGACAACAGCTGCAATGCTTTCTCTGATTGGATAATTATGAGTCAGCACTAACAGAAGGTGGGTATTAATAATCCTCCTACATACATTCATAGTTATTACTCATAATAATTCATCCATTATCATGAATGAATGACAGAAGGACGGAGGATGATTGACTCTGACAGGGACAATCTAAAGCATTCAATAACGTTATACAATAATCTGTGTGTGTGTGTGTGTGTGTGTGTGTGTGTGTGTGTGTGTGTGGCAGCAGATAGCTTAGCTGCGAACACACACAATCTTCTACCCCATCGCTTCCTGTGAAAACACTAATACGTTTCTCTGTGTGGAGACCAGGTTTTGATGGACGTGTTTCTGAACACTGGCAGCTGCTCTCTCCTCTTAACAGTGTCAATTAAAGGGATAGTTCACCCAAAAATCTAATTTCACTATTAAGTTTCAGACCGATTGAAGCCCCGACACGAGAAATTGTTCAAAAAAAATTAAATAAGTATATATATATATATGTGACCGATGTTGTTTGGTTCGGACTTGCCCTGAGCGAGGATCGATCCCACGACCTCCCGCACCGGAGGCGACGATGCTAACCGCTTCGCCAAGAGGTTGGCAACCGCTTGGCAGGTTGGTTAGCACGTCTTTTTTTTATGGGTGAGTGAGTTTTACTTGGTCCCTCATGACTGTGGCACAGTGGCACACCTGCAGACCTCTGTTACATATATATATATATTTTCTATATAGTGTCTCAGTCGCAAATCGCGTGAGATTTGCACTGACACAGGAAGAGCAGTGAACTGAGACACTGGGAGCTTCCGCTACAAACAAGCTTCCTCCTGAGACCCGGCAATGCATTTTTGTCCTCTGTGGGGGACATGACTCTGAGACCTCTAAGTTAAGTATAATTTATATAATCCATGTGAATGCTATTGTCCCTTTAAGAGGAGACATTGGGCTCTCATTTGATAGTTCAGTTGTGGGTGTGGGGTCAACACAAAAAAAAACATTGTCTTTTCAAAATAGCGCAACTCTAAAATACACATTTTATGGCAACAAGAGCAGTAAGTCATCAATTTTTTATAGATATCATGTTTCTGTTGCCAAAAATCAAGTTGTTTCTTTAAAATAAAAGTATTGGCTTCCATTGGTATGCTTTTTAAAAGGTCACAGTAATTTTAACCCTTTCAAAACACAACTTTTATTCAATGTCCTCTGTAGTGGACATCGGGACTTGCTAACCTCCATTTATAATACAGAGCAGCACAGAGGGCTCATTGAGGCAAAGGGGTTTTTGTTAGAATTTAACCCTCAAACAGCCCTTAAGGGGTCAGAGAACGTGAGGACCAGCCAAAATGTCACCTCACTCTGATGGTTTTTAACTAAAACTAGTCCGCACAAACTTTTATGCTAATCTTTCATCTTTTCCCATTGACAAATTACATTGGTAAAGGTCAAATTGAAATATTCTGATTTCCTAACTTCTAAACAAATATGTTTTCTTCATGTAACTGTCTAATTTACTTAAATGTTCAACAAATTGAAAGATTTTTTAAAGAAATCCACTCAAAATGAACTCACTATCACACATTTACATTATTACATTCTGTATGAAGCAAGTCCCGATGTCCTCTACAAGGGACATTCAATAAAAAAATAATTAAAAACTTAATTGAAAAAAAAAATGTTGCAATATGTTTCTTTGGACCACAATACTTGAATTACCATTAAAAAAAATAAAAGGTAAAACATTTTTTCCTCCGGGTCTCAGGAGGATAAGGAACAATTTCTCATGTCGAGGCTTCAGTACAAGACGGACATTACAGACGAGCAGCATGGAGGTATTTGCATGTTTTTTGCTGTGTCTTTGTGGACGAAGAAAAGTGAGACTATCTCTGTACATACTCGTTTATTCACATTAAAGTTATCCACAAAAAGTCAAGTACATGAATAACTGTAATGTGTAATGTTACTTCGTCTTCTGTTATTTGAAAGAACTGATGCATTTTCACTACATTCACCGTCTGTGTGTAACTGTCCTCTCCAGACTACAGTGGCCCTGAGAGCTCAACACAACACAGATGGATAGAAAACTCATTTAAACATTTTTAACCTTTAGCACTAAATTAAATGTAGAACAGGTGGTGAAGTGCAGGCTATTATGATTTGTGTCTGGAAGCTGCTTCATTGAATAGTCACATGTGAATTAGTCCTTTACTGCTGGTTTCAGCCGTGTATCAAAACACCACAGGGAAGAACATCGTTATGTGTAATATTGTCACATCACACGGACACGGAACTGAATGCAAATGTAAAATCCACACGAATATATATAAGCACGCAAGTGTGTGTGTGTGTGTGCTATCATAGCACTTTGGACAGGCCTGCTTCACGCCTACACAGCTGCTAATAAGACAGATCCATCAGGACAGTGCAGAGAAATGTAACCTGCTCCCACCTTGTCGAGAATGGAGCGATGGAGGAAAGCGAGGGGAAGAGAGATACAGTAATGAGTAGAAGTGGGGGAGGTAAAGGGGGGAGAGGGACAGAAAAACAACAGGAGAACAAGAGAGGCCAGGGGGCGGGGGGTTAACACAGAGAGAAAGAGCATGAGTAAAAGAAAAACATGTGGTACAGAAAAAGAGACAGTGAGAAGGACAGAGAATCTTAGTATCCATGGTCAGAGTCAGAAAAGGCAGGCTGACAGGAATGTGTTCCTGCCCACAAGGAGAGAGAGGAAACCTCATTATATTTGTGTCTCTGTACAAAAGCTTAAAGGATAACTTTCGTTTTTTACAACCTGGACCTTATTTCTAGCATCAAATACGATCATTTACTCACCCTGACAAGTTTGGTGTCATTTGGAGTCGTTTTGACGAAATTAGCCCCAATCGAGCAGCGCGTATATCCGTATAATGCGAGAACACGGGGCACCCAATGCAGCCTCTAAATAACACATTATCCGCCGCAAAACTCGTTCATTTCGCCAATATTTTGTGATGATACACTAGTGTTATTCCCCTCCGAGCCCGTGGTGGCATGTTATCAACATCCTGCTCCTCTAGGTTGACCTACTAACCTCTGATCTGGATGATGTCATCTCCGACCGGTGCCCGGCTCGTTCTGATAATAATCATTACGCTTCGGCATTCGGGTCCTTTTTATCTCAACTAGCCAGAGCTGTAGTGAGGATCCAGGCTGAGGAGAGGAAGCCTGTGGAAGCTGAACTTCATCCAGCTGCTCATTTTGTTCTGACGAGTCAGAAACATGCAGAAACGAACCATAGCATTAGCGATAGCAAGTTAGCCGCGCCGCGCCACCGTCGGAGATGACATCATCCAGGTCAGAGGTTAGTAGGTCAACCTAGAGGAGCAGGATGTTGATAACATGCCACCACGGGCTCAGAGGGGAATAACACTAGTGTATCATCACTAAATATTGGCGAAATGAACAAATTTTGCGGTGGATAATGTGTTATTTAGAGGCTGCATTGGGTGCCCCGTGTTCTCGCATTATACGGATATACGCGCCGCTCGATTGGGGCTTATTTCGTCAAAACGACTCCAAATGACACCAAACTTGTCAGGGTGAGTAAATGATCGTATTTGATGCTAGAAATAAGGTCCAGGTTGTAAAAAACTAAAGTTATCCTTTAACTGTTCTTGGTTGAACTAGTTGGCTCACATTTTTACCATGGATTAAAGCATTCAGGCTGACAGACATTACTTTCTGTGCACCTGTAATATTAGACTGGAAAGTGCAAAAAGCAAAATGATCATAATATGATTTTACACTAACTATGATTATTTCCCCTTTCTAATTATTCACTGCTGAAACCCACCATCACCTTGTTACCATGTGTCCCTCGGGTTCACTTTTAGTTTTTGTTCACCAACCACATGGAACCACCTTCACAACATACTCATGACTGACGCTCTCATCCCTCCAGGACCTTTCAAGACATTGCTCTCAAACCACCTCACTCCTGTGTGCATCTGCTCTATTGTCTTTAAATGTTTTAATTTTGTCTCACTCTTTGTTTAATTTGCATTTTTATGTTGTTGTACATCGACATCATTGCAAATGAGAGAAACCTCTAGGACTGGGCCGATATGCTTTTGTGCTGATTCGATTCTCTAACGATTTTTGGGTCTCGATTTGATTTAAATTGCGATTCTGATAAAACAAGTATTGCGATTCGATTTTACCAAGTATTGCAATTTTATATTTCAATTATTGTGATTTTCTTTCCTTAAAGCCCCAGTATGTGACATTTACCCCCATCTAGCGGTGCGGTTGCATGTCGGCACGTATTCTTGCTGTTGCGTTTACGTAAACTCGGGCAGAAGTCAGAAAAACAACCGACGCTGCATGTAACAGGATAAACAAGCCTCTATGTAAACAAACGGTCCGCCAGCACGAGGCAAAACAATGCCGGCGTGACAATATGTTGTCATGGTAACATCGTATTGTTTACCTGACACCGTCTTTCTCTCGTCGAGTAAAATAACATCCAGTTGGTTTGCCGACGGCGTCACTCGCGGCGTCATTCAGGTGTCTGACTGCACCTGAAGGCAACACCAGCGCCTCCGTCCTTCCTCACACTAGCCGTCACGGTGGTGACAGTTTTAACAGGCGCCGTCTGGAAAACTTTCTCCCCGAGAGGACAGCTGTGGTGAGCGGAGTTTGTGGTTCCCTACAGCCACGCTGACACTGAACGTAAAACATGGCGATTCAACATGGCAGAGAAGGTTCGGTGAACCCCCCCCTGTATGTTTGTAATGACTTGTAACATCTCAATCTAAGGTACGAGAAAGCGCTCGTTTGTATGCGGGCGCGATTCCACTTCATTGAAATACGTATTTATGAAAGACATATTTGATTTTTGTCAATAAAAAGCCAGTAAAGTCCCATACTGTCCCTTTAAACAACAGCAGGTTTACAAAAAAAACAATACACACATCACATCAATTTGACAGGCTGGTTTGACTTTGTCGAGTGTAAAGGCACAGAATACATGATTGTACAATAAAGATTGGTCGTGCCAAAAAAAAAACAAAAACAAAAAAACTGATTTTCATCGAGAAACGATTTTTAAAAATCGCGATTAATATAAAAACCTATTTTTTTGGCCCAGCCCTAGAAACCTCAATGATTTTCAAGGCTTAAATAAAGGTTTGAAATGAAACGTGTCACCTGAAGCTCTAGGGACACATGAAGGACACAGTCTTCAGTTATCGGCCCGTATTCCTAAAGATTCTTAGTGCAAAGAGTCGCTCCTAGTGGCCAAATTCTAAGAAAATTCTTAGAATCATGATGTTTTCTTAGAATTTCCTCCAAAAGTTAAGAGTAGCTTCTTGTAAAGATAAAAGCTATTCCTAAAGAATCCTAGCTCTTAAGAGAGCTCCTAAGGTGGGATCTGTTAAGAGCGGGGAAGAGGACTTTTAGTGGCTTAGGAGTTCCCTAAGCAGAGGACAACATGGTGGACAGAAGAGGCAGGAGAGATATTCTCCAAACACTGGATGACAGTGAAATAATGAAACGCTATAGGTTGTTCCTGTTCCTCTGTCCACTTGGGTTTCCTTGTTCTTTTCTTCTCCATTGCTGTTCACTGGTTTGTGGTAGATTTCAAAGCCAACCAACACTATCGGCCGGTCAGCAATGACAGACATTTTACCCTCGTTAAATTGAGTTGAAATGTTGAAAGTGCAAAAATCACTAGCATGGCAATAAATATAAGCAAATAAATATAAGTTTCACTATGTGAATACTGTGCCAGTTTTCACACATTTTGTACGATAATAAGTATAGCTTACTTTTTTTTTTTTTTTTTTACAATTACACAGTCTGATAAGATTAGATTATATGATTATCGATTTGAGGGTCCATCCTTTGTAGTAGTAGTATGACCAAAAGTATATTTTTTACCTAGCTTTTTTTAAGTATATTTTTTGGGCTTTTTGGCCTTAAATTGACAGATCAATTGAGAGAGAGACAGGAAACTGGAGGCAGAAAGAGGGGGAATGCCATACAGGATAGGACTGCTCTACCAACTGAGCTAAACACCGCCCCTTCATCTAACTTTTCAGGATCAACCAATCACAGCGTTTGAAATGATGACTCATCCCTAGCAACGGGGGTCAACCACACCTCCTCACTAAGATAGGAGTTTCTGTCCACTCCTTGCTCAGAGTTCTCTGAGAGTGTCCTGGAATCACTCCTAAGCTAAGATTCCTTGCTAGGAATTTTTAGGTTAAGATAGGAGCTCTTTGAGAGGATTCTTAGAACCTTTAGGAATACGGGATCTCTGGCCTCGGAGCTACAGGTGAAGGTCTGAGCTTCACCAGGGCTGTGGATCCTAGATCTAGACAGAGGTGAAGCTCATCCTTTTTTTTTTTTTTTTAAGTATATTTTTTGGCTTTTCATGCCTTTACTGGATAGGACAGTAGAGAGTGTGACAGGAAATGGGAGGCAGAGATGGGGGGAATGACATGCAGCATAGGGCCGTCCGACGTGGGATTTGAACTGGGGCCGCCTGCAGCGAGGACTATAGCCTCAACACATGGGGCGGGTGCTCTACCAGCTGAGCTAAACACAACCCCGGTGAAGCTCATCCTTGATCAAGATCCAAGATCCACCACAGACCCAGCCGTCCCCTCCTCAGCGGTCTGACCAGTCACACTGCCCCTCTTGTTTCTAGAAGACCCTGCTCACCACAGCCTGGTTAAACATACTGTGTTTCAACAACCCATCCACTTCAACCACGTCGTCAGGTGGATTTTGTGGCTGGACTGTATATTATGATGCCTAGCTTCCTCTTTTGCTGTTATCATAATTACTACAGCAGCGAGAGGTCATCTAACCATAAAATGTAATCAGCTGCTTCAAACAGGCCGCTGCACTAACCACATACAGCATGGTTGTTACAGTCATGATAAATAATTCAGGTCCAGCTTCACCTCATGGCTGCATGCAGGTGGTTGGGCACAGTGAGAAGACATGAGAGGGTTATATAGAACCAACCCAATCAAGCCAAAACACAAGAGCTCTGTTAAAGGGCAACTTCGGTTTTTTTTCAACCTGGGCCCTGTTTTCATATGTTTTCCTGTATATGTGAGTGATGGATAACACTTTTTTTGAGGTGGCTCCAGTATTGAGCGGGGCAGGCAGCCTGCAGCCCAGCTAACGCTCTTGCATGGGGCAAGTGGCTCCCGTCAAAGTTCGCCGTAAACGAGCATTTTTTTTCAAACTGACAGGCTCAGATAGTTACAATGAGTGTCCGACAACACACTAGAGAGGAGAAATTAACGTAATCAGGGTTTTTTCTGGCCAAAATTTGGGTTGAGGCGGCCGCGGGGATACGTATCTCTCCCTCCGGTCAAACGCCCCGTCCTGATCCACATCCACTGCAAAGTAGGTGCCGCCAGCTGTAATAGTGAAACAACCGCGCTTTTACAGCCGATTTTAGGATAAAACTCTGAACATGACGTAGACATGGAGATCTAGCCGGGTTAAAATAGCCACCCATAGTTGCCTACAGGAGAGCCCGGCTCGCTACAGTAGCAGCCCTCCGTCTCCATCTCCTCTTTCTCTCCACGCTCTGTGCCGGTGGGGTAAACAGCGCCGCTGAGCTTCCATACCGTACAGAGTTTCAATCAAGATTCCAGCGCGGCGGCTGACAATTTCAGCGAGGCCGTGCCGACCACAGGGTCTGGTATGTTGTCAGACACTCATTGTAACTATCTGAGCCTGTCAGTTTGAAAAAAAAAAAGCCCGTTTACGGCGAACTTTGACGGGAGCCACTTGCCCCATGCAAGAGCGTTAGCTGGGCTGCAGGCTGCCTGCCCCGCTCAATACTGGAGCCACCTCAATAAAAGTGTTATCCATCACTCACATATACGGAAAAACATATGAAAACAGGGCCCAGGTTGAAAAAAACCGAAGTTGCCCTTTAAAGATGCAACTGCATGTTCAGTTCTATCCCACCCAGACTGGTTTACAGAAAGGTGCTGAGAGCACACAGCCTTTAAACAAACCAAGCATGCAGCTCTTAAAGAAAAGCAATATTTAGCCTGAGCTTTTATCTTGTTTGTTTTAGACAGCTCTATATTCTAGCTACAGGATGTGTCTATGCAAATTCACCTGTCATTTTGACCTATTTCACAATCTGAGGCGAGATAAAAGAGAGACCCACGTCTTGCAACTGAGACCTCGAAGAGTCTCTGCACTGTGCTGGACGTCTGGAGTCACGTTGAGACAGTCAGACAATCAAAGCCCCAGAGTGCAACACAAACAGTGGACTAAACAGGCTGGAGGAGGCACTCTGACTTGTTTATCCCAAAGAGACCTGCACCTGCCTGCTTCCTTTAAGTGATAAAGCTTAATGGACCAGCGAATGACGATAAACCCAAAAACCTCGAGACTGAACTGACAGGGGAACCTGGAGAAAAACAAGTTTGTAAAACATGATGCACAGAAACAGCCATAAAACTGAATCAACCACAGGAGCCGATTTTATTGGCTGTCATGTCTGGGTGGAGGTGAGACATCTACACACTAACACTGAAGAGAACAAATGGTGCACACAAAATAAAAGCCTAGTATCAAGTCAAATGTCTGTGCATGTTTGACTTTTATTCTAGAAACAAACTAAATGGAAAAATGAAATGATATACAAACAGATATAAAACCAAAGGGACAGATTGAGCCCTGGCACAACTCTGATGTTAACGATTCAATATCTTGTCACAACCCAATACAGAGGTGATGGTGGGGGGCTAGAATATATCATATTGATTTGGGTAATTCATTAAGAAACACAAAAAATATTGCACAAAACAGGACAGATCATAATACAGTATCTTATCCAGTGATTAAACTGGGCCGGAGCCTCTGGAGCTCAGCTCCACCTCCTCTCCTCTCCTCTCCTCTCCAGCCAGCAGGAGCTCAGCTCCCTCTGCTTCACTGTTTTACAATACATTTAATATAAGTTTTATTTTTGTCTCATGTTTCTTTGTGTTACTTCCTGCCAGAATAGACGCGATCGCTCACGGCTCGCGCACAAAATAGACCCGACGCTGAAACGATCGCGGCGCTTCGCGTCCGGTCTGAACTACACTATCGGTTAACAAGAGCGCCGAAAAGAAGCGGGCTCCGTTCCACGGCTATTCGCGGTATTTCGGCGGCCGGTGCTGTCCCTGAAAATGTCCAAACCTGGTCAAAAAATAGGAGAAGCCCGAGGCACAGCCCGACCTGAGTCATGTAGCCTGCGACATGACCTGACACGTCCGGTCCGGTCCGGTCCGGTTCGGCCAAAGCCCGGTCTAAGCCCATAGGGCTCCATGACAGGCAGCCCAGTTCAGAGAGCAGAGAAGAGAGAGACAGCAGCAGCAGCAGCAGCAGGTGTGTGTGTGTGTGTGTGTGTCATACAGGCAAACCCCAAATGGGAATGTAGAATGTTGATTATAGAAGAGAAACACACATTTCAGGGTCACTGACATGTATGATCAGATAGATCAGATGCTGCATGTGGGAGCCTCCTTCCACCTGGCCTGACAGAAACCCCTGCTGAAGCAGAGGAAACGGGGCCTTGAAAGTCTTTTCTGGAATGAAAATTCCAGGAAAGATGGTGACACTTAATAAAACAACAGAGATAAAAGGTGTAAGAAGCATCCCCACCCCTGTCAGTCACTGTTTGACTAGCTGTACCAGCATGGTGGTTTCAAATAAACATTGATGAAATGACTCATATTTCATCTAAAACATGATCTTGTGGTCTCCCCTAAATAAAAACAAAAGCCATTTTAACCACTGCTCTTATCAAACATGCACCTGGAGCTGAGCCTGCCGTAGTTAGGTTCATCTGTGTCACCTTGATGTTACCAGGCAACAGGCAAATACCATTGGGTGGAGTGAGGCTCCTGTCTGGCTAAGCTAACCAGGTGTGGGATGTAAGTCTTATTATCTAAAAGACAAGTTAGTGACTGGAACGAACCTTCTCTAACTCAGTGACAGCAGACAGGAAGAACATTCACCTAAAAGTGCATTTAGCTGCACAACTCCAGTGGAGACAGACAGACCTGAGGAAGTGATAAACATCCCCAGACTAGAGACCACTCCAGCTGCTGCTCGTCCTTCTACTTAAACAACTTCCTTATTAAAAGGCTGCTCTGCTGAAATGAAATGCTCACATCTCAACTTCAACAAGAACACCAGAGACTCTTTCATTGTACCTGCTCTCCACCCACTCAGGGAAGATGTAGGCTAGAAGAGAATATGAGTGAGTGATCACTTTAAGGCATATGATGCTTTCAAGGACACACTCAAACAGAGGCAGGCAGCAGCAGTAGAACAGAAACTCTAATGAGCCATAAAGCAGCGCTGAGCTGAGCTGACTACAACAGCAGAGGGCTTTGTTTTCCCACATTCACAATCATTTTATCATAAAATAAATAAATAGGTCAATATAGCCCACAGCATCAGACAACAAATCTTTTTTTTTTATTCCAGCAGTTTTTTTGGGGGGATGACTGTGGATGCAGAGAAGAAGAAAAAGTCCATCACTCACTGTTCTTGCAGGATAAAATCCACATTCTCCGTAGAGATCTGTCCCGTTACTGGATGGCGGAACGACGTGGTCCTCTGGTTATGACTGAAGGTACAGAGGGAGGAGAGAGAGAGGAGACAAAATTAGCAACCTCAGTTGCACTGTAAACACAGTGAAAGCACCCCCCCCACACACACACACATACACACACTGTTCACAAGTACAGCACACACAGCAGCAGGCCGAGGAGAATCTGTTCAACCTCCCCACTCTGATGGGCCTCGGTCCCTGCCTTTCCCAGCCCTGTGTAGAATGTGAGCGGTGACTGCTGGACCCCCACCCACTCACCCCACCCCACCCCAACCCCTCCTGTACAGCCTGTGTGGACCAAATTGTTGTGCTCAGCACAAAACCCTGGACAGCTCGGCCTGGGCCTCCGTCAGTGACAGACTGAGTCAGTCAGTCATTCAAAGCCTCAGCACTGGGCTGGGTAAACAACACGGGGGGGGGCATGGACCGCCACACTGGCTGTGTGCTGGGGAGTTGACAGAAAGCTGACAATGACTGTTGGGTATTACTGGTACCATAAAGTCTGTACTAAATATTGAAGATCTCTGATATGATTGAATAAAGGTTATCTTTGTTTCTTTTGGACAAATAAAAGAGTCCTCTCCTCAATGATAAGATATTACACTTTGTCTGATTTTCTGCATAAATGACACACTGAAATAAAATATGAAATATGTCAAACTTTTTCTTCCTGCAGTAGATTATTCTTACAGAAAGCCTCATCCTTGCAGGTTTCTGAGAATAATGACACCGAAACACTGAAGTAACGAATGATGATATTTATTATCATGAGTTGTTTCCCTGGTTTACATCATAGTTATTTTCATATTGTGGTTTTATACTCATACAACACAAGGTGTCACCATTTTCTGACATGGACACATAAAAATGAAAGGTTCCATATTTTCCACCTACAGTTTGATCTCAGGCAGGTGTTGATCTACAGTGCGGGGCCGTGGGCGGAGCTTTGGGAATGCTTTGTCATGACATCATTAAATTACAGAAGATGAGTTTGCTTTTGGTTATGAAAGAGTCTCATATTAATGTGGATGAATCTACATTACCCACTTGTTAATGGCTCCATTTGTGATAAATATGTGGTTTTGTTTCGGTGTCCCGGACATTACCTGGCGGCTCATGGGAATAACGCCACGAATCGCCGTTCATGGTCGGAACTACGACAGTATCTGATCGTCTTCAAACCTCTGATGTTCATTCTTGATTCATGAAAACATTCTTGGCAAATGTTTTCGCTTTCGTTGCTGCTGCAATTGTTGCACACAAGTAGTGAATTTAGAAGAACATGGGGTCTTTTTGGATCGTGGTATCGAATACTGTAAGTATCGAGAATTGTGGAAATTCACTATTGGTATCAACTACTGAAATTCTGGTATCGTGACAAGCCTACTTTGAATTGAGCACTTTGACGATCTTAGTGTGACAGATGGTGTCACTTCATACAATAGGAAACGTTAAAGGGATAGTAGCATTTTTTTAAAGTGGGGTTGTATGATCTCCAAATAGCCCCTAAGTACATTAATTGCAGTGGAAGACTCTCTGCACTCCTCCCGTTAGCAACGCCAGCCCATAGCCCTGCCCAGAGATTTACAATATACATTGTTGTGAATGGACCCAAAGAAACAGCCTATTTTCACGGCCTAAAAGAGGTTTTACCTGAAAAAAAAAAAAAATACAGTTCCATTGTTCGCTGTAATATAATTTTTTCCAGCCCCTCAAAGTGCAGTGCTATTTGTAGATGAAACAACCTCACTTAAAAAAAAATGCTACTATCCCTTTAATCCATCAATTATAAAATGATAGACAAATTAAACTATCAGGGCTTTAAAGTATGAGATATTATAAATGAGCTTTGGTTGTAAAAAAAAAAAAAAAAAAGAATCTATTATCAACTAACACATCCTTTATTGTGTAACAGGTATAAACACATTGTATTATATTATCAAGATTCTTATGTGCAGGGTTAACAGGCCTCACAATGTCAAAACAGCTTCCGTGTGGGGCGGTGTTTAGCTCAGTAGGTAGAGCACCCGCCCCATGTGTTGAGGCTACAGTCCTCGCTGCAGGCGGCCCCGGTTCGAATCCCGCGTCGGACGGCCCTATACTGCATGTCATTCCCCCATCTCTGACTCCCATTTCCTGTCATACTCTCAACTGTCCTGTCAAAATAAAAGGCATAAAAAGCCCAAAAAAATACTTAAAAAAACAACAAACCAGCTTCAGTGCTGCAGCCTGATGCTGATGCTGTTGTGACCCAGAGAAACACACTGAGAAAAGTCCCTGCCCTCTGAAGGTCTCCAGGACTTGTGCTACAGTCACCAGCAGAAGCACAACACTGATGAGCACACGCTCAGTAAACACATCCCATGTGTGCAAACGTTCAGAGCCCCTTTCACATCTCTGACAACAATCAATACGTAGTACCGCTGTTTTCCATTCACTAGCAGCTCACATTACTCACGTCCTAACCATTCCCGCTTGACGCAGAAGAGCAAACACCACAGGGCTGAAAGGTTTCCCAGGAGACCCAGTGACATGGCAGCAGCAGGATCCACAATAAAGACTTACAATGGTGTTATTAGCTCACAGCACAGACCTCAGCACGGCTCGGCAAATGAGACCGATTGGCTCCAAATGCTCTCCATGTAGACACCCTCATGTTAGCCACACTGATTACTGCTCCACTGCTCTGTCCTGTCAGATGGGATGGGCTGAGGTCCTTCTACTACCACTGGGGTTGGAACTACTGCTAACAGCAGTAACAGAGGCTGGAAGACACTTCAAGGACATGTTGTTACCTCATTATGAATTCACTGCCAATGTTGGTTTCCCACACTTTCAATTTGGGCTCCAGTAATTGACAGTTTAAAGTGCAACCACTTTTAATCAATATTTATTTATTTTTTTAAAAGAACGAGAGTTTAAAGACTCTCACATGCAGGATGACAGCTGTGGGTTGAAGTTTTCTTTGAGCCAACATCTCGAGGGAAGGAGGAGGAGCGGCAGGCAGACAGATTAAACACGAGACAGAGAATACATCAGAAACAGAGCAGGAAAGTGTGTTAGAAACTAAAACAAGCACAAGAACAAGCAGAATTGCTGTCTTGTGTTGTGTTTAAATGTCTCCACCAGCCAGCGTAGCAGCACCGCTGTGGCTCAGGAGCTAGAGCGGGTCGCTCACCAACAGGTAGAGTGATGGTTCCATTCCCAGATCCTTCAGTCCACATGTCCAAGTGTCCTTGGGCAAGACACTGAACCCACACTTAACCTCTGATGTGTCATCAGATGTACTGTATGAAGGACCGTGTCAAGTGCTTTGAGTGGTCAGAGTGACTAGAAAAACACTATAAGTGCAAGTCTACAGTATTTACCATCCTCCTTACGTATTACAACACTGACTTATGGCCAAAAGTCTATTTGCAGAAAAATATGATGAAGTGAAGTTGACATTTGACCATATGAATCTACAGTGTTGTCATGTCATCATTTTAAAGGTCGAGTCTGGAGGGTTGTTTGTAACAGTTTGTAAACAAACCTGGACCCCTCCTCTCGGGCTCAACTGTGCAGCCTCCAGCCCCTGACAGCAGCAGCAGCAGCAGCAGCAGCTGTTGTCAGGACTGAAAAAAAAGAAGGAAATACAGTCTGAATGAAGCGCTGGAGCGGTGGAGTGATACCCGGCCGTCACAACAGGAGCCTCCAGTGTTATGCTGTAACGAGTAGGAGGCCGATGTGGTGAGCTGGGAAGTGGGTTCAGCCAGTGGGTTCAGTCAGTGGGTAGCAGCCACCGCTAGCAAAATTTTGCGTTGAGCTATCAGGTGTTAGCGGTGGCAGATAGCATCCGCTGCTAGCACTAGCTAGAGGGGCCAGCAGCACAAAACTTCACCTGAGCTCTGTCATTGGCTGGAGAGAAAACATAACTGTCCACCCAGAAAAGACCAAGCTACAGCCAGGGGGAGGGGGCACTGCAGACACAAACACCACCACACAGGACTAGAGGCCCATAGGTGATGATTAAGAGGGATTTCATTTGTGTAAGTCTAACATTTATTTTGAGCCCAAACCTCCAGACACTACATTTAAACAACTACATATTGGTGATAAATTGTGTCATTGTTAGTAACTTTATTTGACTTACAGTCAAGAACATGTTTCATGAGGTCACAGCGACCTTTGACCTTTGATGACCAACTTGGATCAGTTCATTCTTAAAGGTTCAGTGTGTAACAATTGTCATGGGTTGTTGGCAAAATCTGAATATACTACCTATAATAGCTGTAAAAGTGTATAATCACTACAAAATAAAATTTGTTTGGTTTTCGTTGCCCTCTAATTATTCTTTTATTCTATACTGTACATATAGCAAGGGTCTTGCTTGTAGAGAGTGTCGCCATCTTGCGCTGCCATGTTGTATGGCAGCCCGAATGGAAAATCCAGCCCACCAGAGAGTACGTTTCAAGAGTTTCCTGTTCATAAATAAATCAACCAAGAAGAAGATAAAAGGAAAGAATAAGGAGGAAACCAGGGCCGCCCCTGCCTACACGCAGACCACGCACAGTGCGTAGGGCCCCGCGATCCAATAGGGGCCCCGTTTTGCACAGCCGTGAGGCGCGCTACTAGATCAGCTGTCAGCGCGAGGCAGGAGAGGAGAGAAAGGAGACGCCGCACGCGCCGTCACTGCAATGGTTGACAGCAATCGATCTGATCACAAAACAAGAGGAAACTCGTGCTTCTCTCGTGGGTATTTGTTGACATGAACGGTGCCGTTAATTTTCGTTAGCGCTGTTAATGTAGTAAACGGCCTAGCACTACATGTAAAACTTTGTGGCATAATCAAGCACTAAACTTCCATACTCAGCACAGCTGCTGCTGCTACTCCAGAGGTAGGAGGAGAGATGCTAGCCTCCAGTCCATTTAGCTAGAGTCTAGATGTGGACTGTGGTCTGGAGATGAAAGTCATTTGTTAACAGCTTTGTCTGCATGTGCATTGTGGTAAATGTATCAGTTGTTGGTCGTATTTTTGGCTAAAGTTTATAATCACCACACAAGGATTTGGCTAATGTTATTTTAATGGATGTAGTCTAGGTCGTCATCTGTTGGTGAATTTAATCTATGACAGGCAGCTTTGGAGCTATTAGAGCTAAATATTGATAGAAATGAGTGTATTTGATACTTCAGTTGACAGACGGAACTACATTTGAATGTAGCTACATTTTGAAATATCAGTCTGTTTGGTATTAGTAGCCTATATTTTATTAGGACTGAAGTTGTAGCCCATATAATATTAATAATGATGATAATGATGCCAGTAATAATACTAGGTAGCAATTAGCAATATATATATTTTTTTTTAATATATAGGCCTATTAGCCTAATAATAGGTTATAGAAGTAGTAATACTGCCAGTATTAGTGGTTGTAGTTTGCATTATAATCGATTATAGTAGGGCCCCGAAGAAATTTTTTCGCTTAGGGCCCCATTTTGGTCAGGGACAGCCCTGGAGGAAACAGCAGACATATCATAAAATGGTTTAGATCTTCAGCTCATCGCTCCTGAAATAATCCCATTTGTCCCAGTCGTGGTAAACAAGTTATTTTGTCCTCGGAGGCCACCGTCACTTTACCGACGGGAAGGGTGAGCGCTGCAATCTAAAATCTGAGCGCTACATTTTACCCCCATTTTACACACTGGACCTTTAAGTGCAAGTGAATGTATGCATCCAATCAACAGAAAATAATGGCTTGTACTGTATGTTCATAATAATGTATTTATTTATTTATTTAAAAGGATCCCCATTAGCTCGTGCCAGTGGCGCAAGCTAGTCTTCCTGGGGTCCAAATCATACGGACGAACAGAGGACATGACACATGAATTTATCAAGTGACTGCAGTAGTTTGGGATGGATACTTGTTTCTGCTGGGGTCTGAAACAGTCACCTCTTCTCTTCCAGCTGGATGTACCACACTGACTGCACATACTGCACAGGTTGAATGCTTGCCTGTCAGGCCCTGAGCATGCAGAATTTCAGATGAATCTCCTATAGCTGCCTACAGGATACATACTCACATTTATGTTTGACAGCGGGCCCTATCTCTGCAGAGGGAAATGCAAAACAGGCTGTTGAGGCGTACGAAGAACCTTTGCTCCATATGCACGAGGGAGAAGAGCAGCACAGCTCTGGAGATGTGTTAGTCATGCTGTCAGAGCAGTGTGTTACTGGACCAACGTGCTCTAGATAGTAACATCAGTCAGGGAGGGTTACGCTCACTTTTTAAACCTGCAAGAATTAATAAGTGTCTGAATAGGACGGAGTGGTAGTTGCTCAGCTGTAGCATGGACAGGGAAACGGATGGTCCTGACAGGCTTCTGAGTGAGTTATGACTGAGACGCTCTCCTCACACAGCCACGCTGAATTCTACTGCAGCTGCTAAATGTACTGCAGCTGTGTGTCAGCGCAGCTCCACTAATAAACACGGTCCACGCCACTGACACCATGTCTGTTGGATTAGGGTTTACCAATCTGCATGAAAAGATTACCATCAGACAAATACACACATTTAAAGCAACACTGCGGAGTTTCAGCTCAGTGCTTCCACCATCTGGTTGAGAAGCGCTATCGTCAAAACAAAACTTGTTTTGTACCCGTGCAGGGAAGTTACATAGTGCGGTTTCAGCCGACGCGACCCCGCTCAGACCGTGGCAGCAGCTCCATTCATCCTATTAACCATTTTTCTACCATTGCAATGAGTCTGGAAACATTATTTTAAGGCCGAAAAACTCTGCAATGTTACTTTAACCCTTTACTGTTCATATTATTTCAATGATGCTTTAGTTCTTCGGTCAAATTCGAGTTATTCTTTCTCTTAAGCGTCCCCATATTGTTTGTTTTCTGATTCTTACACGTGATTGGCTGCTGTAAGCAACACAACACGACTTACTACAAATTCATTGATAATATTTTATATATCTCATTAATAACCCTTTTTATTTCTGTTCAATATGGGAGAGGAGACCAAACCAAACATTCAATAATTCAGGGTTGTACTTTTGTGCTCATGTCTTCCTGCTTTCCTTCCTTTCTCCCTTCCTTCTTTCCACAATCCATTTTCCCTTCCTTCTTTCCTTCCTTCCCTACGTCCTTACTTCTTCTTCCCTCCTCTTTTGATCCAGTTGACCTGGTCTGTTCCCTCCCTCCATCTTTCTTTCCTTCCCTTTCTCCTTTCCTTCTTTCCACAATCCTTTCTGCCTCCCTCCCTTCCTTCATTCCCTTTGTCCTTACTTTTTCCTTCTTTTTGACCCAATCTGTTCCCTCCCTCCATCTAGCTTTCCTTCCTTTTTCCCTTCCTTCTTTCCTCCCATCATTCCCTTTGTCCTTCCTTCCTTTTTCCCTTCCTTCTTTCCTCCCATCATTCCCTTTGTCCTTCCTTCCTTCCTTCCTTCCTTCCTTCCTTCCTTCACCCAGGAGGACAGCAGCTGGGTCAAACAGCCATCAGTGATTATTTTACAAGGAAGTACAGCTGAGATCATACCAGTCTTTAATTTATCTGCTGAAAGCAGACATAGTCCCTATTTCAGTATTTCCTAAAAACAGAAACTCAAAAACATATGAATGAGAGGCAAACGGATAAAGAGTGGAAAAAGTCATTTAACATGAGCTAGATGAGGTTGTCTTGTCAACATTATTCTTCTTACTTTTGCTTTAACAACATATTTGATTTCACAAACACAGACACGTTGAACGCAGGTCTGTCTGTCTGCATGTACATTTCAAAACAGGATGAATATGTATGGGAGAGGCCTCGGCTGGATAATGAAAATGGATTATATTAAAAGATTAACACTGGCAGAACATTTACATTTACATAAACAGGCACTAAATTACATTAGTAGGAAATGATGGAACAGGATCAACATGCCATTAATATCATTATCACATTCACGCTTTATTATGCTGATGTGAACATGCTGCACTAAAAGCTGTGTGTGTTCCTCCTGCAGAGGACAGTGGCCATGTTTGGAGGTGTGAGTGTGTGAGTGTGTGAGGCGAGGCGCATTCACATTAACTTGCAGCTGTATTAAACAAGACGGTGTGACGTCAGATAATAAATCAATATGTGATACACTGAGTTAATAATGTGTTGATGACAGCCATCAGGACCATCTCTCATTGACGTAAGTGTGTAATCAACTGTCAGACGCACGCCAGAGACTGATCTCATCAAATGAAACGCAGCATGTTATTTATATTACTAACCTATTACCCCTCATCTCTTTCAGGCTATTAAAATGGGGAGGGGGTGTTTACAACACATCTCTCTCAGTAAATGCAGATATCGATCGCATGCGTTGAAATAAAGGCTTGTTTATTTCAGGCCTGATATGTGAAGCACTTCTCCTGGGGACAATGACACCCATCTCCGATTGTTCACAGAGCACCGACGGGAACAGCGCGTCAGCGTTCTAAGAGGTTGTTTATCAGCCGCCGTGATTTCATTCTCAGCGAGGTTGAAAATAGTCGCAGATATAATAGGTGTGATGGTGTCGTTTCAGGAGAGCGGAGGCGATGCCGACCCGAGCTGTGAAGCAAAAATGTGGACAAGTAGCACTAAAAGCTTTACATAGGAGCAACTCAACAGTGGCCTTTTACACTTCCTGCTCATCTCACCCTGGGTCCATCCGCTGTGTGCTGGATTTAGTCTCTGTTTCTTAATAGAGGGATGTGTTCAGTGTAGGTTCAGTACAGCTAGACGCTATGGAGGCTAAGGGAATTTCTTGGTTTCTCATTAAAATCAAATACAACATCCCAAAACTCCACTGCTTTTGTAGACTTCGCTATGAGATAATAATCCAGACACCAAGGTGAGTAATGAAAAATCTGTGGGTTTTGTATGAATTTCTCGAAAAGACTCAAGACAGTTATGAAACATTGCTTGAGTCTAATGAGTTGAAGCAGACCGCTCCGCCCGTACTAAAAATAGGCTATGACTATAACCCCAAAAAAACTTTAATAGAGGGATGTGTTCAATGTAGGTTCAATACAGCTAGACATCCAAAATCCTCTGCCTTCTAGTCTAATCCAGACACCAACAGTAATATCTGTGGGTTAGAAATCCAGACTCAAGACAGTTATGAAACATTGCTTGAGTCTAATGAGTTGAAGCAGACGCAGGCAATAACCCCAAAAAGTACTGATCAATAATGTAAGATTACCACTGTGAACAGGGTTATTCAAAGCCTAAGAGAAATGGTTCTAACGTTGTGACTGGTCTGTGTGTTTATATTTACTGTCTGGAGCCAGGAAGTGGTGGAAACTAAACCACTTACCTGTTTAATGTACTGGCTGATGGCTGTATTAGTGCCACAACTGGGGCTTAACAATGAATCGCTGCATGATTTTTTCTGTTTTGATTAAATGTGTGGTGACATGACATAAATAGAGTATTATGCTGCTACAGACCATACTCTCCATCTAAGACATCGTGTCTGTTTGATTCACACGCACGCAGAAAAATCAAAGACTTTTTTTTCAGTGAAAATGAAATGCAAGAATTACTATTCCCACTCAAATACTGTATGATTCAAAATATTTGTCAAACTAATTGCAAGGATGTTTTTTTGTTGTTGTGCATATCAATCAGTCTCAGCCTTAAAAGGGCGATAATGTTTTTTTTTTCCTGTTTAGTAGAAAACGTGCAGCTACACACCAAACAGCTCATGCTGAGAGAGGAGTGAGAAATAAAATAGTCAAACTTCAAAGCTGCTTTTTAACACGGACTCACACAGAGTTATCAGAGCACATCATGTTTCCTTGTGTGTCAGACTGAACATGTGCAGAGGCAGGTCCTTCATCTCATGTTACTAAGGGTGGGGGGTTAAGGTGAGATCATACAGGGAACTAAACCCAAAACTGAAAGCAGAGCAGCAACACCTCAACACATGGAGTACTACAGATTAAGTTCATATTTGTTTTAGCTTTGTCTAATACCTTGGTAATGAAAAAACATGAAGAAACATGAAAACAACAATGTCCTCTAAAGGGATAGTTCAACATTTTTGGCAAATTCTCCTATTCTCCCATTACCTTTAATTATTCGTGCATGTTGTTTTGAGATCAGCGGGGAAGAGACGTGAGCTGCTCAGCTGACACAACAAAGGTGCACGGTGCTTTAGTCTTTCCTTTATCATCAGCGTTTTGCAGTTGGATTGTGGACTTTCCAGATGAGGTTGATCAAATTGAAAGTACCCCCTGTTGACTTTAGCTGAGTCCGGACTAAAAACAGTCTTTGGTCCCACCTCAGGAGGTGGTCATTGTAATAAACCTACCATATGGATTATGGTAGTGTGGACTTTTTCCAGGAAGGTTGCAAAGGATGGACCAAATGTCCAATAAATTAACGCCGAAAAAAGTAAATAAACAGAAAAAAAGGAAAAACTTTCCATGGGAAACACTTGGGGAATTTTGGAAATATTAAATTGGAAATTTTCCAGATGTGGTCAAGGGATGGGAATTTAGTGGGAATTATTGTACAGAATTCATGGAATTAAACAGTAGAGTGTTTAAACAAACTTCCCAAAAAAATCTTTTTTAACATTTATTTTGTTATTATTTTTTCTGCCCAGCAAAAAGTTTTGAAAAAGACGGATATTTATCAGTGGGTTACACCAAATAATGTCAGCCCCAGCAAGTCACAGCTTTTATTTCTCTCACACACACAGTGACCTGAAGAATTCAGCATCTGACAGGAGGCTCATGGGAAATGTAGTGTCCACACACTTTGCTTTAAAACTCCTGGTTGTCCCTTTCAATAAGAAAGGAGCCCTCTTTGTCCTTTCATCAGCTCCAAACTCACTCTTCTCCAGGGTTCACAAATCATCTGTGCATTGATCCAGCAATACATTTTATTTTTTTCAGAGCACTTTCTGGCTAACAGCCAGCAGGAAGCTCATGTCATGATGTTGGTAGATATTCAAGTTGCTTCATTAAATCTGGTTGTTTTAGACTGAATGGAATGATGCTGAAAAAAACAAAAAATTTTCTCCAACTATATTTAAGTTCCCTGTTAGTCTTTCCTTTATCAATTTTGCAAATTTCCAATTTATAGCTATTGAATTGATGTATATTCCACGTGCCTTCCCTTTAAATGAGCCCATTAAAACCCTTGGAAAGTTTCAATTTAATAAAATTATGGATTTGGCAATAGGTAACCTCCAGTGACCCTGGGTTCAAGTAAGCAAGGTCACTAAAGAGTGGTTCACTGTGGATGACAGATAAGACAGCATCTACTAAAGGCATGTACTGCAACAGTAAAAAGTATTCAACTCAAACATTTCCGGTGCCCCCCAAACATTCATCTCCAAGGACAACGGAGGCTCTCCTCTACCTTCCCCTGCTGGCTCTCCAGCTATGAGAGGCTTATATAACAACAATACCATTAATAGAGCTACCGCTGAAAAAAGAAAGCCCAACACTCATGGATTAAAATAGCCCACTTAAAGCTGACACTATGCATGCAGCTCTCCATGTAAGGGCTGCTGTTTACCTGCAGGGAGGCAGGACGCAGCACCGCTCAAAGACTGTGGAGGTCCAGCTGTGCAACAACGTTCGCTAAAAATGTCAATATATGGAGAGAAATCTTTGAGTGACCGTGTGTTTCACAAGTTGTTTCTAAACTCAAGTTAGAATGTTTTGTATTTTTTCAGTTAGATTAAGATAATAACTGAGCGTCCAAAGCGTCAACAGGCGTCGCCGCGCTTCCAAAGCGTCCAAAGCGTCACCAGACGAGAAGTTGAGCCCTGGTCAACTTTATGGTAATTAGCTATGAGGCGGTTCAGCGGCAACCAGCGGCAACCTGTCAGAATAGAGATGTCCGTCGGCTGCCTTTTTTCCCCTTTTTTTTGTATTTCGCCTCCCCAATGACCAGCACGATCGAAGTTTGACATCAGTCATGTGACGAGCGGCTGATAATATTTGCCGTTTTGGAAGCTGTCTTTTGACGGACAATTTCTACTTCGGTCATCTCTCCATTACTTTTCACACTGTACACAGACAACTGCAGGAGCTCAACCCCGGGAATAAATACATTAAATATTTCTAATTCATGGACACCACCAATACAGATGGACTGTTACAGATAACTGGAGCCCTGTGGTGTAGAGACAGTTTGGACTTATCAAAAACCAAAGAAATGGTCTTATATTAAACTCTCTGTCAACACTGACAATAGAAAGGGTAGAATCATACAAATATCTCACAATAATGTACAAAACATTTCAACTTATGAACATCTTGTTTCCAAATGTGTTTGAATTCCAGGTTCACCAAACAAACTTTCTGCTTTTTATAAATGTTTCATTGAATCCATTCACATTCAACATCACAGCCTGGTTTGGTTCACTCAGCATCACCCACCGGAACAGTCTAAATAAAATTCAAACTCAGCAATAAAATCATAGGTCAGGAACAGGAACCACTCATCAACATCTACAATACTCAGGTCAAGAAAAAAGGCAGACAGATTCCAGACACAACACACACATTTTGATTCGTTACTACCATCAGCACGCAGATACAGGACTCTCACCGGGAGAGCATCATCCAGTTTCATCCCCACCTCAATCCGACTTTTAAACACCTAACCCGTTTTTCCTTTATCTATGGACCTGTTTCCTTTTATCCTATGTAACCTTTCATTCTGTAGCTCATGTGATTGTTGTTTTTAAAAAGGGTACTTATGTAGGAATGTGTTTTTATTACTCAATGTTTGATTGCGTGGACTGTGATTTTTTTTTTTTTTTCTAATAAGTTCCTAACGGAAAAATAAAGTACTTTTGAGTTTTGAGTTGAGTTGAGCGTTTTTGACGCTTTGGAAGCTTTTGGTGTGAACGCACAGTAAAAATGTATATTTCTAATTGAGGGTCAATAAATAAAGAGACCGAGAGAAGTTTGATTTTGGTTATAAAAGAGTCTTATATTAATGTGGATGAATCTACGTTACCCACTTGTTAATGGGTCCATTTCCATAAATTGTTTTGTCTTTATAGTTATTTTGTTATCAGTGGTCGAGTCGTCCAGCATTTCCTACTTTCAGTTTCCTGGACGCTGCCTGGCAAGTCGGGGTAATAACGCAGCCAAATCGCTGTTCATGGTGGGAACTATAACGGTATCCGATCATCTTCAAACCTCCGACTTTCATTCTTGATGAATAAAAATATTCCTGGCAAATGTTTTCGCTTTCGTCCGTCTTGCGCCGGTCCAAGAATTTCACTGTGCACACGGAGGCTCATGGGAAATGTAGTGTGAAAACACTTCGCCTTCCAAAACTCCTCGTTGTCCCTTTAAATGGGACATTCTTAAATTACTCCAACATATTAATCAAAGGAGTTTACTAATTCTCACATCCAGATTTGTAAAACCTGGTTCAGGTATCTGCTTCAACAAGTGACTGCACCAATCAGAAGAACTCTCACACTGTATGTATGTAGTACTTCCATACAGTAGATCCAGGGATCCCTGCATGGAGCACAGGGCCTCTGATACCTTCACTAAAGTCAGTGGAACACTGATACTGCAGCTTGTTTTAAAAATGACTCTGACAGAATATAAATACACTCATTAGTCTTCTGTCTGAGACGAGCACAGAGGACGTCTCCCTCTCTTTCAGACCACCTCCCACTCCACACATTAATTTGAGGTTTAGTGACATGAGACTGAAGGATCTAAAAGAAGATACAGTATATAACGAGCACTTTCATGCCTCATAACTCTTGACCAAACCCAAACAAGCTGTTCACACAGAATGTCTCATTACTTTGTCATCCTAGGAAAAAGCACTGATCCACGGACCAGTCTGCCTTTGGTGCCAGTTTCTGGTTCCCTGTGGATCCTCCATTCATCAACACGGCCCCCCTGCAGCTCTGCACACTCTGCCCCTCACTCACGCACAAGCATGACGTTCGGGAATTAAACTGACCCTTCCTCCCAGAGGAAAGTCTTGACCGCTGGTCTGTAGTCAGCTGCTTTGCTCTGAGCCTCTGCGTTTGACCTTTCTGACCCCCCACCCTTCGAAATCCACCTGACATTTAGTGAAACCTCCAGAGGTTACACAAACAGGCCACTGTCCACGACAGCACTAGAAACGTATAAGCCTCCTGTCATGTAAACATGCATGACCACACATTCCACACGTGGGCCGGGCGGTCGGTGGCTGTGCTGCTGCACCTGCTGCTGCACCTGCTGCTGCTGCTGCTGCTGCACCTGCTGCTGCTGTTAATGCTGCTGCACCTGCTGCTGCTGCTGTTAATGCTGCTGCTGCTGCTGCACCTGCTGCTGCTGCTGCTGCTGTTCATGCTGCACCTGCTGCTGCTGCTGTTAATGCTGCTGTTAATGCTGCTGTTCATGCTGCACCTGCTGCTGCTGCTGCTGCTGTTAATGCTGCTGTTAATGCTGCTGTTCATGCTGCACCTGCTGCTGCTGCTGCTACTGCTGCTGCTGCTGCACCTGCTGCTGTTAATGCTGCTGCTGCTGCTGTTAATGCTGCTGCTGCTGTTAATGCTGCTGCTGCTGTTAATGCTGCTGCTGCTGCTGCACCTGCTGCTGCTGCTGCTGCACCTGCTGCTGTTAATGCTGCTGCTGCTGCTGTTAATGCTGCTGCTGCTGCTGCTGCTGTTAATGCTGCTGCTGCTGCTGCTGCTGCTGTTAATGCTGCTGTTAATGCTGCTGCTGCTGCTGCTGCTGTTAATGCTGCTGCTGCTGCTGTTAATGCTGCTGCTGCTGCTGTTAATGCTGCTGCTGCTGCTGCTGCTGTTAATGTTGCTGCTGCTGCTGTTAATGCTGCTGCTGCTGTTAATGCTGCTGCTGCTGTTAATGCTGCTGTTAATGCTGCTGTTAATGCTGCTGCTGCTGCTGTTAATGCTGCTGCTGCTGCTGCTGCTGCTGGTGCTGCAGCTGCTGCTGCTGTTAATGCTGCTGCTGCTGCTGCTGTTAATGCTGCTGCTGCTGCACCTGCTGGTGCTGCACCTGCTGGTGCTGCTGGTGCTGCTGTTAATGCTGCACCTGCTGCTGCTGCTGCTGTTAATGCTGCACCTGCTGCTGTTAATGCTGCTGCTGCTGCTGCTGCTGCTGCTGCTGCTGCTGTTAATGCTGCACCTGCTGCTGCTGCTGCTGTTAATGCTGCACCTGCTGCTGCTGTTAATGCTGCTGCTGCTGCTGCTGCTGCTGTTAATGCTGCACCTGCTGCTGCTGCTGTTAATGCTGCACCTGCTGCTGCTGCTGCTGCTGCTGTTAATGCTGCTGCTGCTGTTAATGCTGCACCTGCTTCTGCTGCTGCTGCTGTTAATGCTGCTGCTGCTGTTAATGCTGCACCTGCTTCTGCTGCTGCTGCTGTTAATGCTGCACCTGCTGCTGCTGCTGCTGCTGCTGCTGTTAATGCTGCTGCTGCTGCTGTTAATGCTGCTGCTGCTGCAGCACCTGCTGCTGTTAATGCTGCTGCTGCTGCTGCTGCTGTTAATGCTGCTGCTGCTGCTGTTAATGCTGCTGCTGCTGCTGTTAATGCTGCTGCTGCTGCACCTGCTGCTGTTAATGCTGCTGCTGCTGCTGTTGTTAATGCTGCTGCTGCTGCTGCTGCTGCACCTGCTGCTGTTAATGCTGCTGCTGCTGCACCTGCTGCTGTTAATGCTGCTGCTGCTGCTGTTAATGCTGCTGCTGCTGCTGCTGCTGTTAATGCTGCTGCTGCTGCAGCTGCTGCTGTTAATGCTGCTGCTGCTGCTGCACCTGCTGCTGTTAATGCTGCTGCTGCACCTGCTGCTGTTAATGCTGCTGCTGCTGTTAATGCTGCTGCTGCTGTTAATGCTGCTGCTGCTGCTTCTGCTGTTAATGCTGCTGCTGCTGCTGTTAATGCTGCTGCTGCTGCACCTGCTGCTGTTAATGCTGCTGCTGCTGCTGTTAATGCTGCTGCTGCACCTGCTGCTGTTAATGCTGCTGCTGCTGCTGCTGCTGTTAATGCTGCTGCTGCTGCACCTGCTGCTGTTAATGCGGCTGCTGCACCTGCTGCTGCTGTTAATGCTGCTGCTGCTGCTGCTGCTGCTGTTAATGCTGCTGCTGCTGTTAATGCTGCTGCTGCTGCTGCTGTTAATGCGGCTGCTGCACCTGCTGCTGCTGTTAATGCTGCTGCTGCTGTTAATGCTGCTGCTGCTGCTGCTGCTGTTAATGCTGCTGCTGCTGTTAATGCTGCTGCTGCTGCTGCTGTTAATGCTACTGCTGCTGCTGCTGCTGCACCTGCTGCTGTTAATGCTGCTGCTGTTAATGCTGCTGCTGCTGCAGCTGCTGCACCTGCTGCTGTTAATGCTGCTGCTGCTGCTGCACCTGCTGCTGTTAATGCTGCTTCTGCTGTTAATGCTGCTGCTGCTGCTGTTAATGCTGCTGCTGCTGCACCTGCTGCTGTTAATGCTGCTGCTGCTGCTGCTGCTGTTAATGCTGCTGCTGCTGCACCTGCTGCTGTTAATGCGGCTGCTGCACCTGCTGCTGCTGTTAATGCTGCTGCTGCTGCTGCTGCTGCTGTTAATGCTGCTGCTGCTGCTGCTGTTAATGCTACTGCTGCTGCTGCTGCTGCTGTTAATGCTACTGCTGCTGTTAATGCTACTGCTGCTGCTGCTGCTGCACCTGCTGCTGTTAATGCTGCTGCTGCTGTTAATGCTGCTGCTGTTAATGCTGCTGCTGCTGCTGCTGCTGCTGCTGCACCTGCTGCTGTTAATGCTGCTGCTGCTGCTGCTGCACCTGCTGCTGTTAATGCGGCTGCTGCACCTGCTGCTGCTGCTGCTGCTGCTGCTGCTGCTGCTGCTGCTGCTGCTGCTGCTGCTGCACCTGCTGCTGCTGCTGCAGGGCGAGGGGTGGGGTTCACCACCAACAACGCACAGACACCTACAGGCAATTTAGAGTCACCAATCCACTACAAATATCAATTATGTGCTAAACACAATCATGAGTCGCAGCATCAAAAGCAAATCAAAGTCTACTGTGGATCTTTCTTTCTCTCTCTCTGTCCTGTTGCCAGAAACACTTGGCAATTCATGATAATCAATGTCCCCTCAGGGAGCCAGTGAAACTGAGCCAACACGTCATGGTCAGATATCAAACTGTCACTAGGGTGCATTCAGTTTTTTGTCTTTTGTTTTTTTTTGTGATTCAGTGCTTAATGATTAAATGCCATTGTTGTTGGGTGATGAAGAAACATGTTTCCTTTTTTCTGTTTTCTTTTGAAATATGTACATACTAGTCATGTCAAGAGAAATTTACATATATTTCTGCATAAATGAATAAACAAAGAGTTATTTTGACTATAACTGCAGCCTCTGGGACTGATACGCTGGCTGCATCTAAACACATGAAGGCAAGTGTAGAAATCTTTACACATTCACAAACTGAGCGTCTCATGGTGATTCATTTCAAAAGCATCAACAAAATGTCTTGTGACCATCTCTTTACAAGGACTAAAAGGCAAGTGTCGTCGGAGAAATCGGGTTTCGGGGCCGATTCAACATGCTCAATTCACAAACTCTGATTGGCTGTGTCTCATGGATTCTGATTCATTTGGGAGGGACGGGAGTACTACAGTAAACAGACGGTGTCCTAGCCTGTCCTACGGTAAAAATGGTAAACAAAATAAAAAGAGGAGTAAACAAAATTGTCATGTTTAATCAAACCCACATAGTCAAAACACACACAGCTCACAACTCATACTTTAATGCTAAAGTATAATGCAAATCACCATAGACGGGCTACCAGAAAAAGCCGAGCCACAGCAGTAAGCTGATAAAAACTGTTTTAATTCTGGCTTTAGCGTGGCTGGTTATATTCTTTTTGGGAGATTAATGTTGGTCTCATTGATGAAATTTAACAACTGTGGTGGCAGTGGCATTAGTTTGTTTGAATGAAAAGTGAGCAGGACTGCCTCTGGGCTACGTACTGAAATCACCACATTTACGTAAATAAATGAATGTTTTACAATGAACTGATCAGTCTACATTTTATTTTGTTAGGTCAACATGGTTATTGATTATTATTACAACTTTATGACTTAGAATTGGTCTATGGGAGTCCTCGCCACTCAATCGCTCTGGTCGGCAGTCGGGGCGGTGTGTTTCACTGTTTCTCTCTCCCGACTGTCTCCGACGAGAGGCGACGGACCAGTCGGGAAAGCGGACGTCGGCGTCGGGACGCGTTGTGGCGGTGTGTCCCTGGCTTAACTCGTACTGAGTGCTACAGTATAAACAGTGTTTAACTAGAAGCTCCAGAGGCCATTTCCAAGAGGCCAGTCAGGGGCCAGAAGTTACAACAGATTCATTGTTACAGTCAGTTTGGGATGTCCCCGATCCAATCACGTGGTCGGAAATCAAAGTTGATGATTAAAGACGACATCATGGCAGCTGACCTCACCTGAAACTAATGTAAAAGTGAAATGATTGTTTCCAACAGTAAAGACAGTCTAGTGTGCTGCACAGCTATGCACGTACATGCATAGAAAAAATTAAGAGACCACTCCCAAAATGATCAGTGTCTTACTGTTTGAGTAAAATTAAATGATTATTTTTTGTTTTATTCTATCAACTACAGACAACACTTCTCCCAAAATTGAAAAAAAATATTGTCATTTAGAGCTTTTATTGGCTAATGACTAAACTAGTCTACATAAAACATATCAAGTCTTTTCAGACCTTGAATAATAATAATAATGCAAAGAAAACATGTTCATATTTTTCCTTAAGAACACAGCAAGAATATTTGAACTCAGGAAGAGTTTATAAATCAGTTTTTGTGGGATGATGTCAACGTTAATCTTCCTATAAAACCAGATGTGGTTCAGGTTCAGGTTCAGGAGTTCTGTGTGTCTGTGTTGGTATTTAAAAAAGAAAAGAATGACTGTCATACATGTAGAGATGCTTTTGTGGAAGTGGTCTCTTCATTTTTTCCAGAGCTGTATATACAGTGGATGATTTGCCAATCTTGTCAACAAGCTCTTGAGTCAACACATGAACAAATGTAGTAACAGTCTGATTAACATGAATCTGACTCACCTAAAGCTGAGAGTCTCTCAGGTGGTCCTGTGGTTTTTAGAACACAAACAGGAAGCTTGCTCATTGCAGATGTGCACTTGGATTTATTTTAAAACTGATGGGAGATGAAAGCACTTGATTCTAATGAGCCATCATTAGAGTCTGATAGTCCTGAAGTTCAAAAGCAGGTTAAGTTGATAAAGACATCCAGCTGATTAGACTATGTAAGAGTCTAACCTCTGGTGTTATCCAACCACTCGGACATTGATTACCTGCCTGTGAAACACCACACGTGGTATTTTGACATTTCCTTTCATTGATGATGAGCTGATGGATGTGTCTCCATCACCTCCATCTGACTGACTGATGCTGCTGGCCGTGACTCTTATCTGTCAGGAACTGCAGGAATCTGCCTTTGTGTAGTTTTGGCTGCACGCCCTGCCCTGCTCTGCCCTGCCCTGCCTGTGTTTTAACAGTCACACAACACAGTGTTTCTAAATGATTTGGTGAGTGGGTGTTCTCTCAGTCAAAGGTCACGTCTATTTAAAGGCTTTTTCCACATGAAATGTGTTTGAAGTGCAGCGAGGGAGGGTGGGAAGGCGTGTGGGGAAACACGGCAAGGTCGTTCCCATTCAGGCCTTGTTGTACTGCACTGTTCATGTTCAGCAGGGTACAGTGGAGTCACGAGTCCAAGACCACCGTCTGAAGTGGTCTCATGAAGACAGAGTGTTCACAGAGAGTGATTCTTGAATGTATAGTACTGAATGTGTGGGTTGCAGCGAGTGGTAGAGTACTTTACTGATAATGTCCCACACGCTTCTGTGTGCAGCTGTCTACCAGCTTTCATGGGCTGATATGGTCCAATATGATTATCTATATATGATCTAAAATATATAGTTGTATATAGCCCATAATCTTTCTCCTCTTTTTTTTTTTACAAGAAGTGGTTCTGTACTGTGTTGCTCTGCAATAAGTGATCATTTTCATCAGTTTGTACTTCTCTTACTGACTGGTAAATGGAGTTCATTATAAAGTTGTTTTATTTGCAGTCAGGCTTGTGAAATGAGTCATAATGAACCAAATGTACAAAGTGAACTACCTGTCAAAAATTAAATAATCTTTTTTTTTGCATAATTAAAAAGTGAATCTGAAATGGTCTGGAGTCAATTACTTGTTCAGTATCTCAGAAAACGATTGGTTTTGTGGTCCCATGGACATTCAAACTGCTTTGCAACAACACAGCCATCAGGGAACCTGGGCTTCAGTGTCTTGCTCATGGACACTTCAACATGCAGACTGGAGGAACTACCAACCCTCTGATTACTGGGCTGGACTGGACTGTCCTGAAATTAGCCTCTGATTGAGCACAGCCACCACATGATTTATTCTGGATGAACAAACATTTACAGCAGCAAAAGTTTTTCAAATCCACTCAGGACCTTTGCAGGACAAAAGATTTTTTGTAAGACATGAGACCTAAAAGGTCTAACTCAAAGCAACCAGGATGGCTGGTTGAAAGCAGAGTTAGCACAAAATGACAATGGACAGCTAATTGAGTCAAAGCAGAAAACTGTGATCTCTGAAAGAATGTTTTTTAATAATAACTTTCTCAGATTGGTTTTGTCATACTTTGAAAACACAATAGGCTACAGGAATGACCAAGGGAAACACCATGGTGATGCTGCCAAGAACTAAATGACACTTGGGTGCATGGCCTAATGTTTAAATAAACATCAGCTAATTGAGTTACCCTGCCACAGCTGCAAAAGGTGGCGGGGGGACTGCACTAATACTGTGTTCTCCTGGTCCCATGGACATTCAAACTGCTTTGCAACAACACAGCCATCAGGGAACCTGGGCTTCAGTGTCTTGCTCATGGACACTTCAACATGCAGACTGGAGGAACTACCAACCTTCTGATTACTGGGCTGGACTGGACTCTCCTCTCCCTCTTGAGCACAACCACCACATGATTTACTCTGGATGATCACTAGGGGTGTGCAAAAAAATCGATTCTCATAAGAATCTGATTCTCTCAGCCGATTCAGAATCGCTCAAAATGAAAATAGGATAAAAAAAATATTTATAAATCCTGGCTGACTCTCTTTTATTTTGAAATGACGCGGGAGCACCTGCCTGTTCTTCATCAAGGAGAAAACTTTCAGCTTATTTTTGTTACTTAACAGTTGTAATTATTTATACATGTTTAAAATGTAATAAATGTGTTCAGTGGCAATTTAAGGGGACTCCATTTTATCGCAAAAATATGATGTTTTGAAGGCTCTTTGCACAGATTGAAGCAGATATCAGTGGAATCAAATTTTTGTTAATATAAGTCCTAAATAGTCCTATTTTCCGTCAGCAATCATTTTAAATCAAGTGTTTCAGCCGTAAAAATCGGAATCGTCACTCTGCTCTGCTGTAAGATGGAGAAAATTTTCCTAATGATCACAGCTGCAAAAGTCTCATTTCAAATCCACTCAGGACGAGACAACAAGAACATGCTACATGAGACCAGGTCTAAAAGCCCAGGACGGGGTTCAAAGCAGAGTTAGAAAAATGACAATCCACAGCTAATTGAGTCAAAGCAGAAAACTGTGTCTCTGGAGAGAATGTCAGCGAAAATCCACCAGAGCTGATGGAGGAACATCGGCCACTTCTAGTCACTCATTTGAAAACACAATTACGCACAGGAATGTACACAAACAAACACACACACACCCTGCTGCCAAGAACTAAATGACACTTGGGTGCATGGCCTAATGTTTAAATAAACATCAGCTAATTGAGTTACCCTGCCACAGCTGCAAAAAGGGCTCCTGATCTGCCGGTGGCACAGGATCAGGTTAAGACATTATCACTGTTGTTTCTGGCAGCGTGCAGACAGAGGCGAGCTGCTGGCTGGCTGCAGCAGCCCCCCCGTTCTGGAACAGCCAGTCAGAGCCCAGCGCTCCCTGCTGATGCTCTCAGCCTCCAGCTCAACACATGAACTTTAGGATCAAAATGATTTTCATCCTGACGTGACTCTCAGAGCACCTGCTTCATCTTTCAGCTGAAGTTATTTATTGGCAATTTTAAAGGGGACCTATTATCGAAATATGATGTTTTGAAGGCTCTTTAACATATATTTGGGTGTTTGTTTTGCCTGCTGGCCCCAAAATGTGAGAATTGACAAAAAATGTATTGTTCAGGATCCTGAGGTTGATATCCATGTGGTTTTAGGAGCTGTTCCCTCAGTTGTCATCCAATGATGTCATTAGTTTACAAATTTGCATAACCCCACCCCTACCTGGTAGCAGTAGAAGGGGCGGGGCAAGCAGTGGTTCATTAGCATTTAAAGAGACAGGCTCTGAAAGCAGCCGTTCTCAACAGGGCTGTTTAGAGAGGATGAAAAGAGCTGTGATGTTTGATCCTTGTGGGATTTTGCCCGAAGCATGTCACAGACATGTCTTTAAGACACCTGGGGACTATTCTAACTTTGTGGAAAAGGGGCTGAATATGTCTCCTTTAATGATCAAATAATATATCACATCACGGATCAAACTGGTGATGTTTTACTGTTAATCAGAGCTGAACAATCAGTGGAAATATATTTAAATATTCAAATCAAATACTTTTATAATGATTTACCAAATTAACTCTTAAACAATACATCAAACTAAATCATACAATATTAAACTTTCAAATAGGTTAAAAATGAGTCTTATATCTAAAGAATAACCAATCTGAGTGAAACGTGACTGTCCTTAGATTGTTTTTGTAATTCTCCCACACCACCATAAAGCCACACATTAACAGAGCTCTTCAACCACTACTATCAGTTAAAGCAACATCTGCTGCGCTGGTAGCTGGCCGTGGACACAGAGCAGCGCCCTGGCAACAGCTCACTGCTGCTGCTGTAACATTAGAACCCACTTCCACTTTGTTCTGGCAGCGGCACAGCTAAAATAAAACCAAAAAGAAGCAGGGAGCGTCCACAGAATCATGAAAGCACAGTGTTTTCTCTAATTCTGTCCTTTGTTACCTGCGTCTCTGCTGTCACTGCTGTGGCTTCACTACTTTTCTTCCTCCCCAGGCCTGGAAGTGAAGACGAACGCTGCATGCCCTGCACGCTCTTCCTGTCTGGAAGAGGGCGTGCCAGTCTGCTGGGTTATAACTAGCCAGGGGGTAGAGAGATGGAATACAATCTGACCACTACAAACACACAAAGTCACACATACACACTTTTTGCACACACACACATACCCTTCTGAATTCCTAGCAGGCCTCTGCTGCCAGTAAATTCCTCGGTGGGCCCGTGAGGCGGCAGCTCTTTGGGTTCAGCTGCAGGCGGCTGCTGCTGCTGCTGCTAATGCTAATGCTGCTGCTGCTGCTGCTGCTAATGCTGCTGCTGCTGCTGTTAATGCTGCTGCTGCTGCTAATGCTGCTGCTAATGCTGCTGCTAATGCTGCTGCTGCTGCTGCTGCTGTTGCTGCTGCTGCTGCTGCTGCTGCTGTTGCTGCTGCTGCTGCTGCTGCTGCTGGTGCTGCTGCTGCTGCTAATGCTGCTGCTAATGCTGCTGCTAATGCTGCTGCTGCTGCTGCTGCTGTTGCTGCTGCTGCTGCTGCTAATGCTGCTGCTAATGCTGCTGCACCTGCTGCTGCTGCTGTTAATGCTGCTGCTGCTGCTGTTAATGCTGCTGCTGCTGCTGTTAATGCTGCTGCTAATGCTGTTAATGCTGCTGCTGCTGCACCTGCTGCTGTTAATGCTGCTGCTGCTGCTGTTAATGCTGCAGCTAATGCTGCTGCTGCACCTGCTGCTGTTAATGCTGCTGCTGCTGCTGTTTATGCTAATGCTGCTGCTGCACCTGCTGCTGTTAATGCTGCTGCTAATGCTGCTGCTGCACCTGCTGCTGTTAATGCTGCTGCTAATGCTGCTGCTGCACCTGCTGCTGCTAATGCTGCTGCTGCACCTGCTGCTGTTAATGCTGCTGCTGCTGTTAATGCTTCTGCTGCTGCTGCTGTTAATGCTGCTGCTGCTGCTGCTGCTGTTAATGCTGCTGCTGCTGTTAATGCTGCTGCTGTTAATGCTGCTGCTGTTAATGCTGCTGCTGCTGTTAATGCTGCTGCTGCTGCTGTTAATGCTGCTGCTGCTGCTGTTAATGCTGCTGCTGCTGCTGTTAATGCTGCTGCTAATGCTGTTAATGCTGCTGCTGCTGCACCTGCTGCTGTTAATGCTGCTGCTGCTGCTGTTAATGCTGCAGCTAATGCTGCTGCTGCACCTGCTGCTGTTAATGCTGCTGCTGCTGCTGTTAATGCTGCAGCTAATGCTGCTGCTGCACCTGCTGCTGTTAATGCTGCTGCTAATGCTGCTGCTGCACCTGCTGCTGTTAATGCTGCTGCTAATGCTGCTGCTGCACCTGCTGCTGCTAATGCTGCTGCTGCACCTGCTGCTGTTAATGCTGCTGCTGTTAATGCTGCTGCTGCTGCTGTTAATGCTGCTGCACCTGCTGCTGCTGCTGTTAATGCTGCTGCTGCTGCTGCTGCTGTTAATGCTGCTGCTGTTAATGCTGCTGCTGCTGCTGTTAATGCTGCTGCTGCTGCTGCTGCTGCACCTGCTGCTGTTAATGCTGCTGCACCTGCTGCACCTGCTGCTGTTAATGCTGCTGCTGCACCTGCTGCTGTTAATGCTGCTGCACCTGCTGCTGCTGCACCTGCTGCTGTTAATGCTGCTGCTGCTAATGCTGCTGCTGTTGCTGCTGTTAATGCTGCTGCTGCTGCTGCTGCTGTTAATGCTGCTGCTGCACCTGCTGCTGTTAATGCTGCTGCTGCTGCTGTTAATGCTGCTGCTGCTGCTGCTGTTAATGCTGCTGCTGCACCTGCTGCTGTTAATGCTGCTGCTGCTGCTGTTGCTGCTGCTGTTAATGCTGCTGCTGCTGCTGCTGCTGTTAATGCTGCTGCTGCTGCTGCTGCTGCACCTGCTGCTGCTGCTGCACCTGCTGCTGTTAATGCTGCTGCTGTTAATGCTGCTGCTGCTACTGTTAATGCTGCTGCTGCTGTTAATGCTGCTGCTGTTAATGCTGCTGCTGCTGCTGTTAATGTTGCTGCTGCTGCTGTTAATGTTGCTGCTGCTGCTGTTAATGTTGCTGCTGCTGCTGTTAATGTTGCTGCTGCTGCTGTTGCTGCTGCTGCTGCTGCTGCTGCTGCTGTTAATGCTGCTGCTGCTGCTGCTGTTAATGCTGCTGCACCTGCTGCTGCTGCTGCTGCTGCTGCCACCATCACTTGTTCAGGTTTCACAGCCACATGTAGCATCCACCCACCCACATCACAAACACAGACTGCCTCTCAGTCTCTACACCTCACACTCTCCTCTTCACGCCCACTCAGGCTGTAGAACATTAAGATTTTTTGATTTAATGATGGTGTATGGAAGTCCACAGAGGTCCAGTCAGGTTAAGTGGTGAAACCAGACGTATGTGAGGGGGTGGGGGCTGAATTCTACGCACATTGGCACAGAAATCAGTGTAATGAGGTTTTTTTTATACGTCTGTTATTTCCCATTTCAGCTTATCAGGCTGATAAACAAGCCCTATTATAATAACCATAGTGCTACTCCTTTGTGCCTGAAAAATGTCGGGCACAATTCCTTCTCCGTGACGACAGCTAAGCTTTTATGTTACACAGATCTACTGCTTTATCACAAACTGTGCAAGGCGAGCAGAGGTTACTGGGGAAAAAAAGCTGCAGTGCTTTAAAAATAGGATTTTTCCTGTGTCTACACAAAGGTTCATTGTTTTATCACACAGATGACTAACTACAGATGCATCAGCAGCTTGCATAATTCCATTTGCTCTTCAACCAGTTATTTATCCTTCAGACTGAAAGTAGAGGTAAAGTGCTGCTCCGCTACAACACCACTTAGTGTAGCTGGGGCACAGAGCATCGTTTTGCTCATTACATCACAACGCTTCCATGTGGCCGTGGAGCTCGTCCGTCTCTGGTTTCAGAGCGACCAGGTACAATAAGGAGCACATGGAGCAGCACAGATAAGAGGGGAGGAGGTGGGAACCACGGAGACACCTCCTTCTACAGTAGGTAACACACAGCTGGATTAGTCTGCTGCTTCCCAAGACTCGGTTTTTTTTTACATGAATCCCAGAAAATGGTCAGTCAATTTAAAGGAGACATATTCTGCCCCTTTTCCACAAATTAAAATAGTCCCCATGTGACATGTTGGTGACATGCTTTGGTCAAAATCTCCTAAGGATCAAATATCACAGCTCTTTCATCCTCTCTAAACAGTCCTGTTCAGAACAGCTGGTTTCACTGTCTGTCCCTTTAAATGCAAATCAGCCACTGCTTGCCCCGCCCCCTTCTACTGCTACCAGGTAGGGATGGGGCTATGCAAATCCAGCTAGTTCCATCATTGCTAGACAACCGAGGAAACAGCTCGTATGTCCACATGGATTTCAACCTAGGGAACCTAAAAATTGCATTATTTTTTTTTTGTTGTTCAGGTGTCTGACTGCACCTGAATGCAACACCAGAGCCTCCGTCCTTCCTCACACCACACAGTGGTGACAGTTTTAACAGGCGCTACCTGGAAAACTTTCTCCTCGAGCCGACAGCTTCACTGCGTTTCCGTGGTTACCTACGGTCACGCTGCCACTGAACGTAAAAAATGGTGATGCAACATGGCCGCCAAGGTTCGGTGCGTCGCACACTTACATGTATGTATTTGTAACGACTTGTAACAACTCATTCTAAGGTAGGAGAAAGCTTTCCTTTGTATGCAGGTGTGATTCCACTTCAAATATATATTTATGAAAGACAGATTTGATTTTTGCTGATAAAAAGACAAATAAGTTACATAGGTTCCCACAGTATAGTTTTTGTGTGGGTTTGGTGGTTTTCCAATTATCTTTTCTTAATACTAACCTAAACTAATAATACAGGCTGAATAAAGCATGTGAAATGTATCATTTTCTTGTTTAGATTGCCTACATTCAGTCAACCGTGGGCAAAGATGCATAACACGCCCAAGAACCATTTAAGCAGATCCAAAATGCTTCAGTCTTATGCTGCACAAAAGCAGAGTGAACACTGGAATCTGGAAGTACTTCAGATTTAACCATAAAGCAACAATAATTTGTTTTTGCGAAAACATTGCAAGGTCGATTTGTTTTTGTTATTAAATCAGTCTAAATGTATTTGTATGCTACTTGATAAAAGGGAGTAATGTGTTATCCCTGTTTCTTCCTGCTGTGGTAGAGACAACTTCAGGTTACAGTACTGTACTGTACGTTCTGTTTCCTTCTTTAATAAACTCACAATAAAATGTATCATCATTTGTTCAATGACACAACAAATTGTTGTTTGGGTTTACGACGTCTTCACAACATCTTTACAGGAAACAAGTCGGAGCTAAATTGCCAATCAAATGTTTATTAAAATCATGAAATACCTCAGCTACATTTACTACAGTATAGTCAATACAATCAGCTCACAGCCGTTAGTTTGAGCACATCCATTACCTTGTGGGTGTAATGTGACATCGTGAATTGTATACTTGTATAAAATATGACAAATAGTGATGATAATCCTCAGCTCCAGTCACAGACAGCTCTCTTGTCTCACCACACAAACACATCAACAACCAGTCGTTGACAGCTCACAAGGTAAAGACTTGACAGTGCAGCTGAGGAGGAGCCCAACAACACACACATATACACACACACACCCAACGCCAGCGCAGCATACGGTGACATAAACAAGTCCTGGTGCCATATGAAGGGAGAGGAGTGTGGGTTTTACAGCTGCTATACTATCATGTGTCATGTGTTGAAATATTTGTTGTTATTGTGGTGAATCCCAATAAATTAAAGTCTATTTTTTGGCTCTTCATGCCTTTATTAGAAAGTACAGTAGAGAGACAGGAAACGGGGAGGCAGAGAGAGGGGGATGACATTTGTTATATTGTTGTTGTATTGTTTTATGTTTTCTCTCTTTCATTAATTAATCTGTTATTTTATTTAGACAGGATATATTTAATTTTGCTTATTTATTTTATGGTGAGGTTATCGATAAGCCCTCCTAGGGTTTCATTGTAGTTTACTCTATATTACATATTGTATATTTTCTTTTCTTTTCTTTCATGTGACATACTCCTTGTTTGTAATATTTTGTATAAGTGCAAACAATAAACTAAACTAAACTAACTAAACATGCAGGAAAGGGCTGTCCGATGCAGGATTCGAACCGGGGACGCCTGCAGCGAGGACCGTAGCATCTACACACATCTACCTGCTCAACATACTGCACCCCGAATCTCAATGAATTAGAATACAACTGTCAGGCCAGCAGTCTTCCCCATGAACCAGACTGAGGCCTAGTCCACATCTACACGGGAATATTTGCAAACTGAGTTTTTCTCTTCTCCATTTAAAAAAAAGTATGTGCAAAAATACAATAAAAACGCTGTGCATTGCACCAGCAGGTGGCTTTTAAATACACATTCACTAGAAGTACCAACGTGTGCTCAAAACCCAGAGCCACAGCATGGCTGCATGCAGCGCCACACGCACATGTTATGTGATAAGAATGAACCAATCAGCTCCACAGACCTGCTTGTCCAGCAGCAACATGCTTCCCAGTCCACTGCTACAGCTTGCTGGTGTCTTGGCAAGCAGCAGATGACAATCTATATACATTCACTATTTGAATGGAGCTATTGAAATAAATGAACCTTTCCATGATTCCTCCTGTACTGACCCTTTTTCTAGCATGCAACACATTTGACTCAACAGTGTAAACGTCTTCAGATGAGCTCAGAGACAAACAGAACTTCAAATTCCCTTCAATGACAAACAGAATGGATAAGTAACATTATCAGCATTCATTATTAAACATGGGTGCAGTGGGCGAGCAGGCTTGAAGCAACAGTGCTCATGTATTGGAGTAAAAAATGTTAACAATCCAGCTTCATTTTCACCACTCGGCTGCAGGTGGCGGCTTCAGAAAATATGTCCATAATGTTCAATTGCAGCACATGAAGGCATGAAGTTGTTGTTGTGTTGTTGTTTATTTACTGATGGTTTCAAAGTTGCGTATTAATTTGGACTTATCTGCAAGATGAAAAGTTTAGTTCAGCCTCATTTCACAAGCCCTGGATTTCATCATCTGTGTTTCCAGGCTGAACAGATACGGTCTTTTTTTCTCTCACTGCATAAAGGTGGGTGCAATAAAAAAGCAAAATTGCAAATTTAGAATTAAAAGCATCAAAATCAGCAACACAGAGAAAATCATACACAGCTATATCATCCTGCCTTCACTACTCAGTAACTAAAACTAAGAGAACCACAGATCACACCTGTCTTGGCTCCCCATCTATTTTACAGTTCACTTCAAAGTGCTTTTAACTACAAGGCTCTGAATAACCTGGTGGTGAAGAACATAATGGAACTCCTCTCATTGTACCATCCACATTCAAACAGAGGCCTCAGGTCCACGGCTCAGGTCCACGGCTCAGGACCACGGCTCAGGACCAGAGTCCAGGTTTAAACTGAAGCTCAGGGGTCTCCTCAGCTCAGCTGACTCTGTCATGGTTTTCCATGACAAAATTCCCAAATCCCAACTTAAAAATTACTTTTACAGACTTCCTTTTTTTAAAAAAATAACCATTGCTTTGTTTCTCCTCGTGCAGAGGTCTTCAACAGGGGGTCCGTAACGCCCAGGGGGGCCACAGAGGTACTGCAAGGGGGTCATGAACTTTTTGGAAATACTATTTTGTATTTCCATATTTATGCTTAAAATAAAAATGTCAATTTAAATAGCTTGTATACAAGATTATCATGCAGTTAACAGACATAGTTGATATAACAAAGTGTGTTTATAAATGACTGAATGAATACGCACTTACCTGTAAAATCATTTAATGCATGAATATATGACTATACCAGTGCGTTATTTGAATAGCTTGGTACTGAATTAAGTTTAATAGAATAAAAAATTGTACGAATATATTTATCAGGGGTCCCTGCTCCATCTCTCCTGTAGTTTGAGGGTCCTTAGCCTGAAAATCGTTGAAGAGCCCTGTCCTAGTGCGAGAGTAAATGTATTAGTGTTTGTGTCTCTGCACGTTTTCTTTAATATGTGTCTCTTGATGATATTTTTTCATTGTTGATTGGGTTTCTGGAGAAGAAAAAAAACTTTGTGCTTTTGCTTTAAGTGTTCTATAAATAAAATGATTGTGATTAGTATTCGTTTCTTAACAACACTAATGGCTGGAATGGCTCTAATGGCCATTCCAGCCATTACCTCCAGCCATTAATGGCTTGGTCCTGGTTTTGAGAGACCTGCCAGGAGAACTATTGGATGGATGACTATGACATTTAGTGCAGACGTTAATGTAGCCCTTAGGATGAACTGAACATAATAATGTTTGGGATTGGAATAACTTTTCATCAAATAGAGTCAGGGGTCAAAATGTGTTTTTATTCTATAACTACATACAGTCCAAGGGCTGCTATTATTGCACTCCTTCTGAAATGTGACTCATCACTCTCTCATCTTTAAAGCGATCATCATCTTTGAAGTGTTGATCCATAAAATCCATGAGATCTAAAAATAGGAGGCTCTTCTGGTTGGCTGGCTGTTTTCTGACTGATCAAATCAGGTAAACACTCCAGCTGGGTGGACAGGAGGAAGAGCTTTGTTGTCACATCATAAAATTACTTGACGGGTAGTTTTACTACTTTCACTGTAATACAACCTGGACCTGCTTTATAATAGAAGAAACAAGAAGAATATAGTAATATTCAAGTAGTACTGGCTGTGAACCTATAGCAGGACAGATGCCAGCAGGGTGACATCTTCAATGACCAGGATGACGCAGAATGCTTTTATAATGCCACATCTGCTGTTGTTCTAATTACCCAGACCTCTTGCAGGAGCATTTCCTGATCACTCTATGGAAATCAGATCACTGCTTGTGCGACACTTGTCCACATTCAAATCAGCTGTGACGTTTTGGCCTGCTGCCTCAGTGCCTGGCTCGCTCTATTTATAGCCGCTCTCCAAGCGGGCTGAGGAGCAGAGTGTCTATTAAATGTCTTATTGCAGAGATAATGAAAATATTTTGCATTTGCATAAACAGGAATGGCAGCGGAATGGAGCCCTGTCATTGGGAGGAGAATGTGGAACAGTGAACAATGCTTAGGCTCATTATGGAAGTGCATGTATTGACTAAAATCAGCCTTCACACGATGGTTTTGCGTCTTCACAGCAAATCTGTTGAGAGAAGCTGCTTGGGGAGAGGAGAGATTTGGCGAGGCTATTCAGGGGGCCACTGAATATGTTGCAAAAGAAGAGCCGTTAATGAAATTTCTAATTACAAATGAGCCACTTCTGCATGAGTCAAACCTCCTCTCAGGCGACATCAGGCCATCAGTTACTGGGTGAGAGTGACAGGGGGCAAGAGCGTATGACATGAGAGGCAAGTTCACATAATCTGCATAGTAACAAGGCAACCATCCCATACAACTGGCTGCTCTTCGGCTGCACCTGGGCGACGTGGGCGTGGGTCGACACTGAGAGGTGAAGTGGAGGGAAAAAGCTGTCAGTAGTGGTGGATGTGTGGCTGTTGGATGTGTTGGTGCAGCTGGATCCCTGCCTGCAGTCCTCAGGGTTAATAATATAATCTTATACTTTATTGATCCCTGTTGGCAAACTCTCTTTTTGTTGGGACACAAGCTCTGCTGCAGTGGTCTGGGATTCAGGGGTTGGCTGAAGGGCACTTGATGCTGTTCAACGCTTTCATTAAAATCAAATTAAAACGTGATAATAATTGCATCAGACAAACAAGATTTATTCTTGTTTTTCTTCCTTTCTACAGTTAAACACACTGTGTATTCACTTGATTTGGTTTGATTTATGTATAAGCACATGAGAAAAAAAATATTTAAAAAAAAAACAGGACGTTGAAGGAGAAGAACAAATATGCCTTAAAGGGATAGTAGCATTTTTTAAAAGTGGGGTTGTATGATCTACAAATAGCCCCTAAATACTTTAATTGCAGTAGAAGACTCTCTGCACTCTTCCTGTTAGCAACGGCAGCCCATAATAGCCCTGCCCAGAGATTTAGGCTTAAAATTCGTATTCGAATGGGGGCGTGGTTACGTTACAGATCTACGTGACAGATTCAGAGGGTTAGTTACCCGGTTAGTTACCGGCCGTTAGCTGGTTGCTTTGAGTTCAGTGGGTGGGTTCTCAGCCGGCTAACCGCCACATCTCCAAATATGGAAAGTAGACTCCCACTAAAATCCAAGATGGTGCAGTTCAAATGGCCGTAGTAGGATCACAAAACAGACTCCCCCCAACCAATGGGTGACGTCACGGGTGCTATGTCCATGCTTACAATACAATATAATACCACATTTAAAAATACAACCCAGGTAGACCAAAGTGCTGTAGACCTTTTACAGCCTATGGTGTAACCCCCCATCCTCTGGTGATTTTTCACCAGCTTCGCTGTAAACAAATGCACATGGAGGAGAGGAGCGTAACCGAAACAGCGGAAAAGAGAAAAAAGCCCTGCATAACGTCATCATGAGCTGCAACTCACATTAATCCAGCAAAGAACTGTGGCCATCAGCATTTGTCATATAAACTTTGGATCGATCAAGAGAAAATCCGATGAGATCGACCGTGTTCATTTTCTATCGATATTCATGACGGATTTTACCATTTCCATGAGGCATTTCAAATTCGATATTGCTTAATGCGAATAAAAACGTGTGGATGGAGAGCACATACATAATTCTGTTCAGTTCATTCTAACAGTATAGCAACGTCATGAGTCTACCGTATTATATTCACTTCTGCTGAGACAGAAAAGTCCATTACCAGCGGGGTGCGGCCATGTGGCAGCGGGGTGCGGCCATGTGGCAACAAGGTGCGGCCATGTGGCAGCGGGGTGCGGCCATGTGGCAGCAAGGTGCGGCCATGTGGCAGCAAGGTGCGGCCATGTGGCAGCGGGGTGCGGCCATGTGGCAGCAGGGTGGCCATGTGGCAGCAAGGTGTGGCCATGTGGCAACGGGGTGTGGCCATGTGGCAACGGGGTGTGGCCATGTGGCAGTGGGGTGTGGCCATGTGGCAACGGGGTGTGGCCATGTGGCAGTGGGGTGTGGCCATGTGGCAGCAGGGTGGCCATGTGGCAGTGGGGTGTGGCCATGTGGCAGCGGGGTGTGGCCATGTGGCAGCGGGGTGCGGCCATGTGGCAGCGGGTGGCCATGTGGCAGCGGGGTACGGCCATGTGGCAGCGGGGTGTGGCCATGTGGCAACGGGGTGTGGCCATGTGGCAGCGGGTGGCCATGTGGCAGCGGGGTGTGGCCATGTGGCAGTGGGGTGTGGCCATGTGGCAGTGGGGTGTGGCCATGTGGCAGCGGGGTGGCCATGTGGCAGTGGGGTGTGGCCATGTGGCAGCAGGGTGGCCATGTGGCAGCGGGGTGTGGCCATGTGGCAGCGGGGTGTGGCCATGTGGCAGCAGGGTGGCCATGTGGCAGCGGGGTGTGGCCATGTGGCAGCGGGATGTGGCCATGTGGCAGCAGGGTGTGGCCATGTGGCAGCGGGATGTGGCCATGTGGCAACGGGGTGTGGCCATGTGGCAGCAGGGTGTGGCCATGTGGCAGCAAGGTGTGGCCATGTGGCAGCGGGGTGTGGCCATGTGGCAGCGGGATGGCCACAGATGTGGGATGCGGGATGTGGCCATGTGGCAGCGGGGATGTGGCCATGTGGCAGCGGGGTGCGGCCATGTGGCAGCAAGGTGCGGCCATGTGGCAGCAAGGTGCGGCCATGTGGCAGCAAGGTGCGGCCATGTGGCAGCAGGGTGTGGCCATGTGGCAGCAAGGTGTGGCCATGTGGCAGCGGGGTGCGGCCATGTGGCAGCAAGGTGTGGCCATGTGGCAGCAGGGTGTGGCCATGTGGCCTCATGTCACATGACTGACTGACTTCCTGCTGAAGCCATCTTGCTCTTTCTTGTCCGTCAACTCTCAGGAAACTGCTAAATGAAAATAAAATGTCAAAAAAATATGAAAGTGAAAAAGAAGTAGGCCTCTGTAGGTGAGTGAGTTTGTGTGTACTCTATGGGGGGGGGGGGGGTAAGTATCCTCTAAAACCACCTTAATTAAATCTCTTGTGCCACTCTGTTGCCCTTCTCTTTCAGGTGATCATATTTTCATTGATTCCAAGAAAATCAACCTTTGTGCCCTGAAAATGTGTGTGTGCAGAACTATTTATAGAGCAGCCAGCCGGCTTGGCAGGCCCCCACCAGCCCACAGCCCCCACAGCCCCCACAGCCCCCACCAGCCCCCACCAGCCCACAGCAGCCCACAGCAGCTCACAGCCATGTCTGCAGCTCCTGACCTTTCTTCCCACTCTGCTTTAATCCCTTCTGTCTGACCACTATAATCTAGACATTATTCCCTTTCTTCACATTCCTCTTCATCCTGCTTTTAATGTATTTGGAACATCTCAAACTCTTTGTGTTAGCTGAACATCTCCAGCTGCTGCCCCCCACCCCCCCACACACACAGATGGACAGGTTACAAAACGGCCCTGACAGTTAATTGCAGCCCCGGCAGGATTGGGATTCTTCAGCCTTGATGAGCTGCTGTAGCTTGATTGTGTGTGGATTTGGGAGGGTGGGGTGGACGGATGGCAGCGGCGGCGGGAGGGGGGGGGGGGTGGAGTGGTGCTGTAATAGAGACGTCCATCACAACCAATCAGGCAGCAGACACAGTGGCGTCCACCTCTTTAGCTTCTGGTGATGCTACAAGGCAGAGGCACCAGCACCTCCACCCCACGCCCTCCAGAGACTGCTCCGGGACATTTCGTTGCTATAGCAACACGGAGATATGGCCATCTTTGGCTTTAAATAAGCCCCCACTCTGGTCCGCTGCAATAAATATCGCCAAATAGCACTGGGATTTTAGAGTGGGCTTTTGCAAAAGAATGAGATTAGAGTTGTTTACTGCGAGCAGCACATCTTCCCAAAGTGTGTGTGTCTATGTATAGTGTGTGTCTATGTGTGTGTGTGTGTTTGTGTTTGTTTGTGTATGTGTGTGGACAACAGGAGAGCAGCTTTCAGTCGGACAGAGAGGGAGACGACACGGAGGCCGCCAGCCCAGCATGCTAATGGACGACTGAAGTGTGTGTGTGTGTGTGTGTGTGTGTGTGTGTGTGTGTGTGTGTGTGTGTGTGTGTGTGTAACATTGATGTTACCCACAAACACATGGCCTTACTGTCACCATCAAATAAACACAAGCATGACCAACACTAACTTATTGTTGAGCTTGCCGGTCAACAATTCTAAGAATTAGGGCTGTCTGTGCTGTTTGTGTCTTTGAGTCTAAAAATAAGGTTTATCTATCTATCTCTACTAAACATGACATTATCCGACTGCCTTCCACTGATTGGCCAGAGCGGTGTCACCAGAGGAGTCACGAGCATGACCTCCGACATGAAGATCAAACCCGCTAATTTTAAAAACACAGCGACAACAGCGCCCACCGATCTGTTCCGAGGCCGTTGTGATTGTCACATGATGATGGGCAGATGGAAAAGACCTAAACCGAGTCCAGCCGAGCAGAGCAGAGCTGGAACTGTGGAGCGGAAAAGGGCTGCTGGTCTTCTTGACAACGAAATCCTTGCTCGCCTTAGCAAGGAGGAAGGAGGCAGAAGTCACTATGGTAACCCAACGTAGCACAGGTACATGAACGGGGGGTGCTTCGACGGGGGGCAGTCCTAACTTAATAATTACGATTACAATTTTAAAACCGATTAATTGATCAGGCCTAATAATAATAACATAACATATTAAAATCTAAATGTAATCCTGTATCGTACTGTGGTCTAAAATAAACTAAATGCAAAGTGTTAAAGAACCGAATGAATTAAATATTGAAGCCTGATGACTTCAGTGAGATGACGAAACTTAAAGGGATAGTTCACCCAAAACTCTATTTTCACTGACACCCTGCCTGTGTCAGTTCAAATCACGCGAGATTTGCACTGACACAGGAAGAGCAGTGAACTGAGACACTGGGAGCTTCCGCTACAAACAAGCTTCAAATATAGACTTATTGAATTCTTTTGGAACAATTTCTCATGTGGGGGCTTCAATACAAGAGGGACATTACAGACGCGCTGTGTGGAGGTATTTAGATGTTTTTTGGTGTGTCTTTTTGGACGAAGAACAGTGAGCGCCGTTCGCTACCGTTGTATAGACATGCAGTGCTGCGCCGAGGACTCTGAATCTTCTCCCAACCCTTAGTCAACATGAGGGTGAGTAGAATTTGGGTGAACTATCCCTTTAAATGATTCAACGATAATCAAAATCGATAAACTTATCAATTCATCAGTTTTTTATTTCAACTTGCCACTGACTCCAGCCTGTGTCTTTAGTTGCCGTCCCTCTGCTGTCTCCACTGCAGAAAAGCAAAAAAGTGGCGATACATGATGCATCAGTGACTGTGCCTGTACTTGCCATATTATCATGTATCATTAAAACGATGATTCATGTAAACTGTGGTGTCCAACTCTGTGATTGCATCATTGGTGAACTCCCACTGTAAACTCAGGTGAACACGTCTGTAGCGTTTACATAAGGAACACCCAGCGTCAAACCTGTGACACTACAAAGCTGCACGACCTCCAGATGAAAACACATGTATAATTGAGTTTCTAATGCAAGACAGAGCAAGACATTAGAAATCTGCTCTGAGAACCTTGGCTTGTTGAAAGGATTTAGTTTCACAGCTCTGACTGGAAAATGACTGTGTGACAAAAGGGGCCAGAAATGCACCTTTCCTTCCAGAGATGCAATAATGGATTGGGCAAACTGTTAAGAAAATAATGTGTTTGAGGCGTCAGTTCAGATTTGAAAACAGCAGAGGCATCTATTCAAAACGTCTTCAGGGACAGTGTTCGATTCATGCAAGGCTTAATGCGCAATAAGAAGAAGACAATAAAGAGGGAGAGGGAGAGATAAAAACAGCTTAGTCACACGGAGACAGACACAACCACGACCATGCTAACACCCAGATATTTCCCACTTGAGGCCAGGTGACGTGCACGTTATTGATTTAGTCGAGAAATGATTGTGAATGGTGTGCAGTGACTACTACGTCAAACCGCTGACTCCCACATTTCATTCAGGTGATAAAGTCTGTTTATCTGGGAGGGTGAAAGCCATAACACCACGAATCAGAACAGGAAAAAAGCAAATATTCATAAAAGTCTACCAGCCTCACCTCAGGCCCTGAACATAACAAGACACTTAAACAGAGTAGGCACAATACAAACCCTGCAGAGAAACAGAAGAAGACCCAACCTAACCTTATCAGTAGTGATTTATTTTAACCACGCATCAGTCCCACTGACTCACTATTTATGTCATTCAGAGAAAGGAGCTAACTTTCTTTCCCATCATCCACTGCTGTGATGTACAGTTTAAAGTGATACGTCAACATTTTTTACGTGTCTTGCCTCACTCCATGTCCATGACCATGACCAGCAGATAGACACTATCCTGTCAACTGTGTGTGCAGTAACAAGGGAGATAGAGCCGTATCACCTGTAATTAGCTTAGCTCAAACACTGGAAGTGTATGGGTAGTGTTAGCCTGCCTCCTACCTGAGCCGAAATCAGTAATCAGAAGCTGATTTCATTTTAGCTCTAAACTCTGTAAATATATCACTTTATCGACATTTCAAACATGTTTAGGTGAGAAAGTATCCGTTTAGATCAGCAGTGTGTTGTTAATTTGTCTAAATACCAGCTGTTTACTATTTCGTTCTGACAAATTTGGTGCTATTCAAGCTAGCTCTTGTGACCAACACACTTCTGGTTACTTTCACAAAATAAAACACCCGTTGCCCTTTAAATACAGAAGTGCTTTTACTTTGAAACAGGAAGCTAACCTACCCTCGATGTAGCTAGCTTGAACCAAAATAAAACGTCTTTGCCTGAATACTGATCTCGTCCCGTTACCGGCATTTGACCGGAGGCAGGCTAACACTACCCATACACTTCCAGTGTTTGAGCTAAGCTAATTAGAGGCGATACGGCTCTATCTCCCTTGTTACTGCACACACAGTTGAAAGGATGGTGTCTATCTGCTGGTCATGGACTCGGGAGTGAGCAAGGGGGCAGTTGTCGGTCTGAGAAGTGAAGCTCACTTCCGCGTTCAAAAAACTGCAATACCCGCCGATTCCTGTGGGGGCTGGCTCCAGAAGGGAGCAACTCTCCATAGACCCCCATGTTAAAATAGCCGACTTTACAGCTTAAAAAAACATATTTACAGCCTGGTACATCTTATTTTTTTGGTCTCAATCAATAGTTTCTACCCCCGCACACACTCTGAGGGGGGTGATTTTTTTTTAAATGCTACCGTTTTACTGTTATTAGGATTAGATTCTGGCCAATCAGAGCGCGGAAACGTTCAGCTACAGGTCCGGAGTGGCACAGAGACAGGCTGCTTCGAGGCCAGGGGGCGGGTTCTCGGCCGGCCAATCCAACATGGCGCAGTTCAAACCGCCATATTTGAGGCACAAAAACGACTGCACAAAACCAATGGGTGACGTCACGGACGCTACGTCCATTCTTTTTACAGTCTATGGGAGTGAGGCAAGACACGTTTAAAAAAAAAAGTTGGTGTATCCCTTTAAGAGCAGTAACAGCCCCAATCCACCGCCAACTGAAGAGTCAACTCTCTAGCTGTCAGACAGTCGTCGCTTTTCATGTGGATATTTTGTTCAGATCTTTTACGCCTGAAACAACTCCAGAGAAGAATGGTAGATGGTAAATGGACTTGTGGTTCTGTAGAGCTTTTCTAGTCACTGGGACCACTCAAAGCACTTTACACTGGTTTTGTCGCATTCACCCTTTCACACACACACATTCTTGCAGCTCTGTTCACAGACAGGCTTTTCGGAGGCTAATCATTCACTAACATTCACACATCCCATCACACGTTGGAGGGCAAGTGGGGGCTCGACTGGAGGAGCCAGGAATCAGACCACTGACCTTCCAGTTAATGAACGACCTGCTCTACTGCCTGAGCCACAGAAAAGAAAAATATTGTGCCGTCTCTGAAGGAACAGGAAGTGACTCATGTCAATCGTTGTGGTGTTTTCTCCAGGATTCTGATTGGCTAGCATGACTTTATGCTTCTTGTTAAACTGTGGCCTATAGGTTTGTTTTTATAAACAAACTTGGTAAAATCTGGTTTGAACAATGTTATTTTGGGAAATGTAGAAGGACAAATACCCGTCTTTGTAAATACCTGACTATGTGTAAATGCAGCCTTAGATGGGATGTCAGGAATAAGGTAGTCTGGCCTAACGGAAGTGCGTTGCTGCGATTAGCCTCTGATTGGTCGGAACGAGCCACCCGGCGGAAGTCCCGCCTCCGTGTTGCAGCTTTCACAGTCCGCCCGGTAAAGGGAAACATCAACAAACAACAACAGGAACAGAACCGTGGATCTATTATACATCTGTGTCTTGAACTGAACAGAAGATGAAATGTCCGTCAGCGGTTGCCGACCGCCGTTAAACCGAACAAAAGAATAAATATTCGTCAACGGTTGCCGACCGTCGTTACACCGCGGACCGAAATCCAGTTTCCAACCGGCAATATTTTGCAAGCGTGCCATTGCTACGGCGTTGCTATGGCGCCGACCACAACAATTGTGACTGGTTGAAAAAATTCCAAACGGCCAGAGCCTTTTTTTTTCTGTGATCGCAGATTCATAGGTGGACCAGCCAGACTCTCCTTGGAGGAGGGTCTGGCGAGCGAGACTAGGAATAAAGTAACAGTGTTGGGTGTAGGGATGTCACAACTACTTGTTGTCACAATTAATTGCGGTATTAAACGCCACAATTATTTAATGGCAAAGGTTCCTAAATATCGTCACTTGACAAAAGGTCAAACATTTGAATACTTGAAACATTTCCTCTGAAGGATTCATATTTGGTCCTATATTAATAGATACTTTAAATATTTTGTTTATAATTAGTAATGCAATTATATTTTGACTACATTTGATTTTACACATTCATAGTGTTGTCGTGTTGTGTTGTCATGATTATTTCTCCAACAATAATCAATCAATCAATCAATAATAGTGGCATCCCACTCGGGCGTTACAGGTTCTTGTGTTAAAAGAAGGAAGTAAGAAGTCAACCTGCATCACCAGGATAGAGACAGTTTCACTTCATGACAGGACTGAACAGAAGTCACAGACAGCTGCCAGGAAAGCAGTGGTATTAACCATAGGTCAGTGTTCACACACTAATAGGAACACATACCACTCTCTTATCTTGAATGGAATGCCTTTTTCATTCAGGTGTGTTTTTTTCCTCCTGTCTGCTCTCTGAGCTGGTTCACAACACCAGGATTGACGACTCCTGTTGCTGCCACCGAACATCAGAGAGGCTGCTACTGCAGAGCCAGTCAATGTGACATCCCAACGCCTCGTATCACCACTCTGGACGTACACCTGTCTGAGTGTCTGCTCTGCTGTAAAGGCTTCTCTGTGTGCTGCTGCCAGCCGCCGCCTGCACCTGCACCTGCACCACGTCGGCTGTTGGGGGGGGATGTCTGTAAAGTGTATCAGAAAACAACCTGGGTTCCAGAGAGTGATGTATCATCTGAATTTCCTCAATACCAGCACATTACAGCACACATCGTCTGGACCTGCCTCAGCTGCAACTGCAAACTAAAGCATTTATTTACAGCTTGTTGGGATGATTTCTTTACAAAAACAAACGGTCAGAGATATTACGGACATCACCACTACACTGCTCCACCGAGCAGGTGCTCTGTGATCAGATAGTAATGTCTTTCCAGGACGTTGCAGAGTTAGGCTATCTGAGGTGACTGACTACATGCAACACAACGTTTATACTGTAGGCTACACTATATGAGTTCAGTGGTGTCATGTGCCATCGAAATTTGATTGTTTTTTGAGTGTTTGTTGTGGTTGAAAGAATTTCCCCTATAGGTTAGCGATGTTGCTATCCCTAGCGTCGGGTAGTCATGGTGTAACGCTGGTTTGCCTGCATCAATTTTAGTCACGTTTTTTTCTCCCCCCACCCCCAACACTAGGTGACAAGTACGATACAGGGTCGTTGCTAGGATTTCTGGGCCCCCTTAAAGAATACTAAAGTGGGCCCCTACCCCCTAACTATTCCAATTTTTTTTTCTCGTTTTTTTTTTCGACTACGGATGTATTATCATTTTTTATTTAGCCTACTTTGTTTTGATGCTAATGCATCATTACTACATGATTATTAGTCAGGGTCAGTCATACAAAGATTAGACCACTGAGGCGCTGGGCCCCTAGAATTATCATCACCTCTCTCCCCTATACAACGGCCCTGCAATGACATAGAGGTAAGAAATGGCCAGAATTCTCCTTTAAGTGTGCGCTCTGTCACCATGTTTGTGAGTGTGGAGCAGCAGTCGTCTTAAAGCTGCTGCTGCTGTTGTGCTGCTGACGTGTTTTAGCTGCTGGGCAGCCCATGAAGAAAAGAGGCAGCAGTGTACTGCAAAATAATCTTGTAAGTCACAGTGGGAGAAGAGTAAGAAGGAGGAAGCAGGAGAATTAGGAAATAAATCTCATGAAATGGCAGAGTGATGTCTGGTGAGACGAGGCTTTGAGCAGACAGCGGCCGACTTCAGTGTTGGTGGGTTGGTCTGAGACACTTCTGTACTTTGTTAGGTTTTGTCATCTTCAGCTGGTGGAATGGATGGAACTGGGTTCTAGTTTGTTCTACTTAGAGAATGAGGTCAAAAACAGCCACAGATTAATTCAGACAAGAACGTGTAAACCCTGAAACGAGGGGTAAAATATAAGCAAAAGTAGCTCAGATAGTCCTGCAGTGCTGGCCACAGAATTATATACAGTACGACTCCAATGAAACATGGCTTCAAAGACATGAACACGTCCTCCGCCACAAGGGACACAGATGTGTAGCAGCATTTAGGTATATTTAAAAAAAAAATCAGAGCAGGACAGAGGAAGACAGTCACTAAAAATGAAATGCATCTCCGAATAGTTTGAATCTCAGCTTGAACATGTCTCTTTGTTAATGTACTGAATGTCACCAGAGGTGGAAAAGTACAACGTATAGATACAAATACTGCTCCAATACCAGTAGAGATAACTTACACAAATGGATATACCAGCGTAAGATTAATGGTCTAACACACTGTGTCACTGAGTACTGCCACATCATGTTTATTTATACAACAACCTGTACGTAGGCTCAAAAATAACTGGAACAATTAAAAATAGCTGCACAGAAGACCATGTTTTAAATATGTTTCAATTGGTGTGTGGCCCCTTTAACTCTGCAGCTGTGCGTATTATTCCTATTCTGTTGAACATCCTTTTGTTTGTTGCACTTCCTGCATCAAACATCAAACAACCAGAACAAAGTTCAGTTTGGTTTTCTCTGTATTTGCTCAAGCACAGTGGAGCATGAGAAGTTCTTTGGTTATCAGGATTGAGCAAAAAAAAGGAAAATCATCAGCTGATGTAAGAGGAGAAGTAGCGAGTAACAAGAGCACCAGTAGAAATATAAAGGACAGATACTCAAAAAATGTCCTTTTACTGTCCATCCATCAGTGGTAAGGACACAGGTTTGTAATGGCTCATCAGGAGGAGGACGGAGGAACCCGCTCCACCCACTGACTCCAGCTCTGCTGCAGCCCACGCTTCCTCCACTGAGACCGGAGCCAGACCACGGTTTCTTTGTATGTTCAGCTGCCAATGTGGGAAGTGAAATACATGCAATGGAGATGTGTTTCAGTTTGTCTGATTTATCCGACTTGACTGTTCCTCTGCAGCGCCGGCAGATGTGCCCAACATTGGAAACATGGACTCCACACATATTGAAGTGCTGTTCCAAATACATAGACTCTCAGAGATTTACACAGAAATCCTTTGGCTGATTATTCTGCTTTCTTGTTAAGCTACTGAGTAGCTGATCGTGAGCTGCCAGTACAAACCTCATATAGACAGCACTCAAGCAGCGCTGAACCCACAGTGAGCTGCTTGCCCTCTGACAGGCAGCAGACAAACAGATATCTTTCTCACAGGTTTGCTGGAGCAGACTGAGGAGATGTTGGACTTTAATTTATAATGGGACACGGAAAATGACTCCGAAAGAATTCCAGTGATGCTGCAGGTCTATGTGGAAGCAGACACTTCCACAACAGGATAACAGTCATGATTTAACTGTTGCATCTTTTCTAATCTAACTAATGCTGAGGAGTGGACAGCACTGGCAGGTACTTACTTTTAAAGGGATAGTTCAATATTTTGGCAAATTGGCCCATTGCCATAATCGCTATAGTCATAGCAGTAGGTTCGTTACCTTTAATTGTCAGTATAAGCTATTTTTAGAATGTCGGAGCGGAGCAGCAGGCTGCTCAGGGCTATGCTATGGAGGCTAAGGGTATTTTTATGGTTTCCCTCATCAAACTCATCAAATACACAACCCAACAACTCAAAAGCGCTGTCGTGGACAAGTTGTGAGCTGCACAACCACCACGCTATGAGATAATAACACAACGTTACGAGACGGAGTTGTTTTAGAGGTAAATTCATGCAAAACCGCTGATGCACATTGCGTTCAGGGACAGTTTTTCAGCAAGCAGTCTCCGCATTTATCCTGTATTTACCTCGAAAAAAACGGTTATTATCTCCGTTTACAGCTCACAACGTTTTGGAGTTTTGGGATTTTTATTTGATGAGTTTGATCTCATAGCCTCGCTCTGCAGCTGTTCTAAAAATAGCTTGCACCGACAATTTAAGGTAACGGACCTACTGCTATGACTATAGGGATTATGGCAATGGGCCAATTTGCCAAAATGTTGAACTATCCCTTTAAAATAGCATTTATGTAAAGAGATGGCTGAGTCAATCTGCATAAACACAAGTTCTTTATGATTGTCACACGTCAAACCATTGGTAGGAGAATTACCTACACACATGTTCACTAAGTGGAATTACTGTCAAACCATTGGTAGGAGAATTACATCTATGTTGATAAAGGATAAAAATCTAAACATAGTTCAAAGTTAAAACTAGAAAAGGACTCTAATACCACTGACGGGAACCATGTTTGTGTGTGTTGTTTCTCACCATCCTACCTAACCTGTATGTACAGTGATTCTTTAATTACACACAAAGCTGTGTGAGATTAGGCAGGGATTTTTGGGATTTTCTATTTGATGAGTTTGATGAATGGGAAGCGGGCTGATCTAAAATCCCACCATCCCACCTCCAGCTCTGTGATGTGTGGAAGCCTGGGATTGTTTCTTCTGCAGCCCACAGCCCAGATAAGACTGCTACTTCAGATCTGCACTGAGCGTCTGTGGCTCTGTGGACTCCATCTGCATTATCAGTGTGTGAACACCACTCACTCTTTAATAAGATAATTACATTAGAAAGAAAATACAATTTGGTCTAATTTCCCTTGAGACTCTAAAATACTTGAGTTACCAGAGAAATGAGACCAAACAGGATGAATGCTCATCCAGATCACAAATCTAGTGCTGTACGCTCCATTCCTCCTCACTGCGTTACCATGGTGACTTTTCCCAGACGCCACCTGGACCTGAGCCGACAGCTCCGGTGTCTCTGCTGAGTTTCCGTGGTTTCCTACCGTCACGCTGCCACTGAAGGTAAAAACATGGAGACAGGACATGGCAGCCAGCAGCCAGCTGACCGTCTCCATGGAGATATGAATGATATGAACTGAAAGGAACACTTCACTTTGTTGAATGTCATATTTTTGGCATAAACCATAGTTGTGTTTAACAACAACAACAAAGGTATGAAAAATACCTTTATATAACACAATGGTACCACATTATATAAAGGTATTTTTCCATATCATTGTTGACTGAACCTTTAGAGAGGAAATACTAAAATTCTGAGGTGGTTCTGCTTCTGACATCACTAATACGTAACAGGAATACGGGACAGGAATGTGAGGATTTAATCAACATCTGACTTGTATCCCTTCAAATGAACTCTTGAATCCATTTGGTTTAAAGGGACAGTTCAACATTTTGGCAAATTGGCCCATTGCCATAATCGAAGAACTCTTTGACTGAACCTTTAGAGAGGAAATACTAAAATTCTGAGGTGGTTCTGCTATGACTATAGGGATTATGGCAATGGGCCAATTTGCCAAAATGTTGAACTATCCCTTTAAAATAGCATTTATGTAAAGAGATGGCTGAGTCAATCTGCATAAACACAAGTTCTTTATGATGGTTCGATGTGTCTACATGTATACACACATGTTCACTAAGTGGAATTACTGTGTCAAACCATTGGTAGGAGAATTACATCTATGTTGATAAAGGATAAAAATCTAAACATAGTTCAAAGTTAAAACTAGAAAAGGACTCTAATACCACTGACGGGAACCATGTTTGTGTGTGTTGTTTCTCACCATCCTACCTAACCTGTATGTACAGTGATTCTTTAATTACACACAAAGCTGTGTGAGATTAGGCAGGGATTAGAGCTGTACTGCCCACAGGGACCGGGCCAGCTGGGACGTAATGTGAGACCTGAGGGACTGGCAAACTGCTGCTGTATTGAATATTAGTATTGAGACAATCCTACAACTCTGTGAAGACAAATTTGACCACAACAAACACCACAACAGCCAGAAGCAACTAAAATACAGACAACAACCCACCGAGTTAATAACCAGCGTCGTGGTGCCGCTGATCTGGTTTTTAGCTGCTCTGCAATCTCATTGTTTCAAAGAAAATGGATTGATTGATTTTTTTTACGCATGGCTCTGTTCGTCTGGCACGTGTGTCTTCAAAGGTTCAGCTCCCCTTAGCCTACATGGGAAATTTATTACATGAAACTCACAGACAGACAGACAGACAGACGGATAGAGAATGGGAAGCGGGCTGATCTAAAATCCCACCATCCCACCTCCAGCTCTGTGATGTGTGGAAGCCTGGGATTGTTTCTTCTGCAGCCCACAGCCCAGATAAGACTGCGTTATTTATTTAGTTCATTTTCAGATCTGCACTGATTGCGTCTGTGGCTCTGTGGACTCCATCTGCATTATCAGTGTGTGAACACCACTCACTCATTTAATAAGATAATTACATTAGAAAGAATTTATTGAGAAACAATGCCCAGGTCAAAATGACAAAAAATTTGGTCTAATTTCCCTTGAGACTCTAAAATACTTGAGTTACCAGAGAAATGAGACCAAACAGGATGAATGCTCATCCAGATCACAAATCTGATGCGCGTTGCATTCAGGGACAGTTTTTCAGCAAACAGTCTCTGCATTTACCCCGAAAACGGCTCCGTTTCGTAACGTTCCATTATTATCTCATAGCGTGGTGAATGTGCAGCTCACAACTTGTCCACGAAAGCGTTTGAGTTTTGGGATTTTGTATTTGATGAGTTTGATGAGGGAAACCAGGAAATCCCATTGGCCTCCGTAGTGTAGCTCTGAGCAGCTCACGGCTCTGCTCCACCATTCTAAAAATAGCTTGCACCGACAATTAAAGGTAACGAACCTACTGCTATAGGGATTATGGCAATGGGCCAAAATGTTGAACTATCCCTTTAATGAAAAACAACGAAATAATCGATTTTCGGGAATAGATAACAGGAGAAGTTATCTACAGTATTCACAAAGTGTCCCTTTAATGTTACTGTAGATTTCTTACTCAACTCACACACTCATCTCCACAGATCAGATATCCTGTGTACTGATATCATTCTGGACAATTTGACAGACTCTGGTTCTCTCCTACCTTCTGAGGCCGAGGCCCAAACAGACGGCCACACTTCTCCAACAAGTGCTCAGCATCTCTGCTCCTCACCCGTTCAGCCAAAACCAACAGATGTGGAGCCTTTGAAGCCAGCAGCCTTGAAGAGCAGCTCCAGGCTACCGTCCCTCCATCTGCACACTAGCATTTGACTCTAATGAAGCCGTGTACAGCTCGGTTTTAGATGCAGTTTGCTGGGATGGCCAAAGAGATCGTCTCATCCCCGCTGTAATTCAAAGTGTCCACGTTCAACAGCTGTTTTCAGCACTGATCCTCTCGCTCCTGTCACGTCACACACACACTACAGCTGATGAAACTTTTTTTTTTTTTAAACACAAACACACAAACGAACAGATTACACTCGACACCAGCGGCAGATTTCTGGGCAGGATTTAGCCACCAAACCTTTGGTGAACTCTCTCATGTCCCTGCTATGTAGTAAAAACAACTCTGCTTGTTTTGACTTCCTCCCACTCATAGTGAGCGAGGCAGGTTGAAACAAGAACAAGTCTAGCATTACAACAAGGGTGACATTTGGACAGTGTCCCATCAAAGAATGTGAAATGAGCTCAACATGATAATTTCCCACCCTGAAGTGAGCTGATCTGAATTATGAGCACAAGGAAAGTATCAAAAAAAAAAAGTCAGCCATTGTTTTCTGGGTTATGGGCTCATGCTTTCCCCCCACAGGCAGCTCTATGGCTCTTTGACTGATGGGGAAAATACACAATACTTTGGGTCAAACTAACACAATTCACACTGAGATGCAAGCAGTCTGGAGATGTGAGATGATCATCCAACAAAAGCAGAGAAGCTCCAACAAAACTAATTGAAACCTCCATTGTGAATGTTCACAATAGCGCTGTAATATACTGACACACATCGTAATACTCTGCACTGAAGGTCACAATGATATGCAAATGGGGGAAGCAGCTACATGCTTATGGCCCCCAAAGGAAAGAGGCCCCTGGTGGACCCTCACGGTGTTTCTGCTGTGGGATTTTTTTAAGCTGTGGTCCGTCAACGAGGTGTAGACGAATAAGTTTGGAGCCGATGAGAGGATGGAAAAAAGAGATGAGGCGGTCGATGCCGCTGTGATATGACGACCCCAACTAAACCGAGTCGAGTAGAGCTGCAACTGTGTAGTGGAAAGAGTTGCAAAGTAGTGGTGTATGGTAGTGGAAAACCTGCTTAACGCCCAACTATTGTTTTAACATCTTTAAAATACATCATTCTGAAGGTGTGGCAGCTTTCATTCTGCCGTGGCAGTGCTCCAAAATCAATGCAGTCTTACCAGCTGACTGAGTTTGGCTTTTGTGAATGCAAAACTGGACCTAACTATTAGGGGTGTGTATTGGCAAGAATCTGGCGATACGATACGTATCACGATACAGGGGCAGTGATACGATATATTGCGATACTGTAGGAACAACGATATATTGAGTTTCTTTGAAAGAATTTATTTGTAAGAAAATTGTTACATGCTTAACATCGGCTTGCTTAAGAAATACAAGCATTGGCAGGAATTTTGCATGAAGAAATGAAAAAAATAAGACTAAGTAGTGCTTATCCCCCCTTGTGTTTTTGTATTTCTGTACATGTTTTATTAAAAAATAAAGTAAAAAAAAAAAATCGATACGGAAAACCGAATATCGATACCATATCGCGAAAAAAATATTGCGATATTTAATTGTATCGATTTTTTCTTCTTCTTTTTCTTCCCCTACTAACTATGCATCATCCTGGTGTTGGTTTGAATCAGATAGCAGACCTTCAGTGTGGCTCCAGGTGATGGGTGCTTTGCTGTGGCTGTGGCTGTAGCATGCATGCAAACGCTGGTATAAATTCAGATGAATTATTCCAACAACCTCCAGGGCTGAAAAATGAAGCCCACACAAACTCTGGTTCCTCTAATGCCCACTAGAGTCTGCCTCCAACTGTGAGTCAGTGCCCATGGCCCCCCGCGTTCAAATGTCCAGCTGGACAGCAGGAAAACATGCCCACAGCTTTATGAAAAAAGATTAACTTTTGGTCAGTTTCCTTTGCCCATTTTTGGGTTGGCCAGCAGTTAGACAGTCAGGTGCTGTCAGGGCAGTGATGGCTACATCTTAATACAGCCTGTCAAAAGCACTCATTACACACTCTAGAGCCCCAGATGACACAGTCCTGAACACAAACATATTCAATTTACAATGTTACACAGCAGAGAATGAAGCAAATCCTTAGCTTTAAAAAAAAAAAAATGTTTTGTTTATTTTGCACGAACATATAATTTAAAATAGTATGAACAATTACTATGATTGGGATGTACGAAGGGGAGGTGTGAAACCCAAAAGGGCTTGTATGAAAACCTCACCCATGAAGAACATAACCAAAAACCAAATTTGTTACAGATTCTTTACTTTTTTTGTTTTTAATAAATCCACAATTAATTTTCAGCTCAACTGGTTTTTCATCACTAATGACTGAATAATCCTAAGAATCCAGTAAATGTCACATCATATTTCATCTCTCTGTGTCTGTTTCCTCCTGCAGCTGCTTTGTCTTCCTGTGGTTTCTGTCTCTGTCTTCAAACCACATCACTGCTGCCAAAGACAAACCGCATGCGTCTCAGAAACCACAGCCGTGACAGCTGTCTCTCTGCGGTGCAGTTCCATCCCAGAGTGCAGCTGTGACAGCCGGACACTCTGTGACATAAGGGCGCCCTCCTCAGAGGGATTTGTGGGGAATTCATCCTGTCTAAGTGTCAGTGCATCAAACCTCCGGTCACAGCAGAGTGTCAACGCTCCAGAGGAGCAGAGGGCAGCTGGAGACTCACTGACAGCTTCTCCTGGAGAGAAGATGATGGTGCTGTGCCCCTGGTCCTATTCGTAAGAAATCAAGTCTGTTCCAGGTTAGTAAATCCACTAATCAGGCCCCACTGCCTTTACCCCAAATAATCTTTACTCTCAACTGTTCGTCATCAGTTTATGCAAACTGTGACATCAGAAAATGATAATGCTGTGTTCAAGAAAAGTCAGAAATCAGATCTTTCTGAACTCTGACTTAAAGAAGTGCAATCAAATGACACACATCAATTAAAAATTTTTAAATTAAAATTAAAATTCAATTTTTTGTCTGTAACAACATCTCTGTCCCGTCTGTCCGTCCTGGCTGAGGGATCCTCCTCTGTTGCTCACCCTGAGATTTCTCCTATTTTTCCCTGTTAAAAGGGTTTTCCATGGAGTTTTTCCTCAGTGGATGTGAGGGTCTAAGACAGAGGATGTTGTTATGATGCCATGTGAAGCCCTTTGAGACAAACTGTTTGTAAAAACGGGCTGTACAAATAAAATTGCCTTGCCTTAAGAACTCTGAGTTTTCAAACCACAGGTGTGATTCCACTTCAGTGAAATACGGATTTATGAAATGTTTGATTTTTGCTGATAAAAAGCCAAATAAGTTACGGACTGGGCCTTTAATGATGCAACATAAACACAGACTGTTTACCAGTGGAATACGACCAGATGCTTTTCAAATAGGAAAGATCTGAGTTCTGACTTCGTCTTGAACACAACATAATTCCTGGTTGCACGGTACCAATGCTCTAACATTCATCTTGTCCTGAACTCTCTAGGAAAGAACATCTCAATCACTGCTCCTTTCAGTCACTTGACTCCACAGCAGCTGCTAATAAAGAGCAAATCTTTGGTCATTCACAGAGGAGGAATGTGACAAAGACTCATCTGAATTTTCAGCACCATCAATTTTTATTCTTTTTTTCCTGCGCGCTCACCTCACAGCTTCTGGTTTCACTGGGCTGTCCCTCTCTTCATTAGCTGTCAGCTCTCCTCCTGCTCCGTCTCTGCTTCTCCTCCACATGAAGCTCAACACTCAACACTAGAAGCTCCAGCTCCGTCTCCACAGACACACACAACTTCACTCCACCACCTCAACTTAGGATGACAGGGATGGCACCGCTCTAATAGATTCTCTTCTTTACATTATTCTGTCCACGTTTGGAGATTAGAAACCACACACACACACACACACACTGCCGTCTAAATATTTGAGGGAGGTTAAGGGCAGCTTTTAAGTTACACAGAGTCAATTATGAGTTGTTGGAAGTTGCATTAAATGAAATGATTGTGACTGTATATAGACGTGTAGGAGTAAGTGTGTGTGCGTGTGTGTTGGCGTGCGTGTGTGTGTAGGAATGTGGCAAAGGCTTTCAGACAATCTGCTCCATTCAACCCCTGCTGCGCTACCAGCCCAAATCCATTTACATCCCTGAGCCACCATGAGACTGACAGCGCTGCACACACACACACACACACACACACACACACACACACACACACACACACACACACACACACAGTACACACAGAGAGAGAGAGAGAAAAAGATGGAGCGAGAAAGAGAGAGAGAGTAAACTCATCTCCAGTAGTTAACCTCATGTCCTTTGTGGTTTCCCGCCACTGTTGTGTATTTTCTCAGCTTCCACTCACTGAACACTTCCTGTTCACTGCAACATCCAATAATATTCAGGGTACAAAAACACTCTTAAAAAGGTATAATACGTAGGAATTCCCCCATCTAGCTGTGGTTGCATATCTGAACGTATTCTTGATGTTGCGTTCAGGTGAAATCGGACAGAAGTCAGACAGACAACAGACGCTGCAGTAACAGGATAAACAAGCCTCTATGTAAACAAGTGTTCCACCAGCACCAGGCTAAACAATACACATGACAATATGTTGTCATGGTGATGTCGTATTGTTTTACCGTCTTTCTCTCGTCCAGTAAAATGACATCTGGTTGGTTTGCCGACGGCGTCACTCAGGTGTCTGACTGCACCTGAATGCACCATCAGAGCCTCCGTCCTTCCTCACACTACACAGTGGTGACAGTTTTAACAACTTTCTCCCTGAGCCGACAGCTCCGCTCAGTTTCCGTGGTTACCTACGGTCATGCTGACACTCAACGTAAAAAAATGGCGATTCAACATGGCCGCCAAGGTTCCGTGCCCCTCCCTTTGTATATTTGTAACGACTTGTAACAACTCATTCTAAGGCAGGAGGAAGCTTTCATTTGTAGCAGGTGTGATTCCACTACAGTGAAATACGGATTCATGAAATGTTTGATTTTTGCTGATAAAAAGCCAAATAAGTTACAGACTGGGCCTTTAATGATGCAACATAAACACAGACTGTTTATCAGTGGAATACGACCAGATGCTTCAGTTTCTGACCGCTATCATCGACGTTTCAAACTGGTCCGACACACCCGATCAGAGAGCATGACACTCCGCCACACACACACACACACACACACACTCAACCTCCACTCTTAGACAAACACACACAGACTCTCATTAAGCTTTCAGGCTCACCTCAAGCTCCCGCCGTGGAGCCACGCTGCCGGCTTACGCTGGATTAACAGAACCAAACAACAGAGTCCGGTTAAGGACTTCCTCAAACAGAGAATAAAGCACCTGTCATCTGAACGTCAACATGCTGGATGAGGACGGAGGCGGAGTCCCAGCGCCAGCGGCCGCGGCGCTGGATGGACAGCTGAGGGAATCATTAACTAGAGCGTCCTGAGTGGAGATCACTGGACTTTTACTGAGTTCATAGAGCAGCGTTTATTATCCCATCATGCACCTCTCTCTCTCTCTTGTGCAATGCGTTATTTTCATTTTCTATGTTATTAATAAAACTATTTCAACTGACATGAGTGGCAGTTTGGCGGCTCAGGGAGGAGCCCAGAAAGAAAAGCTGAGTATTTTATTGGAGTGACAATATCAATATGGCAGCCTTATCACTTCTTCCCCCAAGATAAACAAGGATCTACTTTGGGTGCAGTCCTCTTCCTCACGCCACACACTATTTGGCAAACTGTGCCTGATTTTGTGAGGTTAACCCTTTAATGCCTTTACTGAACAAATCTAAACAGCTGAGGATTGTTTTTTAAATTAAAGCCTGATAAATATGATATGGAGAAAGCAGACAGAAAATTGATTTGCTTGTTTAATCAAGATGATTCAGGCAGCGTCACCGATGAATCTGATGGTTATTTGAGCTGTTAATAAACCAACGCTTCCAGGTTTGACCCTTTTCCTGGGTTTTTTTTAAAGTGTGGATCCATAAGAGAACCAAAAACTTTCTCAGTGTAGTTTTACATCTCCTCTCTGGAGCTCTAGTAACAACAGGTTGGTGAGCCAATCAGAAGAGATAAGGATCTCAGCCTTGGCTGTTTTTGATTGAACAGAAATACAGAAATGTATAAAAGGTAAATCCTCAGAGAAAGTAAATCCTGCCAGGCTGGATCATGGGCCTGTGGAGTCACAACACCTCACTGCTATCAAACTACCAACCTAAACCTATATGTCCCTGAGAGGGAGGTAAGAGTATATATACCTACTGTATACAGTGGCTGTCATTAAATCTACTCCGTTTTAGTGAAAGAGTGTAAAGATTGGAGTATATTTTTTAAAAGTGTATTTCACCTTTTTCTTTCCTCTCTGCTATCATTAATATTTTACCCAGCAGTCAGTTTTCCAATATTGAGGCATGTGCAGGTGAACAGGCAATCCCTCAGAGGACGGTAAATCCAAAAAGAAGATTAGAAATCAAGATGAGAGGATGAGAAGCAGAGAACAAATGACAGCAAAGCGATGAGGAGGACAGAGGAATAAACAGAGGAAGAGCGCAGTCGGTTCAGACAGGGCGTTTATGCAGCAAAATATAAAAAATGGAAGTTGAATGGAGGGGGTGATAAGGCTACAGGTGGAACATTCATCGAGTGAGTCAGAGTAATTCACCATGAGAGAGTGGAGTGGGAGTGGAATAGCGAGTGTTAGTTTGTTTTGGAGCTCAGGGCAGTTTCCTGGATTCCTGCGTACGCTCCACCACTCTCTGTCTCTCTGCCGTGAGCGGGCTGATCTGAGGTCATCCACCTGCCCAGTGGTCTGAAGTATGACTCACTCAGCAGCTAAATCCTTCCCTGCTGCTCCTGTTGCTGCCGGTGAAGCAGCTGAAATGCTAATTCACACAAACTGTGCACAACATTGGAAAACAAGGACAAAAAAACACGTCCCAAGCTTTTACAATGCATGTGTTCTCCGTTTCTCCTGTTTAAAATATAACCTCATTATATGAAACACACAGACAGGGGTGTTTATGAATAACTAAGGAGGGTGAATGATCAGTATGCTGCTGGTTGAGCTACTGGAGACTATTACAGTATCTGACAGAGAGAGAAGGAGGCGTAGGCAGAGGTCTGCTCTCCCCTCAGGGAATGAGGATTGATGGTGTTCATTTGAGAGTGGGTCACATCTGAACCCGTGTGATAAATGTAATGATGTCATTCCTGCTGCAGGGGTGTGGGGGGGGGTCATAACGGAAGAGGTCAAAGTAAAATCTCGTGTAATCTCTGTTTGAAGTCAGAGTTTTAAAGACAAGAGAAATCAGGTTAGAGTCATTTGTTCAGACAAAGTAGAGCCGGTATAAGGACTTCCTTCCCCTTTTTAAGGAACATCCCGACAGTTCAGTTTGGGAAAAATGCTCCTTTGTCGACCTCTTTTGTCTCCAGCTATTATTCAGTACGGGTAAAACCAGTTTCCTGCTTCTATTTGAAACGACATGCCAGAGAAACCAGTTTGGTACCTTTGAATGCGTTGGAACATCCTGTCTTGTAGGGCTGCATTTTCACTATCCATTCATCTGCCTGTTGTTATTGAAATGATTAAACCACCAGACGACGTCCTCAAATGTCTTGTTTTGTCCACAAACCAAAGAGAGACTCAATTTACCCTCATAAAGGAAGAAAGAAACCAGAAATATTCACATTTAAGAAGCTGAAATCAGAGAATTTGGACTTTTTTTCTTAAAAATATTACCCAAACCTATTATATGATCATCAAAATAGTTGACAATTAATTTAATAATTGATTACTAATTCAACTGCTCTGATCTCCATCCTACTCACTGGACCAAAATGCCAGCCAAACACCACCAAACATAAATACACCAAATTTTATCCCAGTGTAAAATACCTCAAAACCTGAGGAAACTGACCTCAAAGCACGAGTCAAGCTCTTGTGACCAGTGTGAGCAGAGTGGAGCAGAGTTAGTGTGTGAGTGTTGCAGCCTACCTGCAGGGAGCATGGTAGAAGGGATACCCAGCGTGAGGGATGTGATTGCAGTATCCCGACTGATTCCACATGGTGCTTCTCTTGTTTCTTACGTGATGACAGTTCGCAGGTGTCGCCGCCGCCGTCTCCTCTCTCGCTTTCTATTTCTGCTGCGGTGGGATCAGACTCTGGGAGGTTGCCGGGAGTAACATTAATCAGCGTCTGGTCTCGCGAGCGGCTCCGTGGGGAGAAAACAACAAGAGGCGGCCGGGCGGTGGGTTTGAGAGCCGGGAAGAGATGATGTCAGGTGAGTCAGGTCTGATGTGGTTTACACACCTGGAAATGAAGTCTGCTCCCGCCGTCTCCCTCCCTCCCCCCTCCCTCCCTCCACGAGACCACAACTACTCAGCAGAGTCCCTCCGACTGCCTCAGGTGAAGTCTGACATCACAGCCCGCTCCTTTAATCCTGCCTCCAGCCGCTCATCGCCCCTCACGTCTCAGGTGTGAGCAGGTAGAACAGATGTCTTTGAGGTTAACCTTGTCTCCTGCCTTAAATCACACACATCTCCACCTCACACACACACACACACACCTCTATACGCAGATCCTCATCAGACCAGAATGAGCGGCAGACCCTCCAGTTCCTCCAGCAACCGAACAGGCGCCGTTTATGCCTCTTAACACGTGCAAGCGCGTTAACTCCAAAGTTCACAGGTGCCACAGATCCATCTCTTCCTGACGTGAGCGGGTGAACCTCCACAGCCCCCCCCCACCGCCGCCGCCGCCGTCCCTCTGCCGGGTCTAGTTTGTCTCTGAGGGAGCCGGTGCCGGCACGAGCGCCTGTTTCCTCCAACTAGAGCCTCCCCATCGGCGCTCCAGCCTCACCAAACAACAGCAGCGCACGGAGCTGAATGACTGAGCACGCTCACGGAGAGAGAGAGAGAGAGAGAGAGGTAGAGAGCAGAGGGAGGGGGCGAGGGAACAAGGAAGAGGTAAACAGAGCAGAGCTGCATTCCTTTTCCCGCCTAATGCTAATGTGGTAGGATACACACCGCTGAGAGGAGCAGGAGAGAGAGAGAGAGAGCGCTGTGCTATCATGCGTACACACAACATCCAGCACATGAGGAGGATCTCTGCTCTGTTGCCCCCTTAAAGGGCTTAAAGGGGAGGGCACGAGGTGTTGGACCCTGAACAGATTGTTAAGCCCCTCCAGGTGATTTCTTTTTGGACTGTGGACGGTGAATAACACTAAATAATTCTTGACTAGAACGAGCGTGAAGTAATTAGACTGTGAGCACAAACAACGTGTCCGTGTTCACACCTAGATGGGCCGTTTCCTGTGCAGGGTAGTTATGATAGTGATCATGTGGTTGTGTAATCACTGTCAGAAACGTTGAGTACTTGGTTTTACTTTAACTGAGGCCAGAAACTATGTTTGAACCTACATGTGTTTTGTGTGAACGCGTGTTCAGAAATCACCTGATCACAATCATTTGAGCTGGTCACAATCACTTTGCTCCTCTTTTAATGACATCATGTGCCCTTCTTCCTCTTCTTCTGTGGTTTAATGACACATTAGTAGGGATGCACCGATATGAAAATTTTGGCCGATACCGATATCCGATATGATTTTTTTTGTTATGGCCGATAAACGATATTTACCGATATCGATATGTGTTGGGGTTTTTAAGTTTCTGAGATGATACATTTTTGTACAGACTGAAAATCATGCAAACTGAATTTTTGAATGTCTTCCTTTATTTTCAGAATGTATTTTACTTCCAAATAACAAGGTTACAGGCTACCATCCTCCTCGCATTACCTCAACTTTGCAGGTTTTGCATACGAATATATATGGGCCGATATATATCAGCCCAATTTTAAACATCGGACCGATACCGATATGTTAAAAAATGACTAACATCGGCCGATACCGATATTAATGCCGATATATCGTGCATCCCTACACATTAGTGGAGCCACCAGCTGTTTATCTGGAGGAGCTTCAGTTCTCATTTCTAGGAACATCTGCTGACATTACAGGTAGTGTCTGAGATGTCTGCACAAAAATAAATGTTAGACTTACACAATTGCAATCCTTCATGGCAGTGTTTTTCAACCTTGGGGTCGGGACCCCACATGGGGTCGCCTGGAATTCAATTAAGGCCGCCTGAAATGTCTAGTAATTTATTTTAAAACAATTCCTGATAATTTTTTTAAACTAATTATTATCCTTTTTAAAATTATGATTAAAAACACCACACACAATATTAAACAACTGGATTCTATACTTTCATTTTCTTGAAGTTCAAATAAGATGCAGCGTATAAAAATATCTTGAGCTGGTGCATCTTGATTGACGGGGTCGCCAGAAATTTGTGATGTCAAAATGGGGTCACGAGCCAACTGTCCTATGGGCTTCTAGTCCTGTGTGGTGGTGGGGGGGCTGTGTCTGCAGCGCCCCCTCCTGCCTGTATTTTGGTTGTTTGCGGGGACGTTTCTAGGTGGAGAGCGAGACAGTCTGTGTTTTCTCTCCAGCTCAGTTGAAGCCGCGTGCAGCAGAGGCTATTGTATTTGTAAAGCCCGCTTTTACAAACTGTTTGAAAGTTTTGTTTACAAACTGCAACAAACAAACCTCCAACTCTACCTTTAAAGGAGTCATCACCTGGTTTTTTACGTATCCAGCCCCCCTTGGATCGCTTTGGATCAATTCATAAAACTTATTAGAAAAAAAAAAAAATGTAATCAAACATTGAGCTTGTTCTGACCCTTTTTCCTACCGCGACTTTATCACGCGAGATTACGCGCGAGGTTTTGACTGGTCCGGATGTGCATTGTATAATATGTAATGAGGCGCGCGTTGATTCACCACAGGAAGGACAGAGCCGGGGGGGGGGGCTTGCCTGCATGCAGACTCCAAAACATAAACAGCCCCCTGGTACCGCTTCGGCGATTTCAGGTAGTGGACGGGCCGGGGTTGGGTGGTGAAAGAGGCAAGTAGCCTCCACGGTGATGTCACCGTAGGAGCAGAATCAAAATCTGGTGCTTTAGGAAGGCACACCATTGTGTGCTATTCCTGTTCGGAAAAAGAGCCGAAGCAAAAAAACGGCGCCACTTTCAAACTCCAAGTTTCAACTGAGGTCAAACACCAATATGCATGTTTTAACAAGAGAAATTGCGATTTCCGGGTGATGACTCCTTTAAAGGTAGAGTTGGAGATCTCTTTCTGGAGCATTTTTTCTCTTGCTTGAAATCCTCTTCACACTCCCATTGCAACCAGTTCATTTAATGCTTTTTGGTGGTTTATTCTGACGTCAGGTGTTTTCTCTCTGGCAGGCAGTTAGCGAGTCGCTCACATTGGGTTTCCATTGGGTCGCACCATGAGGGCAACACCTTTGCAGCTTCACCTTGATGTGAACACAACTTGACAAGCGTCGCGTGTTCCTGCGCTCTGGACGCTTCAGAGAGAAGTCTGAGGAGAGGTTTGGATTTTTTACTTATTTATTTTCAAAATGTGGCCTGCTAGATCTGTTTTACCAGGATCTCCTACCCTACCTTTAACATCATGGATTTAGCTGCAAAGCCAATAAATGACTCTTCTTCACGATCAGGTGTATGTAAGATTATAAATCTGATGAGGCATCTGATAATTCATTTTTCAATTAATAAATAAAACATAAAATGTAGAAAACTAGTAAAGAAATACTGTCTCCAGTGGAAACAACAAGGATACCTCTGTTACGAAGCAGACAGAGACGATGTGGTTACTCAGCCTGACTCCAAGCCAGCGGGCACGTGAGGCCTGCAGGTGAGAGGTCACCTCTGTGTGGCTAAACAGAGATGTGCTGTCTCCCCAGAGAGCTGCACTACTCCAGTGCCCTACTAAGCAAAGCAGCGCCGTGACCCTGCTGCAAGGACGCCTCCGCTGCACCTGCAGGGAAATAGCGAGTGACACAGCTCTGAAGCTGGCAACATGACAGCTTCAGTCAGAGCTGGTCAAAGTCCAGACATGAACTGTAATCTGATATCAAAAAGAAAGCCAGGTGATCTGAGATCAAACCATGGAGCTCCCACACTGGCTTGTTCATATTTGTTTGGTTTTTTGTATTCAGTAGAGGAACTTTCACTTCCCCACCCTGATTATTTAATGATCAAATGTGTTAATTAGTGCTGAAGCGTGACAGGAAGTCTTTTCGGATAATAAATGGAAAAGTGAATGTTTACTGGTGGAGCCTTTCCCTGTGGAACATGTCTACTCACTCATATAGGACAACTTACACCCTGCTTTGACACTCTTACTATCATCTTGCATCACTGTCCCGAGCCAAGTGAGAATCACACAGTCTAATGAGAGCAGCCTCTGGCGCTTACACTGCAAGGAAGTGTTCCCAACCAGCGGTGGGAAAACACCAACACAGCCTGGTGAGGTTTCACCACAGCATTTATCACCCTCCCCCTTATCAACAACCACCATCAAGGTGTCATAAGTGTCCTGTTGAGGTCAAATTACACTCCTTGATCCAATAAGAACTAGGGTTGCAAAATTCCGGGAATTTTTAAAGTTGGAAACTTTCCATGGGAATTAACGGGAATTTATGGGAATTAACAGGAATATATGGGAATTAACGGGAATAAATCGGAAATTTACAAAATTGAAGGTTGGCCCTTAACAGGGAACTTAACTATAGTTGTACAAAATATATTGTAGCATCATCTTGGCTAAAACAACCAGATTTAATGCAAGCAACTTGAATATCTCTGCTATTCCATGCACACTGCTTCCTGCAGGGCTGTTAGGCCACGCCCCCTACATGCACTGTGCATTCCTCCATCACATGCACAGATGATTCCTTGAACCCTGGAGGCCACACTTTTGAGCCCAAAGCACAATAGGAGGGCTCCTTTCATTTAAAGGGACAACCAGGAGTTTTTGAAAGCAAAGTGTGTTCACACTACATTTCCCATGAGCCTCCGTGCACGGTGAAATTCTTGGACCGGAGCAAGACAGACGAACCATAAACGGTGATTTGGTGACATTATTCCCATAACCCACAGGGCAGCATCCGCAAAACCAAAACTAAGAAATGCTGGGCGACCCGACCACTAAATAATAACAAAATAACGTTAAAGACAAGATATTTTTTTTGATACAGTTTGTTTCAATGACCCCCAATTTCTAGTTAATTCCCATAAATTCCCATAATTCCCGTGGAAAATTTCCAATTTGGAATATTTCCAAAATTCCCCAGCTTAATTTCCCATTGAAAGCTTCCGGAAATTTACCGTTAATTTATTGGAAATTTTCCATCCTTTGCAACCCTAATAAGAACACAATGACTGTATAGTATAGTCACACACAAGTTACAGTGGCTCAGATAACGCCAGCAGCACAGAACACAAAGAGTCTCTTCAAGCTTCAGTTCACAGAGAAATGCACACAGTCTGTGTTCAGAGACTGAGCCTTAGGACTTCTGTAACTTTGTGATGTCACAAAAAGCAGTAACTCCTGTCAGCCATGCTCCAAGCCCCGCCCTCTACACCATCCAACCTTTCCTTGCAGGGTTTGGTTTTGAGGACAGTCTAACTGCTGACAGGTGACGTCACATCGGAGCTATAGAATGTATGAAATAGGTATAAGGAAAAAGGCGGGAAGGTGGCGAAGGAGCAAAAACAAAGAGAGGAGGAGGAGGGTTGGGAGGGATGAAAGAAACAGAGGAGAGGAGAGGGGAGGAGGGGGAACCGCCCAACAAACTCCTGCTGTTTGTTTTTGTTGTGAAATTTCATTCCAGCACAATCTAATCAGGTTGAGGGAACACAGGGGACCCCTCCCCCTCCCCCTCCCCAGCCCCTGCTCTCTGCTCTGTCTGTCTGAGGAGGCAGGTGGAGGCAGGTGGACGACAACCCACCAACCCACCCGCGCACCCACACTACACAGCTTCACTGTTAATGCACACTCATCTCTCCACACACACTCCAACAGATGTCAGATGAATGCAGACACATCAACACATGGATGCACATACAGCACATGGAGCAGGTGTCAGACAGGTGACAGCAGAACTGAATCATGATGTCGCTGGGTCAGATGACAGGAGTGGGATTGAGCCTGTGCTTCTTCTTATCACACTTTTACAGCTGAATCCCCTCTATCGCCATCTTCCTTTAAAATACACACACACAATCAATGTCAAGGTCACATCTGGGCTGACGTTCCTAAAGAAACATTCACTCCTTCCATCGTTCCATCTCCCTCTCAGAGCAAACGAGTGCCCACCAGCACAAACAGAATAACCCAGTTGTTGTTACTGTAGGATCTGACTCTGCTGCAGTCAAACCTCCAGGAAGTGGCATCATACGTCTGTTTCTCCTAGGGCTGCCAAGGGGCAGAACATTTCCAGTAAATTTCCAGAAATGTTCCATGGGAACTTAAGCTGGGGAATTTTGGAAATATTGCAAATTGGAAACTTTCCATGGGAATTATGGGAATAATGGGAATTTGGGGGAATTAACTGAAATTAAATAATTCCCATGGGAAGTTTCCAACTTCCCAAAATTTTGCAACCCTAGTTTCTCCCCTAGAAAATCACATCAAACACTGTAAAATACTTGGTTCAAACCTCCGTCTCCATCGTCTATCCCTCACCGAAAAAGTAAAAAAAAGATCAAATTCTGCTTAGCCTCTGCAAAATTTAAACATCCCATATTCTACTCTTTTTACTCCATTTCACTCAGCTGTCAGACTGTATTGTAAATGTATTGGCCCAAACTGATCCGTGGTCCTGAATGTGGGCTGTCTAAAAGTGGCTCCAACGAGCTCTACTGAGAACAGGCTGTTTCTGTGCAATGCACCTTTAAGCAACATGGTTCCTGTACACAGCAAAGATTATTACCACTTTATGACTTCAAATTTTCATCAATGTAGCTCAGGAGTTTGTTGCTGGTCACTGCAGCCATAGAAATAGAGGTGGGAGGTGTTTTATGGTAGTGAGGGGCCGGCCTCACTCCGTCACCGTGGTGACATCACCACAGGAGCTGAGTCTGAACAGCCTGTATGAGCAGCGTTTTACCAGTCGCTGGGCTGACTGCAGAGTCCATGCAGGACCCGTTGGTACTGTAGGCTCAGGGAGGATCACTTCATGTAGAGACCAGAAAAAAACTGGTTTTCAGAATATGGGACCTTTAAGCATTTACTTCCACTACTGTTGTGATACTGTACGTTGCTGAGAGTTCTGGCCTTTTCCTGCACTTTCCTTACACACACACATTATGCACACACGTTCTCCTTCTCTAAAATGAGACAGAATCTCGGTGGTCTCACACAGAGTCCCTTCCTGCATGTCCTGTGGTCTTGGTCACCACCCGGTGGGACTCTGGATTAGTTTTCTCAGGGGGATTTGATCAATCATTCAGCCGACCAGTATGAGCCGCATGTCTCCAGATGAAACATGAACAGATTGGAAAGAAATAATCACTGGGAGAGAACAGTACATTTCTGAATCCACACAGGAGCTATGGAAACAGGAGATGTATGTGTGTGTGTGTGTGTGTGTGTCCATGTGGATGGACAGAAAGCTGGATGAACTCCAGCGATGGAGGGAATATTATCTGCTTCATATAATTCAAGAACGTGTTCAACTGTCTTGGGAGAAGCTTTGAAAGCTCGAATGACGCAATCACTAGTGCGTGTATCCGTGTGTATTGTGTGTGTCAATATCCTCAGGGACCTTTTGATCCAGATTCTTCAATCTTCAGTCACACACACACTCACACTCACGAGACACAGCCCTACTATTAATACTCCACCTCTGAGCCCTCTCCTTTCAACGTGTTGTGAAGCCTCGTATCTCCATCTCACAGCCGCAGAGCACAACATCACAATTAGGAGAAAACTCTTTCATATGCTGGATCTGATCCAGAGACAGTTTCCTCAAAAGATTTGATTTGTCTCCCTGCATCTGATTAGTGGAGCATGAACAACAGGAGACATACTAGAGATGCACACCTTAAAACACATCACTCACAGCATTGTCAAATCAAACAACAGAAGAGTAAGAGAGACAGTGAAATGAAGAAAACTTGTCTGACAGGAACATTTGTCATCGCTGGGACCAGGAGAAAGTTCAACTCAAATGTTTAAATTAATAATATTAATGGAATTTCTTGGTTTCCCTCATCAAAATCATCAAATACACAATCCAACAACTGCAAAACACTCTGGTGGACAAGTTGTGACCTGCACATTCACCACGCTATGAGATAATAACACAACGTTACCACACAGAGTTGTTTTAGAGGGAAATACATGCAAAACCGCTGATGCGCGTTGCCTTCAGGGACAGTTTTTCAGCAAGCAGACTCTGTATTTCCCTCTAAAACAGCTCCGTCTCATAACATTCCGTTATTATCTCATAGCGTGGTGAATGTGCAGGTCACAACTTGTCCACCAGAGCATCGTTGGATTGTGTATTTGATGAGTTTGATGAGGGAAACCAAGAAATTCCTTTAGCCTCCGTAGCGTAGCTCTGAGCAGCTCACAGCTCTGCTCCGCCGTTCTAAAAATAGCTTGCACCGACAATTAAAGGTAATGAACCTACTGCTATGACTATAGCGATTATGCTAATGGGCCAATTTGCCAAAATGTTGAACTATCCCTTTAAGTCCTCTTTAGTTCAACACGCAAATGCTCATCAGAAAATCTATATCTAAGTTTTACAGAATGCATTCAATGTTTGTCTTTGTGGTTGTTGCCCACCCAAAGATAACATCCCAGCAACACCAACACTGATTTGCAGAGCCTTCTGTTCTCGCATATTTGTTGAATGCTTGTTAAAACACTCAATAATACCAGCAGAGATTTAAATCGCAGGCCTTTAACGCTCTCATTTTAACATCAAAACATCATCTTGCATCAGCTGTAGATTAAAACATAGCTCGGCTGTGATGATTCTTTCAAGTTTTATTGTCTCTCCTTCTGTTTCTTGGAGCGATAATGAATTTGATTGGCAAAACTGACAAGCTCCTGACTCACATACACACACTGTAAAAAGCACTATTGATATGCAGGGCATGCATAGCCCACAAAGACAGAATGAGACTATAATGATTCTGTTCTGTTGAGAAAATTGGGCTGTCGCAGCAGTAAACAGTGATGAGATATAACAAGAGGGACAGAACAGCAGCCTATTAACCTGTGTCTGCAGGATAACTGCATCACTGACACCGCAGATGTGTGTGGGAATGTCTGTGTGAAGGTTTGGATGGGTGCAGCTCACTGTGGACAACAGTACACTGATGTGCATTAGGCCTACATCTATCCAGTCACACAGCACAATATTTCACTAAAAAGAAAATTCTTTATGCATGAGAATCTAATACACAAAGGAGAAATGGCAAAACTCTCCTCTTATCTTTTGTTAATGAAAGCACTTAAGCTCCTTGACGCTCTACAAAGTGTCTCAGGTTCAAAGTCACAGATCTCACTGTCTCCGGGCAAAAAATACATCCACTTACGATTCGTCATCCCTGGAACCTCTCAGCATCCAAAAGCTTTTTTCCAGCTCTCTAAAACCCAGCTGTCAGTCAAAAGCTTGATTGATTGGTCTGGGTTCAGAGTGACAGGTCAGTAACTATGAACTTTAAGACCTTGATCAGCTCTCAAACCCCAAACCTCTCGGCAGCAGCTCAGTCGGCTCCTGCGGCTACAATACTGTCTCAGAACGGAGAAAATGGAAACATAATGCAGCATTGATCCTAGTGGGAGAAGTTGAGAGGCTGTCAGTGAGAAAAACTACCGTTGTTGAGGAAGGAGCTCTCAGACCACAGCAGGATCCATCTTTATCAGAGAGACACATTCAAAAATGAGTAAAAATATGGATGCTCATGGTTAATTAGTGTTTGCCAGTCAAAGCTGGTGCGGGCCCGTCTCATCCAGCAACAAAAACACACACGTGTGCTGAAACCTTATAGGGATACAGTAGTTCAACATTTTGGCAAATTGGCCCATTGCCATAATCCCTATAGTCATAGCAGTAGGTTTGTTACCTTTAATTGTCGGTGCAAGCTGTTTTTAGAACAGCCGAGCGGAGCGGCGAGCTGCTCAGAGCTACGCTAATGGGATTTCTTGGTTTCCCTCATCAAACACAATCCAACAACTCCACAACGCTCTGGTGGACAAGTTGTGACCTGCACATTCACCACGCTATGAGATATTAATGGAACGTTACGAGATCGAGTTGTTTTCGAGGTATACATACAGAGACTGTTTGCTGAACAACTGTCCCTGAACGCAACGTACATCAACTGTTTTGCATGAATTTCCCTCTAAAACAACTCTGTGTGGTAATGTTGTGTTATTATCTCATAGCGTGGTGAATGTTCAGGTCACAACTTGTCCACCAGAGCATTGTGGAGTTGTTGGATTGTGTATCTGATGAATTTGATGAGGGAAACGAGGAAATCCCATGAGCCTCCGTAGCGTAGCTCTGAGCAGCTTGCGGCGGCTTGGTCGTTCTAAAAATAGCTCACGCCAACTAATAAAGGTAACGAACCTTCTGCTATGACTATAGGGATTATGGCAATGGGCCAATTTGCCAAAATGTTGAACTATCCCTTTAAACCAAATGGACTCAGAGAGTTCATTTGAAGGGATACAAGTCAGATTTTGATTAAATCCTCACGTTCCTGTCCCGTTAGATCGTATACGTATTAGTGATGTCAGAAGCAGAACCACCTCAGAATTTTAGTATTTCCTCTCTAAAGGTTCAGTCAACAATGATATGGAAAAATACCTTTATATGATGTGGTACCATTGTGTTATATAAAGGTATTTTTCATACCTTTGTTGTTGTTGTTAAACACAACTATGGGGTATGCCAAAAATATGACATCTTCAGTCATTGGTAAAATCACCAACTTTCTTGTGTTTTGTTTGAGGACAATGCATTCTGTATGGTTTTAACTGGCCAATCAGTGAATAGAAGCAGTGAGGTGTGGCTGCAGTAGGTGCTGCAGTAGGTGCTGGTATGTGAATGAGATGAAACTAGATGTGCACAGTTTATGCGCCTCAGGTGGTAGCAGGAGACTGATCAGTAGTATCAGCAGGTCACACACACCTATCAGACAGGATTTCCTTCTTTTGGACTGGTGTGTGTGTGTGTGTGTGTGTGTGTATCTAATCTCAAGCAGCAAAATCATTTCCAACATCCCTCTCCTCTATTAACTCTAATTGGATCTTATCTTAAAGTAAAAAAACTCAATTCTTTCAAACACACACTGTATAGCACTGGGCCGATGGAGCTCTACTACTGAACCACCACCATCACTCTGACCCCCATATTCCAGTCTAAGTTTAAGCCATGCTCTAACACACCCTGAGACCAAGTACTGAGACCGAGTCAGACCATGGCTCAGAACTGACGCTGGAATATCTGTTTAAGTTGGACTGAAATCAGTTTTAGTGAATTATATTATTCTACAGGACTTCTGAACTCATTCGGACACTTTTGTCTGTAAAGTGACAAAGCTACAAAAAATGACCAACTCTCAATTAACAAAAGTGTTCAGAGCCTTGACCCAGTCCTTTGTGGAGGCTCCTCTAGTTGTTACAGTTCCAGTTTTCTTCTTGAAGAAGTCTCTTTGCATTTGTGGATTCAGGCAGGTGATCTCATTATTCTTGGCAGATCCTCTCATGCTGTGTCAGTTTGGCTGTGAAGTGTCTTCCCATTTCCGTTCAGGTCACTATTGATTTCTCTAAGGTTTAAACCTGGGCTTCACCTGGGCCATTTAAGGACAGTCAAGTCACTCCTGCATTTCTTGTCAGGTGGTTTTGGGTTTTAGTCATGCTCAGTGGTGAACAGTCAGCCCATGACATGCTGCTGACACCAGCAGGCTGCACTAGGACCACTTCAGACCTGGATTTCCATCTGTCTCAGGTGATTCAACCACATATGGTCAAAGCAAAGTTCAAATGTGAAGGCGTCAACGCATTGAGGACTGATCTGAGATCTGAAATGTGTTCAGATCACATTCTGTGGTAGTGTAGGTGACATGTGGCCACATCACCATGTCAATGCTTATGTCCTGACTACATTGACCCCAAAACTATTTTACTATTAACTCTATTGTAAGAGACAACATTCTCTCAATCTCAGTCACTCACAAGCACACTGACAACAGACCCGTCTGTCGATTGGCTAAAAACAGCAACACATACTCGTTTATTTGCATAAGAAGCCGAGAAATTAGATTTCATTAAGTGGTCAAGTGAGACACAAGTAGAGATGCAGTTGAAGGCAGGTGTGAACAGACATGTAGAGCTGAGCACCTGTGATGGATCGCTGCAGACACAGGTCTGAACGCTGCCGGTGTGGACGCTGTTTGCCAGACAGTTTGGATTTCTGCAGAGGATTCAGCTTTTGTCTCTTTTTTCCTAATGATCTTAGAGTGTTCGACTGCTGCTCTAAGAAGGCTATTATCCATTCCTCTCAAAGTGGCTTCTGTCTAGCCAATAAAGGCCTGATTGATGGAGGGCTACAGGGATGGCCGTCCCTCTGGAAGGTTCTCTCGTCTCTGAAGATGACTTCTGAAGTTCTTCTAGTCTGCTCGCCTCGCTTTGTGCTCCTCGTCCCGTTTTGCTCCGATGCAGGGACGGACTGGCCATTGGGCAATGTGGGCAAATGCCACTGCGGCCGCATCACAAACAAATTAATAAATAAAAGAATAAATATAAAGCGGAGCGGAGCGGCCCCATCAATAGGCGGCCGCGGTGGGCGGCCGGCAAATGAATAAATAGGCTTAATAAATAAATAAATAAAGCGGAGAGGCTGCGTCAATAGGCGGCCGCAAATCAATAAATGAATAGATAAAAATAATGCGGAGCTGAAGGCGGCCACAAAAAAGAGGGGAAAAAGCAAATAATAGGCCTACTAAACTAAATAATAATAATAATAATAATGACGTTTTTTATTTTTCCTGTAAAGGACAAATAGCCTAAATTTATCTAATCTCTAATCGATTATAAGTTTTTTTGGATGTTTTTCGGTCGTCAGTGGATTTTCTAGCGATTGTTGAGCTGGTGAGATAGGTCAAATGACAATTGAATGATGGGTAGTGCGAGCAGGTCAACAACACGGAATGAAATAAAATGGATCGAGGAGGGAGAAAACGGCGAGTAGAAAAGGGTGGAGCAGAATGTTTCTGTTTCTGTTGGTTGCAGATGACCTGAGAAGACAAACGTGGCCTCTCTCTGTCAAAATTGCCAGGGCCTCTTTTTGGTGCCAGTCCGCCACTGCTCCGATGCTTTATCCAGCTGAAGTTGGAGGACGAGTTTATTCATTGACAACCTTCTTCCAACTCAATTATCAGAACCACTGTGAAACAAACTGCTCTGTTACAGTCACTCAAAAACTGCTCTATGAAAAACTGTCATTTAAGTAGACATTACATTCACGCTACAAACTACTGACACGACCACAGGCTCTCTAAACGTAATGACTGCACAATCAGTCTTGATGCTCTACACCAACACAGGGAAATGAACTGAAAATAATGAAGATTTATTTGTTCTCACAATGTTTATTGACTGGAGTGGAATCTGAACTGATCTGCTGCAGATAAGCACATCTCAAATTGGTTTCATTTGCAGTCCATTAACACTGCATCTGAGATAATATTATAAAAAGGTATTATACTCATTCTCTTTTATTCTGGTTTATGAACTGAATTCACTTTGACTCTCTTTGAAATGGTAATGACTGGTCCCTCGCTGCTTCTCTCTGCGAGGGCGGACTGAGGCAGCTCAACCTCCCCACCCAAAAGTGACCCCTTTCACTTGGCCTTCAAAGGGCACCGTCAGTGAATGGGCCGACAGTTAGTGCCAGGATCTAAAGAGGAGCTCACTGTCACTCCATCACCGGCCGCGCTGCTGACACTAAAGGAAATTCAAGGTTATGCTTTGATGTTCACGTCCAAGTGTGAGAATTTGTCACTGAGGAGGTCAGACGGACATATAAGGAGTGTCATCAACAGAGTAATGCTGCAGGGAGATATACATTTAAAGGGATAGTTCACCCAAAATTCAAATTTCACTCATTATCTACTCACCCTCATGTTAACTAACCACAACTGTGAGAGAGAGTCCTCCGTTCCTTCTCTGAGTTACGGGGGGGTCCATGCAGCAGTATTTGTCCATATAATGGTTGTCAAAGGACACCAACTTTCTTCGTTCAAAAAGACACCAAAAAACATCCAAATACCTCCATACTGCTCGTCTGTAATGTCCCTAAGTAAGTCTATATTTGAAGCTTGTTTGTAGCGGAAGCTCCCAGTGCTCTTCCTGTGTAAATAACAGCAAAAGTTAATAATATATGATAATGAGTCTGACTACTCAGACAGAATAAATACAATAAGGTTTCCAGGGCAAACACTAATACGCTGATTAAATTGCACCTAGTGTCTGTTACGCGGTGTCAATTTTTAAACCCTAATTCTTTGGCGCTATAATGATCATGTTTTTTGGGTGGCGGCTGTTGCTAATGAGCCGTTCAAAATTGCCCCACTGTAAGAGAAGGCAGAGAGAATTACACCTGAACAAAGGCCAAGAGTGTTTCCAGGAGCATTCAGGCTCGGAGAAGCTGTTTGCTTTGTGGAAAAACGGGAGAATTCTCCACACACTCTTCTTTTCTGTCAGCACCTCCACATTGTTTGGAAATGTCACATCGACATACAGTGAAGGTCAATATTTGACTTTTAATTGCAGGGAAATTGAAAAAGTAGAATGTTGAGTTGAGAAGCCTTGGTTCGTCTTCAGCATACACTAAACGTCAGAGGACATACAAAAAGACACTTGTCCTTTCTATTTAAAATGCCAAGGAGTGGGAAAATGACATATCTGTAACATGAAATCTATTACACACTTTGAACCATTGTGTGTATTGAAATGCTAATCAACATTTAGTCAACATTAGCAATGTTCCTTCATCTTAACCCTTACATATGCAGCAGTCAGTAAAGCAAACACAGTGTATCCTACAGTCAATAGCAGATTAGCTGTGAGGACATGGTGACTGCAGACATGACCTCACTTACAAAACTGATGACTCACAAGTGCTTCACAACCACCACTGTCTGGGTGATGTGCAACACACCCAAACCTCCTGCGGTTGTTCAACGGTTAATGGTTAGTGTGAGACACATTCTGCATCCGTATACCAGCGCCTCCTACAGGTGACATGCTGGAAGAATGGAGGAGCAGGGGTTGTTCCTGCTGCTGAAGTGAGCCTCCAAAGAAAACCCTTTTAACAGGGAAAAACTGGAGAAACCTCAGGGTGAGAGACAGAGGAGGGATCCCTCACCCAGGACGGACAGACGTGACATAGTTCTATACAGAGCATAGACTGTAAAAAAACATGGACGTAGCATCCGTGACGTCACCCACTGATTTTGAGTTTGTGACTCAAATATGCCATGTTGGATTTTGGTGGGCGTGTACTTTCCATATTTGGAGGAGAGGCGGTAACTCAACGGATCAACCGGCTGAGAACCCGCCCACTGGCCTCGAAGCAGCTGCCAAACTGAGCTAGCCTTGCTCCGGACCTGTCACTCAACGTTTCCACGCCCTAATTTATGCGAGAATGTTAAGCTAATAATAGTAAAACGGTAGAGTTTTTAAACAAAATAACCCCCCTGGGTTAGAAACTATCGGTTGAGACCAAAAAATGTGATGACACCAGGCTTTGATCATGCTAATTGAAGATGTAAAATTGGCAATGTTTACATAGGAGTCTATGGACTACACAGTAAAAAATGGGGTGTCAATATTCCAGTGTCAACCTATTTTAACCTAGATAGAGTATTTATAACTATATGGAGAGGAAATCCACTCTAAGAGTGGAGTTATAAGTCAGTGTCAACTCTTGAAAACATGCAGTGTAACTTTAACACTACAGAGTGACATTTTTAACACTCTGGGGGCGCTGCAGCACCTGCAGCACATTGACGGTTAGTCTGGAGCAGAGCGAGGTCTGGAGCAGGTCTGGAGTCGTGCCATGGTCGGGTAAGTAACATCACGAACATGCTGGTGTTAATCGTTTAATAATTGTCTTCCACTTGAACACAGGTTTATCGGTTTATAAAGGTTGGCTGAGAACGTGCTGCCCATTCCTCTGTTGAATGGCTGTCGAGTAGCTACATGTCCCATAGCTACATCTAGCAACTTGCTAACCTAGCAGTTCAGAAGTTCGACATTTCTCGTTGAGTTAAGCTGCACCGTTAAATGTGTGTGTTTTGCCTCAGTGTGGGCACGCACAAATATACGCTGTCTGTCTTATGGTAACGTTTTGTGCTATTGTTTACTAGTATGCTAACCGTGAATTAGCTTCAAGTTCTAAGGGCAGGCGGTTGGGAGGACTTAGCGATTAGCATACCGCGATGGGAGGACTGGATGGCAGTAAAGCCCCCCTCCCTCTCCCTCCTATGTGGCCTCAATACTCGACGACTCAAATGGTCAGTTGGTCGGTTAGCCATTGTATTAAGTTGCAGAAGTGGTGCCATAGACAGAGTGTTGCCTAAAAAATTACTCAAAGACAGCAAAGTTGCATGGCAGTTAGCCCACCGTTGCTAGCTCTCACTGAGGAATCATTTAATACATAATGTATAATAAAATTTGATTTGTTTATCACAACTCAACTTTCTCAACTTGTGGTTCACAGTAATCAAAGAGATGTGATTGGAAAAGGTGGACTGCCGTTGGTAAGTATGGAACAATGTAAGCACTCCTGACTAACTCCTTGTTTAACTGTTTTTTCTTGGCTGTCATTTTTTTAACCTTTGTTTATTTTAATAGAATATGCTGCTGTGTGTGTCATCCGGTGGGGACCAGAAGTATGTCAGGCTGCTTAACCTAACATTGGATGCCTCATGTCTTCATGGAAGAAGGTTAGTAGACCAGGATAACGCCAAATCACAACCTTTTGCTTAGTTAATACACCTAATTTATCATAAACAATTCCTCTGAGTTCATAACTGTTTCTGCTGTGTCTCAAGGTGACGGGCCAGGCTGTGGTCAACCCTGACCCTTCACTGCAAGCCATGGACCGAGCACAGGGCTTCTACATTTGATGAGAAATGGTAAGACTAGGACTATTGTTTGTAATTGTGCCAGTTTAATGTACATATAGCATAAAAATGTCATTTTATATCTTCTTACCACTTCACTGTCTTTTTATTCTATTATTATGTTTGTTGACATTTAGGTTTGGACCTGTCTGCCATCTTGCTTCCTTCATTTCTTGCCACCATCCGCCCAGGCTGTTGTTGTTTGAAATATGCTTTTCATTACCTCAGTTTCATGTGTGATCTATTGCAAGTGATTGGTCACTAAATATTGCTGTTTAATGTTTGGTTTTAGGCTGGAACCTGTGCACAGCAGCATCTCAACAACATCAGCCACAGCAGCCAGCCGTACCTCCTCGCTCAAGGGCCTTCGAGAAGCAGCATCCACACCTTCACATTCCCATGTGTATGAAGTAACAAGGAGAAAGCAAGATTTTGTTGTCTTTCATTTTGAGAACCTGCCTTATCCCAGGCCCTTTGACATACAAATGTTCTATGGAGTGAATGACACAGCTCTATTTGTTCCATATTGCTTCATCTGGTGAGCATTAAAAGAAGTTGTGACTGTAACCTCATTTGTGTTTTATTTTTATTTGATTAATAATTAATTCATCATTATTTGGATCAAAGCAGTTAAGTAGTATGCACACATCACCTAGATACAATAAAATATAAAAATAACACTGTGGAGAAATAAAAAAATAAATATTATTACACATTAGAGTGTAATTTTAAGAACTAATTTTGGAGTAAAATTAACTCTATAAAGTGTAATCATATTACTCAGAACAGTGTGAACAAACCTCAGTGTTAAATATTTTTACACATTTCATTGTTAATTTTGACACTGAATTGAGTAGAATTAACACTGAAAATTTGACACTGGCCATTGAGTAAATTTTACTCTATTTTTGAGTGGGACCAAATATTATCTGAAATGGAGTTAAATTCAACTCTTTAAGAGTTAAATTGACACTTGGTTTTTTACTGTGTATGACACCAGCCCCCAGCAGCAGCCAAGAGGATTGCAGTTTTTTGAACGCGTAAGTGAGCTTCACTTCTCAGACCGACAACTCCCCCCTTGACACAGACAAGAAAACAGTTTATAACCCAGAATAATGAAGCATGGAAAAGTTAACAAGCTGATGAAGGCAGCTTCTGGTAGGCATGGGAGGCAGGGGCCAGAAGGACTGGATGGCAGACTGGTTCATGGGAAGGGAGGGCAGGCCGGTTTAATGGGAGGGCTGGATGGCAGACTGGTTCATGGGAAGGGAGGGCAGGCCGGTTTAATGGGAGGACTGGATGGCAGACTGGTTCATGGGAAGGGAGGGCAGGCCGGTTTAATGGGAGGACTGGATGGCAGACTGGTTCATGGGAAGGGAGGGCAGGCCGGTTTAATGGGAGGACTGGATGGCAGACTGGTTCATGGGAAGGGAGGGCAGGCCGGTTTAATGGGAGGACTGGATGGCAGACTGGTTCATGGGAAGGGAGGGCAGGCCGGTTTAATGGGAGGACTGGATGGCAGACTGGTTCATGGGAAGGGAGGGCAGGCCGGTTTAATGGGAGGACTGGATGGCAGACTGGTTCATGGGAAGGGAGGGCAGGCCGGTTTAATGGGAGGACTGGATGGCAGACTGGTTCATGGGAAGGGAGGGCAGGCCGGTTTAATGGGAGGACTGGATGGCAGACTGGTTCATGGGAAGGCAGGGCAGGCCGGTTTAATGGGAGGACTGGATGGCAGACTGGTTCATGGGAAGGGAGGGCAGGCCAGAGCAGTTCAATTGCTTGCGAAAAAAAAACAAAAAGGGACCCATGTCAGCCGCTATTTGACTTGTTAGAACACACTGGTCATCTGCATTTTAGCCATGCAGCAATCGTTCACGGCTGTGTGGTGTTTTATTAAGTGCTGACAGGTTGAAAGTGTTGCCCTGTGACGCGCAGCAGCACCAAGGCAGGTTATCCAGAAGAGTTCAACAGCTGAAGTACTGCTCCTGTTGCGATATAAATGCAAATGAAATTATCCTAATATAATCAGTTGCTTATCTTTTGTTTCAGTGTTCCCTCTGAGGAACTCTGGCGCCCCCCAGGGGAGGCTGGCCTCACAGTTGCTGTGATATGATCTTCTTGGCCTGACTGTGCACCCCGAACAAAGCATAAGACTCACTACACATTGGAACAGCTACTCCTCTTCCCGTGTCAACACTGCATGCTGTATAATCAAGATTAAAAAGTCTGCTCTAAAACATCCTGAAATGACTTTTATAGCTTGTGAGGTGTAAAAATACTTCACAGGATAGAAGTGAAAACAAGCGTTTCACTATCTTACAGGCTCCTGCCACGGTGTGTGGTTTATCATTACAACACCCCAGGGGACTGGACAAAAGCAGTTCTTTTACTAATGGACTGCTTTTTACTGCTAACCTGATTCAGTCAAACACAGAGTGCTTGGTGGCAACCAAGGAGCTGATTCACGGCCTGAATACCAAACAGGGAGGCCAATGAGTAGACAGCCTGTCAGGCAAACACACACACTGAAACATGTGACTGATGTCTCTGTGTCTCTGTGGCCTGGTGAACTATTTCTCATGACATACAGTCTATAAACAGTTTGTTAGAGTATTGCAATAACTGTGATAATAACAGTGTAAAATAGTCAGCTGTTAAACTGCTGGTATCGTTCTGTAACATCTAATCTAATACTGTACTAATTACTGGGAATGTTGAACTGGGCAGAGGAACTGTACAGCCTATACAAACACTCTCCTTCTCTACATCTGCTATCCAAACTGTCTAATCCATCTGGCCCAGCTGATCACTTCCTTCTATCAATGCCAGAGGGTTTTTTCTAACAGCTGTAGAATGCAGAGCAATGGTGTTAAAGTCATACTTCACTGTACTGTAAGTGAGTCATGGTGCTTTTCTCCTGCTCTGTTAATGTCCAGATTCAAAGACACTGATGGCACTAAAAACCATCAATTAAATCAAAATACCAAAACCAAAACCAAATCAATTAAGACGTGATCCAGTCAGCAGAATGAATGGTACTGGTATCAAACCTATAGCTCATCCCTACCCTACTTTTTTGTTGATTCAATTTCCATGTTTTCCCATATTCCTGTTTTCTTGTCTGTAACAACATCTATGTCACATCTGCCCGTCCTGGGGGAGGGATCCCTCCTCTGTTGCTCACCCTGAGCTTTCTCCTGGTTTTACTTGGTAGTTTTTCCTCAGTGGATGTGAGGGTTTAAGGACAGAGGATGTTGTTATGATGCTGTGTAAAGACCTTGTTAACTGTTTGTTAAAATGGTCTATATAAATAAACCTGCCTTGCCTGACCCTTGCATTGCCTTGTGTGGATCTTTATGTGGATGACCTGTCCAAGGTGTACCGTCCCTCGACCTGTGTCAGGTTGGATGGCTCTAGCCCCCGCCCCCGGCCACCACAGCAGAGACAATGGATGGATGATGGGTTTGATGGACATCAGCAGAGCTGATGAGACTGTCATTCTTGCTACATTTGTTCACAAATGAAGTGGGGGACAGGCTGATGGAGGCTCCAATTGAAAAACTCAAGGTGTTGCCCCAGTCACTGGGGGTGGGACATGATTGTCTGTACCAAACTTCACTGTCATCTGTCTAACAGTTGTTGTTGTTGCAAACAACAAGCTGAGAAGTGAAGGTGAAACAGAAGTATTAGAAACTGCAGGTCTTTGTAGGACCAGCTGAGGGTGGCTCCAAAAGTTTATGACAGTCATGATTATTAACAACAGAAACACATGTTTTACAGCCTGGTACAAACACAGATCATCTAAATGATATCAAAGTGGTGTATAGAGCATATGATGCCACTCACTGGAATAAAGTCTCACACACGCCCCATGCTCAGTTTTGGATCAGTCTGGACTGGAGTCGGGTTCTGTAAAGCAATGGCTGTGCTGAAACCTGGCTCACAGAGACTACGTCCATCTTTACTCACAGACGGTGGAGATAGAGCAGGGCTTTAAAGTCACTAGGACTCATCATCATCATGGGAAACTGGGAGCACATTATCACTGCAAACTATCTGTTGTTGTAATGTTTGAGTCCAGACCAAGGTGTTGGACAGACAGACAGAGAAACTAACAGACTGATGTTACCAGAGTACAGATTCTTTTCTGCCTACTAGGCTTTCAGAACATCAAGAAGCAATCTACCATGTACTTACACTCTGACCACATCTGTTTTTTAATTTTTTGAAATGTAACGCAAGTTATTACATTTGAATATCATCTAATTGTCTTTATCTTGTGTGTTTTATGTTAAAAAAAAGAGCCTCTGGAGAAACTGGAGAATGAATCACTCAAGTCTTGATCTTCCACAGGAATTTATCAGCACCCACACATGAGAACCACTACAGCTGGGACTTTGTTCAGAAACTGAAATGGCTGCAAAAACTAAATCTGACATCTTAACATGCTGAACCCCCCAGAGAGAGTTGACGACAACCATTCCCCATTCCTGTCATGATTAAATCAATATTAATGCCGTGGATGAGTCAGAAAGATTTACACTAGGGCACCAGAGGGTGGTGAATGTCAGAGATCATAAAGACCCTTGAGTTTATTATTTTAAATGTACTGTTTGCTGCACAAAGAGCTGCTATACAGATGTCTGTCATTCTGACCACAATGACAGTAAACATCTGTCTGATCAAGTCATTTCCATTCGGATTTTTGCCATAATGATCAGTAGTGTCACGCCAACAAAGCATTAAAGGGATAGTTCACCCAAAATTCCCCTCCCCCCAAAAAAGTATGTCTTAAGCTTGTTTGTAGCGGAAGCTCCCAGTACTGCTCTTCCTGGTCCGACCAAATCTCATGCGATTTGCACTGACACCCAGTTCACGGCTCCGCAAATCACACAAGATTCCGGCAGAGCAACACTGGGAGCTTCCGCTACAAACAAGCTTAAAATATAGACTTATTTAATTTTTTTCGGAACAATTTCTCATGTCGGGGCTTCAATACAAGAGGGACATTACAGACGAGCAGTATGGAGGTATTTGGATGTTTTTTGGTGTGTCTTTTTGGATCAAGAAAAGTGAGCTCCGTTCGCTACCATGCAGTGCTGCACGGAGCCTCGCTGTAACTCAGAGAAGGCACGGAGGACTCTGAAAATTCTCCCAACCCTTAGTCGACATGAGTAGGGGTGGGCATTGCCAAGGACCTCACGATACGATACGCATCACGATACTTCAGTCACGATACGATATGATATTGCGATATCCAAATTTTGCGATATTCTACATAGTTCACTGAAAAATGTAAAAGGCATTACACATCTTAAAATCCGAGTTGTATGTGCATCAGGGGACTAATGGGACAAACTGGGTCAAAACAATGTAATGTAACAATGTAATTCAAATTATCCATGCCATTTTATTGCAACTATACAAGCGCAAGTTACAACAACATATTTGCATGAACAACATGAGGTAGCAGTACAGTGATGTCGTGCGGATGTCGTACTGGATTTACGTCTGAAACATGATTTTTTTATTTGAAAAAATATCGATGTTCAAATTTTGAGTATCGATATTTAATCGAAAGACAAAGTATCGCGATATATTGCCGTATCGATATTTTTGCACACCCCTAGACATGAGGGTGAGTAGAAAATGAGTTTGAAATTTGAATTTTGGGTGAACTATCCCTTTAAGTTGCTGAATTCTCCTCCTGAATAATTGACACCATCTCCAGATACAAAAGCAACAGTTCTCCGCCCATGACAAACAGTGGAGCTGACAGAGGCAGATGCCTCCAGAGAGCTACTCCCTCCTCCAGGGAACACAGAACAAAGTGTTTCCAATGTCAAACATGAAACCAGTGTGTTGTTGGGTGTCAGCCACTGCTTTACATTCATTCTTTTGACATAATGAAGCGTCTGGTAGATGAGTGTGGAGGTGTGCTGAGCACCTGAGTGACTGTCAGGAGGTTTTTGGAGCTCAGCACCTACGATGTGAACCGGGCTCGTCAGGGATTCTTTCATATTTCTGCAATAACTGAGTATTCTAAAAGGCAACCAAACAGGGTTCATTGCAACATGAGTCTTAACTGTTGCCATAGCAACAGGTGCAGGTTCACCATGTAACATTATATGGCTTATCCATATGAAATATGTAGGATTCCATTCTCAAACAAAAAGATCACACACAGTCACACTATCAAATATGTCATGTGTTGTATTACACACAAATTTGTGTATGCCGCCATCTTGCTGTGGTGACATATGTCAGTCATAGTAAACTGATTCTCTACAACAGCATCATAAATATCTAGATTGGTGATGTTTACTGTCCCCCAGTCACTGATGAAGGTTACGGTCTAAACACAGGCAGTGAAGTATAAGAGGCTGTGTATTTTAGTTTTGTCCCAAAGTTGTTGTATTCTACAACCACCTTTCTCATTCTTAAACATTCCTCTCTTTTTCTTCTTTTATATTCTTGCATCTCTATTTATGTGATGCAAATGACCAAAGGTACGTAAGAATTTCACTGTAATTACTTGTAATTATGTGTGACAATAAAGTCAACTTGGACGTGAACTTAATATAGAGCAGGTCTCAAATGATTGAAGACGACTGTGAAAAGCAAAACTGGGAGATACAAGTGGATTTTCACTTTCTTAGATGTAAACTCCAAAACTACAATCAGAAAATGGAGAAAATTTGCCTCGGAGTTCAAGGGGAAAACTGATTCACAAATGCCTGCTTGAGAGTTGTTAATGTGTGTTATTACAATACTCACAAATATGTTTATTTGTTAACTGAATGTATTGTGTGTATGCAGATCTGTTTTATATTAGCAAGACTTTTATATGAATTTGTTTAACTATTTTCAGAGGTATCAAATATTACACAACTGCCAATCTGTCCTCACTGACAACACTGAGACTTGTTATTGTATTTTGTTGTTTAATTGTCAAGTGTCCAGATCTGTTGATCAATTAACAAAAGCATATGTTGTCACATTGCTAATATGATTAACTGGAGAAAAAAATGATTTGAAACCTGCTTTTGAAAAATGGTAGCCAGAGAGAATTGAGGTTTATTCAACTTTTATCTGCATAGAAGAGAATGCTCTTTGCTGCTGTTGTTCTGTGCCACACTTTCATTTCCATCCACTGTTTGATTAAGAATAAATAAACCTCACACTCAAGCTGGGTCATCAAGCCGCCTGGTGCACTTAGCCTCTGACTACAGCCTGCATATTCACCGTGTTCAGCTTTCTAAATGTAAAATAGTGCTACTCGGCTTTGATGAAAATCCTAACAGGTGTTTTGAAATTCAAATTGTTTCTGGGGGCAGTTTTTTAAGATTCCATCTGGAGCTGATTTTCTTTTCCCTACCTTGTACAACAAACAGGATCTATTTCTAAGCAAAGCCTCTATTTGGACAGCCAAGTGCTGAGAACAAGACAACACTTTGCTTGGGTGTGTGCCAAACCGGTGACGGCCTCAGAATGGATTGAAGAATTCAGTCACAACTTTCCCCGCAAGACAATGGGAGATTAATGTAGTTAATCGTCAATCATTTCGAGGACAATACGTCCTCCTCTGTCATCTCCCGTCTCCCCGGGCTTTGCTTGCGTCCCGCAGCAGGAAGCAGTCCACCTTGTTTATAGTCTGAGCAGCTTTGTGAGGCTGAGCAAAGTGCTGAGTGTGCCAGTAAAGCTGTCATAGACCCTCGTCAAGCTGGAGTTCACTTACGTTTGCATTCAGCTGGGATCGGGGTGAGTGTGTGTGTGTGTGTGTGTGTGTGTGTGTTTACAGGAGAAATCTCAACACAACTGCTGCTCGTGTGTGAAGCATCAAGTCCACCAACGGATGTTCCGTGTTTTTACTTATAAGGGACAGTTCACCCAAAATTCAAATTTCACTCATTATCTCCTCACCCTCATGTCGACTAAGAGCTGTGAGAATTTTCAGAGTCCTCCGTTCCTTCTCTGAGTTACGGGGGGTCCACGCAGCAGGATTTGTCCATATGATGGTTGTGAATGGACACCACTTTTCTTGGTCCAAAAAGACACACCAAAAAACATCCAAATACCTCCATACTGCTCGTCTGTAATGTCCCTCTTGTATTGAAGCCCCCACATGAGAAATTGTTCTGAAAAAAATTACATAAGTCTATATTTTAAGTTTGTTTGTAGTGGAAGCTCCCAGTGTCTCAGTTCACTGCTCGTCCTGTGACCGGCGGAACAATTTCTCATTTTTTTGGTGTGTCTTTTTGGACCAAGAAAAGTGGTGTCCATTCACAACCATTATATGGACAAATACTGCTGCGTGGACCCCCCCGTAACTCAGAGAAGGAACGGAGGACTCTGAAAATTCTCACAGCTCTTAGTCGACATGAGGGTGAGTAGATAATGAGTGAAATTTGAATTTTGGGTGAACTATCCCTTTAAATCTGTTACAAGCGCATAAAGCTGACCAACAACAACAACGCACAACACACTGGAATCAAAGAGCTGAATGAGCTGCAGCAGACGCAGCAGCAGTGTTTGATGGCGAGCTTACCTCACGTCACACGTCAGATCCCATGTGGAGAATTCATGATCGCCATAGTTAGCCACCACCTTGGCCGTTCTTGGCCAGACCGCGTGACGTTTGATGGGGACCAGCTCGTGGCCGGCCTCCCGTGCTGGGTCGCGGCTGCAGCAGGTGCCCATCCTTCCTTCTGGATGATGATGATGGGAGACTTTATCTCTCTGAACCCTCACGTACACCGCCTGCTCACTTAGGATTTAGTCCCCGCTTTTTAATCTTGATACATCATCTGCCGCCTGTCTACCTTTTACATTTAGAAGAATATCTATTTAAAGATCCGGAGAAAAGCAAGAGTAAAGCAGATGATGGAGGACGCCTTTTTCTTTTCCTCTTTTAAGGTGTTAAAACATTGTCTGATCTCCTCAAACCTCCCTCCCTCCCTCCCTCCATTCCTGTCCTATGTCTCCGACCTCCCCGGTGCTCCTCACATGATGTCTCTGTCTGAACTGCAGCGCTGATGTTTTGGTGGCCTGGCCCTGGGAGTCTGGCCCTCCTCCTTACACTGACAGAAGTGCCACTGTCTCCCACAAGCAGCCAGACTTTGAGGGCCACAACATTGTATCAACCATCTTGTTGTTTCTCTCACTCGCTGTTTGCATCGTGGGTCCTTCAATCCCTCCTTTGTGTCTGTCCTCCTTTGCTCAGTGTTGAGCACAGATGGACCCCCCCCTACACTTTCCAATGCCAAGCTTTTCTTTTGCTCCGGTCATGTGGAGAAGAGCGAGACAACACTGTGGAGATGCGTGGGCTTTGCCGTGTGGAGAAAATTCAAGCTTCTGGGCGATGTTTCCATTTGTAGGCTCAACATTTCAAGTATTTTTCCATATCTGAAGTTTGTTGTTTTCATAGCGCGTCATGTGCTGCTTCACCAGACTGTCCGCCACTGCATTCATCTGAAATAAAAAGCAGCCTCTTTGCTAAAGGGATTTTGCAAAGCTTTTGATCTTGTTGTTGTGTCTCAAATACAATGATTTTTGTTTGAAAATTCTTTCAGGATTTGCTGCACAATACAGCCTCTCTTCTATGTAGAAAACCCACCAGGCATTTCCTTGATATGGACGTTTGATTCAGCCGTGCTTTGATTGTACAAAAAAGGTGAAAACCAGGACATGTCCATCTGTGCAGAAAACTCATTTGAGATGTAAAAAAAACCCAATTTTTACCATCACATTCAGGTCCCTGTGGTCAGACCCAGCTGATCAAGAGAAATCATGTCATAGCCACAGTTCCTTAGTGACCCACAAGCCTATTTCAAGCTCATTTCTGTAGTGTGACTTGTATAGTGTTACCTAACAGCTATTTGGAGAGATAAAAAGAGGACGATTGACCGGGTAGAGGTAAAAAAAAATATCAAAGGATAGGGGAAAAACTGCCTTTTTAATCCTCTACGAGACTGCCACGGGCTGATGTGTTCAAGGCCACATGGCCAGACAGACTCCTGACACCTGGCTGGAGATTTTTTGTTGAAATGATAAAATAAATGTTACTCATCCAAGGATTGATTTCACTGGTTCTATATAAGGGAACAAAGAGTACGGCTCATACTGTCACGGTATTCACTCAGTAAAGACTCATCGCTCCATGTGTGAGGAGAGAAAGCCCTGAAAGCACCAACTGAATGCTCCTGTGCATTCACATCTTTATGTTTGGCTTCAGCACCGTCCTCCTAAAGCTTCATCTTCTGCTTCTGAATGTCAGAAAGGCAGCGTGGTCTCTCATCTCTACTATTGTCACAAGGCCGTGTCTCCACAATGCAATGGGCTTCCCTCATTTGGCTTTTGAAGAACTTCCCCTGCTGCTTGCTGCATTATTGGCCAGACATTTGATTTTACTGAGGTGGAAACCACCTGCGCCTCTCTGATCCTTAATGGATGAAGGACTTTTTTTTACTGACTTCAATTGACGGATAATTAGATGGTCTATGAACGGTTCACCTGCCAAATGTCAGAAAACAGAGGGACCTTTTTTGCACAAGGAGTCTCCAGTCATGTCGTTGTATCTTTAGCAGGTGTGTGAACTGACACCTTTTCTCTAACATTTTGTGGACATTTCAATATGGGACATATGTTTACCGTGAAGCAAGGTTATTATAGTTAACGAAAACGAACGAAATGACGAAAACTAGAATTGAAAAAACCTTATCGTTAACTGAAACTAATAAAAACTATAATCAAATGAAAAAAACGATAACTAACTGAAACTGTATTGTGTGTTTACAAAACTAACTAAAACGTACTGAAATTATAGATAAAATTCCCTTCGTTTTCGTCTTTGTCAGTTCAAGATTGATATGAAATCGCTTCAGGCTTTTTCACTCCAGCAATTTTACGTGAGCTGGCACCGCACGGCACCTCACGGCCCTCGTATTGATTAAACCAGACGCGGTCCGACGCGCGTGCTGAAGCCCGGACCAGACGCGGCCAGACTCGGTCCGAGGCCGCGCGACCGAATAGGTTGACCTGACAGGCCTGTTGAGAACTGAACTGTAGCAGCTCATACAGATCCGTGAACATCTGGGAGCTCAGAACAACAGACAAACTGCCCCCCCCCCCCCCACTCCCACAGAGCAGAAAGACTGTGCGTGCCGTGCACGCGTGTGACTGAGGGTGACGGAACCGACAACCCCCACCCACTCCTCGGGAGCGAACAGGAAAGACAGAGACAGTGTGTGAGTGAGATTTTATATTATTATACCTATTTTGAATTTTACAATACAAATGGCTGATCCTGAACCAGTTGTGAAGGCATTGTAAGGTTAACATAGAAAAGCTCAGCACATCAGCATCAAGCTGTGGTGGAGAAGTAACCTGTATATTATCAGCTGTCTGGCTGTCAGGATGTGAGGAACATGCAGGTGGACCCAAATGCAGGAGTGTACACAGGCAGACTTGCAAACTTCAGTTAATGTTTAATCTCTGTGCACTACCAGATAAAAGTCCACTTTAAATGTCCAAAACATTTACTATGTTCACTTTATGTTAAATACAATACAACATGTGAGGTAGTGAGGTAGGTTACTGGAGGCCTAGGCTATTGTTACTTTATAGCACTGCTATGTCAGAAAAACTGCAGTAACTGAAATGGTATCTTTTGAGTTTTATTACACAATACTTGCTCTGATCTTTTTGAATCCTTAAACTTACAAATAACCGAAAGTATGAAAAAACTAAAACTAATACTAAAACTAATAAAAACTAAACTAAAACTAAGCTGATAGAAAAAAACTAAAACTAACTAAAACTAGCAAACCTGCTCTAAAAACTAATTAAAACTAACTGAATTAGAGAAAAAGAAGTCAAAACTAATTAAAACTAAACTATAATTAAAAATCCAAAACTATTATAACCTTGGTGTGAAGGGATTCGATTTATACCGTGAGTTTTAGGTCATACCACCCAGGCCTAGACCACTTTCTCTCTCTCACACACACACACACACACACACACACACACACACACACACACACACACACACACACACACACACACACACACACACACACACACACATACAACGTGTTTCCTTAGGAGTGGCAGGCCACCGTTCCTAAATCCTAGCCGCCACTCCTTCAAATTTCTTTCTTCTTTTTTTAAAGCAGATATCAGTGGAATGTTTTTGTTAATATAAGTCCTAAATAGTCCTATCTTCCGTCAGCATCACTTACATGGAGTGTTTCAGCCGTAACACGAGTCTCTCCGTCACTCTGCTCTGCTGTAACCCGAGGAGAAAACTTTCCTTGTGGGATACAAGTGTTATCCAATGAGGAGAGAGAACGGCATGAAGGGCTGTGTGTGCAGCCAAGGGATGCGCGTGAATGTGGTGACGTAGGGACGAGGACCAATAGATGCCTGACGAGGGCGGGGGCTGCTAACTCATGGTGCGTTCAAGGCAACCCGTAACTCGTATTTTTCCAACCTGTTGCCTGTGAAAGTGCACTATAACGGCCACTCGTAACTTCCAACCCATGAACTCGTACCAGATCGAACTGGAAAAAAATTAAATAAGTCTATATCTTAAGCTTGTTTGTAGCAGACACAGCCAATGAGTGAAATTTGGATTTTGGGTGAACTATCCCTTTAAAATTAGCACTCTCCAGTGCTAGTAGAAAAGCGAAAAAAACTGAGCATCTCAGTTTGCTGGGCTTATAAATAAACAACACTGATGATTATTATTGTAGCCAATAGGTTTAACAGGACATACCCCAATGCAATCGTAGTAGCGGTGTGTGTAGTGTGTGAGAGCTAGTATGAATTATTTCATTATGTGCTCGTGTCTCATCAGTGTCTCTGATGGCCAAAGGAAGAAAATTAAATGGTAAAAACTTGGCATACAGCAATTTATGTGGTGAAATATGTTAAAAGGAAATCAGGATTTTGAGGAGAAAAAAGGCCGTCATGGAGGCTGGTGTAACCATAGCAACCAAACAGACAGCAGGGCAGGTAGACGGGGGTAAAAAAAATGTAGCTCAGTGCTTTCATCTCCCCAGGTATCTGTGTGTGTGAGCACTGTCACTCTGACAGCCCTCCTTTTCCAACTTTAAATAGCAGACTAAGAGCCACAGTGCACACAGGAAGCACTAAATGGTTAAAGGTTGAGTTTTGTGCCCAAAAATAAACATTAGACTTCAAATGAAATCCGTCTTAATCATCACCTATGGGCTTCTAGTCCTGTGTGGTGGGGGCTGTGTCTGCCTGTATTTTGGTCTTGCTCTGTTTTGTTCAGGTTTTGTTGCACGGGGACGTTTCTGGGTGGAGCTAGAGAGTCGCAGGAGAGCATCGATATCTATTAGTCCAGTAATTTTAAGCCAAAAAAGGGGTCAACGTTAAACAAATTGCAACAGAAGCAAACTCAACTGATTTTGTATCCTCAACATGTCCTGAGTGAGGGAAAAAAAGCCCCGAAGAATCCCATTAGGGGAAAGTTTTTTCAAATATATCCCTCCATATAAAAAAAATGCATCAATAGGGTAAAATTTTTAACCTTCAGATATCTCGAAAATTACTGAGTTGATTACTTACATTAAGACAAACAAAAAATGTATTACAGGATTTGTCAACATGATCAAATTTCATAAAAGGCATAAATTTGCGTTTTGATGGCACATGTATATCTGAAGTTGCTGTGGTGCTACCAGCATGAAAATTGGAATGAGTTGACTCCATTGGTCAACCAACAAGAAATCACTTTACATTTCAAGATGACAGCAATTTTTCAAGGTAGCCACATCCTTAGTAGAGCAGGTATGAGCAAACAGTGCATAATCCAATTACATATGGCTAATTTGCACACATACAACACCTGATAGCCTAAATGGGTTCCATTCAGACCTTAATATTAAGTTTTTTAACTGTAATATGTTAACAAGACTGAACAAGACATTTTCACCTGCTATACCCAATGTTTAGATCAGGTTGGTGTTGGTAAATATGCAAATTAGCCATACGTAATTGGATTATGCACTGTTTGCTCATACCTGCTCTACTAAGGATGTGGCTACCTTGAAAAATTGCAGTCATCTTGAAATTTAAAGTGATTTCTTGTTGGTTGACCGATGGAGTCAACTCATTCCAATTTTCATGCTGGTAGCACCACAGCAACTTCATATATACATGTGCCATCAAAACGGTGGATTTTATGCAAATTTATGCAATTTTATGCAAATTTGATCATGTTAACAAATAATTTCAAAAAACGTGTAATACATTTTTTGTTTGTCTTAATGTAAATAATCAACTCAGTAATTTTCATGGAGATATCTAAAGGCTGAAAATGTTACCCTATTCACGTGAAAAAAATTTTTTATATGCGTATAAATGGGATATATTTGGGTGTTTTTCAAAACTTTCCCCTAATGGGATTCTTCTGGGCTTTTTTTTCCCTCACTCAGGACATGTTGAGGATACACAATCAGTTGAGTTTGCTTCTGTTGTAATTTGTTTAACCTTTTCTCATAAAATGACTGGACTATATGGCGAGAGAGTCAGTGTTTCCTCTCCAGCCAATGACGGAGCTCAGGTGAAGCTACGTGCAGTAGAGTAGGAGGCTCAGGGCTGCTAGCCGCACTAGCTGTCTCTGATGCTAACAAGTGCTAGCACGTCTCTCTCTCTCAGCAGCAGCAGTCAGGACGTCAAAGAACAATAAATACAGTCTGAGTGAAGCGCTGGAGCCGCGGACCGATTCCCCTCCGCCTCTGACACTGGTAACACGTATTAGGACTGTTGTAGTGAGCTAGCGCGATGCTAACTTCAGCTAGTGGTAGCGGTTAGCATCTGCCGCTAACACCGGCTTCCTAGCTCAACACAACGGCATGTTCAACATAACACGGAGGCTCCCGGTGTTGGCGAATGGTCAGCTGTCGGCTGCTTCTCCAGCGCTTCTTTCGGACTGTATTTCCCTTCGCTTGTTGTCACGACAACTGCTGCTGTCTGGGGCAGGAGACCCTACCTGTAATGTTCTGTGAAATGAAAACTAGTTGTTGATCAAGTCAATGGTTTCTCCTTTGACAGAGGAAATGCAGCTGTTCCCACTCCATGAAGAAGAACAAGGTGGTGGTTGTATCTCCACGCACACCTGCCTTCTTCATGACATTTTGATAGATGGTATATAAACGTGAGTATCCTCCTTTTTACCGATGCACAGGACTGACATTTACCTGAAGGACAATCTGTCACAGAAACTTGACGTTCCAGAATGTCTGAAGTGGTTGTTCTTTAATGTTTTTCTATTTCTCAAGTCAGAAGAAGTTATGTAAAATGTTTCTTCATAATGATCTTTACCCAAGATCAAACTCCAAGTTTTGCCACTTTCTCCACAGATGACAATTATCATGGTCACGGTGTGGAGAATAATCTCTTTATACGAGATGGAGTTTATTTTTCAAGTTATCACTTCAAAATCATTTTTGTTCCATTTCTTTATAACATCACACTCATGAGACTTCAGATGAGGCTGGGAGGCTTTTAATTACTTTGAAATGTGAGCGACTATAGGTCTAGATCTGAACTACTTGGGCAGCCGTCCCGCTTTGCGGCTGCTTCCGATCCCTCACATCCCCACCCAGCACCGTGATGAACCACATATCATCCTGACAGATCTGTGCTGCACATCCTCTGTGAGAGTCTGTGGATTGATACTGCAGCCGCGGGCCAGGGTTAAATATGCAACACATCAATTTTCAGGCTAACTTCAAAGATGGTGCTGCTGAACACACATAGACACACACTAATCTGCATGTGGTGGACTATAATGGCTGTAAAGAGTGATGTTTGTGTCTGTAACAGTGTGAGAAGAAAATGATGGAAAGAGGAAACAGGGCAGGGGGAGGAGAGGGGAGGGGGGGGGGCTCCACAAATAATGTCTTGGTTTGAAGAGGATTAGAAGAATCCACCGTGAACCAGAGTGAGGGGATATCCACCACAGGGAGGTATTCTGTTAGGACACGCTTGATGCAGACGTCAGTGTGTGCAGAGCATCACTTCATAGTCAGAACAAAGTCTACTGGAGTGTATCGGCCTGTTACAACACTAACATCACATTGTAAACATCAAACCATCTGCAACATCAACAACAAATAAACTTGAATACAGAAATAATTAGTAGCACTGTTGTGGGAAAAGTGGCTAAGAGGAAAAGTCATTGACAAAAATGTATCTTCTCATGACAAGTGAATGGATCTACTCTAATGAGTCTAGACTGTTCTATCATGCAATATTAATGACTTTGTTATACATTATCAAATTGAAAATCATTCTAATCGGTTCTTTTGGATGGGTCTGACATCATGACATGTAAAAACCACTGGACTTTCTTCATTAAAAGGAATAGTTCACCCAAAATTCAAATTTCAGTCATTTTCTATTCAGTCTCAGAGTCCTCTGTGCCTTCTCAGAGTTACAGCACTGCATGTCCATACTACAATCTTCGATTTGCACTTAAATGTAGACTTATTTCATTTTTTTCAGAGCAATTTCTCATGTGGGGGCTTCAATACAAGTGGGACATTACATACAAGCAGCATGGAGGTATTTGGATGTTTTTTGGTGTGTCTTTTTGGACGAAGAAACGTGAGCCCCGTTCGCTACCGTCATATGGTAAGACTCTGAAACTTCTCCCAGCCCTTAGTCGACATCAGGCTGAGTAGAAAATGAGTGAAATTTTAATTTTGGGTGAACTATCCCTTTAAAAGTGATGGGTCAACAGTTTGGGTTATCTGTTAGAGTAAGACCTCCTGATATCTAACTGTTACTGATGCTCTTCCTCTTCAGGCCCTGCCACCAGCAGAGCAGGAGCTTCAAGTCTTCTTCAACAACCAACAACCACCACTGACTCCGTTTCAGGTCTCAGGCCAGACATCGTGCCCAAAACTGTCTCAGTACTCCGCTGAGGGAGCAGACATTTGGACAAACCATAGGAATGTCTCATTGACGAGGATGCTTTCAGGTTATTCCACAAATCAAGCTATTGTGTCATGTCCTGCAGGTTGAATACACACTGGGAACAGTTGTTCTATCGGGCCAGTGCAGAGTAGATGTGTGAATGTCAATCATAAAGTCAGACTATTGTCCACAGGCCAAAATAACTTGACAAGCTCCAGTCAGAAATGAGTCAAAGAAACGTATGTGATCAAAGAGAACACTGAACAAAGAGCTTCGTTATAAATATTCTAACAACACAAACTCCCTGAGCTTCATTTCAGCAACAAGACCTTATTGTAAGAAAAACTCAAGTCCTATTAAAGCTATGGTCTACGATTTGAAAGATGATCGGAAAACACACACACACACACACACACCCCTCTGAGCTCGTATGGCCCTCCCCTCGGAGCCTCCTTACAACACACACCCCCCAGAGCAGAGAGGAGCAAGCAACAAGCCTGCTGCCTGCAGAAACTAAACACAGCTTTGACTGTGGAGTCAAATGTCAGATTCACAGTCACAACTTCCACAGTAAAACCAAAGGTTAACTGTTCAACATCAACTCAGCACCACCGCTGCAGCCTGACCAGGGTCTCTCTGCACCGTGTCGGCGGCGCCAGTCTCAATGCCGCCGCTGAGCACCAGTTGCTGGTAATGAGTTGCAAGTTGCCGTCGTCGCCGTACCCGACAACGGGACCACAGCGACCACCGGTACGGGCCGAGCACGGCCGAGCTACAGTTCGACTCATCTACCTGTTAATAATAATTACCAGTCCTCCAAATCGTAGCCCATAGTAGTAATCAAGTGTCTAAACTGAATCACTAGTTCAAACAGCCTTTCACATCAAGCAGTTTCTCCTTCATCTCACTTTGTTCAGTGTTATGAACCAATGAGAGAAGCGTGTGTGTAAGCACACGCACACAGTGCTGTTAATAAATCATTAGCCGGTGGTGATGCTGACCGAGGCCCTGTGGGCTTTCAGTCTGAATCCAGTGAGTCAGACATAAACACTGACTCACTGCTCTGGTCTTGTCTTACCTGCACTGAACATCCTGCAGCTGCAGCTGCAGCTCACACCTTCAAACTCCACTCCATCAGCCTTCTGGAGCGTGTTCTGATGACACGCTGGTTCAAGATCAGCATCATATTTCTAAAACATTAAAGGGATAGTTCGGGTCTTTTGATATGAATCTATATGGCTTCCCCATCACTAGTTACATGCTGTGACAGCGACTTTTCCCGGACCGCGTCCCGTGAGCGGAGTTCCGGCCCGGTTTCGGTGCTGACGAATGTAGTCCGGCTAGTTGGCTGGGGTTTAAAGCGTTTTGCTTCTCAAAACAATATGCGTTCAAAAGAGTGATACATTTGCATCACAAAACCGTTGTCCAGGAAAAAGTCTGACCTCGCAATGGCTTGGCGCTATTTTCTCTCCCTCCATATCACTGCGCGCTGCCGCCTGTAGACGCCTGTGCACGCCTGTGCACGTTTCCATCAGCTGTTTCACTGAGTTTACTGCTTGGATAGTTCACATAAACATATCTGATTATGGCACAAGTAATGAAGCCATCCCTTGTTTTAGCACAGAGCCAAATGGAGACCATTATGAACCTGAATATAGGCTGTGATGCTGAACCTCGTCAGATGGAGTTAAAACAGGCAGACACACACAGAGAGAGAGCAGGGACAGGGAAGCGACAAGCTGAAGTTAGACCCAGTTGTAGCTGTGAGAGACAGGGTGACCGGGTGATGATCAGTAATGCAGCGCAGTCCGTGATTCAGTCCGACAAATGTACACAGACAATCAGGACGACTTTTTTTTTCTTGCCGTTATACACAGCAGCCACGTCCACTGTGCTCTGGCTCAGCTGACCGCTGTTCAGATGGCGGTTATAGATCTTCACACGTTGAACTATTTTGAACGAAGTGCAGCCAAACACCGACTGAAGAGAGAGCGAGGCTCCTCTGACAGCTGCAGGTTTGCTGCTTCAGCTGGCTGGAGAGTACCGTTCTTTTTTTTTCAGCAGCACCGTCCGGTACTGCAGGTGATGCACGCTGTCTGTCTGTGTATGTTTGTAGGTCTGATCTTCCACCATGAACTGTCATAGTCAGATAAGTTTATGTGAACTATCCGAGCAGTAAACTCAGTGAAACAGCTGATGGAAACGTGCACAGGCGTCTACAGGCGGCAGCGCGCAGCGATATGGAGGGAGAGAAAATAGCGCCAAGCGATTGCGAGGTCAGACTTTTTCCTGGACAACGGTTTTGTGATGCAAATGTATCACTCTTTTGAACGCATATTGTTTTGAGAAACTTTCGTGACCACAGCAAACTAGCCGGACTACATTCGTCAGCACCGAAACCGGGCCGGAACTCCGCTCACGGGACGCGGTCCGGGAAAAGTCGCTGTCACAGCATGTAACTAGTGATGGGGAAGCCATATAGATTCATATCAAAAGACCCGAACTATCCCTTTAACGTTCAGGCTACCTACGTGACTTTAGTCTGTTCCACTTAAAAGGTTCAGTTTCTGAATACAGGCTGTGTGCATTTCTCTGTGGACAGAGCCTGTGATACTCTCACAGTGTTAATATAGAAACTAGAGCTGCCTCATAATCAAAGAAGATGTGGAAATCTAATTGAATACATTTTGAGGCCTTTACATGTTGAATAAGAGCTCATAGTGGCCTCTACCTGTCAGTTCATCTTCATCCCAAACAGAAAACGAAAGGTATCAGCGGTAAGGTGAAGGTGCAGGTGAACACATATACTACACACACACGTATAGCCTACACTGTAGCAGGAGAGAAGCGTTACGGAACATTTTCAACAGTGTGTGTGCAGCAGAGCGTGGAGGAGACATGGAGTGTGAGAGCGAGCTGCCTCAGCAGATGCTATCTTTTAGGTTTCTAGATTTGATGAAAAGCTACTCTTCTTATCTCCAAAGTCATTGACTGCCAAAAACACAGCGAGCCCTCATCCTTCCTGACTGAGCAGTGTGAGGTGAAGCTATTCAATCACTCAAACCCCCCCGGTCAGATGTTACAGTCGCCGCGCCGCTCAAATGTCGGTAACTGGACGAGATCGGTCAAAATGGAGGGTTCAAGCAAAGACAGTTTATTTTGGTTCAAGCTAGCTACAGGGGCGAGGTTAGCTTCCTGTTTCAAAGTAAAAGCACTTCTGTATGTAAAGGGTAACAGGTGTTTTATTTTGTGAAAGTAACCAGAAGTGCGTTGGTCACAACAGCTAGCTTGAATAGCGCCGAATTCGTCCGAACAAAATAGTGAACAGCTGGTATTTAGACAAATTAACGACACACTGCTGATCTAAACGGATACTTTCTATCCTAAAAATGTTTGAAATGTTGATAAAGTGATATATTTACAGAGTTTAGAGCTAAAATGAAATCAGCTTCTGACTGCTGATTTCAGCTCAGGTAGGAGGCAGGCTACCACTACCCATACACTTCCAGTGTTTGAGCTAAGCTAATTACAGGCGATACGGCTCTATCTCCCTTGTTACTAGTGGAAAGGATGGAGTCTATCTGCTGGTCATGGCCTCAGGACTGAGGCAAGACATGAAAAAAAATGTTGGTGTATCACTTTAAGGTCCTGTTTCTTGATTCCTTTTTTGGACACTAATTTTTAAAGTTTTTTTTTTTTTTTTTGGCTTTTTTGCCTTTATTTGGTAGCACAGTGAGATAGACAGGAAAGGGGGAAGCAGAGAAAGGGGGAATGACATGCAGGAAAGGTCTCGAACCGGGGACACCTGTGTTGAGGATTGTAGCCTCCACAGGGGGCGGCAAATCGATTTCACCATCAAAATCACCTCACAAAGGTTTGGCTTTATTTCAGCTCCATCACTGTTTTTTACAGACTCAAATCAGTTTCATGAGACAAACCATATTTACTATTTACAACAGCGTGGTTTGACTAAAGTTGTCTCTTTTATGTAATGAAATTAAAGGGACAACGAGGAGTGGCATTTTCACACTACATTTTTGAGCCTCCGCGCGCACCGTGAAATTCTTTTACCGGCGCAAAGACAGACTCATGTTTTCATTCAAGAATTGAAGTCAGAAGTTCAAAGAGGTTCAGTTACCGTCGTAGTTCTGACCATAAACGGCGATTCGGCGGCATTATTCTCATTCGCGTCCGCGAAACCGAAAGTAAGGAAACGTTGGTCGGCTCGCCCAGCATTTCCACCACCACTAATAATAACAAAATAACAATAGAGACAAAACGATATATTTATCGAAAACGGGCCCATTAACAAGTGTGGGTAACATAGATTCATCCACATTAATATGAGACTTTTTTATTGTTGCGTAATTTTTCATTCTGCCAACGGAGAAACTCCTCATTGTCCCTTTAAACTTGAAAAATAATGCATTTACCACAACCATTAGTTGATCTTATTTCTTTACATAATACAAAACTTTATAAGAGCAGAAAGTGAAAAGGCTGCCTTCAGATTACCACAGCTGCCTTATCTCCTGAGCCACTGCAGCTACAACAAAGCATCAAAAAAGCAAAAGAACTACATGTAACCGACACAAGGAATCAGTGCTAATAGTTTTCAGTGCTAAATGAACAGTTGCATGTGAGAATGTAAGGCTCACATGCTAAAGAACTTCCCATGCAGTTCTCCTTGCTTTTAAGGAAAAACATACAGAAAAATAGAAAACACTATCAATTTAGATGCAAACAGGTTCATTCTCTTCAGAAACATGAATGCCCCCAAAAAAAGGATGTATATTTTACCAGTGTTACTGCACTGACACCTGGTCAACCACACCACTCACAGCTAACTTCCTCCAAGGCAGCAAACCTTGAGCAAAAATGGTAGGCTATTTTTTGGAAACAGGTTCCAGTGTGGAAATCTCAAAATGCCACCCTGAAGTTTTTGTCTAAACACCCAAAATGTGTTATCTATCACCTGACCTTAACCCAACTGAGAAGGTCTGGGATGAGTTGGACCGCAGAGTGAAAGCAAACCAGCCGACAAGAGCTCAGCTTCCCTGGGAACTCCCTCAAGGCTGTTGGAGACCCGTTCCAGATGACGACCTCATGAAGCTGGTGACAGAAGGTCAAGAGTGTTCAAAGCTGAAGTCGGGACGGGTCAGACTTGGGCTTCCTTTTTCTTTTTCCTTTTGGCTGAGTTCAGGTCGGGAATTAGTTAGGGCTATCCCGATTATCATATCTTGATAATCGAAGCTTCGCGGAAATAAAATCAATCAAAGGACATTTGTTTGTACAAATGTTATACAAGCTTTAAAAGAGGACATTCTGGAAGCCTATACACCCAAAACATCACACAACAGATGTGTTGGAACAGATGAGGTGAAGTCAGAAAAGAGAGAGTAAATGATTCACCTGACACCTCTGGGAGTTACTAATTCACCTCTACTATCTACAGTCAGCTGAATGACAGACAGAGACACAGAGACACGTTAAATAAAAATTAAAAAGATGAAAAAGTCTAAATGCAGTCCTGGCATATGTTGCTGAACAGAGTTTTTTGTGCAGCGGCAGGTGTTGGAGGCAAATATCTGGAGGGAACACCATTATGTAGAGCCACTGAACACAACGTTACATTTAAACACTGTCCTTGGGGTGACATTTACCAGAAATAATCTTTAACTTTCCTGCTGTTCTGAGAGCAAACACAGAAACTGGTTTCTACCTCCGACCAATGAAAACAACAGAAAAGCTATTGTTGACAAAGCTTTCTCTTCCAGCCTTTATTTGCCTGCCAGGGAACTGTTGGTTCTTTGGTTTAGCTATGGCTCCACAGTTTTGTCAAATCTTTTTGTTTAAATATGTAAATGAGGCAAACCAACCCTGTGTTCTTACGCCTTTAATATGATCCATCACTTTTCCAGATCCAAAAATGTAATGGATAAAGCCACTTTCAAAAGTCTTGTTTTATTTTCAAAACAAAAAAATACATCTCAAAAGCAGCTGTTCAATGCAGCATGACCTTTTGGATATCTATTTTCCATTCACTTTTAAATTAGTGGCCCTGTCAGCTCACCCCTAAATAAATTACATTTCTCCATGACCCAGCTCACATTTGTCATTAGCCATCTTTCCAGGGACTCAGGATTATTTTCTCCAATTACTCTTCAGTAATCTTGTAATTTGGAAAATGATCAAACTGGAAGGTTTGCTGCTTTTATCATTATTAGCAGGCATGAAGTGGATCTTTGGAAAACCATTCCTTCTGAAAGACTGAATGCTCAAAAATATGAATACTAGCATGACCGGTGAAAAGGATCACCTGCTCAGCAAAACCTTTTAAAAGTCCAAGAAAGTCCTTCACAGAAACATGACAGGACAAAAGCTGCTCCAGTGGTCCTGATGGCATCGACAGTCAGTAGAACACAGGGACTTAGATGGTTTAAGTCGCGCAGGGCCTGCTCCTGACATTGTTGTAAGCTACTTTGAGATAAGCCTCTTTGTCATGGCTTCGTGATACTATCATTGTGCTTACGCTGCCAATCATGCAGCGCTCAAATCGCCACACAACCAATTTCAGGTTTCTGTCCTGAGCATCAGCCGCAAGTAACTGAGTCATCCAGCGCCACTGTCATTTACAATCAACTGAGCTGAAAGAAGACTTGGAATATTCTCACGTTTTATCTAATCATGCCGTCTGTGTGCGGCAGGCCTTTAATGGATTTTTCTAATCACCAGTGATGGGATAAGATGTTATTGGAAAGATGAGGTGAAGTCAGAAAAGTTAGTTTCCCCTGTTATAAATGATTGACAATAACAGGTCTGTAAGTTACTAATTCACCTCTACTATCTACAGTCAGCTGAATGACAGACAGAGACACGTTAAATAAAAATTAAAAAGATGAAAAAGTCTAAATGCAGTCCTGGCATATGTTGCTGAACAGAGTTAGTTTGCAGCGGTCTGGAGTTTTGGAGGCTAAAAATAAAAATCTGGAGGGAACACCAAATGAAAGCCACTGAACATCAACCTTACATTTAAACACTGTCCTTGGGGTCTGACATTTCCCCCTGAAATAATTTTAACTTTCCTGTTTGTTCTGTTCAGGAGCAAACACAGAAACTGGTTTCTAGGTGGAGCCAATGAAAACAACAGAAAAGCTATTGTTGACAAAGCTCAGGCCTCTTCCAGCTGTCTGATGCTTGCCTGCAGCAGGAGGAACTGTTGCTGTTCTTTGTTGAGCTAGGTGAAGCTCCTGCAGCAAACAAGGCCTGTTAGCTGTGCTTTTCTTCTCAGGTGAAAAACCTGCAGCAGGAGGCTCAAACCAAGCCCTGTGTTCTGATGCTACAGGTTAAGCTACCTGATCCATCACTTTTAGCTTGTAGCTGTTCACAGGGAGAAAAAAGGAGGCTTTTTCAGGACCCCTTTAGCTATCCTTTCAAATGCTAAAAAGCTACGTCTCAAAGCTCAGCTGTTCAATGCAGCATGACCTTGCTCAGGTGAAGCACAACATCTAGGCTCATTTGGGTCCATTCTGACTGCTTTACCTCAGCAGGAGTGGCCTGTTAGCTCTTGCTAGCAAATCAAGATTATAGGCCCTCCATGACCCAGCTCACATTTGTCATTAGCCATCTTTCCAGGGACTCAGGATTATTTTCTCCAATTACTCTTCAGTAATCTTGTAATTTGTACTATTGGTTGAAGCTTACATTTGCAGCAGGAGGATCAGGCCTGTTGCTCTCTGCTGTCTGATTTATCATTTTCAGGCATAGAATATTTTTTCTTTTCACACAAAACCATTCCTTCTGAAAGACTGAATGCTCAAAAATATGAATACTAGCATGACCGCTGAAAAGGATCACCTCTAATGCTAAAATTTGATATAAGCAATGTAAAGTCCTTCACAGAAACATGACAGGACAAAAGCTGCTCCATGCCTGGTCCAGGTGAGCCACCTGTTTAATGCCTAGAACACAGGGACTTAAATTTTGAACTGAACGGCCTGCTCCTGACATTGTTGTAAACCTGGACAACATTTTAACAGATCTGGCTCCAATCAGATTTTACATTCACATGCTGCAGTGGACAGTGGACAATTTAGTTTAAGTATTAATCCAGTATCTAAACCAATTTAGGATGAAAATTTCTTCCTGAAAAGTCCATCTATATGCTCTCAATAACTTGAGTCATCCAGACCTCCACTGTTATTCATTTACAATCAACTGAGCTGTAAAACTCAAGGATGTGGGACATTGAAACAAAGTGATTCGGAAACACCAGTCATCTAACAGCTGTGTCGTTTGGTTGAAGCACCGTCTCCAGTGTTTTTATTGACAAAGGGACAACGAGGAGTTTTGGAAAAACGGTAATCGGTGACTTTTACTGCGTGCGTCTGCCCCGAGTCTGAATTCCTCCACCGGCGCAAGACGGACTGAAACGCTTTTCATTCATCAAGGATTAAAGTCAGAGGTTCAAAGAGGTTCAGTTAGCCTGTCTCACCTGGAGCACGTTGCAGTGACCCAGTTCATCCCACCTGACAGAGCCTTTGCTCCCGTCAATCCCTCCTTTATTCTCATTTGCGTCTGTGTTTTTCCCCTTTTTTCAAACTTGCTACAAACTTCAACAAATAATATGCTCGCACACACTCGCATCACATAGGCAGCCAGGTAATAATAACAAAATAATGACAGAGACTAAACATAATTTATTATTGATTTCTGAATGAATGGAGCCATTAACAATTTGGGCTATATAGGATTCATTTTTTTTGACCTGGCGTGAGACTGTTTTATAACCTGTACAATAGGGGAAACACTGTCCCTTTAATGGATATTTCTAATCTCAGTGATCAGCATCAGGAAAACAAAGAACAAAAATAACAACGCTACAAAGTTACTGTTTCCCCTGTTATAACACTGTTACTGACAATAAAAGGTGCTGTAACTTGACTCCAGAAGTTCTGTCACATCATAGGCTACACCTGTTAAAGTCTACGTTACAACATTTTCGGAGGCACCAACAGTGTTGGCGAGAGGTCGTTTATCTGGAACTCCAACTTTCAACTCAATTCCTTTCCTTTATGGTCATGACAATGTTGCTGTCAGAAGCGCAGAGACAGCTGAGGGGAGGGGCTGAGTTTCCATGTTTTGTTTACAAACTGAAAGGGACAAAACTCCAGACCCTACCTTTAAACAGGGGGTTAAGGTTATGGTTAGAAGGTTAGGGGGGCCAGTCCAAGTAATTTGACATGAGCATTTTATAAAAAAGTAACACAAGAGTTAATTTTCCTGGTAATTAGTTCCTTTTGGAGAAAGTACCAGTAATAACTATAATGAATTACAAGTAGCCTGCCCAACACTGTTAATCACTGTCAATAACCATAATACACAGCGTTGTACAATATCCACTGTTCTGGTTCTTAAGAACAATAGTTTGACCCAAAGAACATAAGCAGCTGGAAATGAATAATTCATTCAAGATCCGCTGCCGAGCTCTTCTGGGCTTCCACACACATTCCTCAGACGTAGACTTGGTTTTTTGTTCAGCTACAGTAATTATCTGGACTGTTGGAACATGATCAAAAACCGTGGCTCAAATTCTTAACTGGGGTGCTTACACTGCAGAATGTGCTGTCTGCCCGCTCTCGTGTTCTGTCTCGGTGAATGTCGGCTTGTGCCACATAGAAAGACATTCATTCCTCAAGACAGATTGTTGAATCACAAGAGGAATGAGATGTAGGGGCTGGACACAGTGGTGAGGCCTTTAATATGCAGCTGTGTGTGACAGATACCCGCTGGATTAACAATATTACACCCACTGACTTATTCATGTGTGTACATGAAACATAGTTGGCTTTTTCCTAAACCTATATCAATTCTTTTCAGAAGAATACAGCATTAAAGGGGGACTGCTGCAATTACTAATCATTATTGATTCTTTTTTTAATCATTGCACCATTTTGTCATAAAATGTCATTAAAACGTGGAAATGTCCCAGAACTTAAACTGATTTCTCCACGACAGCCGGAAAAAAACTACATCTGTTCCAATGGTTTAACAAAGAAAAGAAAGACATCTTTACAACTGAGAAGCCAGAGCCCCAAATGAGTCTGGCTCCAGCCCTGCTCCGTCACATCCCATAGCTCCTCTGTACCTCGTCAGGTGACAGTGAGTCAGTGTGGCGTCCAGTCTGACCTCAGCCCAACATGTGAGGATGAAGGAGTAGGAACCGTGTTGCACTTGGTCCTCCACTTTCCTCACACTCGGCCATGGATGTGGCAGCCTACAGACTGGGTGTGATGAGAATAACCCGAGGTAACAACATACCATAATCAACTCTCAGGTAAACATATGTATATGGCAGCGAGGAAGGAGAGGCCAGAGCAGGGAGCAAACAATGCATTTATTGCATTGTTTCTTATATGAGGTAGAGACTGTTTTTTGGTAATAAGTATGTTGCTAGTTAAAGGGATAGTTCAACATTTCTGGCAAATTGGCCCATTGCCATAATCCCTATAGTCATAGCAGTAGGTTTGTTATCTTTAATTGTCGGTGCAAGCTGTTTTTAGGACGGCGGAGCAGAGCCGTGAGCTGCTCAGAGCTACGCTACGGAGGCTCATGGGATTTCTTGGTTTCCCTCATCAAACTCATCAAATACACAATCCAACAACTCCACAACGCTCTGGTGGACAAGTTGTGACCTGCACATTCACCACGCTATGAGATAATAACACATTACCAGACAGAGACAGTAGACAGAGTTGTTTTCAACGTAAATACAGAGACTGCTTGATGAAAAACTGACCCTGAAGGCAACGCACATCAGCGGTTTTGCATGAATTTACCTCTAAAACAACTCTGTCTTGTAACGTTGTGTTATTATCTCATAGCGTGGTGAATGTGCAGGTCACAACTTGTCCACCAGAGCATTTTGGAGTTGTTGGATTGTGTATTTGATGAACCAAGAAATATCCAGAAATAGCCTCTGTAGCGTAGCTCTGAGCAGCTCGCCACTCCACTCCACCGTTCTAAAAATAGCTTGCACTGACAAATAACGGTAACGAACCTATGACTATAGGGATTATGGCAATGGGCCACTTTGCCAAAATTGAACTTGAGTTCAATTGAGTTCAGTTGAACTATCCCTTTAAGTCTGACAGACAGAAGGGGAGCGATGGCCTGGCAGCCGGGGATTCTCAAACCACAAGAAGCACACATGCACGAGAGTGCACGGTAAAAGCGAAACTCATATGGTCCCATCTGACAGTTTGGCACAAAGACTAGACTAAAGTTAAAACAACTGTAGTAATAAGCTGCTTGTTGGAGCATCACTGGACAGTTGAACCAGGCACTGACCATGTCTCTACCACTATGATGAGTGGAGCTGCAGGACAAAGAGGAAGGACAGAGCCCTCCACTACCAACACTCATTTCCTGTATATCTCAGGTTAGCTCCTTCACTTCTTGTATCAGTGTGTGTGTGTCTGTCTGTCTGTGTGTGTGTGTCTATGTGTGTGTCTATGTGTGCGCCCACCCCCCCCCCCCCCAATCCTCTCCAGTGAAGCCAGTCATGCAGACGTTCCTGCAGGAGGTTTATCCCTCCTTGGATCTGATCGGCTCTGCCCCCACCTCCCTGCACCAGAAGCCCCCCTGCTGGGAGTGGCTGTAGGATGGAGAGGAGGAGGTGGGGGGCAGGGGGGGCCATCTGGAGGCCCCTCGGAGGGAAGGGAGAGTCACGCATCATGTCTGTGAGCATCTACCTAGGTATGGGTGTGAGCAAACACAGGACGGAGGCACAAAGAGTGAGACTGTTAGACAAACAGTCTTCTACACACTAAGTGACAGCTCACCCCTGCTAGAGGAATGTGAGAGCAGCTTTAGCTCCACGGAGGAAGAAGTTGTCAAACAAAGCAAACACGTACTTACATCGCACTTAACCACGGACGGACGTGAGAGGGGATTATTAAAGCAAGCCCGGGCAAAGAACAGGAACACACAAGTTTTAGTAGCACTACTGGGAGCACGACGGAAACACAACAAGTCCACTAACATCAGGAGGAATGACTGCACTCTATGAGACACGCTAAGGTCAAAAATGAACAGATATATATCAAAAGCAAATGTGTACAAAGCCTGTAGACTGACATGCAACTCCAGTGCTCCAGGCTGCAGCAGGTGAGTCAGCAGCTGTCTGCTGCTGCTGCAGCCTCGCTGATCTCAGGACAGTCTGAGTGAAACATCCACTGCTTCATCACAGCAGCATCTGTACAGCAAGCAGCACTGATCCCCAGACACTTATCAAATATCTTATTGGTAGATGTGAATTAATGCCTCTAGGCACCAATCACCTGTTGTTAATACCAACAGACCAACAAACCATCAACATCAGTCATATGGAACTTTAAAGCAATAGTTCTACATTTTGGCAAATTGGCCTATTGCTATAATCCCTATAGTTTTAGGAGTAGGTTCATTACCTTTAATTCTCAGTGAAAGCTATTTTTAGATCAGCGGAGCAGAGACGTGAGCTGCTCAGTATTTCCACAATTCCCTCATCAAACTAAAGACACAATCCAACAACTCCAAAACACTCTGGTGGACAAGATGTGACCTGCACATTCACCACGCTATGAAATAACAACATAATTGTGTAATATTGCGAGAAATGAAGCAAATACTCTGAACTACTTGCTTTTGAAATCACTCCGCCCAGCAGCCGTGTCTGGAACGTAGTTCCGGCTACATACAGTATTTGCCTCAAAAAGAACTCCTTCTTGTAATGATACATGATTATCTATTTGAATTTCACAATTTATTTAACCAGAGTTTTTTTAACAGCTCACGTCTCCGCCCCTCCGATCTAAAAACAGCTTGCGCTGACAATTAAAGGAGTCATAACCTGGTTTTTTACGTATCCAGCCCCCCTTGGATCGCTTTGGATCAATTCGTAAAACTTATTAGAAAAAAAAAAAAAATTGTAATCAAACATTGAGCTTGTTCTGACCCTTTTTCCTAGGACTTTAATAGAATTACTAGTTTTAAAGTCCGGATGTGCACAACTGAGTGTTGATCCCCCCAGGAAGGACAGAGTAGATTCTTGATGCAGACTCCAAAAGATAAACAGCCCCCTTTACCGATTTTCAGTGAATTTTGTAGCGGATTCCGGGGTTGGGTGGTGAAAGAGGCATAGCCTCCACGGTGAGGTCACCGAGAAGCAGTTTCTCCTGTTTAGGAAGGCACACCATTGTATCTATTCCTGTTTGGTGAATGTGAAAAAAGGTCACAACTTTCCAAAGTCCAGCTTTTCAGGCAAGTTTCAACTGAGGTCAAACACCAATATGCATGTTTTAACAAGAGAAATTGCGATTTCCGGGTGATGACTCCTTTAAAGGTAATGAACCTACTGCTACAAGGATTATGGCAATGGGCCAAATTGCAAAAATGTTGAACTATCCCTTTAAGTTATAAGTATGCGAGTGGTGAGTGGTATAATGCACATCATCTGCAATGCAGCAAGTTCTATACATGAAACTATTATGATAACAAGTTAATTCAAAATGAATGTGAAAACAATGGTGGTCCATCAGCACAGACCCTAGATCAGTGCAGTGCTGTCAGTCAGTCAGGCTCCTATGGAAGTAGGCTTTACTCTCTTTTCCTGTCACTATTTGTATGTTTAAACACATTCAGTCAGGGATTTATTAAAAATCAGTCGACAATATGAACCCCCCGTTGTCTGTATCAGTGACTGTGATCAGACACAAAGAGAAGCTCTGCCTTCCCCTGTGGCTGACGTTCATTTAAAGAAATGAACTTCTGGCAAAATTAAGCTTCATACTCACTGATCCAGTGAGTATGAAAGTAATAGCTGCGGATGTATGAGAGATCAACACAGACTTGTCAACAGGTTGTCGAAGAGAAGAGAAGAGAAGAGAAGAGAAGAGAAGAGAAGAGAAGAGAAGAGAAGAGAAGAGAAGAGAAGAGAAGAGAAGAGAAGAGAAGAGAAGAGAAGAGAAGAGAAGGACCCTGCCCTGGGTGAGCAGGGACAGTGGAGACAGAGACACAGTAGGAGCTGTGCTGTTCTTTTTGTTGGTAATAAAAACATGAAAAACATTTTTGGGATAGAAGAGACAGCGGTGCCGCCCTGGGGGACTGTTATACAAACATGGCCTCCAGATAAATAGTCCACCTTCCATGTGAATAGGATATTGGATTTCAAGGTTGTTATTACTTCACCCTGTTATTTCTGATCAACAAATACCATTCATAAACAGATTAAAAGGTTGGAGAGGGACACAGACAGAGTGGCTTTCCTCTCACACCTCAACAACAAACTAGGACTTAGCTCAAGGTGCAACGTAAACATGTGTTAACTTGTAACCACACAATTCAATTCATATCAAGATGATTGTGATTAATGAATGATTTCTTAATCAGTGTGTCTTTCTTTGAGCTGTGCCAGGCTCTTTGGCAACATGATGGGTGGTGTTACCTTTGGTCGCTATCATGCTGCATCAACCACTGTCAGTTAGTGGTGACTGATAAGACCAGATGAGGAAGCAAGTCCTCATTTCCACTCGTCTCCGTTTCTGCTCCTTCAGACTGAACAGCACCACCCTGAAACAGCAGTCTGTCCAAAAGTCCACACGGAGACATCAGACAACTAAGACCTGACAGTGAGGACACACCCTGAGGCTCAGTGTTTGCTCCTGTGTCATCCATGTCAGCAGCTTGGCCTCCAGCCAACCGGACTGACACCAGTTAGACCAGGCGGAGCCACACACTAGGTTTCTATGTGTGTGTTAAGTAGGGGTGGGAGAAAAAATCGATTCACAGAAGTGTCGCGATATATTCTGACATTTTTTTTTTTTTTTTTAACATATATTGTGCAATGTGCATTTATTCACCTTTTTTACATAAAGAGAGTCCAGGTTTTGCAAAGGTTAATTTTGAGTTAGTTAGTTTTGAAAGTTAAAGCAGATATCAGCGTACTTTGTGTTTTTCCTTCCTGTGCCAGTTTGGCTAATGCTGCGTTCAAGGCAGGCTTTTGAAACCGTTATAGTGAACTTTCACAGTCACAACAGGACTTTGTAAAAGCATTCCAGGTAACCTGGCAACCCGTACAGAGTCGTGTTTTTACCGTCCTGTTGCCTGTGAAAGTCACTATAACGGCCAGCATTAGTCGAAACCCGTGCCGTGAACTCGTACCAGATCAAACTGGTTTGACTTCACAGGAAGAAAAAACACAGATTCACAGAAGTTTCCTCAATATATTTTGACCCCCGCCCTCGTCAGGCAATGGTATTATTATTTTGATACCCCTTGGCTGCAACAGCCCTTCATTTATTCTCCTCATTGGATAACATAAAGGAAAGTTTTCTCCTGGTTTTGACAAAGGTTAACTCCATTAAGTGATTGCTGACGGAAAATAGGACTATTTAGGACTTATATTAACAAAAACATTCCACTGATATCTGCTTTAATTCATAGGCTCCTTCAGTATTTGTGTGCAGATAAATGTTAAAGTGTAGCAGTTTACCTCAGTCTATATCTCATTTTGTCAGAAGGTTTCAGAAGCCTGTTTTTTTCTATACTCTTTTATTTTTACCTCTTGCATGCAGTCCAGGCTCTTGAAAAGAGAGTAAACATATATTGCTGCTGAATAAATCTTAAAAACTGACTTACATGTGATGTGTATTTTTGGAGGAAATGTGGTTCCTAGAATAGTCTGTAGACCATCACAATCATTCAACTGTTCCACTGCTGTTCAAAATGCAGACAAGCATATCGTCCCGGCCCTGGTATCAAGTAGGAATCAAATGATCTCATTCTAAATGTTGGTTTGGAAACTTTTTGGTTCATTGCAGAGCTCCAGACTAACTTTATTTACATGGAGCACATTGGTCCCTTAACTTCATATTCTAGGGGCGCAAGCAGAGAATTTAGGGGTGCACACTGTTTGAATTGAAATCAAAGCAAATATTCACATTTCTTTTCATTCATGATCCTCACACACATTGAGCCTGTCACCTGTAACGGCAGATTCCACATTCTTTGAGTTGCCCCTTCCATGTTTCAACAGTGTTTAAAAAAAAAGAAGCCAATTTACTGGATGCACACTTGCACTGTCTCAAATTTTCGGGGCACAACGCCTCCATTTAGGGGCAGACTGGAGCCCTGAATTGCCCCTAAATCAGACCCTGTGACCACGTTCATTTTAGGTCTAAAAACACTTGGGATGTGTTCAGAGAGAACGTGGAGGATTCATTGAAAGAGAAGCAGCAATTGGCAGTTGCATGTGTTTTATCAATGAGTGCCAACACAGAGTCTGAGTCACACATCGCTGCAGAACACGCCTGCAGATCAGGATTGATTCAGAGGAATTTTAATTAACATCTAACACAACCAGATACTTTGCAATCAGCCTGAATTCTGACAGCGTTTCCTTTGAATCTAAAAGCGTGTAAACTTGCAAAAAAATTGGGAGGCATCAACGACGGAAACACGACTGACCCTTGGTCCCTCTTATCTGCAAAGACACTTAAATCTCTCAGCACAATAGCTCAGCGTAGACAAGCTGTAAAACAATAAAATCCCACTGAGGGAGTTTGAAGGAAATGACAAAACAGCAGATTAGTGTCCAAGTCAACACGTCTAACAGTCTCTATGTGGTTTCTCCCTCTTACAGTCGCTGCAGAGGATCACGTGACTATTCAGCAGCAGCCAGAGGAAGTGGAGCCCCTCCTGTGATGGGATCAGACCAGCCATGACACCTGTCAAAACACTGATGTGCTCCTGTCATTATTAATACATTAGAACACTGGCAGACTGCGCATGGGTTAGACACGCCGTCTTCAAACTGATGTCAGCTACACACCTGTGATGTTTCATGACTGGATCGTGTACATTTCTGACACTACAGCTACTAATGCATTCAAAAGCAGCCCTGCTGCAGGACCACATTTAGCCGTTATGACACACACAGAGTCACAAGGTGAATACAACAGCAGCCACACACTGCTGCAGTTCCTAATCAATTATCCACCAAGGAGTCCTACAAACACACCCACACACACACAGAGGAAAACACAAGACGTCAACCGGTGTGGCGAGACATGAGCAGGTCTGTGTCGGTGCTGAAAGCCACTCAGTTCAGACGACTGTAGTGAACACAGCAGTGTGTGCTGAGCCGCAGGATGAGAAGAGACACACCTGAGTCTCCAACGGCACAGAATGAGAGGAAGACAATAATCGTACAAGAGGAATTCTGCAGAGCATGGTCATGGCTTTAAGTAACCCTCCATATTACATCATCGAAAACCCATCCCTCCATCCATCGTCTATACCAGATATCTGAGCAGGGTCCGGCTCAATAACCATGTTTCCATCCACAATTATCTAAATATAATGCAAATAATGAAGTTCAAGTTCCTTTCCATCTGAGACCTTTAAATCCCATATAAAGCTGCGCGTAATGACGTCATGTGCTGTTTTAAAGGGATAGTTCAACATTTTGGCAAATTGGCCCATTGCCATAATCGCTATAGTCATAGCAGTAGGTTCGTTACCTTTAATTGTCAGTGTAAGCTATTTTCAGTACGGCGGAGCAGAGCCGTGAGCTGCTCAGAGCTACGCTATGGAGGCTAAGGGAATTTCTTGGTTTCCCTCATCAAACTCATCAAATACAAAATCCCAAAACTCCACAGCGCTTTTGTAGACAAGTTGTGAGCTGCAGAACCACCACGCTATGAGATAATAACGGAACGATACGAAACGGAGCCGTTTTCGAGGTAAATTCATGCAAAACCGCTGATGCGCGTTGCGTTCAGGGACAGTTTTTCAGCAAGCAGTCTCTGTATTTACCTCGAAAACGGCTCCGTTTCGTATCGTTACGTTATTATCTCATAGCGTGGTGGTTGTGCAGCTCACAACTTGTCTACAAAAGCGCTGTGGAGTTTTGGGATGTTGTATTTGGTGAGTTTAATGAGGGAAACCAAGAAATTCCCTTAGCCTCCATAGCATAGCTCTGAACAGCCTGCAGCTCCGCTCCGCCGTACTAAAAATAGCTTACACCGACAATTAAAGGTAACGAACCTACTGCTATGACTATAGCGATTATGGCAATGGGCCAATTTGCCAAAATGTTGAACTATCCCTTTAAGATCATATTGGTGCATCCAATTGTTTTCTTGCAAATGAAGGTGTTTCCACTCATTTGTGGACTATATCACAAAACAGGACATCCATCCTTCATCTTTAACCAACTATAGGAGGTCAAGGTGTGACAAGCTGCTGGAGTTGTTGCCTAGAAACCACTGAGCCATACGCACGCCATAGGGCCATAGGCTGGTGCTTATGCCACATGCCTGTCATCACAAGACAGTGGCGTCGTGTTAACACCATTTTAATGCTGATGCACCGTGTGTTAAATCCTACAGACAGCGGAGGGAGGGAGCTGTCACGGGAGCGCTTCAAAAACTGTTCTGGAAGATGGTCCACCTGCATCTTTCATTGTTTCCTCCAGCGTGTCTCTGAACAGCAGGAATACGGAGCAGAATCACAACTCACATTTATCCTGTTCCATCTGCATTTGTCACATAAACTTTGTATCGATCGAGAGAAAATCCAATGAGATCGGCCATATTCACTTTTTTGAAATATTCAATCAAATTTGACTGTTTCCATAAGGCAGTTTTAGTTTGATACTGCTTAATGCGAATAAAAATGGCAGCATGGTTAATCTCAGCTGACACGGGGTGAGGGCACGGCTCACCCTGGACAGGTCAGCAGTCAAACAACACACACACTCACATTCACACATTACGGGCAATCTAGAGTTGCAAATCAACCGAGATGTGTTTGAACCGTGGGATTCGAACCCAGAACCTCCCTAAATGAAAGAGGAAACAACCAAACAAATAAAGAGTTAGAAAAGTTTCAAAGAACAACCAAGAGGAGACAGACAGAAGAAATGGAGGCAACAGAAGGGTTAACCATATAAGACATCTCTGCCACTGATGAGCCGTAAACCTCTCACACTGAAATTGCACTAGAATTAACACAAGGAGCTGCTGCTGTGCTGAGGTCAGATCAACCAGCCCTCTAACCTCAGCTACCACCCAGGGGAGCAGGGGTAAACATACAGACTGTACCTACACTACCAGACCTTCATCACCATGGTTACTGCAATTAGCCATCATGGCTTGATTACAGTCTTTACTGTTATGGTTAATACAATAATAAGAATGGGATTCACTTAAATAACAGACACAAGACAAACTGTTAGTCTTATTCTGGTATTGAACATCACTGGCTTGTAGAATAATACTCCTGTTGTCCTGTTTAAGCTACATCACTGGAACATCTACAGCCACCAGGTGTCACCTTGTCACAAAACACAGCGCTGGCTCATAACACTCTGCAGGACTGACGACCGGTGTGTTTCAACCTTGGGGGTCGGGCCACACGTGGGGTGACCTGGAATTCAAATGGGGTCATCTGAAATGTCTAGTAATGAAAAGTATTCTCTTAACTTATTATTATTCTTTCAAAATGTATGATTAAAAACACCACACACAATCTTAAACAACTGTATTCTTTTCACTGTCTTTAAGACGCGCAGCAGAACCTTCAGCAGGAGTAGCTTCAGTACCTGTAGCAGTAGCTGTATGGTGTTAACACAGCCTTACCTCTGAGCCAGCTCTGTGTGCACAGCTGCTGCAGAAATGTGTAGCCTACATCCTAAAATACTTTGCTCAGATCAGAATTGAAGCTTTCAAACAATTTACAGTTTGTCAAGGCCGTGTGACGACTAGCTCAGTCTGTCTTCACACAGAAACAGACCTGAGTATCTAAAGTAGCCGTGCCAGGGCCCTGGAGGTGGGAGTCAGAATGTATTTTAAGGGGTTAATCCATATAATAGTTGCAGCTCTGGTTGAAGCGATTAAGAAAAATATGCACCAATATTTTTTAATCTGACTTTTTTTTCTCTTGTACTTGAATGTTGATATGCAGCATCCATCAGGATTGGGTGCCTAATACACATGCAAATGAGTATTTACACAAGCTATAGCTGAATGCAACAAAAAATGTATTCAGAGTGGTTCTAGGATTTGAGCAAAAAGAGGTAATAAATAAATAAAAATGAAGTGAAGCCAAATAAGGCACCACATGCAATCATTCACGTCACTATATCCATCATTAACCCTGTGTGTGAGCTCTCAGAGGAGCAGCCATCCGTTGCATTTGCACCAATGAACAAGCATGTTCAGCACATGAGGGAACACATAGCTCCATCTCAAACACAGCAGAGGGGTCATCACAGGGTCAGCAGGTTAGTCTCAGTCACAACCGTTTAAATCCACACTGTCCCTGCCTGCCTGCGGTAATTAGTCCTGCGAGTAGCGGGGAATTAGAGGCAGGAGCCATATTAAGCTGCACGGCAACTTCCAGTAGTAATGCGCAGGTGAGCGGAGCGGGGAGAGAGACGGACAGAGACGTCAGGTACTTACTTTATGAAGTAACTGGCTCCTTCGTCCGTAAAACCTTCCTCCCATCCCCCGGGCAGGTCTGAAATGAGACCAGAACACACACACTTGTTGTTGACACCTGAAAGTTTGGTCCCGCTGGGCCGGGGCCCCGGTCTGGACCCGGGTCTGGACCCGGAGGCGACACTCCACTCAGCACTGAGCAACAAACACAGCAAAGTAAACACAGCCTGGACAACATGAGCGCGGGTCAACCGGCCGAGCTAGCTAACGTTACCTGAGCGGATCATGTGTCCAGAGTTGACCGGTTCACCGGAGCGGGGATGCAACCAGGTGGTGGTCCGCGTCTCATCGCTGCCGCACGGACACAGACAGCGGGAGGAGGAGGGTTGTTGTGGTGGAGGGGGGAGAGAGAGGGGAGAAAAAAAAACACCTGTTACACCACCGGGAAGGAAACAGCAGCAAGTAGACCCCGCCAACTCCCGTTAACCCGGAGGAGACGGTGCGGTAACGTTAAAGCGGCCGTTCTCTGACTCACTTGATGAAGAAGACCCTGCCGTCCGCGCAGACCCCGTAGGACCAGTGTTCAGGTAAGGTGTCCCGCCCGAGAGGCGCCGCCATGATCCGCTCTCAAGTCCTATTTCATCTCATTCCCTCTCCATGGAGTCTCCGGGGAGCTCAACGATCACCACTAGTGCCAGCGCTGCCTTCAGGGACTCCTCCGAAGCCCGTAAATCTGAACACCAACGTCAGAAGAAAGTCTCTGAAAAACACGAACTGCTCAGTGCACAGGTTTTAACTCACTCAGTTACATAATTAACTCCTCACAAAACTGTGTTAGAAAATGTGAATATTTCTTAACATTTAAAGATTTATCATGTATATTATATAGCCTAGGCCAACAAATAGCTGAGACAAAATGTCACCATAAACATATGAAAATAAGAGAAATCCCCTAAGTGCTGTTCATTTTACATTAGCAAGAGAACCCACAAGAAATGTTATGAAATAGCCTTTGGTATCTACTATCTAATCAAATTAATGATAATGATAATGATAATGATAATGATGCTGTGTGGCTTTGGGGTGTTTTCAGGAAGTTTTTAATATGTAGCCTAACAATAAATGGAAATGATTGTCAGGTCAACCATCCCTGCATCTAGGAGTAATTTGCAGATATACCCAATTTGTCACTATATAGTTAAAAATATGATATTATATTAATAGGGTTGATGGTTTGATTCCCTACCCTTCCTGTGTCCAACGCTAAACCTCACACTGCTTATCAGCAATGTAATGATATTCTGATTTAATGCATCATTTAACTCTCTTCAATAAGTAATGACTGGCATAATGAGCTCTAAAATCACCACTCAATGGATCCTGAAATTACTGCTTTGCATTAGTTTGCGTGTCTCAATAAGGGTTTTTATCTCAGTCAGGAGTGTTTATAATGTGTTTTTGCTTTTGTCTGTCAAGACATAGGCCTATTTCAGTTTTGTTTGGCTCTGCCGAAAGTCATGCAAATCTTTAAGCAGTCAAGTTCTAAGTGTGAGCACATGAAGACGAAGGCAGCAAAATAGTTTGACATGACACTATTCCTTCTCAGTCCTCCCAAACCAGCAGCCAGCCTCTCAGTGGAGATGTCGCCACATTTTCGGCAGTACGTGAAGGCATCACAACAGACGGCTCGCATTGAGAGAAATGAGAGGAGAGGAGAGGAGCAGCTGCCCACACAGGTGTGTTTCCCAGCAGTAACTGCGAAGAAAGTGAATGAAAAATGAACTGGATGTGGTCTGTGTGTCACCTTTGCATTTAGACTTCATTAATTGGGATGGGACTTATTATGGGATTAAAGATTTCTTCAACCAATTGGGAGGCTTGTTAAGAAAAGCTCTGAATTTAAGTGCTCTATTGATCCCCAGCCAAGTCAGTCTTTTGTTAGACACCTCATTTGCAGAGGGAGGATTTAAACAGTGGCTGTGTTCTGTTAGAATGAAAATGATCCCAAATGAAGTCGAGCCTCTGCAGTAGTAAATGTGTACAAGTATTTTGGTAGCAGACCGGATCTTGTTAAAACCATGTCTTCATTATTCAGACATGTGTTATCTTGCCATTCACAATTTGTCATTTTCTCCACCTGCATGATTTGGTAAGATGTGACATTATGGGACTTTTGTGACATAAACACAAGTAAAATATCTTTGTGTTAGAACCAAATCACTTATTTTACAGCACTGATTTATGTAAAACCTCATGTTGAACAAGTAATAATGTTTTTTGGAGGCACACTAAGATCAGAGTTGGCAGCAGGCAGCAGTTAATACTGTTAACTTAAAGGGATAGTTCACCCAAAAATGAAATTTTTCATTATTTACTCCCCCTCATGTGGACTAAGGGCTAGGAGAAGTTTCAGAGTCCTCCGTGGCTTCTCTGAGTTACAGGGGGTCTTGGCGTAGCAGTGCATGTCCATGTAACGGTTGCAAATGGACACCAACTGTCTTCATAACAAAAAATGTCCTGGTTCATCAAATTTAGATGAACCGGGAAGAGGAGCTTCCGCTACAAAACAGAACAATTTCTCATGTTGGGGCTTCAATACAAGACAGACATTACATTGAGCAGAATGGAGGTATTTGGATGTTTTTTGGTGTGTTTTTTTTGTGACGAACAGTGCTTTAAGTGGGCCGGTACTGACCGGTACGGAGTACCGGCACTTCTAGATTTTAACCCCCTGCGTACCGGGACTTTTCAGGGCGTACCGGGCAGTACCGGGAGTCTGGACGTACTCTGTCCTGTTCTCATTCTCTCTAACCGATTTGTGATAGTGATGCCTCTTTCACCCTGAGCACCACGGTTCTGTTGTCCTGCTCTGTTCTCCGCTGCTCCTCTGCCTCTCACTGAGGGGCTGCCGCGCGCTGCGCGCTCTCTCACCCATGACTCTCTCACATGCACGTACGGAGCGCACGCTGCGGCCTCATAGCATCATAACTACATGTGCTGCGGACGAGACGTGAATGTGGAGCGACTAAAACCTTCGTGAGTTACAGTGTAAAGCCATTAACATGAGTTCCCAGTGATAGCCTACCAACAAGCCTTCCACTTACTGTATTCAACATGCTGAAATGTGAGTCATATTTCCCAAAATGTTTGGTTAAAGATGAAAGCTCTGTGAAACTGTTGCTGTCGTTGTCAGCTTGTTAGAACAATGACAGCTGTCTGTGGAGGCTGTTTATCTGGCTACAAATCACAAAAACTTCTATCTGAGACCAACCAGCTCCAAACCCCTGTCTAACATTAGGCTACCTGCATGTATGTAGTCAATCTGGAGGAATTACTCATTCAGCTTGATTTTAGTGAAAATTTTAATTTGTTTCCTTATATTGAGTTTATTGACTTTACTGTTGTAAATCTTGCTGTTCCTACTGTAGAAACAGTTACAGTGGTGAATGTTGGCAATAATTTAGGACAGCAATTAAGACAGGATGGAGACACTTTATGAAGTGGGTTAACTTAAAATAACAAACACTGATTCATTTGTCATCATACATTATTCACAGATGGATTTTTACAAGAAAATACTTCTAATCTGGAAAGTTCAATTGGACGTTTTTTTTGTGTTTGTTTGTTTGTTTTTTAAATCAGCATCATATTTGAATGTACAGTAACCTGTCACTTAATGATGTGCTGGTATCGACCGCCCACCGCCTAATTTACCAGCCAACAGCTGGAAAGGGGAGTACCGGCACTTATTTTCTCCCACTTAAAGCACTGGTGACGAAGACAGTTGGAATCCATTTGCAACCGTTGCATGGACATGCACTGCTACGCCGAGACCCCCTCTAACTCAGAGAAGGACTCTGAAACTTCTCCCCGCCCTTAGTCCACATGAGGGGGAGTAAATAATGAGTGAAATTTCATTTTTGGGTGAACGATTCTTTTAAACATTGTTGCCAAGGATCCCTGGGACATCAATAATAATATAATAATATGAATGAACCTCGTTGTACATCACTACTGTCATGAAAAACAGATCACAAAAATATACTGTAGGAAGAAATGCCTTCAATTTTTTGAAAGGAAAAAGACGAGCCATTGCAGACCCTGATGGAGGCAACAGGTTCAGACATGTGGGTCTGACAATGACTTGTCAGTGCAGCTTTGACATGTGAGTTTGTACCAGAAACCAAAAAAAAAGGATACCTGTGAAATTTTAAACTTTGTAAGTGTAAGAAAACTTAAAGGACAATTCCAGGCAAATTCAACTTGGGGCTGTATGTTACTATCATTTTAGGTCTAAAAGAAGGAATGTGATGATTTTCAGTTTAATCGCTCCTGTTTTGCGGTAGTTGTGTCTGTCCGCGGATCGCTACGGCAGCAATGAATGGAGTGGATGCGAGTTCCGCTAGTTTGGCTGTTTACATCCCTCAAACCCGCAATTTTTTTCCACAGACAGCGTCGGATGGCTACTCAAACATGTACCGAGCAGTTTATTTACTTCGAGGAAGCCGACATGCTTGTAAAACTAGATCTAAATTCAAAGTCTCCCGGAGTCTCGCGCGAGACCCAGTCGCCGTGCTCGGTGCATTCAGGGGCAGTCAGAAAGCTACCGTTTGTGTCATAAACACAGAAATATCGACTCTTGACTTGCTTCAAGTAAAAAAAACTTGTCGGCGCATGTTTGAGTCGCCACCTGACGCTGTCTGTTGAAAAAAATGTACACTTGAAGCAAGTAAAGAGTTGATAGTCCTGTGTTTATGACACAAACGGTAGCTCCAACTGCACCTGAATGCACCGAGCACGGCAGCGGGGTCTTGCGCGAGACTTTGAATTAGATCTAGTTTTACAAGCATGTCCGCTTGCTTGAAGTAAATAAACTTATCGGTACATGTTTGAGTAGCCATCCGACGCTATCTGTGGAAAAAAATTGCGGCTTTGAGGGATGTAAACAGCCAAACTAGCGGAACTTGCATCCACTCCCATTCATAGCTGCCGTAGCGCTGCAGGGACAGACGCAGCTACCGCAAAACAGGAGCGATTAAACTGAAAATCTTCACATTCCTTCTTTTAGACCTAAAATGATAGTAACATACACCCCCGAGTTGAATTTGCCTGGAATTGTCCTTTAATGTGACATTCAGGCAGTCCAAGATTTAATGGTAAAAACTAAATCTGTCTGTCACTCAGTGGAAAAAAAAGCATAATTGTTTTATTGAGAAAGCTAGCTGGAGGGAACTGTGTAACCTGGTGTTAAATTCAGTGTAAAGAGATGAGGAGGTAAACACAGTTCTTTTAGTTTGGATTTCGTTTCTCAACTTACCTACTAGTATAACTACTGGTTATTTACAGAGCAGCTTCTGCTCAGTTTAAGCAAATAGTGATTAATCATCCATTTATTACAGAGTGAAAACAGTTTTCACAGCGTATGATCAACTGAATAATTCTCTGTATTTCTAAAAGACTCTAGTTTATCAATAATTCATTTGCATTAAATCAATGTAGGTATTCCAGCTCTACAGGGTACTAAGGAGAAATGTAAAACTGTGCATTAGTCCACAGCCGACATGTGAGTGGGAAGGCCATATCCAACAGTAACGTCAGCCTTCTGGCATGTCAGTCAGGCTCTGATGTTGACATGCAGCAAACATGTTATCATTGCTTTTCCTCAGTGGCTCATTAATGTAAATAGGAGCCTCGTCACCTGTCAGACACAGTTTACTTTGTCACTCTGAGCTCACTGGTGTTTCATCTTTCCAGGGTGACTCCAGATTCACTGGGACGTGTGGTGACGTGCTCGTGACAACATCCTGACACATTTTCCATGCAGCCCTATTATTCTGAAATACACACTCGGAACAAGGATAGTTCACCTGAATTGTTGTTGTTAAGTTCACGGTTGGCAGGAATTTTCCTCACTGAAAACAGTCATTTCCCGAAGGGTGGAACACAGTGTGAGGAGCAGAGAGGCTGTGCTGCTGCCGCTCATCACAATGCTCTTCATTTACCAATCTCTGGAGCATGGGATTTAAATGGAAAGGAGCAAAAGCATTTTTGCAGCATGGCTTCTTTTTGTAATTTCCTTGTTATGTAGTCATTTGTAATTTCTCAATTTCAGCCCGGCTCCTGTTTCCATCAGGCTGATGTGCCAGACTTGCTGACAGCCCATCGTCAGGCTTAATTCAACCAATTATCCAAAACACCCTGATCTTACCAGCAGTGAACATATTTTTCACTTCTGGTGACTTAAGTGTGCATGTGTTTGAGTTCTCCTCCTCTCCTCCTCTCCTCCTCCCCCCTTCTCAGTTTGGAGACACCTCAACAACAACAAAAGGAACTCCTGACGAAGCAGAGTGAGCTGAAGGGCAGGTGGAGGTCAGCATCCCCCCCCCACCTCCCCCAGCGCTGGAGGCTCCATCACTCCTGTGTGTTTGTCTGAAAAGATAAAGTGCTCACATACTAGAGAGAACAATGAGAGACTAATCCAGCCAAGTTATGATATCATGGGCTCAGGCATTTATATCAAAGCTAGTAGCTACTGCAGCGTGTGTATGTGTGTGTGTGTGTGTGTGTGTCCAGGTGCCTGCTGTTGTAATGCTGAGCTCTTTCTGCAGATTTGTAAACAGAAACACTTCAACAGAAACCTGTGCATACAGAATGTTCAGAGTCAAAAACAGGGGAGTTTTTAAAACGATATATTTGAATTTTATTAATATCAATAATAGTCAAAAGCCCTTCTATTTCTTCAGTTATTCATTTCTTTCAGATCAAATTACAAAACCACAACGAATTGGCAGAATAAAAAGAAATCCTCTAGAGACTGATCCCTGACTTTACATCCCTGACAATGTAGTTATAAAATGTACATTTTCTGTTATTTTTATGACATGAAGTATAATAAAGGAGGTTTGTTTGAGCGTACTGTATGTCCTGCACCAGGGCTGATCTCAGTTCTTTTGGATTGCTGTATTTTTTTTATATGCATTTATACAATTTCCCAGCATGTCATCAGGGCCGTTGTATAGGGGAGAAAGGTGATGATAATTCTAGGGGCCCAGTAGGGCCAGTAGGGCCCACAAAAAACCCAGTAGTCTATTCTTTGTATGACTGATTCATTCTGCATAATGAGTAATACTCATAGTAATGCTGCATTAGCATCAAAACAAAGTAGGCTAAATAAAAAATGATAATACATACGTAGTCTAAGAAAAAAAAAAGTGGGAAAGTCAGGGGCCCACTTTAGTATTCTTTCAGGGGCCCAGAATTCCTAGCAACGGCCCTGCATGTCATCATGTTGACTTCAGCTGTTTGTCGTCTCTCTGCGTTCAGTCATAACATCTTCTACTCATGATGCTCCAGGGCCAGGAAGAGCAGTTTGATCCTCACGAGGCACCGGCAGACACTGGAATGCTCTGTATACTGAATTTGATACATCACACACAGAAGAGCAGGTTCATTAACTGAAGAACAATATATTTCACGACGCAGACAACAGTCAGCTGATGTGTTTATCTGCTTATGCCTGTTGCTTCACTGATCCTGCTCTATAAACACACACACGCACCAGGACATCCATCGTCTCCAGTTGTGTGTGTGAAGTTGCCGAAGGGCACAAGAAAAAACAAAGAGAGCAAACACACAGAAACTGAGACAAAGGAACAAGAATCTGGGAGGGGAGGCATCCACTGACACACACACACACACAGCAAACACTGTGAGGTTCTGGCTACACTGTTAAAAATGCAAATGTGTACGTGAACATATACTGTATATGTATAATATATATGTACATGTCACATTAACACATTGTTCCTTTATTTGTTCCTAAGGCTCTGAGCTTCAGCATATTCACTTTTGAAGCCAATAGTAGGTGACAACATTAAAGGGATAGAAGCATTTTTTTAAAGTGGGGTTGTATGATCTACAAATAGCCCCTAAGTACTTTAATTGCAGTAGAAGACTCTCTGCACTCCTCCCGTTAGCAACGCCAGCCCATAATAGTCCTGCCCAGAGATGTACAACATACATTCTTGTGAATGGACCCGAAGAAACGGCCTATTTTCACGGCCTAAAAGAGGTTTTACCTAAAAAAAAACAAAATACAGTTCCATTGTTCGCTAATATAATTTTTTCCAGCCCTTCAAAGTGCAGGAAAAACACAGTTTTTATTTAGACCTAACCAACTCACGTATCCCTCCGCCCAGGGTTAGCGCCCACCGATCAGCAGTTGGTTAGCTCCAAATAAAAACTGCGTTTTTCCTGCACTTTGAGGGGCTGGAAAAAATTATATTATAGCCAACAATGGAACTTTGTTTGTTATTTTCAGGTAAAACCTCTTTTAGGCCACAAAAATAGGCTGTTTCTTTGGGTCCATTCACAACACTGTATGTTGTAAATCTCTGGGCAGGACTATGGGCTGGCGTTGCTAACGGGAGGAGTGCAGAGAGTCTTCTACTGCAATTTAAGTACTTAGGGGCTATTTGTAGATCATACAACCCCACTTTTAAAAAAATGATACTATCCCAGAGTACATTTATGAAGAAGTATGTGGGACATATACTGTCCTTTAAACACATAGTAAATGAGTACATAGCTATTGTTCAACCATGTGTCATTTCAGTGTTAGTTCATGCACGAAACATAGCACACATGCCTGAGAGTTGTCGTTTACTGAGCTGACGTGAACATGTCACAGCCTGGCTGTGAAAGCAAAAGGGTCCACTGGATTAATGAACCAAAACAAAACAAGAGAATTTGGCAAAAAGGAAGATGGCATATTGATTATTTTATCATTTGTCTTATCATAATCATCTGAAGCACATGTGTCAGAAACATGCTCAAACCTCCACTCCAAAGAGTCACATTTGAAGTTAAAAGAACAATCTAACATCATGAGAGCCAAAACCCACAGGAACTACTACAGAAGCTGGTTTATTATGTGGTTGGTATGTGAGCACAATAACAAGAACACATCCTGAATCCCTTCTGAGACTGCTTTCCACTGGGGCCCGTTCATGGCCTGAAGACGACATACTGGACAATCTCATCTTCTCTCAATGAAAAACATTCATCTTGGTTCCTGAGATCAACAACACTTGGTATTATTGGAATTTCAGGCTTTTCAGAAATCATGTCTGACATCATTAAGTAGTGAACTGCGGTCCTCATCTTCTTCCTTGTCTTCTTTGAGATCTCTCCTCCTGAGTCCACAAGGAATGTCACATTAACATCTTATAGCTATGTAAAAGGCAAATCTTGTGTCGTGTCTTAAAGTCTAGTATCGGTTGTATAATAACAATAAAAAATAAAAATAAATAAGTTCATTATAATTGTCTGGCTTTGCTTTTTCATTTTTCAACAATGTTTTTGTGTCTGTACTTCTCCTACATTTTTATACACAGCTGTCTGTATGCAGTGCCCCCACAATCTAATGTTAGACTCAGTTCATAAATCACAAAATGAAGAGTTTAGAGTCGCACTGCTATTTAAAAAAAATAATACTCCATGAATGTTGATGCACTGACAGTAGTCAGAGAATCTACTGGAATGAATCAGAAATAAAATAATTAAGAATTCCATAGAAAATATTGCAAACAACAGCTGGCTTATTCATTAGAGTGAGCCGTGCCAGAACATGATTTGTGCAAACAGGATTAGTTTGCAGGGTCTCTGTCACTGAGGACTGAAGGTTTTCCTCTAATTTGCTTCAGTGATTTTATATTTCACACAGAAGTCTGTCCAGCCAGCTCCCCACGGTGGTTGATGATGGTGTGAGTACTGGTTTCATGGCTTCACTTGGTAAAAGCTTGTTTCCTGGGTTTGTGTTCATATACAGTAGAAGCATGAATAGAAGAAAACCTTGAACAGTGTGAAAACCTTAGTAAACCTCCTCGTAAACCAGCCTCTCCCGGAAATACAATTCATTTCATTTCTGATGGAGAGTCTGGCCTCATCCCCACTGTGAGTGTTTGGGGTGGGCGGGAGTAGTAGCGTTGACAGACAACCGATTCAGCCAGTCAGCAAGTTGCTATATCAAATTTTTGCCGAATCCAGTTGGAAGAACAGCGAAAACATCTTTTCCTTCAAGAAACTCAACAAGCGCCGACTCTTGCTCTTGTTTAATTGCTGTAATGGATGTAGTAAGAACTTCCCTTGTGGCTGTTTCTAGGCTGCTACTGCTAGATTGAATATCTTTGCTGCTAGAAGCGCCGCCGTGGTAAGAGTCACGCACGGGGACTTTGCACCAGTCGGTCCCTGATTGGCCAACGTGCTGTGTCAATCACAGAAATCTGAGCGGCGATGCTGATTGGCTCGGCCTTCTGAAGGTTTCAGGCCAAACACTCAGAGTGGGGATGAGGCCAGACTCCCCCTCAGAAATGAAATGCATTTCTAGGAGAGGCTGGTTTACCAGGCTATGAAAACCTGACCTGATAGAAGTTAGAAATCATTTTGTTGCATGATTTTATTTGTGCACTTCAATTCTGCAAAAAATAAAGATCATGGGTTTGTGGTATCTGATCATCATGTGTATTACACACACCTCACCCATTTGGTGAACCAAGACAAAACATTATGATTATTTGAAATTATTATTTGCATGAACCAGGGAGTGTACTTTAAAATGTAGCTTCACTAGCTGGCAATTACCTCTTCTACACACTTCTAGAGGACCTACCACAGAAATATAGGTTGCATAGCATATACGTAGATTGTGTTTTTTTGTTTGTTTTTTAAAATGTATTTATTATCTACTTTTAATTTTGAACTCTATTGTAATGTATTGCTTTCTTCTTTTTTTAAAAAAATTGCTCAGAGACGCATGCACAAGAATTCCCATCTGCCTGTACCTTGACGTACTTGTGCAATTGGCAATAAATGATATTTGATTCTATTCTTCTAACTCTATTCTTCTAAGTGTATTAAAGTAATAACTTTGTAAAACTATTCAGTTAATTGTCAGGTACCCCGGCTCCAACTCATCATTTGATTTCATATAGTTTTGTTCTTGTTGCTCCAGACCCTGCTACCAGCCCAGCTCTCAGCTTATCACCTTCACCTTCTGTCTCAGCTCCATGTCCACACCTGTGGCTCATTACCTCCTCCGTCCCTCAGTACATACCGCTCCATTCTCCCTGGCAGATTGTCTTCCAGAGTTATTTTCCCTCCTTGTATTGGTTTGACCTACTGGATTCTATTTTTGCTATTTCTGGATTTTCCCTGCCTCACCCCATTTCTTTCTGGACAGCAGGAGGTCATTGCACAAAACCTAGAAGCTGGGATTTTCTGTGTATCCTGGCTAAATTTTGCCAGGACTCGCTTTGCACAAATGCAGGATTTAACCTATGCAGCTAGCCTGCTCCCAACCAGACCAACAGCCTGAACATTTGCATGTAATGTTCAGGATTTATAACACATGACGATATTCTGGTGTTTCTACATGTGATGTCGCATTTCCTATCAGTTTATTTAGCCCAATACCTAAGGGTGCTCTTGGTGTATTATTGTTTTGTTGAACTTGCAGAAGCAGCAAGAGGAAAATGAATGTAACAGAGAAGTTCACTAAAGAAACTAAAATCCACTGTGTCAGGGTTTTTACTCCAGATCATGGTTTTAATTAGCCTGCGTCAAATACCACACATCACATTCCCTCAGTGAAGAAGTCTACTGTTTTTATTTTCATTGGAACTGTTATCATTAATAGATCTATTTGATATGATAATCATTAGTTAGACCTATCTGAAGACTGCTGTTCACACTGCTATCAGAAGTTTGATGAATTGCCTAGGCTACTACTAATAACCTGCTGCAGTTGCTGAGATGATTAGAAATGGTTGATGATGCTGACACAAAGATGCTTCCCATGAAGGGTTACCCCTGTTTTCGAATTACTTGAAACTTAAAGTGATATTCCGGCGTAAATTTAGCTAACTCATGGTCCAACTCACCATAACACCGAGTTAGACCCCCCCCCCCGAAGAGATGAAGTCTGCTAACCGCTAGCTTCTCTAGTTGTAGCAACTTTAGCAATGACCGCACCATAACAAACAACGCAGTATACGGATGCACGCGCAACGGATCAAACAGCCACTTGTAGCCACAAATAACGCTCAGACCAGCACCAAACGTCATCAACAGTACAAACAGGGTTCAGAGTTTCATGTCGATGGACGCCACTATCAGTTTGAGACCGAGTTTACTGAAGACAAGCTGAAGGAAATGGAGGAGAAAAGTGAAAGAGGGAGCGCTGCGGTGGAGTCTACGTCCTGGAAACGGAGGCAAAAGTGACAGAGGTAGAGCCGGTGGAGGATATGTGCTGGACCTGGGGGAATCAAGTGGTCAGTGTGGTGGTCAGTGACCGTCGGTGGCCGCTGAAACCAGATGAAATGCTGCCAGTCGGCCACGGTCTGGGTTGTCAGCGCCTGGACTCTGTGCTGGACACGGAAAGTTGCTGCATAGCGTAGAACTGGAGCAGAGTGGCTGAGTTGTTTTCCTCTCATTTCAATAGAAATCAGCTAACAGATGTGTGATGCCTCCTATTATGGGCTGGTTTGTACTGTTGATGAAGTTTGGTGTTGTTCTGGGCATTACTTGTGGCTGTAAGTGGCTGTTTGGTCGATTGCGCGTGGACCCGTATACTGCGCTGTTTGTTATGGTGCGGTCTTTGCTAAAGTTGCTACTTCAACCTCAAATCTCAGTGAGAGTTAAACAGGCCAAGATCCAAAAGGTTAACAGTGAAAAGTGGATAACAGGATCTGACAGCCCAACAGGAAACAGGTGAGCTCACTGACAAGTGAAACCTCTATCAGACATATACAGTCATAGCACTGAAGGAAACACATCTTGGGCGTCATCTAGTGGTCAACAAACTCCACACAGTGAGACTTGTTGGTCTTTGCCCTCATCCATATTGTGTAAACACTGGTTGGCAGAGCAGCAGAGGCCCCAGGTGGTGAAGGAATTCAGAGAAATGCTCACTCACTGTGCACAACACACACACACACAGCTAAGCCCGTGCACATTTCTGACACACTTTGTCTCACTGTGTGGTACATGCAGGGGGAATAATGCTGGGCTGGGCTGCATGCCACTGGGCTTGACAGAGCTCAGGCCTCCTGTAACTCCATGTCTTCACCTGAGGGAGGCTGCTGATCCAGAGCATGGCCTCTACACAAAGACCAACAAACACAGACACAACAACACTCCTGTTGTTTCTGCAGCCTTCACTTCACTTAGGGTTTGGCTATCTTGTTATTGTTTGTTCATCTGGTTCCACTGCGCATGAAAAGTTCAGAAGAGAGTAAGAAAACAAGATTAATTGACATTTACTAAACTACCAAAAAAAAAAACCCCACAATGCTAATGACTTTTACTATGAAGTTGTCTGTCATTGTTATCTTTTTTTTCCCTAATTTTATTTCTATTTATGTTCATTTTTAATATATCTATTGTATTGTAGGCTATATTATTTGTTTAATTGATTTATTTGACCATTTTTGTCTTTATACCAACTTTGTTCAATTTATGTCTTTATCGTGTCGTCGAATGATAATAAAATATATACAGTATATGAATAAGAATAAATAAAAAGATTCATGGTTCCATGGTTAGATCCCATAATGACGCCTGAGTGTTACCTGATTAATGTGGTGAAGAAGGCTGTGGGATATGGTAAAGGAAAAACTCAGAATAAAGCCAGTGAATGAGCAATGAGTTACATTACTGTATCAAAAGACTGTCACATAAAAACACATGTGAAGTTTCTTTGATCCAGCAGCTTCAAGCAAACAGAAACTGTCACTAAAAAGACACAGAGTTAAAAGCTGTATCTGTATCTCTACTTTTATTGAACTCACTGTTTCTGTGGGAGAAAATCAGACTGAGCCTCTTGTCAAAATCTCCATAACATTTTCTGTGTTACTCTGTCTCCCTCTAGTGGAGAATTAGATGTCCTCATCCAGTGATGCCTTAAAACTATACACACAAAAAACAGAAAGCAAGAGAAGAAGCTTCTAGTTGTGGAGTCGTTGGAGAATGTTTTCTTTTCATTAGTTTTTCCCTGGTTCAGAGTGAGATCATCCTGTGCACATGATTCTAACAAATAACTTTTTCAGTGCTCAGTGAATCCTGTTTTTTAATTATTTTTAAAAAAAGAATCATTATAAACTACTTTTTTTCTTTTCTTTCTTTCTTTCTTTCTTTTTTTTTTTTTTTTTACATTTTAATTATATTGATTATAAACAATGAATGAATGAATGGATGGATGGATGGATGGATGGATGGATGGATGGATGGATGGATGGATGGATGGATGGATGGATGGATGGATGGATGGATGAATGGATGAATGAATGATTGGATGAATGAATCAATCAATCAATCATGATTACAATGATCAGCTGACAGTATACGATTCAGACCTCATAAGGAATGGATATCATTCCGGTTTCAGCATTCAGGTTCATTCAGTACTTTTGCATAGATTGAATTCATAGCCCACTGTCAGTGTCTGGAGACACTCTTCACAATCAGGTCTTTAAAGCAGAAGTCAGCTAATGCTGCGTTCAAGGCAGGCTTTTGAAACCGTAAGTTACGGCTTCAAGTCACAACTACGACTTTGTAACGTTCCAGGTAACCCGTAACTCATGTTTTTCCAACCTGTTGTCTGTGAAAGTCACTATAACGGCCACACGTAACTTCCGACCTGTGAACTCATACCAGATCGAACCGGTACGACTTCACAATTCGGAAAAACACGAGTTACCGGTTGCCTTGAACGCACCATGAGTTAGCAGCCCCCGCCCTCGTCATGGATCTATTGGTCCTCGTCCCTACGTCACCACATTCACATGCATCCCTTGGCTGCACACACAGCCCTTCATGCCGTTCTCTCTCCTCATTGGATAACACTTGTATCCCACAAGGAAAGTTTTCTCCTGGTTTACAGCAGAGCAGAGTGACGGAGAGACTCGTGTTTCGGCCAAGTGGGCAGTTGTCGGTCTGAGAAGTGAAGCTCACTTCCGCGTTCAAAAAGCTGCAATCCCCGCCGATTCCTGTGGGGGCTGGCTCCAGAAGGGAGCAACTCTCCATAGACCCCCATGTTAAAATAGCCGACTTTACAGCTTAAAAAAACATATTTACAGCCTGGTACATCTTATTTTTTTGGTCTCAACCGATAGTTTCTACCCCTGTACACACTCTGAAGGGGGTGAATTTTTTTTTAAGACCACCGTTTTACTGTTATTAGGATAAGATTCTGGCCAATCAGGGCGCAGAAACGTTCAGCTGCAGGTCTGGAGTGGCCCAGAGACAGGCTGCTTCGAAGCCAGTGGGCCAACATGGCGCTGTTCAGGCCGCCATATTTGAGTCATAAAAACGACTGCACAAAACCAATGGGTGACGTCATTCTTTTTACAGTCTATGGTTTCGGCCCAAACACTCTATGGAAGTGATTGCTGATGGAAAATAGGACTATTTAGGACTTATATTTACAAAAACATTCCGCTGACTTCTGCTTTAACTTGATACACAGTGTCTTAGAAAGAAGAAATCTGCAGTGAATGAATGGGAGCTTTTAATAAGGTGTGTCTATATGTTACACCCACTCAAATGAAGTGTGAGCTAAAGCTCAGAGTGCATTTATTCTTCTCATGTGTAGACTGAGTTCTAAATTGATGGTGACTGACTATTACTGGCCCTTTTCACAGTGTTGGTAAACTTCTTCTAGTGTGGTGAGTCAACAGAACAGCTTCTAGTCTTCTTGACTCTGAGCTCTCACCATTTACTGTTGGTGTTCTTTTCCTGCTCACTCATGATGACTCTGTCTGATAAAATGTGACGACTAACATTGGTGCTGGTCATTTCATCATTCAAGAGCTTTGTTTATTCACACTGGCTGACAGACTGGTGTGGACACAGCAGTCACATCACGTAGAAAACAGTTTTAATTTTAGCCAGTGATCACACTGAGAAACCTTTGTCTGATGAAACACTTGAACAATCCTGCTGCATAAATTCCTAAAGAGATTGTGTCTTTGCTTTTGCTCCAAAAGAACAGTTTTAATACCATATCACTCTGCTGAACTAAGATGGTTTTCCCATTTGTGGGATTTTTCTCATTTTCTCCTGTGTAGCTCATTTTGTGCTCATAGGATGTGGATCATCAGGCGGTCTAAAACCAGACTGGGAGGTAGAGCCTTCAGTTACCAGGCTCCTTGTGGAGCTCTGTCCATGGGTCAGAGAGGCAGACACTGTGAGGAACTAAGCAGGATTTCTCTCATGGCTCTGCTACATTTTAACCTGCAATCTTTTGTTGATGACGGCTAACACTACAGAAACACACGTCGTAACATCTTACATGTTATGTAACGTTGCTCCATTTATCAATTTTTTTTCAATTGCACATGGGCGAGAGGAGCTAGGGAAAAAGCGAGCAGACTTGCATAGTTCCCCTTTAAGTCCAGGCTTAAAACCTCCCTGTATGACAGAGCTTTATAGGGCTGGTTCAGGTAGCTCTGAACCAGACTGCTGGGGGACACATCTGGTTACATTGGAGCCCTCTCCTCTGTCCTCCTCTCTTCTCCTCTCCTCTCCTCTCCTCTCCTCTCCTCTCCTCTCCTCTCCTCTCCTCTCCTCTCCTCTCCTCTCCTCTGTCCTCCTCCTCTCCTGTCCTCTCCTCTCCTCTCCTCTCCTCTCCTCTCCTCTCCTCTCCTCTCCTCTCCTCTCCTCTGTCCTCCTCCTCTCCTGTCCTCTCCTCTCCTCTCCTCTCCTCTGTCCTCCTCCTCTCCTCTCCTCTCCTCTCCTCTCATCTCCTCTCCTCTCCTCTCCTCTCCTCTCCTCTCCTCTCCTCTCCTCTCCTCTGTCCTCCTCCTCTCCTCTCTTATCCTCTCCTCCTCTCTTCACTCCTCTCCTCTCCTCTCTTCTCTCCTCCTCTCTTTTCTCTTCTCTTCTCTTATGTCTTCTCTCCTCTCCTCTCCTCTCCTCTCCTCTCCTCTCCTCTCCTCTCCTCTCCTCTCCTCTCCTCTCCTCTCCTCTCTCCTCCTCTCCTCTCTCCTCCTCTCCTCTCCTCTCCTCTCCTCTCCTCTCCTCTCCTCTCCTCTCCTCTCCTCTTTCCTCCTCCTCTCCTGTCCTCTCCTCTCCTCTCCTCTCCTCTCCTCTGTCCTCCTCCTCTCCTCTCCTCTCCTCTCCTCTCCTCTCCTCTGTCCTCCTCCTCTCCTCTCCTCTCCTCTCCTCTCCTCTCCTCTCCTCTCCTCTCCTCTCCTCTCCTCTCCCCTGTCCTCCTCCTCTCCTCTCCTCTCCTCTGTCCTCCTCTCCTCTCCTCTCCTCTCCTCTCTCCTCCTCTCCTCTCCTCTCCTCTCCTCTCCTCTCCTCTCCTCTCCTCTCCTCTCCTCTCCTCTCCTCTCCTCTCCTCTCCTCTCCTCTGTCCTCCTCCTCTCCTCTCCTCTCCTCTGTCCTCCTCTCCTCTCCTCTCCTCTCCTCTCCTCTCCTCTCCTCTCCTCTCCTCTCCTCTCCTCTCCTCTCCTCTCGCACATTTTGAACTGTCATTATCACTATTGCCCTTTATTGTTTCAGGGCCGGCCCAAGTCTCCATGGGGCCTTGGGAAAAATCTTTATTTTATCTCTATTGCTGTTAGCCTAATAATAATAATTATGGATTACCTACTAACCTACAAATTTATTTCATTTTTCTAATCTGTCATTACGAATCATCCCAGCCTGACATGTTTTCACCCATATGGTGTAACAACCACCAAATCCTCCAGAACCATTATGTCCAACATCGTATCGGCTTCTTGACCCTGGTCAGATGGGTTGTCAAGAGAATGTTCTGCAACCTCATGCTCAACCCCCAGACCTTGTTGCCCAGGTAACAACAATGGATGAAATTTGCGTGTTTCGATTGAGAAGTGGGCAGAGCCATCCCTCCAGAAGCTGCCTTCATTCTTGTTAATAATTTCCATGTTTTTTGGGTTGTTTTTTTGCATATTCTGTCTTATAAACTGTTTTCTTGTCTGTAACAACATCTATGTCACGTCTGTCCATCCTGGTTGAGGGATCCTCCTCTGTCTCTCACCCTGAGGTGTCTCCTGTAGCCTACTTGGGAGTTTCTCCTCAGTGGATGTGAGGGTCTAAGGACAGAGGATGTTGTTATTGTGCCATGTGAAGCCATTTGAGACAAACCGTTTGTAAAAAATAAAAGTGCATTGCCTTTATATCACATTCAACACTTCCTTTCTTTATCTGCCTCTGTATCAGCAATGGACATGGATGAACAGGCCTCTCAGGCACAAGCCCAGGAACCCCAGGGAACAACAGAAGAAGCAGAAGACACACAGAACAACTACAAAGACATGCAAAATAATCATAAAAGAAGAAGAAATGTAAAACAGAGATACAAAGCAATTATAGCGTCACAGGACAAACACTCAGAGACACAAAAACCACAACTGGACATGGTCAAGTCAAGTTAAATTTATTTAAATAGCACATTTCATATGGTAAGTGCAATTTGAATAAGCAGCATTTTGAATAAGCTGGAGTTTATTTAATGTCTGCTTTTTCAGTCCAGAAAAAATAGCATTGCAGTAACACTGGAAATAAAAGCACTGAGACTGGAAACATCTAACTTTTATTTCTCAGATGATAAAAAGCAGTCTTAGAAATATAGAGATAGACATATAGGGACATGACAAAAAGATACAAAACACAGACACAAAGACATAAAACAACTAAAGAAACTAACTCAAAGCAAAAAAACCAGAAGCTAAAGAACCAGGGAGACACACAAACAGACAAACAAAACACCACAAACAACACTGTTACATCATTGTACACCATCACCATTGTGAACTTCAGACTGGGTTGACCTGTTTCCTCATGTTGAGAAAACACAGATACAGGAGGTCACAGGTAAACCTGAGAAATGATCAGGAAGTGGTCTGACTGCTGTAAGGTAGAAAGGAACATGTTGAGCTTCTTAGTTTCACCACAAGAGGGCAGAGCAGAGACATACAGATCCTTGATGAGACAGTTCTTTCTAGGCTCAGATACATGTGATGAATGTCCAAACATGGTCCTGTGGGAGGGAGGGAGGGAGGGAGGGAGGGAGCCCCTCATGTAACAGGCTGTAACTGGGGGGTTGTGATGGTGAATCAGCCTGGCAGATCAGATAATGTCATCATTGACGTTACAGTATGTTATGTTATCAGTTCAGTGAGTGAGGTGTCAGTCATTTCTGGTTTTGACTGCAGGCTGAAGCTGAAGCTCTTCTTTACACATTGTGTTTGAATTCTGATGATGTTATTGTGGTTTTTGCTGCTGCCATCCCTCCATAACAATATGTGCATGTTTTGTTTTGTTTTTCGTTTAAAAAAAAATACTTTACTTAAGCAGCATCCTCTCTTGCAACACGTTGCTTCAGAGCATGAAAATGAACAAACCAGCTCCGTAGTACAGTGTTAACTCGGACCGGGGCTGCAGGTTTTGTTCAGCTGCATTATGAACACAAAGCCTGGCTATGTTGAGCCTCCTTCGTAAGGGAATGCGGCTGAGAGGAGGTGCCGCACAAAAATCTGGAAGTTCGTATTCACCTTACTTCCGCGTTTGAAAATAAGGTGGATAAGTTAATATCATTCATGCTGATATCACTGTCACTGTTCATCCTGCAACGACACACACAGGCCAAGAACTTGTCTGCAGCTCCTTTCCTACTGAAAAAATACAGAAACAAGTCTGCAAGAGGACTGAACCTTAGCAAAACATAAGCAACATCTACAAAGGTATCAGGATACCTTGCTTCTACAAGGAACGTAACGATCAGTGGCAGGAATAATAGTGTGTAAATAAGCAGCACCAAAACCAAAATGGCCACAATTCGTGGTTTTTCATCAGGAGGGACACTGATGGCTGCAGACAGAGCTTTAATGGTCCCAAACAGGGAGAATATGAACAGAGGGAAGGGGAGGAGGAAGAAGGGACCAAGTATAAATGTAACTGCATTATCAATGGGTGGGAGAAGGATAAAGATGAGAGGAAGGATCCAGACCACGACACAGACCACAACAGAGGTCTTGATGTTTCGTCTGAAGCGGTACCACAGCGGCCAGGCGATGACCAGATACCTGTAAGAACAGACGTTACACACACATCGTCTTTGTGGAGCATCTGGATGATGATGAATTAAAATGTTCAGACAGAGAAAGTTACACACACACACTGAGTAGACTGATATCTACCTTTCCAGGGAAACACACATCATGAATCCAACGCTGGCCATCACACTAAAACTGTATAGTGAAGTAAGGATTCCATCGACAATGACATTTTCAGGTGTCACAAAAACGATCATGGCACAGAGTTGAATGAGGTCAGAAATGAGAAGGTTGATGATGTAGATCGGAGCCACCTGACCGTTTCTGACCTGCAGGAAAACATTAAGAAGAGTAAACACAGGTTGGAAACATTTGTGAGCTGATGATCTGATTTGATCTTGTTCTCTTCCTCAGTCATGTACTGAGTTTTCACCTGAGAGTAAAGTCCACAGATGGCCACTAGGGTCAGTGGGAGGCCGATAGTGACGGTGATGCACAACACCACATCCGTCCATTCATCTACGATGTGGGTGATAGTGTTGTTTTCATTGTCAGACTTGATGTTGTTGTTGTAGCCTTCGTGCAGTGAGATGTTGTTTATGTAGAAATCTTCCATTCTTCAGTGTGAAACCTGTTGTTGGAGAGTAGAACACCTTGATGTTTACTTCATACTGTTCAGTGATGATGCTAAAGCTGTGAACTGCTGCTCACACAAATACAGTTTGGATTCACTTCATTCGAGACGGTGGAAATAAAATGTTCTTTTCGCAAAACAAAGAAATTCGCATTCTCCCTCCTTCTTGTGCCATGTGGGCTCAGCAACCGTCTTCTACGGTGGCCCTGAGAGCTCAACATACTGCAGCTACACATGCACACACTATACACTACAATTGAGGAAACAGCTTGACCCAGCTGACCATGCATGCACTGCAAAAACTGATAACAACTGCAAAAATGTGTGTTCCCAAAGAAACCTTTGACCTGTTATCAAATTAATGATGATGTTTTCCAGCTCTTTAGTTTGTTGGTGTGTTTGCATGCTGCAGTGTGTTGAGCCTTCAGGGCCACCGTAATCTTCAGAGAGTCGTTTCCTCTCTTTTCCACCATCTTGTTAAAATCTGTCTGGTTGCGTGCAGCGACTGCTCTGAATCAGCCATCTTAATCTTAATCTAATCCACTCAATCTTGAGTGTCTGCTGATGTGTTTAATGTTTCACAGTTGTGAATATTACCATCCTCTACTCCCAAATTTTTCACTACACACTACTGAAATGATTAATTTGAATTTCAAGTTAATCATTAGTCAAAAGTATGGTGAAATTTTAGGGCTGTGTCTATATTGTGTCTATACTTTCACTATTATTCACTGTAATTTAATAAAAATGCTTAGTATCAGTATTATAATACAAACATTGATGGGCCGCTAATCGGAAGGTCGGTGGTTTGATTCCAGGCTCCTCCAGTCCTTGGGCAAGACACTGAACCAATGATGTGCCCATTGGGTGTATGAATGTGTGTGAATTCCTGTGCTGTGCCTAGCGCTGTATGAATGTGTGTGAAAGGGTGAATGCGACGATTACATTGTAAAACGCTTTGAGTGGTCCAAGAGACTGGAAAAGCGCTATACAAGTGCAAGTCCATTTACTATCCATTTACCGTTACACAACTGCAGTAGCTACAGTGTAAAATTAAAAAACAAACAAAAAACTGCTTTTTAGCCCAAATCTCAAAAACATAAGGCAAGAGAGAGGAAAACAGTCCTGGTCCTGTTATGTATAAATAACTTTACAGTTTGGTAACACTTAACAATAAGGGTCCCTTCAGTAATGTTAATTAGTACATAAACTAAGGTAATTAATGCTGAGTAATGCATAGATAATGATTATTCAACTTTTATTATTACTTAATAATTTATTAGCTAACTTTGAGTCGTAACCATTAATTAACTGCTTACTAATAGGCTACATTATTTAATGTGTTTCGTTATCTTAAGGAATACATAATGATTGTTAATATATCTATGAACAGTTAATTAATAATAATAATAATAATAATAATAATAATAATAATAATAATAATAATAATAATTAAAGCCGCAAGCGGCGATGACGGGCCCTCGCTCGACCCATGCGACCGCGGGGGCCAGAGGCGCGCGGGGGCCGTGGCGCGAAGCGAAAAGGGCGAAAAAGCGTTGCGGGAGCGGGAAAATGCAATGTGTTGTTCGTCCACCAGGTGGCGCTACGAAGCCAGATGTGGGTAGGGGTGTTCAGGGGCTGACCCTGATCCAACATGTGAAGTTTCGAGCAAATCGCACAATGTTGATGTAAAACACTGCATTTCCTGTTTCCACAAGGGGGCGACATGAGTGAGATTGCTTATGAGCACATGGAGACGTTGAGGGAGGGGCTCTGATCATGTACAGAAAGTTTGAAGCAGTTTGGATGAAGTATGTAGGAGAGAGAGCCGCTTGAATATACATGGCGATGGATCAGAAATGGCGGCGCCATGTTGGCCACGCCCCTTGACGTAGAGATCTGAGCTGCACATCTAATGATCAGCATGGCATCTCGATGGTCTGTAGCCAATTTGAAGTGAATCGGACAAAATCCCAAGGAGAAGTTGATTAAAGTACAAAGTGTGGAAATCACGCCAAAATGGCGAGTAAAATCAAAATGGCCGACTTCCTGTTTGGAATAGACCAATGGTGCAAGAGACTTTTTTGTTCGCCTTGACGACTTACACATGTGTACCGATTTTCATGTTCCAACTCCAAAAAAACCCCTATGGGGAGGGGTTTTTGAAAATTTCAAGGGGGCGCTGTAGAGGCATTTGGCCCCGCCCACAGGCGCCGCTCTATCAGATCAAAGACCATCCCACCCTCTACCTATGTATCAATTTTCATGATGATACGAGTTTATTAAAGCCATCAAAAGGGCAAACGTAATTTCATGGCGAGGGGCGACAGTCGCCACGTCGCTACGCGGACGCCATTGCTCGTACCTTCACAGCGTTCATGGTGTAGCTTCACCAACTAGTTCTGCATGTTGTAGAAGTGGAATGAAGTTGATGGGGTCAACTATGTGCCATCAGTACACGTTAAAGGAAAACCTGGCCACTTCCTGTTACCACCAGGGGGCGCTATGAGTGACGCAGGAAAACAATACATCGGAACGTTCAGGGCGGAGCCAGCATCATCTCCAGCAAGTTTGAAGCTGATCAGATAAAGTATGTGTGAGTTATAGGTGTTCGAAGGTGAAATGGCGAGGAAACGAAAAGTCGCCAAAATTCTCATGGCTCCAGAAGCCACGCCCTTTGACCTAGAGACTTATGCTGCACAACATTTGTTCAGGATGACATCTCGATGCTCTGTAGCCAATTTGAAGTCAATCGGACTAAATCTGTAGGAAGAGATAGGTCAAAAAGGTCAAAATTTCAATTCAAAATGGCCGACTTCCGGTTTGGATTTCACCATGACACTAAGAGGCTTTTTTGTGTGTCTTGCCATGTTCTATAAGCCCACCAAATTTCAAGCCTCTAGGTGAAACGCACCGGCGGGGCTGATCTTTTGAAATTTTCTAGGGGGCGCTATTCAGCCATTTGGCCACGCCCATTTCCAACGACTTTAAAATATCAAATTTTTCGCGAGGCCTGATGTCCATGCCAAAATGTACGCGTTTCCATGCACGTTGAGGCCATGAAAAACGCGATCATAGGTTGACAATAATAATAATAATTAAAGCCGCAAGCGGCTATGGCGGGCCCGAGCCTCACGCCACTCGGCGACCCACGCCACTCGGCGGCCCAGGCCCCCCCGTGGGACCAGTAGCCGGACGTGGTCCGTCGCGTTCAGGGCGGTCCCCGGATCACGCGTGTGAAGTTTCGAGCATATCGGACATAGGCAATGCAAAACGTGTCATTTCCGGCGTTGTAACCGGCCTATGCACTTTCCACGTTTTTATGCAGAAATTAAGGCTAGTAAAACCTCCTGTCAAATCTTTGATCACAATGTAATCGTTGTGAATCTCCATTTAAGAATCCTCTTGCAATTGTAATTTCATGCTATTCAAAGAATTTTTGAAGATCTTTGCAGCTGCGCAGGTATTCATTGTATGGCTTATGTCTTAGGCCAGGGGATTAATCTTATCAGTTAGGGATGTTGCTGATGCTCATGTGTGTAATTACTAAACAGGATTTTATGTGTGTTAGGATGTGTGATGTGTGGTGTTATGTACTACAAGTTTAAAGTAAATAGTAAGCAGTTGAATTAGCAGTATAAAGCTTTTTATTAGCACAATTTTTAAACACTTTTTTTGGCTTTTAACTAGATTTAACATTCTTTTTAAGTTTTATGTGGTTCTACCTTATTTGATATTTCTTCTTCTATCCTGCTTTAAAGTTGCTTTCAATCCTATTTTAATGTTAGCTATCATTGGTAGCATTTTATTAATTATCTTACATATGCTTATCCTTTTAGGCTGTTCTCTCTGTTTACTTATTTCTTTAAGGTTTTTATCCTATTTATACAGTAGTTTTTAGCTTTAACCCCAGTGTTTCCTCAGGGGTCCTCCACACTGGGAGCTGTGCCTGTGCTGCTGCTGGGGTTTTTTTTTTGTTCTTGTCTTTTGTGTGTGAAGCACTTAGTCTTACATTGTTTGTCTATGAAAAGTGCTATATAAAAAAAGTTTGATTAGTTTTTGATAAACGTGTCTACCTTTATAATGTATCAAGACGGCAATTAGTCTTCCATTGTCACACATATCAGAGAGCCATCAAGCAGGTGGCTATGAGGGGGACGTCTCCTTTTACCACTTCATCAGCAGCCACAGTGTTGGGCAAAATAATTTGGAGAAGTTATTCTTACCCTAGAAGACCCAGTTTTGCAAAAATAATAATTCAAATAATTTTTGGTCCTGAACAATAATTTCATTTAGTGATCTATTCTATTAATCAATATGTCAGATTGGAGTATTTAAAATACCCTCTATACTTTTACAACATTCTCTAGAACATGTATATTACTGTGCAACAAATTCCCTAGATTTTTTTAGATAGCTTGTTTTAGCATTGTTGCAATATTACAATGTTGCGTAAGAGTAGTAGTCTAACAGCCCTGGTCCAGTTACTAGCTTCCTTCAGTTCTATGAGAAGTTTCCTGTTATTACAGAAGGCAGAACCTTCAAGAAACTCCTGCTCATGTTCTTAGCATTTCACAGTCAAACCAGTGGTGGGGAAGGAGGGGATCCTTGGTGATGCTAATTTGTGAGAAGGTGTTAATGTCCATGAGTCCATGGAGTGTTGGTAAATTGGGCTGCATGAAGTTGATGAACAGGAGAATCAGGTTAACCAGACAGTATTGAAATGTGTGAATGTGTAGACCCTGTTTAGACAATTTTGCTACTGCCTTTATCTTGCCACCAGCTGTGGCTTTACTTTAGCCTTACTTTAATTAACCATTGGAATTTTATGTATCTCCATCTTTTAAATGTTGCCTTTTTTTTTCATTTTGTAGACAGCGATTTGCTGGACTGGGGCCATACAGTGGTCTGTTATAAGACAAGACCATGCAGGTTTTCATGTGGGACAGTGCATGTAGAAGTTATTGAACACACAGTACACTTTGGCTCCTCTTTGTGAAAACACACACACACACAAACACACACACACACACACACACACACACACACTGCTACTGTAAGTATCTCATATTCTCTCTGTACACAGACATGAAAAACCTTTGAAATAGTTGATTCTTTGTCACATCAAAATATGATGTTGTCAAAATGTTGTCAATATTTCATAGGTCTTATATCTAAACAACTATACAGTATTACATCAATGTCATGGAAATGTAGAATTACATGAATCCAGTCCAGCAAATCAATGTTTTTTCATTAAAAAAGGTGAGGTTATACTTCATAGACCAAGCTTGTATTCAGTTCTTAATACCAAACAATATAATCCAATGATAATGTTAATGTGTTAGAATGGAAGAAGGGAGAAGTGATGGGATGGTTTTTCTGGATAATGACACTAAAAGTAATTTGCAACTATGGGCTTTATAGGGTGTTTTTAGATTTCTGTTCATCAAATGTTACCAAGTAGTGTGAATCACAATGTTTTATTTCTGTAAGTATTAAGCAAGCAGTGAAAATCTGAGAATAAGCAGGGGGGCGGAGTTTGATGGGGGCGGGGTTTATTTTGCATACCGTTCCTCCCACTGAGATGTGATTGGTTGCAAAATGTTCACGCCCAATCCTATTTAATCCTCTTCACAACCTGGAAGCAGCCAGTTTGACTCTAACTCTGAATTGAATAGCGCGTGCTACTGAGATTCAGAAAGTGAGACAAACAGTCTTCGAGGCCCTTTGCTGATAGATCTCCTCTTGAGGCTTTTGGCTGAGAATCCCTTCTCTTTTCACCGCAGAATTTCAACTCTTTACGGTAAGTACTTTATTTGCAGTTTTCCTATACAAATGTGAGAATGTTTGATGTCTTTTTCACTAAAGTTGTGGTTTGAATGTGTGGAATATGTTTCCTTTCCTGCCAAAGCACACATGAATTCTTTGTGCACTTTGTTGTCTTTGATAGGGTGAGGGTATATATTTAGCTCTTGTGTAAAGTTGTGTTTGCTAAATTGTGATTTTAGGTGTGTTGTTTAAACATTGTGGTGGAGTCAGGATACGTTGTTCCATGGTGTTCTAGGTTCCATTGTTGTTGTTTGTTATGTGCCACAGCACCCATGGCTTCAGTGTTCTGTGGGCTTCCCTAGTCTTTTCTTGAGGTTATTTTTCTTTAGAAGTTTTGTAGTTATAGTGTGATACTGGGATAGGATAAATTCTTTATTTCTAAAGGAATTGGTATATTTAGTAAGTTTATACGTGTATATTTTTTGGAAAGTTTGAGAAGTTGTGAGGTCACAAAATGCGTCTGTTTGTTTGTTGAAACAACCAGTACTTGGACTTTGTGGTAAACAACAGTTATTCATAGTTTATTGAATTGGTACAAGATATTTCATACATATACTTTAGTAAGATTAGTTGTATCATTTTATATTGTTAACTTTGTGTGTTTGAGTGGATGTTGTGTGAGTTTATATTGGTTTCATTCAAAGAATTGATGTGGAAATGCAAAAGTTTGAGTAGTTTCTGTTTGGGCTCAGTGGGCCTTTGTTTGAAAGCCAAACAGGGGAGTGGTTGTGGCCCTGGAGTTTTTAGTATTTGCAGGAAAGTTGTACATGTGTAATGGCTGTGATATACTATACAGGGTCAACTTTTCAAAATTATCATTAAATCACTTTTAGCCTCAACAATTTCCGTGGGGGTTACATGGTATCAGGTCACACCCTTTTCTGTATGGTGGCCTTTGTTGTGTGAATAGGGTGGGGACCGAGTAGGTGGTAATTGTGGTTAATCAACAGGTATTTTATATGCAAGTGTTGTTGTTCATGGTCTTTTGGGAGGGTAATTGAAAGTTGAAGCCATTGTTTTGACCCATTATCTGTTGCTTTTGTTATCATAGAAGTATATGAAGGGTGGTTTTTATGTTCATCCCTTTTTTTTTGGACAGTCCTCTGTGCTCTGTTGTTTGAAGTACTTCATTTAGTTGTCGTTCTTTTCAAAGGTGTGAGGTGGTTGGTGGGCAAACAGGGAGTTGTGATAATGTGGGGCTGCAGTATTCATCATGTGTAGGAATCGCTTTTTTGTAGTGGCTGTCATATATACTATACACTGCAAAAAAATGAGAATTTAATGACTCTTGTATTATAATCATGTACCTATTCTTATCCTCATGAATGTAATTGCTGTTACTTGGTAGCAGACCACATTCTGTGCTGAGGGAGGTTGAGTAAGTATGTTTTTTTTGTGAAATCAGCAGGTATTTATACTTATGTTAGTTATAACTGGTGTAATTACTACTGTGTTATTATTGTGCTTGTTTTGAATAGTGTTTGGTTTTTGCGGGGAAGACATGTTATTACACTTGTGTGTGTTACTGGAAATGGCAAGTCATTTCTGTATTATTGTCTTAATCTAGACATGTAATTTGTTCTTTCTATTTGTAGATGCCCCGTGGCAAGTCCTACCGGCGTGCTGAGGCTGCTAGGTTCCGAGAGCAGTCTCGCAGGCAGGATGTGACGTTCCTGCCCGCTCGCCCCGCCTTCAGTCCAAGTAAGTATTCTTCCATATATTTTCCCAAACCATTCTCTGTATATGTTTCTGTATGCACGAGCTGAAATGTTGTACGTATTTTCATCAACAGTCCCTGGCACTGGCAGGCGTCGGAAGTCCCTGGAGTGGCCCCTTTCTCCACGCACCGGGAAGCAGTTCAAGGTGGCCATTCCGGATAAAGTCCCCGATAAGAAGGTATGTACTATTCACTATGAAGAATGCGGATAATAAGTTTCATTGTGTGTGTACATCCTATAAGACATGTTTTTGCCTTCTCTCCCAGCTTGTTCTTCTTGTTGGGGCATCCCATCTGCGCCCCATCGTGGATGGATTCGTGCCAATGGCAGCGGACGGCTACACCTTCGGTTTCCTGTCTGTGCCGGGGGCGTGTGCGGACCTGCTCAGGATCGAGGTAAATCACGTCGTGCGCACTTGTCCTCAGATCCCTGATGCTGTCTGTGTCATTTCCCCTAGCAACAACCTGGACCAGACCCCGGACCGAGCAGCCGCAGCGTTTGACCGGTACCTGCGCACTGTGGTGGAAGCCTGGCGGACTGCAGAGGTTAGTCATTTACATATGGTTTTGAACTTGAAATGGTACATATGTGACTATCAATTTGTAACTGACCATTATTACATGTTGTGTAGGTTTTCGTCGTGGACCATGTCCCTCGTCTGTCTGTGGAGGGGTTTGTCCAGGAGTGCCACAGACAGAACTTCCAGCACATCGCAGATCGCCACGGTATGTTTGAAAATATCAATGCACGGGGTTAGGCACTTTTGATGATGTATCTATTTCAGCTATAATTGATGCAATGCGCCTTTTATTGTGTGTTATGAAAGTTGACCATGGACTGTGCGTTGAGTTTTCCAGTAATCCGTGCGTTCTTGTTGTCTTGAAGGTGTTCGGTTCTACTGCCACGTGGAGCGCTTCCCACCGCGCCAACGGCAGCTCTGGGCTGTTGATGGTGTAAGTAAAAATTGTACCTTAAATCTCTGCAATGTGAATATATACAACACAGTATGATTAACAGTAAATGTCATCTTGTTCAACATTATTGAATTGTAATAATCTTTTCCTCATTTCCTGTGTCTTCATAGGTGCACCTCAGTGACGACGCGGGGATGCCTATCCTCGTGGAGTCGCTGGTGGCTGCCACCAAGCAGCACCTGGAGCGACCACCACCTCCGCCTCCTCCGCCGCCCGTCGTCTTTCCGGTGTCCCCCAGGCCCAAACCCATTCCCATGTGGACTGGTCGGCAGGTCGCGCCGGAGGAGGAAGCAGCTCCACCGACCCCTCCTCCTGGCGACGACTGGACGACTGTGCCAGGCAGGAAGGTAAGAAGATAAAGTTTATCTACATGTGGTCATGCAGTGAGAAATGAATGTTTTCTGTATCCTAATTTCTTTTCTGTGTTTTGTCGTTGCAGCACCGTCGCTCTGGTGACCAGCAGCGCGGCTCTGAGTCACCTCGGAAAAGGAGGGTTCCTCGAGTGGTATGTTCTCATATTATTGCATTGTGATATAGATGGTGACATTCCATTCCCTAACAAAACTGTAAGTGTTACATAAAATCAATATGTCTGTCATACAGAGGCTTCTTCCCCTGAATCCTTTCTGGCTCCCGCCTGGGATGTTGGCTGACACGGACGACGTTCGTCCATCGGCTGACGGTGATCAGGTATTTATAGAAGAATATGACACTTCCAATACTTCAGATATTATATGTACAGTTCTGATCAGAGTGGAAATCAGCACAAAGTTTTGGCGCATGGGGGCATGTTTTCCACTGTTTTGACACTTGTTTCTGTCACTTTAGTCTCCCCCTGTGGGACGTCGTATTCTTCCTGTCACCAAGAAGCGCAGGCGTGCCAGGGAGCAGGTATGTCATCTTTAAATCCCGGAGGACACGTTTAGTATTGAAGCAGCAATGAAAATGATGTGTTATTGTGATGGAGAGAGAGTAATTTCTTTTATTGTATCTGGACATTGAGTAATTTATTCTTACTTGTTTGCAGGTGGCAGCAACACCAGCCGCTTCGTTGGCTGCAAGTTTTGGCAGCGAGGCATCAAGGATGATGGTAGGTCCACTTTTGTTAATAATGTATAACGGAAGATTCTGAAGCAGTATATTATCCTCACTTGAAATTGCAGAATTAATTAATCAATAAATTACATCTTTCTCTTTCTAGGCTGTGACCTCAACTCCCACGTTGACTGTCCGGCCAGAAGCCCAGGTCGTGGACCAGAAGGCAAGTAGAGTTATTGTAGGATTTTGTAGCTGGGTTTGTTGTTGTGGCTAAGCGAACACCATCTTTATTATAGCCAGCATGACTCTCTCTCCCACAGGTATTAATGTTTTCATGTTCTGTCTTTTGCAGGTGGAGGCGACACCCGACCCTGTGTCGACCTGTGATGTGCCAGGGACCGCTCCTACTCCCAGTCTCGCCACTCTTCCTGTTGCCGACGCTCCCAGCCCTGTGCCTGTCCAGCCTGTTCCTGTGGATGTGACAGCGGGTCGGGAAACCCAGCGATCAACTGAAGGGGACACACCAGGGTCTACTAAAGGTCAGAGTATTCCCACTGTGCCTTGTAGTTGTTCATTGATGAAGGGAGTGTCTCCAGCATCAGGGAGAGAGCTCCTTGGTCCAGAAAATGAATATGATGTCCATGCTTACGTGGCATGCTGTGTTGTTGCGGCAGTTAAACATAGCATCGCTCCTGTTTGTACGTGGCGTGGCGCTGATCTTGATGTTGTTCGCAAAGAGGCATTAGCTTTGGGGACTTGGCTGGGGGGTGGGAGGAGACAGTTTGAAGTGTGCGGTCAGCAGTGGAATGTGGATTTGGGAAAGCCAGAGTATAGGAGCATCAGGGATGTGATTGAGTTGAAGGAGAAGTTGAGGCAGGAGTTGTCAAGGGATGGCATGTGTGTGTTGGGGCTCCACACAGCAGCAGTGTTGGTCATGCAGCACAAGGACTTCTTTGTTGTTGTGGATTGTGGGCCACGTTGCAAAGAGGGAAAGAGGGAGTATCCAGGCAAATCCAGGGTCATTTTTAACACCACCTTTGATGACCTGGTGCGACACATCATTGGTCTGGGCGAGTCTTTGTTTTCAGTGTTCTTTTCTGTCAGTAGCATCTCTGTGGAGCAATGTGTTGATGAGGGAGAGAGCAGCAATGTATCTGTTGTCATTGATCCAGTTGTGGCAAGTCAGTCAGAGGGAGAGAGCAGCACTGTTTCAGAGGGAGGGAGGGAGGGAGAGGGAGAGAGCAGCAGTGTTTCCGTTCCAGCTGTTACAAGTCAGTCCCAGGTTCGCCCTTCTGTTAGAGGAAGTTTCCATCAAGGCGACAAGGCCCTGTTTAAGCATGCTGGTGTTCAGTGTATGGCCATTAGTTTGGTAGCTTTAGTGAGACACACCACATACAGTGTCTTTGAGTGGCAGTGTGACGCACTGGATGAGGTTGTGCTGGCAGGTGATATTCTGTACACATCTATGCGGGCTGGCAATAAGATAGCAGATAAAAAATATCATCTCCCTGTAGTTACAGAGTTGCCCAAACAGTATGGTTGTGTTGATTTGGAGTATGATGCGCAAGCGGCATATGGATGTGGTAACTATACACCAGAGGAGTATATTTCGTCTGAGCACAGATCTCTGTTTGATGGTCTCCATCAGAGGTGCACACCAGACACATCTTGCTTGGTGACAATTGGTACAGCAACATGTGCTGTCATTTGTAGTCAAGATGGTGAGTATGCTGTGGTTGACTCGCATGCTCGCGATGCTGCTGGGATGGTTCATGCGGATGGAAGGAGTGTTGTAGTCTACTTTAGTTCTCTACAGCATCTGTTTGAGTACTTTAGCATATTTGCAGGCGATCGGACATGTCCCAAACAGTTTGAGATCTGGGGTGTTAAAGTGAAAACCTCATCTGTGTCTGTGAGTGCTGGTGCTGCTGCTGAGCGTGTAGAGGAACAGGTTTCCACTCCTGCTCCTGTCACACCAGTGGTGAGTGTTGGTGCATCTGTTGAGTGTGTAGAGGTACAGAGTGCTGTTACACCAGTGGTCCGTGCAGCCACTAACAAACGCGAGAGACGTAAATGCACACAGACATATGGAACGTCAAAAAAAGCAAAGGGTGTTGATAAAGACGTCAAATCAGATGTTGTGTTTGTTGGGGATGTAGCATCTAAAAACTTGCAATTTAACCCCCTTTCTAAAGATGTAGCTCTTGCAATGTGTCAGCAAGCTAACATTGAGTCAGAGAGAGTAGATGCCACATCGTCTGCTGTTGGTCCCTTAGGCATCCCTTGTAGCACAGAGAAAATTGTTGGTGATGGTAACTGTTTCTTTAGGGCCATTAGTCAGGCCATTAGTGGTACACAAAAGTACCATAAGAAGATGAGAAATGCAGCAGTAAAGCAATTACAAAACAATCCTGGTGCATATCAAAGTCTTCTTAGAAGTGAGTATACTTCCATGTCCGAGTACGTCAAGGTATCTAGGATGAGCTATGTTGGTAGTTGGGCCACGGAGTTGGAAATTCAAGCCACAGCTGATTATTTGGGCGTTAGTGTTTTCACATATTATAATGATCGTTGGCTTGAATATAGCTGTCAGAGTAGGAAGTTGTCAGGTGAAGCTGTTTATTTGCATAATGTTAATGCTAATCATTATGAGACTGTTGTTTGTGTTCAGAACCCTCAAACACAGAGTTGCTACGCTTACTGTGAAGTTGACACATCTGTTTCTGTTGGCTATAACTTGAGATGTCATGGTGAAGTAGAAAGTGGTGTCCCTGATGATGTTTCCTTGAATCAATCTACCTCTACTTCAACAAAATATTTCAAGAAGAAATTGCTCATGCAGCGAAAAATTAAGTATCAACAAAACATGTTGTATAAGGAACGTATGGACCAGTTGCATGCAATATACAGACAGAGGACTTTCAATAAAATGAGGTTTAATGCTCTTCAAGCGAAGAAATATACAGAAGATATCAAGTACAGACAAAAATTGAAGTTGTTCGTTGTACATAAATACAAAGAAAATGTGGCACATAAATTAAAATTAAAAGCAGCCAGTATTGCTAAATATAAAGAAAACGCAGCCCATAAATTAAAATTGAAAAAAACAAGCAGAACTACATACAGCGTGAATAAATTAAAAAGAGACAGAAAAAAGGCTGCAAGCACCACGAAGTATCGTCAAAATCCTTATCACAAAAAGCGTGTTATAGCTGATGTTAGATTGAAAAGGCAGGTTATGAAAGAGAAGAGAGGACAGTTTGATTTTGTAATGCAACAGTTTTTAGAGGAAGTGCGAGAAGGGCCAGAGTTTATATGCGCAGTGTGTTTTCGGTTGTTGTTCAGGCACCAGGTTCTAAAATGTAAAAAGTGCGACTACAGTAAAAATGAGACGGTATCCGCAGTAGCAGCAAAGTGCATAAGTGAGGATTATTTGCATAAGTGTAATGAGTTTTGTGAGGTTCCCTGTCAGGTGTGTGAGACTGCGCGTGGTAAACTGTGGATTTGTTACACCTGTCACTATAAGATTAACAGAGGTGAGACACCAGCTGAGTGTTGGTTCAACAATCTAACAGTCCAGACTGTCCCTCCCGAGTTGGCCTGCTTAAATAGTTTGGAGCAACATTTGGTTGCTCTACATATTCCATTTATGAAAATGCTGGCTTTGCCAAAAGGGGGTCAAAACGGAGTACATGGTCCAGTGACTTGTGTTCCAGCCAACATTGTACAGACCAGTAACTTGTTGCCCCATTCCAATATGGAGGGCTCCTTGTTGGCAGTTAAGTTAAAACGTAAATTGACCTATAAAGGGCACTATGAGTATCAGTTTATTGATACTCTCCGCATTAGACGGGCTTTGCAGTATTTAAAGCAGACCAATAGCCTTTATAAGGACATTGTGTTTAATGAGGCGTGGCTAAATGAGTTTTGTAAGGAACAAAATGTAGAAGTTCCTTTAGCATCACAGACTAATGACAGTGTTCATGCTAATGTTCCCTCAACATCTCAGACTATAGTCAGTGCTGATGCTAATGTTGTTGCTGTGTCAGAGACTGTAGACAGACCTGATGCTAATGATGATGTTGCTGCAGCTGAGGAGGAGGAGCTTCTGCATGATAGACAATCACATGGCATGTTTCAGGACACCTGTCTCATGCCTGTAGATATTGGTCAGGAGGTTCTTGACCAATATTTTGGTGACATCTTGAATGTAGCACCAGCAGAAGGCAATAATCCTGTTAAGCTGCTCTCTGACATTACAAATGAAGCAAAGTGTTTCCCAGTGTTGTTTCCCAGGGCAAGGAACACTTACCATGAGCATCGGCAGTATCGTTTAACCCTGTCGCGATACTTTAATAACCGTATCTTACATGCAGATGGTCGATTTGCAAATAATGTTGAGTACATATTTTTTGCTCAGTACATGTCAGAGGTTGAACAGGTCGTGTCAAACGTTTCAATTGCGTTACGTAAGAGTAAAGGGGGGCAAAGCTCGTACAAGGCATCAGATATTTTGAATGATGAGGAGTCTTTCAAGAAGATGCTGGAGTGTGATGATGGTTATCGTTTTCTTCGACCTATTAGAGGCACTCCAGCTTTTTGGCAGGGAGCCCAGCGTGATCTTCTGGCGTGTGTGCGTCAGTTGGGCATTCCTACCTGGTTTTGTTCATTTAGTTCAGCAGATATGCGTTGGGGCAATCTGCTGTCTACTATTCTTAAACAGGAAGGACGAACAGCTACTGTAGAAGAATTAGAGTGGGCAGATAAGTGCGATTTGTTGAGACGCAATCCTGTCACAGCTGCGCGCATGTTTGATTATAGGTGGCATTACTTCCTGAGGAATGTGCTCATGTCACCAGCTCAACCGATTGGCAAGATTATAGATTACTTTTACAGGGTTGAGTTTCAGCAGAGAGGCTCTCCTCATGTCCATTGTCTGTTCTGGATAGAGGACGCTCCGCTGATAGACAAAAACACTGATGAGGAGGTAGTTAATTTTATTGACAAATATGTAACCTGTGAACGACCATCATCAGATGAGGAGTTGCTCGACATTGTCACTACTGTTCAGCAACATTCGAAACGACATGCCAAGACATGTAAAAAGAAGAACACTGTGTGTCGTTTCAATTTCCCAAGGCCCGTGTCATGTAGGACATTTATTAGCAGGCGACCTGATGATACAGTGCCACCATGCACTTGTCCCGTAGACCCAGCTCGTCCTGCTAGAATGTGTACATGTGTTCTTAAATATCAAGAGGAACAGAAAAAGAAGAAAGAATGGGCTAAAACTGTACTGACAGCCATTAAGACGGCTTTGTCAGATGAAAGTAGACATTTTGATAGTGTGCAGCAGCTGTTTCAGACATTGGGTATCACTCAGGAAGCGTTTGAGGAATATGTAAGATTGGTTGAACGGCGCACTCAGGTGGTTTTGAAAAGGCAGGTTGACGAAACTTGGATTAACCATTACAACAAGTCTTTGCTAAAATGCTGGAATGCAAATATTGATTTGCAATTTGTGGTTGATGCGTATGCCTGTGTAGTTTACATTATTTCCTACATTTCCAAGGCAGAGCGGGAAATGGGATTAATGTTAGGCAATGCACATAGGGAGGCCTCTAAGGAAGGTAATCTTAGTGCAAAAGAGGCTCTCAAGAATCTGGGAAGTGTTTACCTGCACCATAGAGATGTGTCTGCCCAGGAGGCTGTTTACAGGCTTACAAATATGCATTTGAAAGAATGCTCCAGGAAGGTCATGTTCATTCCCACAGGGGAAAGTACCATTAGGATGAGTTTGCCTTTAAGTGTGTTAAAACAGAAGGCATCCTCTGCATCATCGCCAGACCTCAGCGCTGAAGACTTGTGGATGACTAGCATTGTTGACCGGTACAAGAACAGACCGAATGATGACGTGTTTGGTGATATGTGTTTGGCTGTGTTTGTATCTGAGTATCGGGTTCTCACCAAAAATGAGAAATGCAAAGGCGCGATAAAGTTACATGGGAATTTTGGCTCTGTAGCAAAGAGAACTCGGACAAAGCCAGCCGTAGTTCGTTATGCACGCTTCTCTGAGACCAAGAGTCCAGAGTTGTTTTACCAGAGCATATTACAGTTGTTCCTGCCACATCGCTCAGAATCCCAGCTTAAACCTCCTAACTATGTAAACTTTCAAGACTTTTACAAGAAAGGTGATGTGAGGTTTAGTGATGGGACCAGGCATTCCGTGAGGTCAGTTGTTAATGGAAATAGGCAGCGATTTGAGATCGAAGCTGATCAAATCGAGGACGCTCAAAAACAGGTAGATGATCAGGGTGTGTTTGAGGATGCTTGGGCTGAGCTGTGTCCAGAGGCAGAGCTGGAACGGTTGGAGTGTGTGCAGGAACTTCAGGACAATCCACAGTTAGGTGATGAACCGCCAGAAAACATCCCAGATTTAGCTGTGACCAGGCAACAGGTTTCTCATTTAGAGAAGAGGAATGTCATGAGCAGGAGCGAGGGCCTGACATTAATTCGATCACTAAATGAGACGCAGTTGACAGTTTTTTATCAGGTCCGTCAGTGGTGTTTAGATAGGATTAGGGGGGAAAAGCCAGAGCCTCTTCATGTCTTTATTACAGGTGGTGCCGGGACTGGGAAGAGCCATTTAATTAGAGCTATTCAATATGAGGCAGGAAGACTTTTGTCTACTGTTAGCCGGCATCCTGATAGCATTTGTGTTTTATTATGTGCTCCAACAGGCATTGCTGCGTACAATTTGAATGCAGCAACAATACACACCACATTTAGCATAGGGAAGGATGTGCGCTTGCCGTACAGTCCTTTGGGGGAAGAAAAGCTCAATTCATTGCGAGCTAAGTTAGGCGATCTGCAGGTTTTGATTATTGATGAGATCTCCATGGTAGATCATAACCTCCTTGCTTACATTCATGGACGGTTGAGACAGATCAAACAAACTGGTGACTTTTCGCCGTTTGGGAATGTGTGTGTGCTGGCTGTTGGAGACTTTTATCAGCTGCCTCCTGTTAGAGGGAAATCGTTGTACAACGATGATGTGACTGTGAATCTTTGGTCAAGTTTCAAGGTTGTGGAGTTGATAACGGTTGTAAGGCAGAAGGAAGAGGAATTTGCTAATATGTTGAACAGGCTCAGAACTCATCCTAAAGGAACACCATTGAAGGAGAAGGATGTCCAGATGTTGAAACAACGGGTAACGGATGAAGACAGCTCAGCTTTGCATATTTTTGCCACCAATAGCCAAGTAAATTTCTTCAATTTTTGCAAAGTGCAAACTGTATGCACTGAAAGGGAAGAGATCCACGCCCAGGACTTTGTTAACAGCAAAAAATCAGGGAAGTTGGAAAAGATTAGCGGTCATCACACTCGAGCATCCAACACATGTTTGGAAGAGGTGCTATTGTTAGGTCAAGGTGCTCGGGTCATGTTGATTAAGAATGTGGATGTCACTGATGGGCTTGTGAATGGGGTGTGTGGCACAGTTACTGATATTGTGTATCCACCTCAAAGCACGTTTCCTGAGGTTGTTTTTGTCAAGTTTGATGATGGTAACGTTGGTGCCCAGAGGAGGAGGAATAGTGCACACACCCCACCAGTGGTAGCAGGCTCCACAGGCATCAAGCCTGAAGAGGAAAGAGCCACTGGGAAAGGAGGGATGCGCCGGCAATTTCCATTGAAACTTGCTTGGGCGTGTACAGCACACAAAACACAGGGACTCACTGTTGACCAAGCAGTGGTCTCTCTAGAGAGGATATTTGCTCCAGGACAGGCCTATGTTGCTTTGAGTCGTGTTAGGAGTCTTTCTGGTTTGGGCATTACAGATTTTAATGAGAAGGTTATTTTCTGTAATTCCAAAATAAAGGATGCCCTTCAACGCATGCCAAAGTTTTTAAGTGACAACATAGGCAGGCATAACATGGAGTCCAATGTGTTCTCTGTGTTTCTGATGAATGTGCAAGGTTTATCTGGACATGCTGCAGATTTAGTGCAATGTACTGGGCATTTGCAGCTTAACTGCATTGCTGTGACAGAAACATGGCTTTCTGCAGGTTCTTCATTGGAATCAGTCCAGATGGATGATTTTGATTTCCACAGTCAGCCACGAAGTGTGTCGTACAGTAGCAGTAATCCTGTGTTAGTGGAATTCCAGGGGCAGCAGCATGGTGGTGTTGGTCTGTACTGTAAGAATAGTTTAGTTTGTGAAGTTGTTCGGGTACAAGATGTGGACCTGGAATGTTTGGTTGGTGCCTTTAATGGTGTAGAGTTAGTCGTAGCTGTGATTTATCGCCCGCCATTGTATCCAATGTCCTTATTTAAAGAAAATCTCAACAAGTTGCTAGAGAAGTTATATTCCTTGGGCAAAACAATTGCGATTATGGGGGACTTTAATGAACATCTTTCACCTAGTGAAGATGGTTCACCATCTTCATCTGTTTGTCGTTTTATGGCAGAGAATGGTTTTGTCCAACATGTGTCACAACCAACAACAGAGAGAGGTACACTCATTGACCATGTGTATATCAAATCATCAATTTATGATGTGCAGGCAATAGTGTTGCCAATCTACTTCAGTGACCATGAAGGGATTCTGTGTTCTTTCAGCAAGACCTAGTTATGTATTTTCGTATGAAATGTGCCCTGTCCTAAAAGGAATCTATTGTGTATGAATTTGTATGTTTTAGAAGTTTCAAAGGTGTAATGTATATAGTAATATAATAGAGTGATTCTAAAGTAAGATATGTATAGTAACGTATGAATTATATGAAGATGAATTAAATGTTTAACATGTCGATCTGTGTTCAGTGTAAGTATTTGTGTTTCCTGGCTGGCCCTCTTTGTGTTCTGTGTTTCAGGTAGTTCCAGCCATTTACTAAAGGCACCTTCTACATGGACAGCAAGGGCCAAGCCGTTTGTTTGTGTTGTGTTTGTATTACAGGTGTACAAGTATAGTATATATGGATATGTTTTTGTTGAATTATGTAGTTGTTATAGATACATATATGTAATGTCTGTAAATACACAGTGAATGATTTTGATGTAGAGTATTTTAATTATCTAATTGTATGTAAATATGTGATGTCTGTAACACACTGTGAATGATCTTAATGTGTAGTATTTCAGTTATGTAATTCTGTGTAATAGAGTGTATGCATTCATTAAAATGTAGTTATCCCCCCCACTCCCCAACCCCCACTCTCTCCAGTGTCTCTGTTCTTCTATCTTTCATATCTGATATGGTCATGACAGTGCGCGGAAGGTGACATGGGGACATATCTGCATTGGCCCGTGCCCATGCCAGAGCCTCATACATGCTCCTGTCATTCAAACGACCTTATGCTCTCCATGATCATTTCCTGTCCTATCTCTCTCTTTTCTCCTCCATTCCTCTCCTCTCCCTCCCCTCCCCACCCTTTCATTCTATTAAGACAATAAATGGTTGATATTGGAAATGGAATGTGCAAAGTTCCAGTATGTGTTATATGTATTAGTGGTTTGTTCGCATAATAAAGTACAGAGTTATCTGCTGAACTACATTTCAATGACTTTGTTATTATTCAACAATGGGTATTTGTGAGTTGAGGCTGTTTAGTATTTTAACAAGAAAATCAATGTTGTTTCCATATGAATTTGAACATCCATCAGATGTAAAATACTCTTTCGGCCAAGTTTGGCACATGTACATTAGTTTAAGTGTTTGTATTACTATGCATTGTCCATGACCTGTACACCACACATGAATGAAGAAGGGACCTACTCTTTTGTTATAACAATACACAACCATATATGAGATGAAATAAAGTTCTATCCAAAATCATTGCAAGAAACCATGAAGAGTTGAAGAAGCAAACAAAATCAGAGGAAGAGAACAAGGATTAACAGATGCGTAATGTGACCATGATTTTCCAGTTGAAGGTATATAAGATAATGATGTGTTAATATGTTAACACACTTTAATGGTTCCTATGAAAGGACTAAAAAGAATCATGAAGCACACACTACATTCATGCAAAATGGTTATATAAGTGGTTGATACATTTGATTAAATATAAATCTTCATTGAATTCATAGTTATAACAGTAAAATGACATGGAAATACTGTCCCCAGTGTGTTAAAAACCACAAATCATTGAATATGTATAAAATCAAGAGATGACCTTAGTCTGATGTGGGGTATAAAAACTTCATCTTTCATTCACTAGTGGCAGTAGCCAGATGTGGGCAGATGTATTCAAAAACACTCTTGACACTAGAATTTTCGACACATTAAAATTGCGGAAAGGAGGTATAACAACTTTATGCGTCAGCCACCAGGGGTCGGTAATGGAATATATGCAGGTGCATTGAGGGTTGACCTCTCATCACAAATGAGGAGTCCAAAGCAAATCAGACGATGTATGATGTAGTGATGGAAATGTAATTGTACTCCATCGGGGGGCAATAGAGTGATTTTGGCAATTGTGCTGGAGTCCCTGCATCACACATGTGAAGCTGTGAGCAAATTGGATAAAGTTGATGCAGAACATGTCATTTCCTGCGCCCACAAGGGGGCGACTTGAGCAGGCCTGAGGCCGATCAAATGGAGGCGTAGGGCCTCTGACCACATGTGGAAATTGTGAAGCGACTGTGATCAAGTATGTGTGGGTGGCAGGCAAACGTAATTGCATGGCGACAAAATGAGCAGGTGGCCAAATTTGTCGCCCCCTAGCGAACACGCCGTTTGACGTAGAGGGAAGATGTTTACAACGTTTGACCAGCTCGGTTTCCTGATGATATGTAGCGAATATGAAGTGAATCGGCCAAAATCCCTAGGAGGACGGTGTTAACGCTGTATCGCCATTTTTGTCGCCGCCACAAGGGGGCCGTTAGTCGTATCTTCGTAGTGTTCATGAAATAGCTTCAGCGACTTATTCTGAATGTTTTACAGGTGAAATTACGTGAATTTGGTGAAGTACGTATTTTTAACAAATTATCCGACATTTCCTGTAACCACCGGGGGGCGCTATTAGCCACGAACAAAAGGAATACATCGGATCGTTGAGGCTGAGCTCCTCATCATGTCCATTAAGTTAGGAGCTGCTGCGAGCAAATCTGTAGGCGTGGTACCATTTCAAAAGTCTTAGCTGAATCGCTAAACTTGGCCGTGTCACAGCGGCCACGCCCTTTGACGCGCACACGTGCAGAGCACAAGATAAGCTCAGCTAGGTCTGGAGATGTCCTGTACCAAATTTGAAGCAAATCGGGTGAAATCCCTCGGAGGAGTTCGTTTTGCGTCCAAGAAATGCTAACCAAAATGGCCGACTTCCTGTCGGGTTAAGGGCGTGGCTCCAATGCAACTTTTTGTATGGGTAGGTGTGATACGTGTATACGTGGAGTTTCGTATGTGTACGACAAAGTAAGCGGAATTTGTCTATGGGGAATTTCAGAGAATCTTCAAGGGGGCGCTATAGAGGCATTTTGCCATGCTTATCGGAAACAACACTATCAACTGAAAGAGCTCGCCATGCTTGTCCTGTGGATGAAATTTCGTCACGTCACGACTTCGTTAAAGCCACGAAAAAGGCAAACGTAATTGGACGGCGAAAAGTCGCCAGTCGCCGCTGCGCCACACAGACGCCGTTAGACATAGCTTCGCGGCGTTCATAATGTAGCTTCAGCAACTGGTTCTGCATGTATTAGAAGTGGAACGAAGTTGATGGGGTCAATTCTGGATTTTTAATGAATTTTAACCTACTTCCTGTTACCACCGGGGGGCGCTATGAGCAAGGCAGGAAGTCGATACATCAAATCGTTCGGGGAAGAGCCATCGTCATGTCCCTTGAGTTTCAAGTGGCTACGAAGAAGTATGTGCGCGTGAAACGCAAACGTATTTTAAATTGGGAAGATACACCTTCGCGGCGCCGCCACATGGACGCCGTTGCTCGTAGGGTCACAGCGTTCATCGTGTAACTTCACCATCCGGGTCTGCACGTAGTAGAGGTGAAATGAAGTTGATTTGGTCAAGAGCGTAATTTTAAGGAATTTTTGTACGTTTTCGGTTACCACCGGGGGGCGCTATGAGCAACGTAGGCAAACGATATGTCGAATCGTTCTGCGACACGCCTTCATCATATGCCCCAAGTTAGAAGCGTCTACGATCAAGCATGTGGGCGTTAGAGGCATTCGTATGTTGATGGCGAGGCCCGAATCAGTCGCCAAACTTTGAGGCCCGCTGAAGGCCAAGCCGTTGGACCGACAAACCTGCGGAGCACAAGATAAGCTCAGCTAGGTCTGGACATGTTCTGGAGCCAATTAGAACCCGATTGGGCGAATCCCCCCGGAGGAGTTCGTTTTGAGTAAACCAACTTCGAGGCTAAATAGCCGACTTCCTGTTCGTTTTAGAGCATGTCATTTTATGAAATTTTTTGAAGGTCTCGGGTTGATAGACAAGTATACCAAGTTTCGTGCAAATCCGTGTCGCAGACCCTCATTTCCTATGCGCAGTCTAGGGGGCGCTGTGGAGCCATTTGGCCACGCCCACGTGTGAGACCACCACAGAATCGCAATTTCCGGCCTTCCCCCCCGGCGTGTAGAGTTTCCTCCGTTTCTCGTCTTGGGAAAGGGGTCAAAATCCCGTGCAAACAGGGCAATACATTAATAATAAGAATAAACATTAGCATTTCGGGGAATTTTGCGCCAGGTATGATGAGTAATCGATTACCTACTTGGTTGCTTGGTTACTTGCTACTTGTTGACTACTTGCATGTCGACTCTTTTTGACACTCGAATTACAATAGGGTCCTCGGACCGTGACGTTGTCACTGGCTCGGGCCCTAATAATAATTAAAGCCGCAAGCGGCTATGGCGGGCCCTCGCCTCACGCCACTCGGCGACCCACGCCACTCGGCGACCCAGGCTCCGGGGCCGCGTACGCCACGGGGCCTGTAGCCGGACGTGGGCCGTCGTGTTCCGAGTCGTCCCTGGAACACACCTGTGAAGTTTCGAGCAGATCGGACATAGTGGACGCAAAACATGTCATTTCCTGCGCCCACAAGGGGGCGACTTGAGCGAGGCTGCGGCCGATCAAATGGAGGCGTAGAGGGCAGCCCTCTGACCACGTCTGGAAATGTAGAAGTGACTGCGAGCAAGTATGTGGGCGTGGAAGGCAAACGTAATGGGATGGCGACCAAAAGAGCTGGTGGCCAACTTTCTGGCCCTCTAGCGACCACGACGTTTGACGTAGAGGGGAGATTTTGACAGTGTTTGACCATCTCGGTTTCCTGATGATATGTAGCGAATATGAAGTGAATCGGCCAAAATCCCTAGGAGGACGGTGTGCACGCTTTATCGCCATTTGTGTCACTGCCACAAGGGGGCCGTTAGTCGTATCTTCGTAGTGTTCATGAAATAGCTTCAACGACTTCGTCAGAATGTTTTACAGGTGATAGTACGTGAATCTGGTGAAGTACGTATTTTTAACAAATTGTCCGACGTTTCCTGTAACCACCGGGGGGCGCAATTAGGCACGAACAAAAGTAATATATCGGATCGTTGAGGCTGAGCTCCTCATCATGTCCATCAAGTTTGGAGCTGCTGCAATCAAGTCTGTAGGCGTGGTACCATTTCAAACGTCTTAGCTGAATCGCTAAACTTGGCCGTGCCACAGCGGCCACGCCCTTTGACGTGCACACGTGCAGAGCACAAGATAAGCTCAGCTAGGTCTGGAGATGTCCCATACCAAATTTGAAGCAAACCGGGTGAAGTCCCTCGGAGGAGGTCGTTTTGCGTCTAAGAAATGCTAACCAAAATGGCCGACTTCCTGTTGGGTTAAGGGCGTGGCTCCAATACAACTTTTTGTATGTTTGGGTGTGATACATGTATACCTCGAGTTTCGTATGTGTACGACAAAGTAAGCGGAATGTGTCTATGGGGAATTTCAGAAAATCTTCAAGGGGGCGCTATAGAGGCCTTTTGCCACGCTTATCGGAAACAACACTAACAACTGAAAGAACTCGGCATGCTTGTCCTGTGGATGAAATTTCGTGACGTCACGACTTCGTTAAAGCCACGAAAAGGCAAACGTAAATGGACGGCGAAAAGTCGCCAGTCGCCGCTGCGCCACACAGACGCCGTTAGACGTAGCTTTGCGGCGTTCATAATGTAGCTTCAGCAACTGGTTCTGCATGTATTAGAAGTGGAACGAAGTTAATGGGGTCAATTATGGATTTTTAAATGATTTTAACGTACTTCCTGTTACCACCGGGGGGCGCTATGAGCAAGGCAGGAAGTCGATACATCAAAACGTTCGGGGAGGAGCCATCGTCATGTCCCTAGAGTTTCAAGTGGCTACGAAGAAGTATGTGCGCGTGAAGCGCAAACGTATTTGAAATTGGGAAGATACACTTTCGCGACGCCGCCACATGGACGCCGTTGCTCGTAGGGTCACAGCGTTCATCGTGTAACTTCACCATCCGGGTCTGCATGTAGTAGAAGTGAAATGAAGTCGATGTGGTCAAGTTCGTATTTTTAACGAATTTTTGTACGTTTTTGGTTACCACCGGGGGGCGCTATGAGCAACGTAGGCAAACGATATGTCAAATCGTGCTGTGACACGCCTTCATCATATGCCCCAAGTTGGAAGCGTCTAGGATCAAGCATGTGGGCGTGAGAGTTATTCGTATGTTGCTGGCGAGGCCCGAAGTAGTCGCCAAACTTTGAGGCCGGCTGAAGGCCAAGCCGTTGGACCTACAGATGTGGGGAGCACAAGATAAGCTCAGCTAGGTCTGGACATGTCCTGGACCCAATTTGAAGCCGACGGGGCGAATCCCCTCGGAGGAGTTCGTTTTGCAGAACCTGACTTCGAGGCTAAATAGCCGACTTCCTGTTCGTTTTAGAGCATGTCATTTTATGAAATTTTTTGAAGGTCTCGGGTTGTTCGACAAGTATACCAAGTTTCGTGCAAATCCGTGACGCAGACCCTCATTTCCTATGCGCGGTCTAGGGGGCGCTGTGGAGCCATTTGGCCACGCTAACATGCGAGACCACCACCGAACGCCGATTTCACGCCTTCCCCCCCTGCGTGTAGAAGGTCCTCCGTTTCTCGTCTTGGGAAAGGGGTCAAAATCGCGTTCAAACCGTGAGATCCGGAATAATAATAATAATAAAAAACCCAACGATTTCGGGGAATTTTGCGCCAGGTATGATGAGTAATCTATTACCTACTTGGTTACCTGGTTGCTTGATACTTGTTGACTACTTACATGTCGTCTCTTTTGGACACTCGAATTATAATAGGGTCCTCGGACCGTGACGTTGTCACTGGCTCGGGCCCTAATTAAAGCCGCAAGCGGCTATGGCGGGCCCTCGCCTCACGACACTCGGCGACCCACGCCACTCGGCGGCCCAGGCCCCCCCGTGGGACCGGTAGCCGGACGTGGTCCGTCGCGTTCAGGGCGGTCCCCGGATCACGCGTGTGAAGTTTGGAGCATATTGGACATAGGCAATGCAAAACGTGTCATTTCCTGCGCCCACAAGGGGGCGACTTGAGCGAGGCTGCGGCCGATCAAATGGAGGCGTACAGGGCGGTCCTCTGACCACGTATGGAAAATGCGAAGCGGGGCAAGTCCGGATTGTGAACCAATTTTCCGACGTTTCCTGTTACCACCGGGGGGCGCTATGAGCCACAAGGGAAAGTAATATATCGGATCGTTGAGGATGAGGCCCTTATCATGTCCAGCAAGTTTGGAGCTGCTGCGATCAAATCTGTAGGCGTGTTAGCATTTCTAAGTTCTTAGCTGAATTCGCTAAACTTGGCCGTGCCACGGCGGCCACGCCCTTTGACCTGTCGACGTATGACGTGCAACTTTTCATCAGCAGGGTCTGAAGGTGTAATGTACCTAATTAGAAGCAAATCGGGTGAAATCCCAAGGAGCAGTTCGTTGTGCGTCCAAGAAATGCTAGCCAATATGTCTGACTTCCTGTCGTGTTTAGCGCGTGGGTCCAATGCAACTTTTTGTATGTTTGGTTGAGATGCATGTATGTGTGAAGTTTCGTAAGTGTAAGACAAAGTAAGTGAAAATTGTCTATGGGGAATTTCACAAAATTGTCAAGGGGGCGCTATAGAGGCATGTTGCCACGGCCATCCGAAATAACACTATCAACTGAAAGAGCTCGTCATTCTTATCCTGTGTATGAAATATCGTGACGTCACGACCTCGTTAAAGCCACGCAAAAGGCAAACGTAATTGGGCGCTGAAAAGTGGCCAGTCGCCACGGCGCCACACGGACGCCGTTAGACGTAGCTTCACGGCGTTCATAATGTAGCTTCAGCAACTGGTTCTGCATGTATTAGAAGTGGAAAGAAGTCGATGGGGTCAAGTGTGGATTTTTAATGAATTTTAACGTACTTCCTGTGACCACCGGGGGGCGCTATGAGCAAGGCAGGAAGTCGATACATCAAAACGTTCGGGGAAGAGGTATCGTCATGTTCCTTGAGTTTCAAGTGGCTACGATGAAGTATGTGCGCGTGAAAGGCAAACGTATTTGAAATTGGGAAGATACACTTTCGCCGCGCCGCCACACGCACGCCGTTGCTCATAGGGTCACATCGTTCATCATGTAGCTTCAGCATCCGGGTCTGCATGTAGTAGAAGTGAAAGGAAGTTGATTTGGCCAAGTTCGTATTTTTAACGAATTGTTGTACGTTTTCGGTTACCACTGGGGGGCGCTAAGAGCGACGTAGGCAAATCATATGTTGAATCGTTCTGCGACACGCCTTCATCATGTGCCCCGAGTTTGAAGCGTCTACGATCAAGCATGTGGGCGTGAGAGCCATTCGTATGTTGCTGGCGAGGCCCGAATCAGTCGCCAAACTTTGAGGCCCGCTGGAGGCCAAGCTGTTTGACCTACAAACCTGCGCAGCACAAGATAAGCTCAGCTAGGTCTGGACATGTTCTGGACCCAATTTGAAGCCGATTGGGCGAATCCCCTCGTAGGAGTGTGTTTTGAGTAAACCGACTTCGAGGTCATATAGCCGACTTCCTGTGCGTTTTAGAGTATGTCATTTTATGAAATTTTTTGAAGATTTCGGGTTGATAAATAAGTATACCAAGTTTCGGGCAAATCCGTGACGCAGACCCTCATTTCCTATGCGCGGTCTAGGGGGCGCTGTGGAGCCATTTGGGCACGCTAACATGTGTGACCACCACCGAACGCCGATTTCCGGCCTTCCCCCCCTGCGGGTAGAATGTCCTCCGTTTCTCGTCTTAGGAAAGGGGTTGAAATCGCGTGCAAACACGGCAATGGCAAATAATAATAATAATTAAAGCCGCAAGCGGCTATGGCGGGCCCTCGCCTCACGCGACTCGGCGACCCACGCCACTCGGCGTGTACGCCACGGGGCCTGTAGCCGGACGTGGGCCGTCACGTTCAGAGTCGTCCCCGGAACACACCTGTGAAGTTTCGAGCAGATCGGACATAGTCGATGCAAAACATGTCATTTCCTGCGCCCACAAGGGGGCGACCTGAGCGAGGCTGCGGCCGATCAAATGGAGGCGTAGAGGGCGGCCCTCTGACCACATCTGGAAATGTAGAAGCGACTGCGATCAAGTTTGTGGACGTGGAAGGCAAACGTAATTGGATGGCGACCAAATGAGCAGGTGGCCAACTTTCTGGCCCTCTAGCGACCACGCCGTTTGACGTAGAGGGAAGATTTTTACAAAGTTCGACCAGCTCGGTTCCCTGATGATATGTAGTGAATATGAAGTGAATCGGCCAAAAGCCCTAGGAGGACGGTGTTCACGCTCTATCACCATTTGTGTCGCCGCCACAAGGGGGCCGTTAGTCGTATCTTCGTAGTGTTCATGAAATAGCTTCAGCGACTTCTTCAGAATGTTTTACAGGTGAAATTACGTGAATTTGGTGAAGTACGTATTTTAAACAAATTTTCCGACGTTTCCTGTAACCACCGGGGGGCGCTATTAGCCACGAACAAAAGTAATATATCGGATCGTTGAGGCTGAGGTCCTCATCATGTCCATCAAGTTTGGAGCTGCTGCGATCAAATCTGTAGGCGTGGTACCATTTCAAACGTCTTAGCTGAATCGCTAAACTTGGCCGTGCCACAGCGGCCACGCCCTTTGACGTGCACATGTGCAGAGCACAAGATAAGCTCAGCCAGGTCTGGAGATGTCCTGTACCAAATTTGAAGCAAATCGGGTGAAGTCCCTCGGAGGAGTTTGTTTTGCGTCCAAGAAATGCTAACCAAAATGGCCGACTTCCTGTTGGGTTTAGGGCGTGGCTCCAATGCAACTTTTTGTATGTCTGGGTGTGATACATGTGTACGTTGAGTTTCGTATGTGTACGACAAAGTAAGCGAAATTTGTCTATGGGGAATTTCAGAAAATCTTCAAGGGGGCGCTATAGAGGCCTTTTGCCACGCTTATCGGAAACAACACTATCAACTGAAAGAGCTGTCCATTCTTGTCCTGTGTATGAAATTTCGTGATGTCACGACTTCGTTAAGGTCACGAAAAAGGCAAACGTAATTGGACGGCGAAAAGTTGCCAGTCGGTGTGGCGCCACACGGACGCCGTTAGAAGTAGCTTCGCGGCGTTCATAATGTAGCTTCAGCAACAGGTTCTGCATGTATTAGAAGTGGAATGAAGTTGATGGGGTCAATTATGGATTTTTAATTAATTGTAACGTACTTCCTGTTACCACTGGGGGGCGCTATGAGCCAGGCAGGAAGTCGATACATCGAAACGTTTGGGGAAGAGCCATCGTCATGTTCCTTGACTTTCAAGGGTCTACGATGAAGTATGGGCGCGTGAAAGGCAAACGTATTTGAAATTGGGAAGAGACACTTTTGCCGCGCCGCCACATGGACGCCGTTGCTGGCAGGGTCACAGTGTTCATCATGTAGCTTCAGCATCCGGGTCTGCATTTAGTAGAAGTGAAATGAAGTCAATTTGGCCAAGTTCGTATTTTTAACGAATTGTTGTACGTTTTCGGGTACCACCGGGGGGCGCTATGAGCGACGTAGGCAAATAATATGTCGGATCGTTCTGCAAGACGCCTTCATCATATGGCCAAAGTTTGAAGCGTCTACGATCAAGCATGTGGGCGTGAGAGCCATTCGTATGTAGCTGGCGAGGCCCGAATCAGTCGCCAAACTTTGAGGCCCGCTGAAGGCCAAGCCGTTTGACCTACAGGTGTGGGGAGCACAAGATAAGCTCAGCTAGGTCTGGACATGTCCTGGACCCAATTTGAAGCCGATCGGGCGAATCCCCTCGGAGGAGTTCGTTTTGGCGAAACCAACTTCGAGGCTAAATAGCCGACTTCCTGTTCGTTTTAGAGCATGTCATTTTATGAAATTTTTTGAAGGTCTCGGGTTGATAGACAAGTATACCAAGTTTCGTGCAAATCCGTGACGCAGACCCTCATTTCCTATGCGCGGTCTAGGGGGCGCTGTGGAGCCATTTGGGCACGCTAACATGCGAGACCACCGCCGAACGCCGATTTCACGCCTTCCCCCCCTGCGTGTAGAATGTCCTCCGTTTCTCGTCTTGGGAAAGGGGTCAAAACTGCGTTCAAAGAGGGGGATCCGGAATAATAATAATAACCACTTGCATTTCGGGGAATTTTGCGCCAGGTGTCATGAGTAATCAATTACCTACTTGGTTACTTGGTTACTTGATACTTGTCAACTACTTACATGTCGACTCTTTTTGACACTCGAATTACAATAGGGTCCTCGGACCGTGACGTTGTCACTGGCTCGGGCCCTAATTAAAGCCGCAAGCGGCTATGGCGGGCCCGAGCCTTACGCGACTCACGCCACTCGGCGGCCCAGGCCCCCGGGGCCGTGTACGCCACAGGGTTGGTAGTTGTACGTGGGCTGTTGTGGTCAGGGTTCTTCCCTGATCACACGTGTGAAGTTGCGAGCATATTTGACAAATTCCATGCAAAACATGACCTTTCCTGCGTTATAACAGGCCTATGCACTTTCCACAGTTGTATGCAGAAAGTAAGGCTAGGAAAACCTCCTGTCAAATCTTTGATCACAATGTAATTATTGTGAATCTCCATTGAAGTAATCCTCTTTCAATTTTAATTCCAGGCGATTATATGAATTGTGAAAGGTCTTTGCAGCTGTGCAGGTATTCATTGTATGCCTTATGTCTTAGGCCAGGGGATTAACCTTATCAGTTAGGGATGTTGCTGATGCTCATATGTGTATTTATTAAACAGGATTTAATGTGTGTTAGGATGTGTGATGTGTGGTGTTATGTAGTACAAGTTGAAAGTAAGTAGCAAGCAGCTGAATTAGCAGTATAAAGCTGTTTATGAGCACTACTTTTAAAGGGTGGCGAAAAACTACACCTTTTTAGTCAGGCTTTTAAGTAGATTTTAAATTCTTTTTATGTTTTATGTGGTTCTATCTTATGTTATATTTCGGCTTCTATCTGTCTTTAACGTGGCTTTGAATTTTATTTTAATGTTATCTATCACTGGTAGCATTTTATTAATTATCGTACATATTCTTATCCTTTTAGGCTGTTGTGTCTGTTGACTTATTTCTTTAAGGTTTTTATCCTCTTTTATGCATTACTTTTTAGCTTTAAATGCAGTGTTTCCTCAGGGTCCTCCACACTGGGAGCTGTGCCAGGGCTGCTGCTGGGGGCGCTGTGTCTGGGTCCCTTCAGCCCAGCTGACTGTGGTCTGTCAGGGTTGGGGGCCTGGGTGCTGGTGCCCCTGTGGCTGTGCCTGTGACTCTTCCCAGTGTGTATGGCCCCAAATATTGTGCTTCCTTAATCCTCAGTGTCATGCCAATCCTCAGTGTCATGCCATGTCTCTCTATCGAGAGTGTGCATGTGTGAGTGTGTGTATCTGTGAACGTGTGTGTATGTGAGCGTGAGTTTGTGTGTGTGTATGCATGTGAACGTGTGCAGTATCGGGGTGGGAGGGAGGGGTTGTAATTGTAATCGTGTCGTCTATGTTGGTCTTGGTTTTCTTTTGTTTTGTTTTATGTTGTTGTCTTTTGTGTGTAAAGCACTTAGTGTTACATTGTTTGTGTATGAAAAGTGCTATATAAATAAAGTGCAATTAGTTTTGATAACCCTCTCTGCCTTTATAAAGTATCAAGATGGCAATGAGTGTTCCATTGTCACACATATCAGAGAGCCAACAAGCAGCTGGCTATGAGGAGGACGTGTTCTTTTACCACTTCATCAGCAGCCACAGTGTTGGGTGAAATACTCTGGATAAGTGATTCTTACCCTAGAAGACCCAGTCTTGCAAAAATAAGAATGCAAAGAATGTTGGTCCTGCAACAGTAACGTCATTTAGTGATCTATTCTATCAAGCAATATGTCAGATAGAAGTGTTGAAAATGCTCTCTCTATTTTTACTACATTCTCTAGAACATGTATAGTACTGTGCAACAAATTCCCTAGATGTTTTTATATAGCTTGTGTTATCATTGTGGCAATATTACAATGCAGTATCTAGCTTCCTTCATTTCTGTGAGAATTTTCCTCTTATCACAGAAGGCAGGACCTTCAATAAACTCCAGCTCATGTTCTTAGCATTTCACAGTCAAACCAGTGGTGGGGAAGGAGGGGATCCTTGGTGATGCTAATTTGTGAGAAGGTGTTAATGTCCATGAGTCCATTGTCTGTTGGTAAGTAGGGCTGCATGAAGTTGATGAACATGAGAATCAGGCTAGCCAGACAGTATTGAAATGTGTCAATGTCTAGACCCTTTTCAGACAATTTTCCTACTGCCTTTATCTTGCCACCAGCTGTGGCTTTACTTTAGCCTTACGTTAATTAACCATTGGAATTTTATTTATCTCCATCTTTTCAATGTAGCCTTTTTTTAATGTTGTGGACAGCGATTAGTTGGACTCGGGCCATACAGTGGTCTTTTATCAGACAAGACCATGCAGGTTTTCATGTGGGACAGTGCATGTAGAAGTTATTGAAGACGCATTTCACTTTTGCTCCTCTGTGTGCACACACACACACACACATACTGCTACTGTAAGTATCTCATATTCTCTCTGTACAAAGACATTAACAACCGTGGAAATAGTTGATTCTTTTGTCACATCAAAATATGATGTTGTCAAAATGTTTTCAATATGTCATAGGTCTTATATCTAAACAACTATACAGTATTATATCAATGTCATGGAAATGTATAATTACATGAATCCAGTCCAGCAAATCAATGTTTTTTCATTAAAAAAATGTGAGGTTATACTTCATTCACCAATCTTGTATTCAGTTCTTAAAAACAAACAATATAATCCAATGATGAAGTTAATATGTTAGAACGGAAAAAGGGAGAGGTTAGAGGATATTTTTCCTGGATAAGGACACTTCATGTAATGTTGCAGGTATGGGCTTTATAGGGTGTTGTTAGATTTCTCTTCATCAAATGTTACCAAGTAGTGTGAACCACAATATTTTATTTCTGTAAGTATTAAGTAAGCTGGGCAAATCTGAGAATAAGCAGGGGGCGGAGTTTGAAGGGGGCGGGGTTTATTTTGCATACCGTTACTCCCACTGAGATGTGATTGGTTGCAAAATGTTCACACCCAGTCCTATTTAATCCGCTGCACACCTAGGAAGCAGCCTGTTTGACTCTATCTCTGATTTGAATAGCTCGTGCTACTGAGATTCAGAAAGTGAGACAAACAGTCTTCGAGGCCCTTTGCTGATAGATCTCCTCTTGAGGCTTTTGGCTGAGAATCCCTTCTCTTTTCACCGCAGACTTTCAACTATTTACGGTAAGTACTTTATTGTGAGTTTTCCTATACAAATGTGAGAATGTTTGATGTCTTTTTCACCAAAGTTGTGCTTTGAATGTGTGGAATATGTTTCCTTTCCTGCCAAAGCACACATGGATTCTTTGTGCACTTTGTTGTCTTTGATAGGGTGAGGGTATATATGTAGCTCTTGTGTAAAGTTGTGTTTGCGAAATTGTTATTTTAGGTTTGTTGTTTAAACATTGTGGTGGAGTCAGGATACGTTGTTCCATGGTGTTCTAGGTTCCATTGTTGTTGTTTGTTATGTTGCCACAGCACCCATGGCTTCTGTGTTCTGTGGGCTTCCTAGTCTTTTCTTGAGGTTATTTTTCTTTAGAAGTTTTGTAGTTATAGTGTGATACTGGGATAGGAGAAATTCTTTATTTCTAAAGGAATTGGTATATTTAGTAAGTTTATAAGTGTATATTTTTTGGAAAGTTTGAGAAGTTGTGAGGTCACAAAATGCGTCCGTTTGTTTGTTGAAACAACCAGTACTTGGACTTTGTGGTAAACAACAGTTATTCATAGTTTATTGAATTGGTACGAGATATTTCATACATATAGTTTAGTAAGATTAGTTGTATCATTTTATATTGTTAACTTCGTGTGTTTGAGTGGATGTTGTGTGAGTTTATATTGGTTTCATTCAAAGAATTGAAGTGGAAATGCCAAAGTTAGAGTAGTTTCTGTTTGGGCTCAGTGGGCCTTTGTTTGAAAGACTCCATTTTGTTTTCAAGGCATAGATATGGTAGTAAAACATGCCTGCCAAACAGGGGAGTGGTTGTGGCCCTGGAGTTTTTAGTATTTGCAGGAAAGTTGTACATGTGTAATGGCTGTGATATACTATACAGGGTCAACTTTTCGAAATTATCATTAAATCACTTTTAGCCTCAACAATTTCCTTGGGGGTTACATGGTATCAGGTCACACCCTTTTCTCTATGGTGGCCTTTGTTGTGTGAATAGGGTGGGGACCGAGTAGGTGGTAATTGTGGTTAATCAACAGGGATTTTATATGCAAGTGTTGTTGTTCATGTTCTTTTGGGAGGGTAATTGAAAGTTGAAGCTATTGTTTTGACCCATTATCTGTTGCTTTTGTTATCATAGAAGTATATGAAGGGTGGTTTTTATGTTCATCCCTTTTTTTTGGCCAGTCCTCTGTGCTCTGTTGTTTGAAGTACTTCATTTAGTTGTTGTTCTTTTCAAAGGTGTGAGGTGGTTGGTGGGCAAACAGGGAGTTGTGATAATGTGGGGCTGAAGTATTCATCATGTGTAGGAATCGCTTTTTTGTAGTGGCTGGCATATATACTATACACTGCTAATAAATGAGAATGTAATGACTTTTGTATTATAACCATGTACCTATTCTTATCCTCATGAATGTAATTGCTGTTACTTAGTAGCAGACCACATTCTGTGCTGAGGGAGGTTGAGTAAGTATGTTTTTTTTGTGAAATCAGCAGGTATTTATACTTATGTTAGTTATAACTGGTGTAATTACTACTGTGTTATTATTGTGCTTGTTTTGAATAGTGTTTGGTTTTTGCGGGCAAGACATGTTAGTACACTTGTGTGTGTTACTGGAAATGGCAAGTCATTTCTGTATTATTGTCTTAATCTAGACATGTAATTTGTTCTTTCTATTTGTAGATGCCCCGCGGCAAGTCCTACCGGCGTGCTGAGGCTGCTAGGTTCGAGAGCAGTCTCGCAGGCAGGATGTGACGTTCCTGCCCGCTCGCCCCGCCTTCAGGCCAAGTAAGTATTCTTCCATATATTTTCCCAAACCATTCTCTGTATATGTTTCTGTATGCACGAGCTGAAATTTTGTACGTATTTTCATCAACAGTCCCTGGCACTGGCTGGCGTCGGAAGTCCCTGGAGTGGCCCCTTTCTCCACGCACCGGGAAGCAGTTCAAGGTGGCCATTCCGGATAAAGTCCCGATAAGAAGGTATGTACTATTCACTATGAAGAATGCGGATAATAAGTTGCATTGTGTGTGTACATCCTATAAGACATGTTTTTTCCTTCTCTCCCAGCTTGTTCTTCTTGTTGGGGCATCCCATCTGCGCCCCATTGTGGATGGATTCGTGCCAATGGCAGCGGACGGCTACACCTTCGGTTTCCTGTCTGTGCCGGGGGCGTGTGCGGACCTGCTCAGGATCGAGGTAAATCACGTTGTGCGCACTTGTCCTCAGATCCCTGATGCTGTCTGTGTCATTTCCCCTAGCAACAACCTGGACCAGACCCCGGACCGAGCAGCCGCAGCGTTTGACCGGTACCTGCGCACTGTCGTGGAAGCCTGGCGGACTGCAGAGGTTAGTCATTTACATATGGTTTTGAAGTTGAAATGGTACATATGTGACTATCAATTTGTAACTGACCATTATTACATGTTGTGTAGGTTTTCGTCGTGGACCATGTCCCTCGTCTGTCTGTGGAGGGGTTTGTCCAGGAGTGCCACAGACAGAACTTCCAGCACATCGCAGATCGCCACGGTATGTTTGAAAATATCAATGGGTTAGGCACTTTTGATGATGTATCTATTTCAGCTATAATTGATGCAATGCGCCTTTTATTGTGTGTTATGAAAGTTGACCATGGACTGTGCGTTGAGTTTTCCAGTAATCCGTGCGTTCTTCTTGTCTTGAAGGTGTTCGGTTCTACTGCCACGTGGAGCGCTTCCCACCGCGCCAACGGCAGCTCTGGGCTGTTGATGGTGTAAGTAAAAATTGTACCTTAAATCTCTGCAATGTGAATATATACAACACAGTATGATTAACAGTAAATGTCATCTAGTTCAACATTATTGAATTGTAATAATCTTTTCATCATTTCCTGTGTCTTCATAGGTGCACCTCAGTGACGACGCGGGGATGCCTATCCTCGTGGAGTCGCTGGTGGCTGCCACCAAGCAGCACCTGGAGCGACCACCACCTCCGCCTCCTCCGCCGCCCGTCGTCTTTCCGGTGTCCCCCAGGCCCAACCCCATTCCCATGTGGACTGGTCGGAAGGTCGCGCCGGAGGAGGTCGCAGCTCCACGGACTCCTCCTCCTGGCGACGACTGGACGACTGTGCCAGGCAGGAAGGTAAGAAGATGAAGTTTGTCTACATGTGGTCATGCACTGAGAAATGAATGTTTTTCTGTATCCTAATGTCTTTTCTGCGTTTTGTCGTTGCAGCGCCGTCGCTCTGGTGACCAGCAGCGTGGCTCTGCGTCACCTCAGAAGAGGAGGGTTCCTCGAGTGGTATGTTCTCATCTTTTTGAAATGTAATATTGACAGTGACATTCCATTCCCTAACAAAAGTGTTACAAAAAATCAATATGTCTGTCATACAGAGGCTTCTTCCCCTGAATCCTTTCTGGCTCCCGCCTGGGATGTTGGCTGACACGGACGACGTTTGTCCATCGGCTGACGGCGATCAGGTATTTATAGAAGAATAAGACACTTTCAATACTTCAGATATTATATGTACAGTTCTGATCAGAGTCGAAATCAAACCAAAGTTTTGGTGCATGGCGGCATGTTTTCCACTGTTTTGACACTTGTTTCTGTCACTTTAGTCTCCCCCTGTGGGACGTCGTATTCTTCCTGTCACCAAGAAGCGCAGGCGTGCCAAGGAGCAGGTATGTGATGTTTAAATCCCGGAGGACACGTTTAGTATTGAAGCAGCAATGAAAATGATGTGTTATTGTGATGGAGAGAGAGTAATTTCTTTTATTGTATCTGGACATTGAGTAATTTATTCTCACTTGTTTGCAGGTGGCAGCAACACCAGTTGCTTCGTTGGCTGCAAGTTTTGGCAGCGAGGCATCAAGGATGATGGTAGGTCCACTTTTGTTAATAATGTATAACGGAAGATTCTGAAGCAGTATATTATCCTCACTTGGAATTGCAGAATGAATTAATCAATAAATGACATCTTTCTCTTTCTAGGCTGTGACCTCAACTCCTACGTTGACTGTCCGGCCTGAAGCCCAGGTTGTGGACCAGAAGGCAAGTAGAGTTATTGTAGGGTTTTTGTAGCTGTGTTTGTTGTTGTGGCTAAGCGAACACCATCTTTATTATAGCCAGCATGACTCTCTCTCCCACAGGTATTAATGTTTTCATGTTCTGTCTTTTGCAGGTGGAGGCGACACCCGACCCTGTGTCGACCTGTGATGTGCCAGGGACCGCTCCTACTCCCAGTCTCGCCACTCTTCCTGTTGCCGACGCTCCCAGCCCTGTGCCTGTCCAGCCTGTTCCTGTGGATGCGACAGCGGGTCGGGAAACCCAGCGATCAACTGAAGGGGACACACCAGGGTCTACTAAAGGTCAGAGTATTCCCACTGTGCCTTGTAGTTGTTCATTGATGAAGGGAGTGTCTCCAGCATCAGGGACAGAGTCCCTTCTTCTAAAACATGAATATGATGTCCATGCTTACGTGTCATGCTGTGTTGTTGCGGCAGTTAAACATACCATCGCTCCGGTTTGTACGTGGCGCGACGCTGATCTTGATGCTGTTCGCAAAGAGGCGTTAGCTTTGGGGACTTGGCTGGGGGTGGGAGGAGGCAGTTTGAAGTGTGTGGTCAGCAGTGGAATGTGGATTTGGGGAGCCAGAGTGTAGGAGCATCAGGGATGTGATTGAGTTGAAGGAGAAGTTGAGGCAGGAGTTGTCAAGGGATGGCATGTGTGTGTTGGGGGTCAACACAGCAGCAGTGTTGGTCATGCAGCACAAGGACTTCTTTGTAGTTGTGGATTGTGGGGCACGTTGTAAAGAGGGAAAGAGGTGCTATCCAGGCAAATCCAGGGTCATTTTCAACACCACGTTTGATGACTTGGTGCGACACATCATTGGTCTGGGCGAGTGTTTGTTTTCAGACTTTTTTTCTGTCAGTAGCCTCTCCGTGGAGAAGTGTGTTGATGAGGAGAGAGCAGCAATGTATCTGTTGTTATTGATCCAGTTGTGCCAAGTCAGTCAGAGGGAGAGAGCAGCAGTGTTTCAGTTCCAGTTGTTACAAGTCAGTCCCAGGGTCGCCCTTCTGTTAGAGGAAGTTTCCATCAAGGCGAGCAGGCACGGTTTAAGTATGCTGGTGTTCAGTGTATGGCCATTAGTTTGGTAGCTTTAGTGAGACACACCACATACAGTGTCTTTGAGTGGCAGTGTGACGCACTGGATGAGGTTGTGCTGGTAGGTGATATTCTGTACACATCCATGCGGGATGGCAATAAGATAGCAGATAAAAAACATGGTCTCCTGTAGTTACAGAGTTGCCCAAACAGTATGGTGGTGTTGATTTGGAGTATGATGCGAAAGCTGCATATGGATGTGGTAACTATACTCCGGAGGAGTATACTTCGTCTGAGCACACATCTCTGTATGATGGTCTCCATCAGAGGTGCACACCAGACACGTCTTCCTTGGTGATAATTGATACGGCAGCATGTGCTGTCATTTGTAGTAAAGATGGTGAGTATGCTGTGGTTGATTCCCATGCTCGCGATGCTGCTGGGATGGTTCATTGGGATGGTAGGAGTGTTGTAGTCTACTTTAGTTCTCTACAGCATCTGTTTGAGTACTTTAGCATATTTGCCGGCGATCAGACATCTCCCAAACAGTTTGAGATCTGGGGGGTTAAAGTGAAAGCCTCATCTGTGTCCGTGAGTGCTGGTGCTGCTGCTGAGCGTGTAGAGGAACAGGTTACCACTCCTGCTCCTGTCACACCAGTGGTGAGTGTTGGTGCATCTGTTGTGTGTGTAGAGGAACAGAGTGCTGTTACACCAGTGGTCCGTGCAGCCACTAACAAACGCGAGAAACGTAAATGCACACAGACGTATGGAACGTCAAAAAAAGCAAAGGGTGTTGATAAAGACGTCAAATCAGATGTTGTGTTTGTTGGGGATGTAGCATCAAAAAACTTGCAATTTAACCCCCTTTCTAAAGATGTAGCTCTTGCATTGTGTCAGCAAGCTAACATTGAGTCAGAGAGAGTAGATGCCACATCTTATGCTGTTGGTCCCTTAGGCATCCCTTGTAGCACAGAGAAGATTGTTGGTGATGGTAACTGTTTCTTTAGGGCCATTAGTCAGGCCATTAGTGGTACACAAAAGTACCATAAGAAGATGAGAAATGCAGCAGTGAAGCAATTACAAAACAATCCTGGTGCATATCAAAGTCTTCTTAGAAATCAGTATCGTTCCATGTCAGAGTACATCAAGGTATCTAGGATGAGCTATGTTGGTAGTTGGGCCACAGAGTTGGAAATTCAAGCCACAGCTGATTATTTGGGCGTTAGTATTTTCACATATTATAATGATCGTTGGCTTGAATATAGCTGTCAGAGTAGGAAGTTGTCAGATGAAGCTGTATATTTGCATAATGTTAATGCTAATCATTATGAGACTGTTGTTTGTGTTCAGAACCCTCAAACACAGAGTTGCTACGCTTACTGTGAAGTTGACACATCTGTTTCTGTTGGCTATAACTTGAGATGTCATAGTGAAGTTGAAAGTGACATTCCTGATGATGGTGACTGTAATCAATCTACCTCAACTTCAACAAGATATTTCAAGAAGAAACGTCTCATGCAGCAAAAAATTAAGTATCAACAAAACATGTTTTTTAAGGAACGTAAGGACCAGGTGAATGCGATATACAGACAGAGGACTGCCAGTAAAATGAGGGTGAATGCTCGTAATGTGAAGAAATATATAGAAGATATCAAGCGCAGACAAAAATTGAAGTTGTTGATTGTACAAAAATACAAAGAAAATGTGGCACATCAAGTAAAATTAAGAGCAGCCAGTATAGCTAAGTATGAAGAAAACATGGAGCATAAATTAAAAGTACAAGCAGCCAGTATTGCAAAATATAAAGAAAACACAGCCCATAAGTTACAAGTAAAACAAATGAGCAGAACTACATACCACATGAATAAATTTAAAAGAGACAGAACAAAGGCTGCAAGCACCACAAAGTATCGTCAAAATCCCGATCACAAAAGCGTGTTATAGCTAATGTTAGAATGAAAAGGCAGGTTATGAAAGAGAAGACAGGACAGTTGGATTTTGTAAAGCAGCAGTTTTTAGAGGAAGTGCGGGAAGGACCAGAGTTTATATGCGCAGTGTGTTTTCGGTTGTTGTTCAGGCACCAAGTTCTAAATTGTAAAAAGGGTGACTACAGTAAAAATGAAACAGTATCTGCAGTAGCAGCAAAGTGCATAAGCGAGGAGTATTAGCATAGGTGTAATGAGTTTTGTGAGATGCCCTGTCAGGTGTGTGACACTGCATGTGGTAAACTGTGGATTTGTTACACTTGTCACTATAAGATTAACAGAGGTGAGACGCCAGCTGAGTGTTGGTTGAACAATCTAACTGTCCAGACTGTCCCTCCCGAGTTGGCCTGCTTAAATAGTTTGGAGCAACATTTGGTTGCTTTACATATTCCATTTATGAAAATGCTAGCTTTGCCTAAAGGGGTCAAAACGGAGTACATGGTCCAGTGACCTGTGTTCCAGCCAACATTGTACAGACCAGTAACATGTTGCCCCGTTCCAATATGGAGGGTTCCTTGTTGGCAGTTAAATTAAAACGTAAATTGACCTATAAAGGCCACTATGAGTATCAGTTTGTTGATACTCTCCGCATTAGACGGGCTTTGCAGTATTTAAAGCAGACCAATAGCCTTTATAAGGATATTGAGTTTAATGAGGCATGGCTGAATGAGTTTTGTAAAGAACAAAATGTTGAAGTTCCTTTACCATCACAGACTATTGACAGTGTTGATGCTAATGTTCCCTCAACATCTCAGACTATAGTCAGTGCTGGTGCTAATGTTGTTGCAGTGTCTGAGACTGTAGACAGACCTGATGCTAATGATGATGTTGCTGCAGCTGAGGAGGAGGAGCTTCTGCATGATAGACAATCACATGGCATGTTTCAGGACACATGTCTCATGCCTGTTGATATTGGTCAGGAGGTTCTTGACCAGTATTTTAATGACATCTTGAATGTAGCACCAGCAGAAGGCAATAATCCTGTTAAACTGCTCACTGATATTACAAATGAAGCAAAGTGTTTCCCAGTGTTGTTTCCCAGGGCAAGAAACACTTACCATGAGCATCGCCAGTATCGTTTAACGCTGTCGCGATACTTTAATAACCGTATCTTACATGCCGATGGGCGATTTGCAAATAATATAGAGTACATATTTTTTGCTCAGTACATGTCAGAGGTTGAACAGGTCGTGTCGAAGGTTTCAATTGCGTTACGTAAGAGTAAAGGGGGGCAAAGCTCGTACAAGGCGTCTGATATTTTGAATGATGAGGAGTCTTTCAAGAAGATGCTGGAGTGTGATGATGGTTACCGTTTTCTTCGACCTATTAGAGGCACTCCAGCTTTTTGGCAGGGAGCCCAGCGTGATCTTCTGGCGTGTGTGCGTCAGTTGGGCATTCCTACCTGGTTTTGTTCTTTTAGTTCAGCAGATATGCGTTGGGGCAATCTGCTGTCTACTATTCTAAAACAGGAAGGACGAACAGCAACTGTAGAAGAATTAGAGTGGGCAGACAAGTGCGATTTGTTGAGACGCAATCCTGTCACAGCTGCGCGCATGTTTGATTATAGGTGGCATTACTTCCTGAGGAATGTGCTCATGTCACCAGCTCAACCGATTGGCAAGATTATAGATTACTTTTACAGAGTTGAGTTTCAGCAGAGGGGTTCTCCTCATGTCCATTGTCTGTTCTGGATAGAGGATGCTCCACTGATAGACAAAAACACTGATGAGGAGGTAATTCAGTTCATTGATAAATATGTAACCTGTGAACTACCGTCATCAGATGAGGAGTTGCTAGACATTGTTACTACTGTTCAGCAACATTCGAAACGACATGCCAAGACATGTAAAAAGAAGAACACTGTGTGTCGTTTCAATTTCCCAAGGCCCGTGTCATGTAGGACATTTATTAGCAGGCGACCTGATGAAACAGTGCCACCATGCACTTGTCCTGTAGACCCAGCTCGTCCTGCCAGATTGTGTACATGTTTTCTTAAATATCAAGAGGAACAGAAAAAGAAGAAAGAATGGGCTAAAAGGGTTCTGACAGCCATTAAGACGGCTTTGTCAGATGAGAATAGACATTTTGATAGCGTGCAGCAGCTGTTTCAGACATTGGGTATCACTCAGGAAGCATTTGAGGAATGTGTACGATTACTTGAACGGCGGACTCAGGTGGTTTTGAAAAGGCAGGTTCATGAAACATGGATTAACCATTACAACAAGGCTTTGTTGAAATGCTGGAATGCAAACATAGATATCCAGTATGTGGTTGATGCATATGCCTGTGTAGTTTACATTATTTCCTACATTTCCAAGGCAGAGCGGGAAATGGGACTAATGTTAGGCAATGCACATAGGGAGGCCTCTAAAGAAGGTAATCTTAGTGCAAAAGAGGCTCTCAAGAATCTGGGAAGTGTTTACCTGCACCATAGAGATGTGTCTGCCCAGGAGGCTGTTTACAGGCTTACAAATATGCATTTGAAAGAATGCTCCAGGAAGGTCATGTTCATTCCCACAGGGGAAAGTACCATTAGGATGAGTTTGCCTTTAAGTGTGTTAAAACAGAAGGCATCCTCTGCGTCAACGCCAGATCTCAGCGCTGAAGACTTGTGGATGACTAGCATTGTTGACCGGTACAAGAACAGACCGAATGATCACGTGTTTGGGGATATGTGTTTGGCTGTGTTTGTATCTGAGTATCGTGTTCTCACTAAAAATGAGAAATGCAAAGGCGCGATTAAGTTACATGGGAATTTTGGCTCTGTAGCCAAGAGAACTCGGACAAAGCCAGCCGTTGTTCGGTATGCACGCTTCTCTGAGACCAAGAGTCCAGAGTTGTTTTACCAGAGCATCTTACAGTTGTTCCTGCCGCATCGTTCAGAATCCCAGCTTAAACCTCCTAACTCTGTAACATTTGAAGAGTTTTACAAGAAAGGCGATGTGAGGTTTACTGATGGGACCAGGCATTCTGTTAGGTCAGTTGTTTATGTAAATAGACAGCGATTTGAGATGGACGCAGAGCAAATAGAGGATGCTCAGCAACAGGTAGAAGATCAGGGTGTGTTTGAGGATGCCTGGGCTGAGCTGTGTCCAGAGGCGGAGCTGGAACGGTTGGAGTGCGTGCAGGAACTTCAGGACAATCCACAGCTAGGAGATGAACCGCCAGAAAACATTCCTGATTTAGCTGTTACGAGGCAACAGGTTTCTCATTTAGAGAAAAGGAATGTCATGAGTAGGAGTGAGGGCTTGACATTAATTCGATCACTAAATGAGACCCAGTTGACTGTTTTTTATCAGATCCGTCAGTGGTGTTTAGATAGGATTAGGGGGGGAAAGCCAGAGCCTCTTCATGTCTTTATTACAGGTGGTGCCGGGACTGGGAAGAGCCATTTAATTAGAGCTATTCAGTATGAGGCAGGAAGACTTTGTCTACTGTTAGCCGTCATCCTGATAGCATTTGTGTTTTATTATGTGCTCCAACAGGCATTGCTGCGTACAATTTGAATGCAGCAACAATACACACCACATTTAGCATAGGGAAGGATGTCCGCTTGCCGTACAGTCCTTTGGGGAAGAGAAGCTCAATTCATTGCGAGCAAAGTTAGGTGATCTGCAGGTATTGATTATTGACGAGATCTCCATGGTGGATCACAACCTCCTTGCTTACATCCATGGACGGTTGAGGCAGATCAAACAAACTGGTGACTTTTCACCGTTTGGGAATGTGTGTGTGTTGGCTGTTGGAGACTTTTATCAGCTGCCTCCTGTTAGAGGGAAATCGTTATACAACGATGATGTGACTGTGAATCTTTGGTCAAGTTTCAAGGTTGTGGAGTTGACAACGGTTGTAAGGCAGAAGGAAGAGGAATTTGCAAATATGTTGAACAGGCTCAGAATGCATCCCAAAGGAACACCATTGCAGGACAAGGATGTCAAGATGTTGAAACAACGGGTGACGGATGAAGAGAGCTCAGCTTTGCATATTTTTGCCACTAATAATCAAGTAAATTTCTTCAATTTTTGCAAAGTGCAAACAGCATGCACTGAGAGGGAAGAGATTCACGCCCAGGATTTCGTCAACAGCAAAAAATCAGGGAAGTTGGAAAAGATTAGCGGTCATCACACTCGAGCACCCAACACGTGTTTGGAAGAGGTATTACTGCTGGGTCAAGGTGCTCGGGTCATGTTGATTAAGAATGTGGATGTCACTGATGGGCTTGTGAATGGGGTGTGTGGCACAGTCACTGATATTGTGTATCCAGCTCAAAGCACGTTTCCTGAGGTTGTGTTTGTCAAGTTTGATGATGGTAACGTTGGTGCCCAGAGGAGGAGGAATAGTGCACACACCCCATCAGTGGTAGCTGGCTCCACAGGCATCAAGCCTGAAGAGGAAAGAGCCACTGGGAAAGGAGGGATGCGCCGGCAATTTCCATTGAAACTTGCCTGGGCGTGTACTGCACACAAAACACAGGGACTCACTGTTGACGAAGCAGTGGTCTCTCTAGAGAGGATATTTGCTCCAGGACAAGCCTATGTGGCTTTGAGTCGTGTTAGGAGTCTTTCTGGTTTGGTCATTACAGATTTTAATGAGAAGGTTATTTTCTGTAATTCCAAAATCAAGGATGCACTTCAACGCATGCCAAAGTTTTTAAGTAACAACATACCCAGGCATAACATGGAGTCCAATGTTTTCTCTGTGTTTCTGATGAATGTGCAAGGTTTACCTGAACATGCTGCAGATTTAGTGCAATGTACTCGGCATTTGCAGCTTAACTGCATTGCTGTGACAGAAACATGGCTTTCTGCAGATTCTTCAGTGGAATCAGTACAGATGGATGATTTTCATTTCCACAGTCAGCCACGAAGTGTGTCGTACACTAGCAGTAATCCTGTGTTAGTGGAATTCCAGGGGCAGCAACATGGTGGTGTTGGTCTGTACTGTAGGAATAGTTTAGTTTGTGAAGTTGTTGAAGTACAAGATGTGGACATGGAATGTTTGGTCTGTGCCTTTCATGGTGTAGAGTTAGTGGTAGCTGTGATTTATCGACCGCCATTGTATCCAATTTCCTTATTTAAAGAAAATCTCAACAAGTTGCTGAAGAAGTTAGATTCCTTGAGGAAAACAATTGCGATTATTGGGGACTTTAATGATCATCTTTCACCCAGTGAAGATGGTTCACCATCTTCATCTCTTTGTCGCTTTATGGCAGAGAATGGCTTTGTCCAACATGTTTCACAACCAACAACAGAGGGAGGCACTGTCATTGACCATGTGTACATCAAGTCATCAATTTATGATGTGCAGGCAATGGTGTTGCCAATTTACTTTAGTGACCATGAAGGAATTCTTTGTTCTTTCAGCAAGACCTAGTTGAGTAATTTTGTCTGAAATGGTCCATGTCCTTATAGTAATGTATTGTATATGAATTTGTAGTTTCAAATTTGTAATGTATATAGTAATATAATACAGTGATGGGAAATTAAAATTAACAAACATATATTGACGTATGAATTGTATTACAATGAATTAAATGTTAAAAATGTCGTTGGGTGTTAAGTGTATGTATTTGTGTTTCCTGGCTGGCCTTCTTTGTGTTCTGTGTTTCAGGTAGTTGCAGCTACATGGACAGCAGGGGCCAAGCCATCTTTTTGTATTGTGTTGTTATTACAGGTGTATAAATATAGTATATATGGATATGGTTTTGTTAAATTGTGATGTTGTTAGAGTTGTTAGAATATATACCAACTACATAATTCATCAACTATATGTTGATGAATTATGTAGTTGGTATATATACATATATGTAATCTCTGTAATTAATGTGAATGATTGTGATGTATAGTATTTATTGAATTATGTAATTCTATATAAATATGTGATTTCTGTAATACACTGTGAATGATTTTAATGTGTAGTATTAGAGTTATGTAATTCTGTGTAATAGAGTATATGCTTTCATGAAAATGTAGTTATCCCCTCCTAGCCCCCACCCTTCTCTCCACTGTCTCTGTTCTTCTATCTTTCATATCTTATATGGTCACGACAGTGCGTGGGAGGTGACATGGGGACATACCAGCGTCGGCCCGTGCTTATGCCAGAGCCTCGCACATGCTCCTGTCATTCAACCCACCATATGCGCTCCATGATCATTCCCTCTCCTCTCTTCTCTCCTCCACTCCTCTCCTCTCCCTCCCTCCCTTCCACACCCTTGCATTCTATTAACACAATAAATGGTAGATATTGTATATGAAGTGTGCAAAATTGCAGTATGTGTTATATGTATTAGTGGTTTGTTTGCAGAATAAAATACAGATTTTTCTGTTACACAACATTGCAATGACTCTGTAATTATTCAACAATGGCTATGAGTTGAGTTGATGGTGATTAGTATTTTAACAATCAAATCAATGTTCTTTCCATATGAATGTGAACATATATCAGATGTAGACTAGTCTTTTGGGCAAGGCTGGCACATATGAATGAGTTGAAGTGTTTCCATAATATGCATTCTCCATGAGTAGTAAAGCAACATATGCATGAATTAGGGACCTACTCTTTCAATATACAAGTACACAAGCATATATGAGATGAAATAAATGACTATCCAAAATCATTACAACAAACTATGAGGAGGTGAAGAACCAAACCAAGTCAGAATAAGGGAACAAGGATGAATAGATGCTTAATTTCGCAAATGGTTCCAGTTGAAGGTACACAATATATGTGTTAATATGTACAGTCATAGCTACTAATGAGAAATGAATGCCAGACTCAACAAGTAATGGTTCCTGGAAAGGACTGAAAGTAATCGTGAAGCACATGCTAGTTTCATGTGAAATAGTCAAATAAGGGGTTTATACAATTGGTTCAATAGAAATCTTTATTAGATTGACAGTTACTACAGTACAATGACATGGAAAAACAGCCCCCAGTGTGGTAAACACCACAAATCATTGAATATGTATAAAATCAAAAGCTGACGGTAGTCTTATGTAGGTTCTAACAAAGATGTGGGCAGATATATTCAAAAACACTCATGACACTAGAAGTTGCGAACCATCCAAAATGCTAAAAGGATGTGTAACAAGTTGATAGCTCATCCAGCAGGTGGCGTAAATGGAATATGTGCAGATGAATTGAGGGTTTGTCTGTCATCACAAATAAGGACTTCAAAAAACCAATGTATGATGTAGTTATGAAAAAGTACATTTTCATCTATCAGGGGGCAATAAAGGGATTTTTTGGCCATTGTTTTTGGTCCCTGAATAGCACATGTGAAGCTCTGAGCAAATCGGACAAACTTCATGCAAAACATGTCATTTCCTGTGGCCACAAGGGGCAATTTGAGCGACCTTGAATCTGATGAACGGAGGTGTAGAGGCCTGCCTATGATCATGTCGCGAAATGTTGAAGTGAGTACGACCAAGTATGTGGGCGTGGAGGTCAAACATAATTGCATGGCGACAAATGAGCAGTTGGCCAACTTTGTCGCTAGCATCCACGCCATTTGATGTAGAGGAAAGACATTTACTAACGTTAGACCAGCTCCAGTCTTCTGATGATCTGTAGTGAAAATAAAAGTGAATCGGCCAAAATCCCTAGGGAGGAGGTTGTTAGCGCAAGATCGCCAATGGTGTTGCCGCCAGAAGGGGGCCGTTAGTCGTATCTTGGCAGTGTTCATAAAAAGCTTCAGCAACTTGTTCAGCATTTTTTACAGGTGAAATGATGTCGATTTGGTTTAGTACACATTTGTAAAAACTGTTGTACGTTTCACTGTTACCACCGGGGGCGCTGTGAGGCACATACAAAAGTAATATATGGGATCGTTGAGGATGAGCCCTTATCATGTCCAGCAAGTTCGGAGCTGCTGCGTCAAAACAGTAGGCGTGTTCGCATTTCTAAGTTCTTAGCTGAATTCGCGAAACTTAGCCGTGCTTTTCACTTGCGGCCACGCCCTTTGACCTGTCGACCTATGATGCACAACTTTTCATCAGCTGGGTCTGAAGGTGTAATGTACGTAATTTGAAGCAAATCGGGTGATATCCCAAGGAGCAGTTGGTTTGGCGTCCAAAAAGAGGAAATGCTAGCCAATATGTCCGACTTCCTGTCGTGTTTAGGCGCGTGGGTCCAATTCCAACTTTGTATGTTTGGTTGAGATGCATGTATCTGTGAGGTTTCGTAAGTGTACGACAAAGTAAGTGAAAATTGTCAATGGGGAATTTCAAAAAATTTTCAAGGGGGTTATAGAGGCATTTAGCCACGCCCATCCGAAATAACACTATCAATTGAAAGAGCTCGTCATTCTTATCCAGTGTATGAAATATCGTGACGTCCGACCTCGTTAAAGCCACCAAAAAGGCAACGTAATTGGACGCTGAAAAGTGGCCAGTCGCCACGGCTCCACAGACGCCGTTAGACGAAGCCACGGCGTTCATAATGTAGCTTCAGCAACTGGTTCTGCATGTATTAGAAGTGGAATGAAGTCGATGGGGTCAAGTTTGGATTTGTAATGAATTTTAACGTACTTCCTGTTACCACCGGGGGCGCTATGAGCGAGGCAGGAAGTCGATACATCAAATCGTTCCGGGGGAAGAGCCATCGCCATGTTCCTTGAGTTTCAAGTGGCAACGATGAAGTATGCTCGGTGAAAGGCAAACGT